>JAZDUH010000152.1:1520000-2152500 GCA_036419115.1 Scarus forsteni
TCTTGTGAACTCAGTTTAAAAAAGCTGAATAAAGGAAACTCCCTGATGCCTAGATAATTTTGTGCATGCTCCATCTCAAGACACTATGGCTTTCATACGAGGTATGTATGTGCCCTATGTTGTGGATGCATCGCTCCACTGTCTAGGGATGTATACTGCGGACTGGTACTTTCATGTACCGGTCCCTAAATGGGTCGGTACCTGAATACTGTTAAGAATCTGGAAAAATGGTACTGTTATCGGTACTTGAACATCTCTTCAACTGTCACATAGTTATGTCACTACCGCCATCCAGCTCAAGCATGTTGTTGAGGGCTAAGCGCTCGAAGGTTTGAGCTAACTTTAGCAAAGTTATTGAAAGCTTGGCCCAATGCAATCTTTGTCAGAGAGAAGTTGTGTCCTAGGGGGGAAATACTAGCAACATCACCAAACACTTGGAGCGCGTGCATAGTATAAAGCTAAAGGAGTGCGTGCTGTTTGATTGCTATATCAACACGAGTAGAGTGAGCAGCCTGGCTAGCACTAACGACTGCAGCACCGACAGAGACAGAGACTCTATTATCCGCCCCTTTGGTACAGACCCTGCCGCAAACAACACAGTCACATGGGGTTAAACTCTTGCTGAAGCGCCGCTGCACTCGACCGTATAACTTGGATGAAAAGCCGATGGCACAGCTCTTCTCAGATGATTCGGAGCTGTTAATATCCTCTCGGCATCGATAAAATCATAACGATATACATCCCTACCACTGTCACAGCTCTATTTATCCATGCATTTCACCCCAATAAGAAGCTTCTGTGGAAAGTTTATTAAATTTCATAACAAATCTCCCCAGTAGTCACTTCATTTATTAGTGAAAAAATAGGCTAGCTTCCTATTTTTGAAATTTCTGGATGGTGATCGTGAGCCATGTGGCTCATGCTGGCAGTCTGAAAGCTTGGGCATTTGTTGCATGTGAACATGAAGTCTCTAACTAATTCCTTTTAAACTTGGCACAAATACCCACCATGACAAAACAATGAACTTCTGTCTTCTTTGATGGAAAGGCAAACTGGTTTTATTTTCCAGGGTACAGGTATTATACTATTAGATATTATGTTCAGCTCCTACTGTTGAACACAGTTTCTCAAATGTTTTTCTAAATATGTTTGTTGAGACTCTGGAGGACCAATATAAAATATCCTCGGACCTCATGATCATTCCTCACTTTTGAACTTAATACTTCTATAAGTTTTTGTGGGACTTTGAACTCATTTGTTGAGTTCAAAGTCCCACAAAAGCTGATGATAACTTTGGGTGGTACGAGGCCATCGCCTAAGATCATGGGAGCACTTTTTTGTCCTTTTTCTACAAGGTTTCTATGAATCATTTACCACACAAACCACCCAGTCCTTCTTTTTGACCCACCATTGGACTTAAACTTGTGTGACTTGAAAAGCCATGAAACTGCTAAGTGGTAGTTTCTGTTAGTAAGTGTGTAGTTTGTATTTTTAGAGGTCATTCAGAGGAAATGTTGGGTAATAAGTTCCAAACCATGATTACAGCCGGCTTGTATTTGATTCATTAAGTGATGTAACTCTTGAGTAGAGTTCATATTGTTCTATGATCATTGAATCATTATTTTAAAGCTTATTAGATTTTATGGTAAAGGCCAGATATTCCACATCTTTTGGATCAGACCTCCATAGAAAGGTACATTTTGTTGTGTGGGTAGATGTGTCCTTGTCGTATTAGCTAAATTATCATTATGAATATCCTGGGAAATGAGCCTTCAGAAAGAGTGTAAGTTCAAATGTCTTTTCTAACCACAGTGTCTGTCTGCCAAACTGAAGCAATTTCATCCTATCCTCCCTTTCACAATTCACCACCTCTACCTCAACAGTCTCCCCAGCTCTCATTTTCTCAGTGTTCTCGGTGACTGAATTCATGCATAGCCGTACCCTGTATGTATCACTTCCCATCAGTGCAGCTGAGGCAGTGGTTTGTAGAAAGCCCTCAGAGAAAGAGGCCCGGCTGCCGAGATAAGGTGACACGGATGAGAAGGGGCTTTGTGACTGCACTCACAATGACAACTACACCTGAGGTAGAGAGGGTGGAGGGGATCTGAACATACAAAAACATGCTCATACTGCTGGTCTTTTGTATTTTAGTGATTCTCAGTTAAACACAGGATGTTAATTCTCCTGCCATGAGGCTCGCTCACAGCAAAAACAAAAGAAAACATGCACTGTTCACAAAGCACTGCAGGATTCACTCGGCCGTGTGCAACAAGAATGTCACCTATAACAGATTTTTCCTCCTTACGGTGTAAACTTCTAAGCTTGTGGTGCAAATGGACCTGCCTGATTCATTGTCTGGTACCATGCAGATCCATCTTGCCAAGCTCCAGTCTTCAATGACTTCACAGCTGAAAGCTGGACGGCCCAATCAGGGAAAAGAGGCGGTAACTGCAGATGAGACGACAGCAGGAAGTGACCACATGTTTGAAAACAATGGCGGCTTCTGAAGTTTCTGTGGATGCGGCAATATCTGTGATTTTAATCAATAATGGACTCAGTTTCTTCTTTAAAAGAAGTACAAAGAACATCACCAAAAGCTTTTCTTATGGGAAATTGAGTTTTTGCTCCTCTTCTGTCCAGAGATCACTGCTGGGAAACTGAGAGAGATGCAGAAGTCTTCTGCAGATGATGCCGGTCAGTCTATGGAAGCCCAGGGTCATGGTTACTCAGCTATACCTGGTACAAAATCCTCTCCCCAGAAATTTACCGGGAGAATTTTTTGGGGATTGTTACTGATGAGGTTCATGTCACATCTAAGTGGTAAATGATACATCTGTTGGTATAGTTTAATGTTAGACGTTAGTCCAAGGACTGGAACATAGTTTAAGCTAACAGCTAACAACAGGGTCTCGCTGCTACATCATACTGTGGCTTGATATGATTGGTCTGTGATGAGTGTGACTGGCAGAACTATCGTCTTATCACCAGCTGCAGTTGTTTTTGAAGGTTCTGCTCCTGAACGCATTTTCTAAAGTCTCTTCTCCAGATGGACTGGTGAAATATTTGCGTGTTTGATGTATGAAACTGTCCATGTGGCGTGACAGGTTGGTAAAATTCACCCATGAAATCTAAATGGTTTCATATTTTGGTGATCTGTGTCATTGATGCTTCCACAATACACTAAAGTTTAAAAAGAGAAAGTTAAAATGAAGTTTTTTTTAAACTTCATTTATGATATAAGGTAAGCTGTTAACCAGAATCTGTATATATTCAAATATTTTGAAGCTAATGTTTGACATTTTAGTAATAATAAGGACTTCACCTATAAAGACATGCATTAATTCCCCCTTTTTCTGAACTCTGTTTCTCTTTTTTTACTTCCTCAAAGCACAGCCTAAACTTTGTCCAAACCAAGTGAAGCAGTATTATAAACCCAGATAAATTCAGACACAGGATCAGATGAAGGATTCATTACATTTTTTGACCTGCTCTGTAGGACTGGATACTACTCCACATGATTGTGTCAGGGTGTTCAAAGATTCTCATTTAAATAAACCCAATTTCTGCTCCACTATAGTGAACAATTTTAAGAGAAGAATCCAAAATGATAACATAAGAGCTAAATTAGAACAGCCCCTAAGGCCGTGCTAGGTGGATACGACACATGCGGCCTAAATTAGGTTAATTTTTGTTAATATGTGACTCATAGCTGTTGCTACAGAGCAGGGGAACAATTACACCAAATCTGACCTTTTGTGTATTCTTTTGGTTAAAAGAAAACCTTTTCTCTGGGTTTACAGAGAGGTCATTACCCCGAGTACTTGCTTTGCTGTATTTGCTGTCACTGCATTTTTACTTATCAGCCGCATTTTAGGTTGGATGAGGAGGCACTAGCTTCAATACACAGTGCTTAAAGGTCCAATATGTAGGATTCCATTTATTCTGCTCTCGAGCTCCCTCTGTGGTCGTTGAGGGTAACTGCACCGTCGTAAAACCGAGCGCAGCACAAGCGTGCATTTGTTTACATAAAGAGGAAGGAGCAGCGAGCCGAAAGGACCTCCAGAGAGACATATAAACCATGTGGACTGATAAGGTACAGTCTGAGCATGTTTCTTTCCTAATATATTGTTTTTCAAGCATCAGCAGTCAGTAGTTAGCTCAGTGTTTGCATGTGTATTCTGTAAGTTTGACCGCAGCTTTTAGCCTGGGGCTCATGGCTGATGCATAATGGCTATACAGGAGGGACTCGTTTGTTGCCCGCTAATAGAGAAAACTTTACGTGTTACAAACTTTGTAAACTAAGCTGAGGCCCTCTGAGACATGATTGCGGTAGGATGACCATGCTCTCTGCAAAGCTGCTAAATATGAGACGAAGAAAACGCCGATAATGACGGAGCAGAGTGATGACACAGCCGAGCTAGACCATCATCTACAGTATATGAAACACGTAAAGAATAAACTCAAATCAGTTGTGAAAAACTTTAACACGTACGAGTTAGACAGCGGGCATTAGGTAAAAAGTTACGCTGTAACGTTACGTCTGTTCATTTGTGTAATTTTCTGCTTCCATGTGTATGTTAGACACAGGACTGAGCCTCCACTTCAGAGCCCTGAGAGGAGAAGAAGAATCAGAGATGTGGAGGTCTGGAGGAGCAGCAAAGAGAGATCCAGCTGACCAGAGGAGACCTTCTAATGTGTTTTATGTTATGATGTGCAAAACTCACAGATATAATACTGTGTAACTAATTTGTATAAACATTATTAAAGTATATTTAACATAAACTGCAGACCTACTCATTTCAATAACAAAAAACTTTTATTTGTTCACATAAGGCAGCTCAAATCTTGGGAGCAGGTTGATTCAGGACGTTGAATATGGAGTTATTAGGAAATAGGATAACTACACTGAAATGCAAATAGAAAACTTGACACTGGAGTATTCAGCGCTAGTTGTTAATTTGAGCAGAGATAAATAGTTCAATTTTGCACAAATGTTCTGGATATTTACTCACATGATGTAAAGCAAAATTTTCTGGGTTATTTTGTGGTTTCTGCTGTACTGCAACATAAAACTACTTACCATTGTAAAATTAGAACAAATACAGAAACATTTGGGAGGTAATAAATCTGAGTGTAAGGCTAAAATAATACAACAGAGATAAAGATCGAAATTGGAAAATATAAAAATGCCTGAAAGGCAAGACAAAAAGTGTTACGACACAGAATATCAACTTATAGAAGCATGTAGAAATGTTTTTATTCAAAGTAAATATGCAGGATATCAGACATGATTGAAGAATATTCTCATGTGTCAATACTTCAGTGTTTGCTAACTTTCAAAATAAAACTGCCCCAAATCTCCCCCTTATTGACTGTATTATACAGAGAAAGAGCTGAAGTGGAAATGAAAGAACTGGCAGCAGGTTTCTGGATCATTGAAGGCTCGGTCCATTTTGAATCCTCATCAGAATAACGGCTTTCTGAAGGTCTTGATGTAACTGTGTTCTTCTGTGTCTTTAAAGTGATATTCCGGGATTGAACAAGTTGGGTCCTATCACAAAGTTTAGGGCAGAAATTACCTCTACAGCAGTCTTTCTGTGTAACAGAAGCCCAGGGCACTAGGACCAAGCACCCTCTTCCTGCTTCGGTTCTGCTCGTCTGCTGATTCCGCTGCAGTCAGACGGGGCATATTTTACTTGACCAAAAACACAAATAAAACGGACTACCACCGGAAAAATCTGATATCGGTCTGCATTCACGCTTTATTTAGAGAATTTTCAGTGTGTTACTTTCACACAAAAGCACCGCTAAATAAGGCTCTATTTCTCATAGCGCCGTGAAACGGCCTCCGCTGAGCCACAGCTCTGGCTGTGCAGCGGAGGCAAACACGCTGCACAGCCAGAGACCGATATCAGATTTTTTCGGTGGGAGTCTGTTTATTTGTGTTTTTGGTCAAGTAAAATATGGCCCCGTCTGACTGCAGCGGAATCAGCAGACGAGCAGAACCGAAGCAGGAAGAGGGTGCTTGGTCCTAGTGCTCTGGGCTTCTGCTCCACAGAAACACTGCTGTAGAGGTAATTTCTGCCCTAACCCTTGTGATAGGACCCAACTTGTTCAATCCCGGAATATCATTTTAAAATCCTATAAAATCCAGCTCTGGGATATTTTTGATTGTAGTTCTGTTGATACCTTGAAAAGAAAATAAATTTATTCAACAGTTTTTTATTTCACATCTGTTTAGTTTGTAGTTGTGACAGTCTGTCTCACTGAAGGACAGTTAATGAAGCAAATTCTAAAATACAGTGAGAAGAAGGGAAACAATGGCAATGAAAAATAGCTCTGAGTGATTCCTTCAGTAAAATGAGTGAGTCCTGCACATAAAATGTCGTCAAATACCAAGTATGTCAAGTACATTTTGTGGTGTATGAAGATTAGATGGATTGTAATGAGTAAACCTGTTTGTTATTTCACCATGAAAGAATAAAATCATTATGAATTCACCCCAAAAAAAGTCGTGCACATTGTTACTGTAAATAGGGCAGGAATAGAAGAGAGATCAGAAATAATATACAGTATTTATTACACTATTTGATTTGTAGGTTTACAGAAGCGCACTGCATTGTACCTAATTATAATTTAATACAGACTATAATCTTCATACAGTTCTTTTTTTTTAACTATTTGGATAGATCAAGCACACAAGGTCCATTAATGACAGTAATGAAACTATAATCAGAAACTTTGAGCCCTGCAGACATTTCAGAAACCATACCTCCTGTTTTCTGACTCTGTGGTGGTGTTGGTGTCTCCTGTCTAAAGCTGATGCTGATCACCTGAGCTGATACCTGAAATAAATACTGAGCTCAGTGAACTGGACTGAAAAATTGTCATCTCATGCACCTGGACAATAAGTTTTCTATGTAATCATCTCCAATATTACAGAATAATTGGACATGAGCTAACTTCAGATCATCTGATTGTTGGTTGACAGCCTCTGAAGTGTTCAACACTCAACATCACTTCTGTAGTAATCATAATAACATTATCAGAATCTAAATCTAATCGATTATAACTCATAACAATAGCATGTGAGGCTAACACACATGCTAACAGTAACGACCAAGCCTCGGTACAGTAAGGGCGTATTTCTTTCTTATTTCTTTGATCAACAGTAAAGTGACAGAATAAAACCCCAGCAGCTCAAATCAAGTAACAAACGTATGACTTCTTTACTCACCCTGTCACAGCAGCAGAAGAGCTCACAGTCTGACTTCAGCCTGTTGATTCACGTAGTTCAAAACATTGCTAAAGTCCGTCCAATCTTCTCTCTGGTCCGGCTTTTTACTAGTTTTTTCCCCCTCTTTCTTTCCCAATCCTCGTCCGTCACAGTCCTCTTTCATATCATAGCCTCAGCTTTCATAAAAACTGCACACACGCATCTATGATCCGTTGTTTATATTGGCCATAAGCTGAGCTCAGATTTGTGCCGTAAAGCAGGTCGTTGCTCGACTGTGGCTCGCGCCGAAGAGTTACAGAGTGCCAGCGTAGCTCTCACGGCTGCACAGAGGGGGAGACTATTCGCATTATTTACTGACTCTCCACTGTTAGATGGGCTTGAAAACAGTTAAGATAAGGTGTTAAAGTTACATATTGTTACTTTAACTAATGCATTGGACCACCACCCAATGTCAGCTTTATGCCACAGCTGCCCTAAACTAAAATCATCAAAATCATCAAAATCACTGTTAAAGGTCCAGTGTGTAGTTTATAGCGACATCTAAAGGTGAGGTTTGAGATTGCAGCACTCCGGCGCTCCCCGCCTCCCTTTCGGAGAACCCCTGAGAAAAAAAAGCAATGAAAATGAAATGGCCTATCTTTTAGCAAAATTGCATGTAAATAAAAATAATTACCGTATACTGGTCAAAAACAAAAAAAAATAGACTCTGTCTCTGTAAAGAAAAAACAAAACTCACACAACAATAAAAACTCTGGCCTAAATGAAATGGAGTTTATACAGTTCAGGAATTGTGACATGTACTTTCTCCCAGTCAATTTGTACTATCTGTCAAACGTTTGTAACTTAGCTGTAGCTTTTCAGCCATATTGAAGGGCTGCACTTCTTTTGCAATGTAGCGAACGACACTGTCTGTGAGCGCTTCATTTTGGGCTTTTATCTATATGTTCTTTGCCGACCAAACACCTCAGTAAGTGTTGACTGTCAGGGCAAAGGCTCCGCTGCACCTGCACTTCTTCGTCGCCACTACTTTCAAACAAATGTGACATATCAGCTCGTAGGTGTTCATGAGCTCACGACTTGTTCATCCTGTTTAAAACCAAAATATTCTCACACTGGGGCAGCCGGCTTAAGAACCGTATCTTTTGTGCCATCATTCATATTAGCGTTTGTTTCCTCGTTACTCCTCAGGACGCTCACTTCAGCTCTCTCCGTGTGTCCACGCGAGCGGCCCCGTCTTCACCCCAAAGATCGCATGTTTGACAGATGCTCACTCGGCTATAAATCCGCTAAATCCGCTATAGAACCAATGCACCCCGGTGTTAAGAAAGATAGATGTAGTGAGGCATCTTGTCATTCAGCCTCTTTGGTAGTAAAAGAGGAGGAAAACAAACATGCAGGTGGCATTTCTTGCCAGACGAGTGACAGTGTTCAGTTAGGAGCAGAGGCAGAGGAATGTTTTTTTTAATTCGGGAGAATTACGGGAAAATATTAATACCGGAGGACGGCGGGAAAGAGGGGTAAAATACGGTAGTTTCCCGGCCAAAACGGGAGACTTGACAGCTATGCGCAGAGACGTGAAGAACAAGATGCATGATGCTTAATGTAGCGTTTAACCGACTAGTAAAATACTAAACGATTAATAAATAAGTAGGCGGTTAAACGATTAAACGACTAGTCGCGCACATCCCTAGTGTGAACAGTTATTTAGCTCCTGTAATAATCAATTTATTTGCACTTCTGACTGGGGTGTGTCGCTCTAGATCAGCTGTATACATCGTATTGTTAGACTTATATTTACAAAAATGCTCCCATAGTGATAATCACATTCTTCATGTGATATTTGTGAACAACAACGCAGGCATGCTAATAACAGCTAACAATAGCCTGGTAGATCGACATGTTTTCCGACTTTGTAACTGGAACGCTGAAAACTCTGAGATGATGTCACTCCCAGTTCTGCGGTTGCTGGAACGCAGCGTTACGACAGTCGGCACGCGTGCTCATGGGTAGCAGAGTCTTCTACGTTGCCGGTAATAGATTCTCCTCACAGTCCCTTTAATGTTTCTGTAATGGTTATACATACCAGTACCAGCATGTAGAAGCTCTTAATGCTAAAATATAATTATTATTATTATCAGAAAAAGTAGTAAAGCACATTTTAATGAAGTGCTTACTTTTACTACTGATCAGAAAAAAAGGTTTTACTGGTTAAATGTTGTGCTTGAGTAATTTCTGACGTCTCAGAAAAGCCCAGTGAGCAGCTCAAATTTGGAGATAAAAAGATGGATTGAGTTCGAAAAACCACAGTCCTATTCAAAATGGTAGAAGCAACTTGTTTTCCTGTGTTTTTGACAGGCAGTTGAATAAATATGCTTAGCACTGTATGTCTATAAATCTATTTGTATATGTGTGTGTTTATGTGTTACTCCAATTCCACTGAAATTGGAATGTTGTGTAAAATGTAAATCGAAAAAGAGAATATAGCACTTATTGAGTTAACTTGCTCAGTTACAGCAGTGTAAATTTTGACAGCACTTTTTAATTTAGTTTTGGTTTTAGTTTTAGTCATAATTTAGTCATCTTAATTGCTTTGATTTTAGTCTAGTTTTAGTCCATGAAATTTCACAACATTTCTACTGTAAATCAGGTGGATTAAAATATAAAGTGTAAAGGATAAGGCATTTTTTATGTTTCCTTGAATTTATGAAGCTATGCTTTTACACTTGGATCGTGAAGCTGAGGAAGCTGTGATTGCATGTCTCTCTTAACTCACCCTAACTTTTCTCTACTTTCTACATGACCAAATTCGCTCTGATTGGATTTAGTCTGTCAGACACTTTAGTCTAGTTTGTATCTGTTGACAAAAATGTCAGTTGACTCAGTTTTTTGTACATGTGCCCTTGTTTTGTACATTTACTGTCTAGTTTTCGTTAGAGGAAAAAGGTTGTTAAAAGAAAACTTTAAGTAGTCAGTCGACAAAATAAACAGTGATTGTCGGACGGAAAAAAAATGGTCAAATTCTTTATGATCACCTCTCCCAGTCTGTATCCCTGTGACCGATTTTCCCTAAAAAGAAAATCATTAAAATTAGCCCAGAATGTTTTGATTTATGTAGAATATGTGGAAAACTGCCCTTTCTCTGAATATTGACAAATCTTTAAAAAAATACTGGAGTGGCATTCATATTTGGATCTGCACCAAAATCTAGACACTTCTTCACAGGCATCAGAATCCATCAACAACCCTTTGAGTGATCTTACTCAAAGTCAAACAACCAAGCTTATAAAATATGGGCAAAAGATGGCAAAAACAGATACCTCCCTGGCATGTATGGTATGTCAAATCTTGCTATGGTGCCTGTAAAGTAGAACACTTGAGTTCTTTGTCTTATTTTTTGCTCTGCACAAACCATGGCGACATACTCACCTGTGCAACTGTTTGTTCTGTTTTTGTCAGGACTGAGGAGGTGCCAGGAACCTCTGAAAGGATGCTGATAATTCCACTGAGCATGCCCTTTCCTCCTCATGTTAAGCTTTACAGACACTGGAAAGCACAAATTGTGCATGATTTCATGTTTTTCTGCTTGTTATTAGGCTCCTACAGTGGAAAAGCACTGTGTCACAGCATGGCACAGCAGCACACTGGAAAATAGCTCCATGTGAAAGCTGCCAACATGCCCCACCCCTCACAAACACCCTCACTCCCAAGGTCCCACATGTCCAAAGAATCACACCAAAGCTGCTTTCGCTTTGTAAAGTCCTCTCTCCGATGGACCTTGCATGCTTCAGATCTTGATAACTGATCCTGCATGTGAAAACAGCTTAACAGCAGACAAAATAAAGTTGAGTTTACATTATCTGTCCCATCTGCACCTGTGCTCTGGTGTGAACACTCCACAGAAAAAATGCTAGAAAGCTGTTTGCATGTAGTTTGCATTGTTTTCCTGCTTGCTGACACTTTGTGCTGTGTAAGGTCTTTGCAGCTTATGGGGGTGGTCTGCAGGTTCTGTGCTGCTCCTCTCTGCAGGGGGGTTAAAGAGGGAATGCTGCCCAGCCTCCATTTGTTTCTTTTGTTGCAGAGGAGGCTGAAAAGATTGGCTAAGGAGAGAGGGGGAGCTGTGAGGGAGAAGAGGGGTTTTAGAGGTGATGAAGTGCTTAAAGGCAAAAGAGTCGAAGGACAAGGAGGGTGGGATTTATGGGTGTCATCTATCGTCTGACGGTGTGAAAACAGCTGATGTTCAGCAGCTTCTCAAGTGGGGAAAGCATCAGAGGATCATCCACCTGATTTTTGGCCAGGAGTCTCCCCATCTGCCCAAATATGAAATAGTAAACTTTAAACTGGTTCAGCATGTGTAATTAAGAATCCTGCTGTGAAGAGAGAATACCAAGGATAGCCAAGTATGTTTGCTGTGTCCGGCATATTGAATATGAAACGTAGCAAATCAGGAATCTAGGCAGCTAAAGCAGAAAGCACAGCAAACATAGCTTTGTGTGCCAGTTTCAAGCTATCTTCTTAGAGGAAAGACATACAAGAGGCCTGCAGAACAACTTAACCACACTCATGACAACCACTCTTTTCTTAGAGACAGAGAATCACTCATTACTGATTTAGCTTTAGCTTGAAGCTTTTGTGGAAAGATCTACCTGATGACAGAAATTAACTTGGGCAAATTTAGCTGCTTGAAAAGTTATCATGTCATCTGAATTGTACAAAACGCAGGACTTGGTAGAAGCTGGTGGAACATAAAATTTTATTTTAGGTTTTAATTGTCATAAATTGCAGGTAAACTCCAAAAATTGCTCAAAAACTTTGATGACATCTGGAAGAGAAGGTAGGACAAGAGTGGAGTGAGACTTTCTCCACTCCATCCTGGTCTTAAAATTGTTTTCAACTTATTTTTTGCAATTTATACATCACTCCTTCCCGTTTTTAATCAAATAAATATGAAACGCATGTAGTGATGCCCTTATGTCCTGCCAGTCAGTTTAAAAAAGTTTAGCTCCTCACTTTTGAATTTAAGCATAAACATAAGTGTTGAAGTATATATTTGTCCCCTTCGTTGTGCTTCAAATTGCAAATAAATTGGCCCTCTGATGGGAATCATCTTAATACTGCCCTCTTTAATACCAAAGTTGGCCTGCTTAATATCTATAACTGGAGCAAACCTCATCAGTGTGGTTTTCTCATTGAGAATGTCCTTAGATTATCATAGATTTGGATCTTTGAAAATGAGAATAACATGCACATGTCCCTCTCTGCAATCAAAGTAACCCACCCTGGCTTAGGTTTTCTGGTTTTTGTTGTTGTTGAACAAGACACAGCAATATTTAACTTTTATAAAGAATCCTCTGAAAGCCTTTAAATCTGGTATTGCGGCAACTATTTCCTATTCTCACACAGAAATCAATAGATAGAGATGTCTATCATGTGTTCCCATTCATACTTAAATTAATATTGATATGATTTTGGACCACCTTGACACCTGAGTGTCCACCATTTTAGGTTAACATTTCGTCCTCATTGTCCAGCACACTCTTTAAACATATAGTACAATTGTATATGGGGGATCAGTGAACGTCAAGAATATTTCAGAGTATCTTATTTTTAAACTTTGATTTATGGTTAGTAATGGCTGTGACATGCCTCCTGCTCTTGCTGTATTGTCCTCTGTATCAGTTGGCTGTGGACAGACAGGTGGCACTTCATCCTGACTTGTTTAAAATGACTGGACCCCGAAGCACGCTTGAAATTGAATATCATCTACATGACGTCAGGCAGCTTGCATTAGCTTTTGACTCCAGCGGCAACGATACAAGAGGCATCTGCTGTGGGTGACACTGGCTGCGTTTCTTCTCTCCTGCCTTCATGTGAGTGTGTGTGGCTTTACGCCGCACGCAGGCAAGCGTGAAAATCAGCATTTGGAAATACCGACAGCCAACTGTTGCCAAGTGGCGACCATGAAAGCTCTTGGAGGAGTGCTCAGTTTCCCCAGAAACACCCTTTTTCTCAAGACAGCACCCCCTAAATCGACTCATGCCCCCCCTTAAACTCCCTTTAAAAGCGGATTGGGGAGGGACCCTCTGGCCTGGGAAAAGGAGGTTGCTATGGAAAAGCAAAGACGAATGCTGGAGAGGCGTATAAAAAGTTCAGGACCTTGGCCGACTGCTGGTGAACTCCACTAATGCTGAACAATGATCCCGGGACGTCTGAAGCGACCTTACCGTGCTTCATGCTATTTGAACATCAGTGCTTCTGGTTTAAATATCTCCTGGTCCTTTAAAATGTGGGGGCAGAAGAGGGGTCTTACAACCACCAGTAAGGAAATGTCTGAGTCAAGGCAAAAACAGAAAAGTGAAGAGTTAAAATGCAACAACATCATGCTAATTCGACAGGTATCCGCCCCTTAACCTGCACACATCAAGCTTTTTTCTAGTGTAACGGTGATTGATCAGCAAACATCTTCTGTTAACTGATGCATGATTTGTTCATTTCTTCTATGATCTAATGCGAGCATCAAGAAGCAAATTCACAGCACCATCTCAAGGCCTCTGTGACCTTAGTTAGAATATCACAGAGTTGTAAATATAGGACAACGAGGTGACGTTCTGTTCTGTGCTAACTGGTCAGTTCAGGGATATTTTTCATGACAGCATTGTTTTCTTTCTGCGCTGGGCAGGTCAATAGCCTTCAGCTCCCTACAAAACAATTGTACGATGTCACAGAAGTGTGTCTGTTGACCATTGGCACGTTGCGTCACACTCTTCTCCTACATCTACACTTAGTGGATGTTCCTGCTAAGTAAATAAGAATTTTCCTTTGGTGAAGTTAAACCTACATATCAAATCATATTTATTATTATTATTATCTACTTCTTTGGAGTGGACCATTCTGACAAAGCTTTAATTGTCAGTTTATGTCTATGCGAGTGGTATTATGAAGCTCAAACTATCAGAGACATTTAATGGATGAATGCTAATGCTAGCAGTCTTCAAGCAAACATACCATTTGAAACAAAAAATATTTTTTTTCAGTCATAATTTAGTCATCTAAATTGTTCTAATTTCAGTCGAGTTTCAGTTGATGAAATTTCACAGCATTTTAATTAACAAGATCTGCTGTAATTTTAGTCAACTAAAAAAATGAGTGTAAAGTGTAAGGCATTTTATGTTCCATTTCTGAAGTCATGTTTTACACTTGGACAAAATGAAACATCTCATAGTCCTTACTGAATGCTAGAAGAATGTGTAGATGAACAGAAATAAATGTAACTGTTGTGTGAAATGCAGTCACCTTTATTTAGGCTACCGGGCAGAGCATCTCAGTTACAATACCAGAACTGACAACAAACAGTGAACCTGCTCTACATGAATATATCAATTCATAAAGAGAGCAGCTCTGATTGGATCACTCCAGAACTTATCCCACCACCACCACCAAGCTAAGGCAGCTGTGATTGGATGTCCCTCTGAACTCATCCAACCTTTCCACACAACCGAAGTAGCTGTGATTGGATATATTCCTCACTTGTCCTTACTTTCTACATGACCAAATTTGGTCTAATTGGATTAAGTCTCTGTTAAAAATTTTTGTCTAGTTTTTTGTTGGTGAAAATTTCAGTTAATTTAGTTTGAGTTTTTGTCCATGTGCACTTGTTTTTATTTGTTTCTGTCTAGTTTTCATCAGGGGTAAACAGGTTGTTGACGAAAACTATGACAGAAATAATTAGTCTTGCTTTCTTGTGCATAGAAGTGCTCAGTTGTGGAATTGCGACACGTAAAAGGGTGTTAAAATGTTAAAAAGCATAATAAGGTCTGAATGATGGTCATGATAAAGTCCTCCATCTGAATGTGTTTTCATACGAGCTGCATAGGTGATTATGATTTGCAGAAAGAAAAGAGATCAAGAAGCTGGTTTTTCCAATACCTGCCAGCACCTTGATCAACACCAGATGTGAAATCCAGAAGAGCTACAAATCTTGTCCTCTCTGAAGTGATAACCAGTAAATCTTTGTTGTTTTGAACCCCGACACATGAGCAGCAGACCCCTCTTCCCGGCCCGCGGAGGCCTCTCTTAACTGAGGTCACATCCTCAGAATATCACTTATTCATAGACAGCAGACATATTTCCCCCAGCAGAGCAGTGTTTTTACAACCTGCCCATCATGAGCCGTCTTGCTGTGACACTTCCTGTTGGTTCACACTCTCACAGAGGTCAGAGGTCACAGGGCTTTGTAATCCTTTTTCTGACCTGATACTCCCCCAGTGGGACTATTTTCCCCCTCTGTACTGAGTCTTTTTTCCAGTGCAGAGGTGCTCACACTCAAGTGGAAATGTTTGTATGAATGTGTGACTGCATCTGTGTGTAAACGTGAACGCCCTGTGAGTGCACACCGTTTCCTGGCAACCTTTACTGCTCGCTGGTAAGCCGAGCTCCTGCATGCAGTTTACGGGCTGCACCGTCAGCCTCGCTGCGCCAGATCTGCAAAGCTTGGATTTACACATTTCTTAAGCTGATCTGAAATTTTGGTTGCATTCCTCATTTTCTGTTCTGTAATCCTGATGGAAAAGCCAAAACAGACTGTGGGACTGATTCTCAGCCACAGTGTGTCCTATGTGGATGTCTCGGTTGTAGTGTAAAGCTCATCATACAACATTCAAGGCCCTGTGTGAGCCCTAAGAACGCTTTCTTAAATAACACTCTCCTCATGTTATTAATGGACAGCTTAAGGCTTTTCTTTCTTGCTTACTAGGAATAATCTTTTCCACCCGCTCCACCTCAGTAGCCTTAATCTGGCTGCAAATGAACCAGGCCTCTGTTTCAAAGGGGTTATGGAGCGCTTTGAGGGGTGTTTGTGAGTATGTGAGTGTTTTTCACCCTTCCTCCCAAGTTCACGTCACTTCAGGAGTCCACTCTTGTAGTTTTTCCAAGTGTGTAACAATGTGTGAGCTACTTGTCCCGTTTTTCTACAAGAAATGGTTGAAATACCCCTTTTTGATACTTTGTGTTGACTAGAAAGCACTCAAGAGTGCAAACCTCTGCCAAGGTAGTTCACATGTTGCTGTTACATCTATAAGCAAGACTTCAATGATGAAGTTACCATCATAAAATTATGATTCTTTGACCCTGAAAATCCACACCTAGCACTCAGAATCATGTTGATACCATTATTAGACAGTTATTGAGCAGAAACGATAGTTCCCTAATGGCGTCATCGAGATCATCACCAAAATCTAATCATCAAGGTGGGCCATAACATCTATGGATGTAGCGGTATGAAAATTTCATATCACGGTTGTTGTGATAATTATCATGTTTATCATTACTATTGTGATATTGCTGCACATAACCTATTTTACATACACGCAAACATCTTTGTCTGCCTGCAGCATGAATGTCCATGTTACAGCTTGTGATATTAGCACATGTCCAGGTGCTTTCTTTCTTTCTTTCTTTCTTTCTTTCTTTCTTTCTTTCTTTCTTTCTTTCTTTCTTTCTTTCTTTCTTTCTTTCTTTCTTTCTTTCTTTCTTTCTTTCTTTCTTTCTTTCTTTCTTTCTTTCTTTCTTTCTTGTGGTAATCAAACACGGTTTACTGGTAATTTAAACTGGACGCAGTAATACTTAATGTGGTAACCGTTACATCCCTAATTACATCTCCTGAAAATGTAAGCAAAATCTATCCAGCAGCCTTTGTGTAATCTTGTTAACAAACAGACAAACATATGGTGGTGAAAACGTAACCTCATTGGCCGAGGTAAATGGAGTTTAAATAAAATGTATTTTGTACTCTCTCAGGCTCTTAGTTTTACCAAATAAATGACATATAAAATGTATAAAGAAAGTGAAAACTCGGGTATCTTTAACACTTTATAGTTTATGCATTTGTTCACCAAAAGTTGTTAAATATCTTACTAGCTGATGGTTGACTGATTGGTTTTGTCTTTTTCTTATCACGTACTTAGATGCTGTTAAATGAAGTAAACAAAAATTCTTCTCACAGAAATCACCGTAATAAAGCACTTATTTTATTAACCACTAAAAATGGTACAGGCATACAAAGAACTACTATTAAGTTAATTTACTTAGTTTCACCCCTGAATTTTATTACACTTACTAATAAAAAATGCAAAATAACTGATCTACAAATATATCTCTGCAGAAGTTGAGTAATATCTAAGTTGGGCCATCAGCAACATCTCCTGAAAAATTTCAGCAAAATCATCCATTCTCTTTGCGTAATCTTGCTACCAAACAAACATACAGGGCCAAAAACATAACCTCCTTGGTGAAGGTAAAGGCACTTAAAGTCAAAAAAATCTGAAATCAGAGTATCAGTACCACAGTGATAAAAGTGAAGCTGCCAGTCAACAAAGCACAATAGTCTCTGTTCTTATCTTTACCACCTAGTCTGCCTCGTTAGCACACTTATCTTCAGAGAGCTTCTATATCTTTATAGAAGGGTTAGCAAACAAATTAGCATAGAATAACATCTATTAGGGTAAGACTGTCAAGGTTATTGTTTGTTTTAGTTTGTAGCCAAGCGTTTTCTTTACTGCCCTTCTCATTGATGTGCTGTATGTTTTTGTCCTCTGCTGCTACTGTAGTGACAAATCAAGCATTTTAGCATTTTAGTAACCTGGCACACCAGATTGACCGTTCAGTCAACTTGTCCATCTGGGAAGAAGCCCATAGAAAGTTTTTGGGGAGCACAGAATCTTTCAGAAGCATAACCTGTGATTGGATCATTGTTCCATGAATCACATTCATGAAGGGCCAGTCAGATAATTTAGTAGGCGGGAGCTACTGTGCTGCAGACCCTGGGCTATTCTGTAAATCAAACTCTTATTAAAACATGTCAGAAGTGGAAAAAAAATATTCTCACTATAGAGAAATTTGTGGTGCTCATTCAGTAAAGAAATGTGGTCCAGATCCGATTAAACTGCTACTGAAGCTGTTAGCATCTATGCTAATCACTGTATGAGCTGTCGTCTTTCATAGCTTGTTCCTTTCCTACTCTAAAGGACTCTGATGGGCCATGCAGCTTTGGTCCAAGCACAATCATTGTAGATGAGAGATTTGCGAGATGGACCTGCCTGGTTACAGACATGGAATATGACTGATCTAGCTGCTATGCAAGTTTACATTTTAGATCTGCTGCTGTTGTGCCACACATGCTAAACTGGTGAAGTTAAGATGAATTTAAGATTCTACTTGCAGTGCAAATGTTCATTAAGGCCCGTTAACACAACACATTTTCACCAGAAAATTGGCCTGTGGATGGTGAAGTAGGTTTGCTAAGAAACAGTGGTGTTACAACACACACAAGCAACACTGGCAAGTGGATGCATGTAGATGCAGGAGTTTCTTGTCTGGACATCAATTCTGTCTGGATAGTCTTGTCAAGTCGCTTGGTAGACAGCTAAAACTGTACATTGTTCCTGGTATGCATGCACAGACTTCATGTGAAAGAGTGCTGCACATGCCATGACATCAGCATTTCACCCCAAAATGCTTAATTCCATCCACATGGATCCGGACACTGATATATTTTCAAAACTCTCCATTGTGGGCCTGGTTTTAAAAGTTTGCAGATTCAGGCACTTTGGGTTCCGTTCTTGACAAAACAGAAGGGGGAAATGCAATGTAAACTATCTGTTTTCGGCCGTTTTTGTCTACATTTTAACAGGGCCTTAGTCAGTTCCCACTTGTGGCAAAGTGCTGTAAGCTTAAGGTTATCTTGGTGTTTAGGGGCCCTTGTACAATACCCAAAACCAATGAAGTTTGCACGTTGTGTAAATTGTAAATAAAAACAGAATACAATGATTTCCAAATCCCTTTCAACTTATATTCAATTGAATACACAGCAAAGACAAGATACTTAACGTTCGAACTGGTAAACTTTGTTATTTTTTGTAAATATTAGCTCATTTGGAATTTGATGCCTGCAGCATGTTTCAAAAAAGCTGGCACAAGTGGCAAAAAAGACTGAAAAAGTTGAGGAATGCTCATCAAACACTTATTTGGAACATCCCACAGGTGAACAGGCTAATTGGGAACAGGTGGGCGCCATGATTGGATATAAAAGCAGCTTCCCTGAAATGCTCAGTCATTCACAAACAAGGATGGGGCGAGGGTCACCACTTTGTGAACAAATGTGTGAGCAAATTGTCCAACAGTTTAAGAACAACATTTCTCAACCAGCTATTGCAAGGAATTTAGGGATTTCATCATCTACGGTCCGTAATATCATCAAAAGGTTCAGAGAATCTGGAGAAATTACTGCATGTAAGCGGCAAGGCCGAAAACCAGCACTGACTAGCGGTGACCTTCGATCCCTCAGGCGGTGCTGCATCAAAAACCGGCATCAATGTGTAAAGGATATCACCACATGGGCTCAGGACCACTTCAGAAAACCACTGTCAGTAACTACAGTTAGTCTACATCTGTAAGTGCAAGTTAAAACTCTACTATGCAAAGCCAAAGCCATTTATCAACATCACCCAGAAACGCCGCCGGCTTCGCTGGGCCCGAGCTCATCTAAGATGGACTGATGCAAAGTGGAAAAGTGTTCTGTGGTCTGACGAGTCCACATTTCAAATTGTTTTTGGAAACTGTGGTCGTCGTGTCCTCCGGACCAAAGAGGAAAAGAACCAGCCAGACTGTTATAGATGCAAAGTTCAAATGCCAGCACCTGTGATGGTATGGGGGTGTGTTAGTGCCCAAGGCATGGGTAACTTACACATCTGTGAAGGCACCATTAATGCTGAAAGGTACATACAGGTTTTGGAGCAACATATGTTGCCATCCAAGCCACGTCTTTTTCATGGACGCCCCTGCTTATTTCAGCAAGACAATGCCAAGCCACATTCTGCACGTGTTACAACAGCGTGGCTTCATAGTAAAAGAGTGCGGGTACTAGACTGGCCTGCCTGTAGTCAAGACCTGTCTCCTATTGAAAATGTGTGGCACATTATGAAGCGTAAAGTACTCAATGGAGACCCCGGACTGTTAAACAACTTAAGCTGTACATCAGGCAAGAATGGGAAAGAATTCTACCTGAAAAGCTTCAAAATTGGTCTCCTCAGTTCCCAAACGTTTACTGAGTGTTGTTAAAAGGAAAGGCGATGTAACACAGTGGTAAAAATGCCCCTGTGCCAACTTTTTTGCAACGAGTTGCTGCCGTTAAATTCTAAGTTGATGATTATTTGCAAAAGAAAATAAAGTTTCTCAGTTCGAACATTAAATATCTTGTCTTTGCTGTGTATTCAAATGAATATAAGTTGAAAAGGATTTGCAAATCATTGTATTCTGTTTTTATTTACAATTTACACAACGTGCCAACTTCACTGGTTTTAGGTCTTGTAGTTAGAGGCCTAATTTCCGTAAATTTCCAATCAAATTCCTGAACACTGTTCCAATATTAAAAACACATTGGAAATATTTTGGCACAGAAATGAGGCCTTCTGATGGTGTAGTTCAGACTATCAGTAAGTGAGACTTTTCTCTGTAGCATTTCCATTCAGAAAAATTTAGCACAATGTCTTTCATGTAGTATAACTCAAACAGATGTATAAAAGGAGATTTTACAGAAAGCTCCTTTTCCCACAGCAATGTGGGAACTGTTTTTCTTCATGCTTCTATACAGTGATCATCAAAGAAGTGGAGGCTGTATTCTTTATTTCAGTTAAAGTGTCAAAATGTTGAAAAATCTGCCAACCTTGACCCAAAGTGCCATTTGAAGTGTGTCTTACAGAGTGATAGATTAGCCTAAAAATGTGTAAAAGGACTGATTTTGACAGAGATTAATTTGGTTTTAAATTGAGAATGTATCAGTGTCAAGGTAACCTTCGTATGTAGAGTAATTTTACTGCACTCAAGAGCCTCTTTAGTATGCAAATGACATTTTCAGGCTCATTAACTGTATGTTACAGAGGACTGAAAGCAACCGTGCACGCAAGCCAACCATCCAAGCATCTTTTTCAAACATTAGGACCAACAGATATGGAGGACTGTTTATATATCTACATTATTCATGGGGCAGCACACTGGTGCAGCATGTACCTCACAGCAAGAAGATGGCTGGTTTGACTCCATATGTCGACCGGGGTCAAGCTTCCATGTTCTTCCTGTGCCTGCCTGGGTTTTTTACAGGCACTCTTGTTTCATCCCACAGCCCAAAAATCATACTTGTTTGGTTACTTTCTGACTCTAACTTGCCCCTTAAGTGTGAACATGGCTCTCTAGGCATAGATACAGTTGCAAGAAAAAGTATGTGAACCCTTTGGGATTACTTGGGTTTCTCCATAAATTGATCATAAAATATGTTCTGATCTTCATCTAAGTCACATCACTAGACAAACACCTTCTGCTTAAACTAATACAGCACCAAAAAAATTAAGTTTTCATGTTTTTATTCGACATGATATGTAAACAGTCACAGTACAGGGTGGAAAAAGTATGTGAACCTTTGGATTTAATAACTGGTTGACTCTCCTTTGGCAGCAATAACCTCAACCAAATGTTTCCTGTAGTTGTAGATCAGACCTGCACAATGGTCAGGAGGAGTTTTGGACCATTCTTCTGTATGAAACTGTTTCAGTTCAGCAATGTTCCTGGGATGTCTGGTGAGAATCGCTCTTTTGAGGTCACGCCACAGCATCTTAATCGTGTTGAGGTCAGGACTCTGACTGGGCCACTCCAGAAGCCGTATTTTCTTCTAAGCCATTCCATTGTTGTTTTACTTCTCTGCTTTGGGTCGTTGTCCTGTTGCATCACCCATCATCTGTTGAGCTTCAGTTGACAGACAGATGGTCTTAAGTTTTCCTGCAAAATGTCTTGATAAA
Organism: Scarus forsteni; assembly: GCA_036419115.1. Lineage (NCBI taxonomy): Eukaryota > Metazoa > Chordata > Actinopteri > Labriformes > Labridae > Scarus > Scarus forsteni. The sequence goes on from JAZDUH010000152.1 coordinate 1,542,078, forward strand.
CTTGGGAATTCATTTTCCGTCGATGACAGCAATCCGTCCAGACCCTGAGGCAGCAAAGCAGCCCCAAACCATAATGCTCCCTCCACCATATTTCACAGTTGGGATGAGGTTTTGATGTTGGTGTATTGTGTCTTTTTTTCTCCGCACAAAGCGTTGTGTGTTCCTCCATTTTGGTTTCATCTGTCCACTGAATATTTTGCCAGTAGTGCTGTGGAACATCCAGGTGCTCTTTTACAAACTTCAAACGAGCAGCAGTGTTTTTTTGGACAGCAATAGCTTCCTTGGTGGTGTCCTCCCATGAAATTCATTCTTGTGTAATGTTTTACTATTGTAGATTTATGATAAAAATTAAAAATAATGTAAGCATGTGCCAGGGATTTCTGTAAGATTTCTTCACCTCTTTGAGCATTCTGCGCTGTGCTCTCACAGTCATCTTTACGGGACGACCACATCTTGGCAGAGTAGCAACAGTGCTGAACTTTCTCTGTTTGTAGACAGTCTGTCTTACCGTGGACACATGGACATCCAGGCTTTTATAGATAGTTTTTTAACCCTTTCTAGGTTCATTCAAGTCAACAGTTCTTGATCCTAGTTCTTCATTGACTGGACCCCAGGTTGGCTGACTCCTGGTTCTTAAGCTGTTGGAGAAGTAATTAGTCTTGGGGTTCACATACTTTTTCCACCCTGCACTGTGACTGTTTACATCGTGTTTCGAATAAAAACATGAAAACTTGTAATTTTGTGTAGTATTAGTCTAAGCAGACTGTGTATGTCTAGTGATGTGACTGAGATATAAGATCAGAACATATTTTATATCCAATTTAAGCAGAAATGCAAGTAATCCCGAAGGGTTCACATACTTTTTCTTGCAACTGTAATGGATGAATTGTTTGCATTTGTTCCTTACCTTCCACTTTTGCATTCCGAAAAATACCATTTAAACCCTATAAATTACACTAAGTGATGAAGAAGTACCCTTTAGAGGGAAGATAGACAACATAAATAAAAATAAAATTTTCAACATGGTATCCTGCAGACTGATATTGCGTTTATTTAGTCTGTTTGCTTGAATGTAGATACATGTTTTAAGATAAGAGTGAATGAATATATATTTTTAGCAAAGCATCTTTTCGTGACATAAAATAGGTGATTTTTCCTTTTACTATTTGAGACGTTTGAATTGAATTTGGCAAAGAGAAATCCACTGACTGAGGATAAAAAAATGGAAATCCTCTGCCAAACAGTAAACTTTATTAAGGAATGTGATATTTCTCCACATAACATGGTCATTACACACTTTTGGCAACAGTGTGGCCTACTGTTGAATGTTTTATAAATCAGCAGAGGTGATAAAAATATTCCTCCAGGCGAAGTCCAGTAATGGAAACCAACCCCATCATGCTGCTGTAAGAAAACAATTAATGTCACTTTAATTGGCAGAAATAAACAGGAGGAAAACATTAGTGAAAAATGTTCCCCTTATTTCTTGTGTCTGCATGTTGACAAAGAGCAGGGCAGTAAAATGTTGATGGTTCACTCTGTGTGTTTCTCAGCAGGAGTGATGATCAGCGAAGGAGGCAGTAAAAGTTTTACAGCACTGACTACCCCTTCTCTGCTCACATTAAGGCCGTGTTTTACACAAACACATTAGGCATTGTTTCCACCGGAGCAGCTCAGACTGATTGTTCATTATCACGTGCCAAAGCAAGGGCTTCTTTAAAAACGAGGTTATGTCCATGTCATCTGCTCCTTTTCTGCTCTTATTTGGATGCTCTGTTTACTTTTGAGGTCACACTCTTACTTAGCTTCACTTATGATTTGATTGTTTTGATTTTAGATGATTTTACATCCAATAAGGTTTGGAATTATATTTTTATGTTAAAGTTCTATTATATTCATAGGCTGGACGGTGGTGTAGCAGGTAGTGCTGCTGCCACATATCAAGATGGATGCTGCGTCAACAGTGGCATATCAGTGTGGAGTTTGCATGTTCTTCCTGTGCATATGTAGGTTTTCTCGGGTTGCTCTAGTTTCCTCCCGTGACCAAAGTGTATAGATACTTAATACATTTAAGAGGCGGGTGTATAGGAGAAACAGGGCCCCTCAAAAACATAAAGAAAAACTCCAGCACATGGTCTTAGTTGCAAGAAAGTAATTTATTTGCAACATTTCGGTCTCAGACCTTCATAATGCAGTTTTTTTCGAAAAGGCAGAGCAGGCTACACCTATCAGTGTTTCAGTTACAAAGTTGGAAAAAAATACTTGCTGATCTGCCAGGTTATTGTGAGCCATTGTTTGCACAGCCTGCATTGTAGTTCACACATACCACATGAAGCATGTAAAAAACACTATTGCAGCATTTGTATATATGAACATCAATCATTGCTATGCATGTGGCTGTTTTAGCATGACAAGCACTTGTCAGAAGTGCTAATAAATGGAATATTACAGGAGTATAATAACTGTTTACACTGGGGACAGCCATCTTTGAGTGTCAACTCGGGCGATGATGATCCCACGACTTCCAGCCTCAGGGGGCGTTCCAGATGAAAGTCCTCTCTTGGACTTCCCAGTATAACTGGAATGTAGCATATGTGCTGAAACTACTGATGTAACAGATGGTAGGGCATCACAGTGGTAGGTTTACTCGGTTACAGGGGAATCGACTGTTTCTGATGGCTTCTAGTGATGTTCACAGGAGAAGAGATGCAAAAGACTTATGCTACGGCCACACCAGACGCGAATTGGTGAATTTATCCTGTGACGCGCCGCGCGTAACGCCCGAGGCTAGACGCTTGACAATTTTGAAGCTGAGAGGCGACGCGCGTCAATGCGCAAGCGCAGTAGAGAGCTTGTCGGACTCAGTGATGACCCGTGCAGGCAAATCCAGCTGGAAAAGAATATTTACAGAACTTACCTTCAAAACCTGTCTCCTCAGAGACTTCCACCCAAGCCTGCTCCTTTTTGTTCCGGTCTCTGTAGAGTACACATGTCGAATCGTATAGCTCCGGATGATAGCAAACAGCGCAGATCAATCTCTCCTCCATCTAGCAGAAGGGTCTGAGCCAAACGCGCCGGACGTTCCAGACACGCCGCGCCGGACGCTCCGTGCCAAACACGTCCAATGTGCCGCCCGAGGCGTTTGACGCCCCAAACGCGTCTTTGCATTGACTTTATGTAATCTCAACGCGCGTCTTGGCGAATTCGCGTCCGGTGTGGCCGTAGCATTAGTTATGAGGATCATACAAAAAAAGCACAAAGTCACGTCTTATTCTCAATAATTCCAAGTAAAGTGAGTCCTTAGTTAATTCATCCAACTCAACATATTGAGTAAAATGGATTAACTCTTAAATTCAGAGACACTAAGTTTGTTCCTGCTTGGTAAACAGCATGAGTTAAACCTTTAGAAACATGCTCTGAATATATTGGAAATAGAATAATCTACAAACATGATATAATTACGTGGAGTTTTTAAGTAAGCATGAGGTAAGTATTGTTTAAAATCAAAAAGTCAAATCTCATCTCAAGTCTGTACTAGTTCTGAGCCACAACCTCTCGTGATCTGAGACAATTGTGAAGAAACATCCATGAAGTAGATCATAGCAGACGAGGTATGTAGAGCTGTTAAAGTGCCTGTTCAACAAGTTATGGCTTCTCTGAGGTACCTAGAAGTGTCTTCTTTTTATCGCCCGTCAGCCTAAACATTCCTTGTTGATTTATATAAAAACTCAACTTTTATTTTCAGGCTGTGAAACACAAAATTAAAGAGACTGTGAGGAGTTTTTAAGTAATTACAAAAAAGTCTCACTTTTAGATTTATGCCTGATCGAAATACACACTTATCGATGAGTTTTATAGCATCTAAATAGGTTATCTATAAATGCTATTCTTTAGCCTCCTGGTCGGGTCGTACAGGGCTTGACTGGCCTGGATACTCAACTTCAGAAACAAGACAATTAAAACTAGAGCAAATTTATATTATTTTATTATTTATATTACACGTCTGAGAGCGCCGGGCTGTAAGTAGCGATATATAGCCGTCTACAACTACGATAATAACTTTTCCCCGCATTGCTTGTCTTCACACATCAAAAACTACCGCTACGTAACTAGAAAGAGATACATTACCTCGTGGCTTTGCATCCTGTAAGTTGTTGAAAAAGAACTTGTAAAGCAATGCAGAGTTCCGACAAAGATCCATGCTGCATTTACCACAACAAACAAACACATTTGGCTTCACGTCTCCGGTGCGTTCAAGTTGTAGTCAGAAGTAGGAATTTTGAGCTCCGAGTGGGAAACTAAAACTGGACCGTCCCCCGAAGTCGGAATTTCCTACTGGGAACTCGGTGAAACCTCGCCACCCCCGAGTTGACAATCCAAGATGGATGCCCCCAGTGTGAACAGTTATTTAGCTCCTGTAATAATCAATTTATTTGCACTTCTGACTGGGGTGTGTCGCTCTAGATCAGCTGTATACATAGTATTGTTAGATTTATATTTACAAAAATGCTGCCATAGTGATAATCACATTCTTCATACAACAACACAGGGCGTGCTAACAACAGCTAACAATAGCCTGGTAGATCGGCACGCTTTTTTCTGACTTCAACTGGAACGCCGATGAGTCGGAGATGTTGTCACTCCCATTTCCGAGGTTACTGGAACGCAGCATTACGCCGGCGATAAATTCTCCTCATAGCACCTTTAACCTCAACTGTCCAACTGTTTTCTCTTTGAATAAATCCCAAATTCTGGACAGTAGACACAGTCTGAACAACAAACTGCATCAGCTCTTTGAAGTGAACATTTTCAGCACGGATATCCCAACGGAATTCAGTCAGAGTGGATTTATGAAGCAAGAAAACGGTGTCAGGGCCCCAGTTTTTAACAACTCCCTCACTTTAAAAAACAAACTGATAGACACTCACTCACCGTCAAGGCACATGGGATGGACGATGGTATTGGCACAGCTCGTTGCATCAGGGAAAAGCGTTTGAAGCTGTGAGATCAGAAAACAACTTGTCTGTCATGATGAGAACACAACGGAGCTTTGGGAAAATGAATGGATTGGAAATGTTGTGAAATAACTGCCCACAGATTTAGTTGCACATCTCACTTTCTACCTCATCACATCTGAAAATAACACAGGGGGACTGATTCAGATGAAATCACGCTGAAAGCTTTCAGTCCTCATTTAATTATATTTATCTATCTGATGCTTTTATCCAAAGAGACTCAAGAGAGCAGAAAGTAAAAATATGAGCGTTTGTTAATTCTCCCGTTTGACCTGTGCTTTAGACTACGTTATTTAACTAAATGTTTCTCTCTAAACCAAGCTGTCCATCTGTCTGCTCTCATCCTCACTGGTGACGCCATCAGACCACAGACTGACCCGTTCAGTTCACTGATTATTGATCATAGACTACAAACTGATTACTCTGCCGACCCCATGACCCAATGTGCCTCACGGTAATGAAACAATGACCTCATTTAGACCACAGTGTTATAAGTCTTATCATTGGAGCAAAAGTTAATAAAACATAGTTTGGAATCACGCTGCTATTGGCATAAGATTGATCTGAAAAATATTCCTAATATTTAATTTTTCCTTCCACATACAGACAATACTGACACATTGATGCTTGCTAGGCATTTCCTCTCATTTTTTTATGTATAAATTTCCATCTAAATATATTACAGAAAAATACAGTCCTTGTCAGTGTTAATTTTTTGACTAATTATTTTTGTCATAGTTTTTGTCAACAACCTTTTTTCCTCTGACGAAAATTAGATGATAACTAATAAAAACAAGATGAAAATGTTTGATGGACACTTAATCAGATCAGACTTAATTTGGCCATTTAGAAAGAAGGAACAAGTTAGGAATGTATCCAATCACAGCTCCCGTGGTTATGTGGAAAGGTTGGATGAGTTAAAGGGCAACTTCGGTATTTTTCAACCTGGGTCCTATTGCCCCAAGTGTATGTGTGTATACGATTGACGGGTACAACTCGTTTTAAAATTGGCTCAGTATCAAGGGAGCGGATGCAGCCGGCAGCCGCGAAGCTAGATAGGGGGGCAACTGCATCCCGTATAAGTTTGAGCATTAAAAGTGTTTATTTCGCCACAGACCGGTTGCGATCGCCGGTGCTAGCTCTCTAATTAGCATTGTAAGCGTTGCATTTTCCTTCACGTCCTCTGACCTGTGTGACGTCATCTGTGAGCTTGTTGCCGGAAGAAATCAGAGGAGCCATGCAGCGCACCGCTCAGAGTGGAGCTGCTTATCCCGGAGGACAGTTGGAAGTTTTACTGCATCGGTATCATGGCTGAATATTTACCAGATTTCGAGAGGGAAGACGAGCCTTTTCATTACGACGGCCACCCGTATTTATTTGAGACAGAGTATACGGACGAGGAGCTCCTACAAATTCAAGAGCAAATGAGGATAGCAAGAGAGGGCCAATGAGCAGACGAGGGTGAAGCAGCGACTGCACGAACGCGAATTTCTGAGGACTGGTGGTGCTCCTGTGGTTGCTGTGACTCTGTGCCCACAGAGGAAGAATGTCTGTGTAATGAGTGGGACCTGTTGCCCAATATTCGTGGTCTCGATGTGTCGTGGGATGATACAGAAAGTACCTGACGCTGTGTAACTACATTAGAGGATTTCCCCCCTCTGATCAACAGGGCAGTGCTGGATACCTTTTTTCATGTACCCAAAATAAATTGGAGGAGGCGACCAAAACCACAGAGACCAAATGGTCAACTATCCATCAAGTAAGTATAACTAATATGTCTTTATGCATACAATACTTATATCTAGATTTGTCTCCGACACACACATTTACTGTTGCCCTAAATGCTCTTCACTTTTTCCTCTCGTCCAGCCAGTACAGACTTGTGGCCTATCGTGTTACAATGGTAATTAGAGAGCTAGCACCGGCGATCACAACCGGTCTGTGGCGAAATAAACACTTAAATGCTCAAACTTATACGGGATGCAGTTGCCCCCCTATCTAGCTTCGCGGCTGCCAGCTGCATCCGCTCCCTTGATACTGAGCCAATTTTAAAACGAGTTGTACCCGTCAATCATATACACACATACACTTGGGGCAATAGGACCCAGGTTGAAAAATACCGAAGTTGCCCTTTAAGAGGGACAGCCAATCATGGCTGCTTTAGCTTCTTGGTGGTGGGATAAGTTGTGGAGCGATCCAATCAGAGCTGCTCTCTTTATGAATTAATACTTTCATGTAGAGCAGGTTCACTGTTTGTTGTCAGTTCCACATTTCTGAACACTCCTGGACTAGAGTATAACAGAACATTGTACGAGCTTCTCTGATTTCCAGCCCTACAGTAAGCCTCACTTTCATGTCCAGTATGAGGGGTAGTTTTCCGTGATGCAGACATTGAATCAAATGTTTACTGTGGAAATCCTGCAGGAGATTTAATCTTCTGTCTCTCGGTCGCTGTCACTGCTGATTTAATGTTGTGAAAACACTGTATGTTCATGAGAGGATTTTCCCACACTGTAAAAACGTGAATATACAACAGCCTCGTATCGAAACTAAAGTCAACAGGCACAGGCCAAACTCTGTGTTTAACAGACAGAAAACAAACCTCATCTGTGGGTGCACTTGAACGAGTTGTAAATGACATTTGATCATAGTAAATATGAAAACGCATAAAAATGTTGAGCTCAGTGTTTGGACAGTTATGTAAATCATAAAAGTCACTGCCACTTGCTCAGATGTACTCCTCCTGATTTAGTGCAGAGGGTCTGGCCTGTTTTCACAGAGTGAGTAAATACTGTCTGCTTCACGGCTCTAACACGGAGGTGGTGGTGGTGGTGGGGGGGGATCCCCATCAGTAGCCCCTGGGCTTCAGCTGCTGCCGCTGCATATCCGATTCACTATCGAGCGTAATCTGAGCGCAAAAGAACAAGTCCACACTTCATTTTATGCTCCACTTTGCTAAAATTTCTGCTGGATTTTCATGCTGCTCATGTTTTAGTGCTGCAGGTGAAGATTTCTCTCTGTTGGATAATTTCAGTATGACATCCTCTTCAGCTAATTGATTGTTTGTGGCTGCGAGCCACACAAACCCGCTGTGTGCCGCCCAGAAAACGGGTTGACTTGGAGCGCTGGAGTCTTTTTGCTGTGTGAGAAAATAGCTGACAGTGGTTACACACCAGGGCACTGCACCTGAGGTATAAGAGAATCAAAAATCAATCAGGGAGAGAAGATGGAAGCTGGGAAAGCACCATGAAGAAGGGCTGGGAGTGATATAAAGTTTATTAGAAACTGAAATTTATTGCAACCTTTGCAGGGGGTTGTGTTTTGGCCTGCATTTGTTTGCCTGTCTTTTAGAAAGATAACTTAAAATCTAATTAACATATTTTATGCTGTTTTCAATAGATTAGATTTTGATGGTTTCCCTGAATCCAAATGCTGATTTGAGACATTTTTGTAAGTTTTTTTTTTTTGTTGTTGCTATAAAGGGATATTTTCCATGTTTTACAATAACCCACCTGAAATTGTTGGAAATGCCTTGTCAAAGCACTTGTAGTCTACTTTGAATTTGATTTGAAGTCATGAAACAAACAAATGGCAAGGCTAATGCTCAGTGGAAATAATATTTCCAGTAAGAAAACTGAAGATAATTTTTTATTTACCCAGCATAACCTCTTTAAAATGTTTACTTTAAATAAATGGCCATTGATTTTGCCTAAATGATGTTTTTTCTGTAGTTATTAATTGATTAAAAGAAAATTTGTAGAGTGGCGGGGTGGTACAACAGGTGCCTCACAGTAAGAAGACTGCTGTTGACCAGGGTCTTTCCATGTGGAGTCTGGATGCTCTCCTGTCCTGCACAACCTGTAAGTGTGTATGGTTGTCCTTCTCTCAATGTTGCAAAATGAATTGGCAGTACAGATGCTGGTGGATGGAGTATTTGTATAAGGACTGTGCAGTCAGCATGTCCCTTTGCAGTAATCACATAGTAAACTTTTGCATTTACTGCAATCAATTAAAAATAACTTTTTTAATGTGGTTGAGCAAAGTTTCAGAGTAGAGTGACCCAGCTTTTACATCTGTTGGTGCAGCCAGATGAGGCCAGATCTGTCTGGAAGCTACCTTTAGCTTTGTTTGTGCCACTTTAGTGGATTAAAAGTCTCTTGGTTGTCTTTTAGATTCTGAAAAGTCAGGTTGCTGCTGCAAATGCTGACTAAAACAAGGGTAATGGCATAGGCCAGGACACAGAGTTATAGATCATGTTTACTCTGCATGTTCTGTGAAACAAACACAATCCATATCATTATGGCAATGTGAGCAGACACTGCATGTTTCTCTTAAACTGTGCAAGTTTAGTTTGTTTTTGTAAGTAAAACAAATGTTACAGGTTTTCAATGGCACAACAAAATCAGAAGATCACAAACTAATGCTGGGAGACTTTTCCCATTTTCCTTTATTTAAATTGCAGTCAAACTCTGGCTTGAGCCGCGACTTTTCCAACTGTTTCCAAATGCTGCTGGCCTTGGTTTGATTCTGACCTGAGGCTCTTTGCTGTGTTTATTTCCCTTCTTTTTCTCCCTCTTTCTGAGTCGATTCACTGTCTCCCCACTATCAGTATAGGCCAAAACTACCCACAGATGGCTCTGAAAAAACAGAAGAACATGGCACTAGCGATCATAAAGTTTTGTAATTGTTGAAGCCACTGATCAGCTTAAAAAAAAATCGAGAATTTATCACTTTGAAATACATGGTATCAGAACAGCAGTTTGATTAACACAATACTGGTGTTGGCAGATAAACAACATAGTTGATTATTGTTATCAGCCTGTAAAAGATGTAGAAAGTCTCCCTCCCCTCAAACTACATAGTGCACTTTTAAAGACAAGGTCTCCATTGACAGAAGTGATGTTACTGATGAAATAAAATCATCCATAATCAGGAATTGGGGCATTCATGAGCCATAGCCCATTACTCACTTCCTCAGAATTGGATTTAAAGACCTCCAAACAGTTTTACTTTCATTTTTCTTTCATTTTTCTTTCAATTCTTGATCTAAATACTCACGTATGATGGTAAAGTTTTTTCTGTAGACCCAGTTGTTTGACCTCTTGCAGTCAGGATGTTGCAGAGTCAGGTCAGATAATGGGCACTGACCCTTTAAGTTCAGCCCCGATGCAGGATTAACCTGTGTCACACTGACTGGTATAGGTGACTTCTGCAGCTACAGGGCTCTTTTTATCCTGCAAAAACACTAAAAGACCAAGTGGAAGAAAAAAAAAAGCTCTTCCTGTTAGACGGGCTGACTCCCTGTCTCTCTGATGAGAAAGATCGTCAATAGCTCACTAAAGTTTAATGCTGGTAACACAATGACTGCATGTAATGGATCTGACATGCTTTGATTGTACTCAGCTAAAGAGGCATTTAAACATCAACCAACAGTAGCAGACATTGACTAATGTTTAGTAATCATTCAAATTTCAGTGAAAGTATGCTCCCTGGGACATTTTTTCTTTTCAACACTGGTTGATGTGCCTAAAGCAAACAGAAATGTTATGCAGTACCAGGACAGAGAAAGCCAAAACTTCCCCATTGCTAATTAGCTTAGCTCAAACCCTGGAAGTCAACTGGTAGTGTGAGCCTACAACCAGACATTTGTTTATGAGCCATTCTTAATTGCAAATGGCCTGCAAAAACTCACTCACTCCCAACTGTGAAACAGTTTTCATTGTTCACTTAAAGGGAAACTCCGGTATTTTGACACCTGGACCTTATTTTTAGGTTTGTGCATGCTCATATACTCACTCAGACAAACATCGTGCAGCTCGGAGTCCTTCAGAAGTTATTTAGATCCAACTGATGTAGCCGCACTTAGCAGGGGCCACGGCAACGGAGCTTCAGCGCGGGACGTAATCTCTGCAAATCGCTCGTCTCTACCACAGCCCGGTTTGTCATTGCAGAGAAATCCTCCAGAGTAGTCAGACATATATTCCTGGATAGATCCATACGCGTGTCAGCCGGTTTCAAGTCCCACTCTGAGCAGCTAACACACTCCTCTTCTGTTGCTATAGGCGAACACTGTCCACAAGCGCACCGCCAGTTAGCATTGAGTCGTGGACGTGCTCCTGTTTGTTGTTGTCGAGCCAGCTGTTCGTCTCTCTCCCTCTCCATTCTTCTCTCATGGAGCTCCTCGTCCGTGTACTCAGACTCAAACCGGTCGTCGTAGTCTGACTCTTCGGCATCAGATAAATATTCTGCCATGTTGCTCAGCACTGCCGGCTAAAAGTAGGTCAGCTGTACCTTTGTGTCGCGCGGCTATGACGTCATCAAAAGTTTGTTTACCAGGTCAGCTGACCCACCTGAAGAGGGTAGATGAGCTGACTTTATGATAACACTGGCGATGGATGAAAAAATATAGCCGAAATGAGCGATTTTGCAGAGATTATGTTCCGCGCTGAAGCTCCTTATAGGGCAAAATCGCTCATTTTGAAACCGGCTGACACGCGTATGGATCTATCCAGGAATATATGTCTGACTACTCTGGAGGATTTCTCTGCAATGACAAGCCGGGCTGTGGTAGAGACGAGCGATTTGCAGAGATTACGTCCCGCGCTGAAGCTCCGTTGCCGTGGCCCCTGCTAAGTGTAGCTACATCGGTTGGATCTAAATAACTTCTGAAGGACTCCGAGCTGCACGATGTTTGTCTGAGTGAGTATATGAGCATGCACAAACCTAAAAATAAGGTCCAGGTGTCAAAATACCGGAGTTTCCCTTTAATAGAACTGTTCAAAGGACTGGACTTGTTTGCAAAATTACATTTGTAGTGCAAAACCACCATGGAAGTAGGTCAACAACACAAAACCTCCATACATACATACCATAACCGTAACCATAACCACATCCATAAATCCATCCATACATCCATACATACAAACATATATATTTTTTAAATTAATCAGCCAATTAATCAGTGATCAGTATTTTTTTCGGCCAAATATCAATATCTGCATTGTCTTCAAAAAATCCATATTTGTCAGGCCATTATGAAACATCATTGAAGAATGGGACATTGTTGCATTTTTATCATGCTTCATATCCTTAGACAGTGCTCTTTCTCATTTGATTGGTCATATAATTGAAGATTTGATTAAACTCCATTATACTTTTTGATATTTTTGAACATTAAAACAACTCAAAGTGTAACACATGATGATGACTTGGGAAAAGTTGGTAATGTTGAAGGGTAACCTCCATGGCAGTTATTACAAGAATGTGGCCGAGTTGAGTATTCAGAAAGGAGAGAAACACATTTAAGTTATTTTTGCTGACAAACCCTGCCTGTTACAGCCGATAATTAAGAGTGAATTATTATATTGAGAGAGCAGCGTTGAGTGTTGGGACATTAATTTCAGCATTCTTTTACTCTTCTCTGAAGTCAAAGCCACACACAGAGGACGGAGAGAACAGCGTTGGTAATTAAAGCCGACAGACGAGGGAAGCTGATGACCGTTGCATGTTTCCCCCACAGACTGAAAATCAATCAGGACTAATACGAGTTGGGGGAATTGGCACACTTTCCATGTGTTGTTGTCAGATTATGTTGATGAGTTTATCCCTTTTTGCATGCCATTAGAAAGTATACAGCAAATGAATGAAGTGGCTGTGGAGGAAGCTCGCTGGTTGTCATGTTCAGCGTGAGAACACAATTAGACTTAATGACCAGGCTGTCACAGGAAAACGCTCATCCTCTATCTCATTAAGGCTTACAGAGACGCCCAGTCTCTCATTAGTTCAACACAAAGTTTAAAGATTAATCCTGCAGCTAACAGGGAGGAACTCCAATTTCTTCATTTTGAATCAAATAACCAGGCAAATCATTTAAATGTGACTATATTCAGGTTTAAAGTGCATTATGCTGAGCTGACAAATCTATAGAAGTCACTGGGTATGCTTGAGTGGCTACTAAAGGGAGATTTTGACTTCTGTCTAAAGCTGAGTCCACACATAAGGATTTTCCAAATCTGAAGAGATTTTTATCTGTTAGAGACCCCATACATGAAAATAAAAAAACAGGCATTGAACAGTTTTGATCATATCGTGTGTGGTGTGCTCCGATAATCTCAACACAGCACATCACACACATAAAGATTCTGTCCCTACACTGATCTAGAATCTAGTCCTCCAAGACATAAATCTCTGTGATCAAACCTGATCTAACAAAAACGATCTTAACAAAGACGAAGAAGCATAGCAACAACCGGAAAACACAAAATGCACCAGGGGAGAGGACGTAAGAGAGGAGGGACTGATGGAGGTCTTGGGACTGTTTTAGCTGGAAAGATCACAAGCTCAATTAAAGAAAAGATTGTGGAAAAAATCCTGGAGACAGCGTGAACACATGAGCTGGTCCTCCGTTTCTGAGGTCAACCAAAGTTTGTGTTATAGGTCGGCTATGCCTGTTTTTATTGACAGCTGCTTCCTTGTTCCTCAGTCAGCTCACTTCTTGATTGGCTACATTCAGTTCCACCCCACTATTCACGGAGTCATGACTTTAGAATCGTTGGCTTTCCCCACGCACATGAACATTTTTGTCATATATATTGACCAAGTTTAATATTTGCACTTGTTGGCCCTGACACACACCTCAGACCACAGGATGATCTTATTAGGAACAAGAGAATCAGGCTTTGCCTTCCTTGGTCGCGGAGGAGGAGGAAAGTTGGGACAGAACAAACTCCGTTATTTCAATGTGTGTATCCCACTTAAGGTGGTCACCTTGTTTAAAACTGATTAGTTATTTGACTTTAAATGTTTAACTGTCTATTTATGCCCATCCCTACCTGTAACAAACTTACCTTTTATAACTATGTCATATTTTTAGTTCCACATCGTCACCAAGGCTGTGTCTCCTGACTTATTTCTGGTGGGAATTGTTGGTATAACCTTCATTCAGTCTGAGGTTGAATGACCAGATGTGGGCTGAAGAATGAAGCTGGAAGGTTTCAGCCCTGTGCCAACAAGCCTGAGAGGGCAGGGCGTGAGTTGAATTTAGACCTTGTGTATATTTTCCAAGGAACTGAAAGGGAAAAAGCTAAAATTTCTGGTATTTAATTACAGAGCGGCTGCAGCCAAAGGCATACTGTCAAGGCTAGTTTTAAGGCCGACAGCTTAACAACCTCAGGAATGGTGGCACTGTAGGTTTTGGTGGTGCTGTGTCATTTCCTCCTGAGAAGAGACCAGTTTTTTGATGTGTTTGGATATTTCCTTGTTTAAGCTGTCCTCGAAAAGCACAATTAAGGAACCAAATTAAAAACCAAACATTGCGATGCTGCCATGTACCAAAGTTCACCACCACTGACCACTGATTCAAGGCAGAACACAAACACCAATTTTAGGATTTACTACTGCCTGGAAATGTATTTTAAAACCTGTTTTAAGACAAGAGTTCCTGTTTGCTTGCTTCAGAGTTCACATTTGATTTTCAGGTAACATACTCTTCTGACTGAGCTGTGCATTGGCAGTAATATTTCCTTCCCCATGTTAATCTGTCCAGAGGGTCTGTGTGTATTCTGAGCAGTGAATGTGCTGTGAAAGGACTCCTGGGTGTGATGCCCCACCATAATAGGATTTAGGGGTCAGGGGAACAAGCTATGTCACCAGTTGAGTCACTGTACATTTTCTAACAACGGGGTACTGGCTGAATTTGGCACCATCTCCTCTCATGGACACAATTGGAGCCATTGAGGCTTGAACACATCCGGCTTCAAGTCAAGTCTTAACAACTCTTACATAAGGTTGTTTCATTCAGCTTGGCGGCAGAAGTGCCACTGGTCAGGAGACTGAGCCGCGCTCCTTCAAATGAGGGGTGGGCAAGATGGACCAGAAGTCAAATCTAGACTTTTGTCAGCTGAATGGAAACATACAATGTGGGGGGTATGGCGATTAAATAACAAAATCATTCATATTAGGGGTGAATATTGGCAAGAACCTCACGATGCGATATGTATCACGATACTCGGGTCATGATACAATAATATCATGATATATCACAAGATCGCAAAATCACAGTATTGTGATATATTTCAATAATCTACAGTTAAGTAACAAAAAACTAGAGATTGTGTATACTGTATGTGTGTCACACAGTATTACTCAAAACTCAAAGTACAAATCAAGTCAAAACTATTTGATTGAAAACAAGTTTTCCATTTTATTGTTTTTGAAATATGTCAAATGCAGTATTACATTCATACACTTAACCTAAAAACAAAGTGCATCAAGTCACCTGAACTAACGTTGCAAAGATATTATTCTTGTTTCCGTTTAATAGTGTATTGAAAGCATCCTAACCTGCAGTGCAGCTCAAACTGTCATTGAACACAAGAGGAACAAAGTGCTTTGAGTTACTGACAGAGCAACAGTAAGTAAAAAAAAAATCACTTATTTCTCTTGTCACTGTCTGAACCGAATAGACTACATGAGAAAAACCTGTGCACACATATTTATAAGTTGAATTTTATTTCCAACTCTGATAAAATATGAGTTTTTATAAAAAAAAAAAAAAAAACATATTAACATTTGAAATATAGATATATCGGAGGTCAAAAAATCGTGATTTTTGATATTTTTTTTCACACCTCTAATTCATATGAGGTTAAAATCTCGTGGTTCAATGTCACACTGAGTGATGTGTGTAATGTTGCATATTCGCTCACAAGTGCTGTAAGTTTACAGTAAACCACATCAGTAGTTCACCGCTACATACTGATGGATTGGCCAAGGCATTGAAATAAATATTTAAAAAATTGAGCAAAGCATTAACTAGAAATCTTTGATGAAACAAAGCAAACAGCAGCCTCACATTCATAGATTCGTTGTGAACAGGGGTCAATACAGGGACAGAAGGGCTGCCCCCTTTTTTTTTTAACTCAATAGGTTTGTGGGCATACATACTAAAGAACTTACAAAATACTATTTACCTCTCCCAAGTCCACACTGGTGGGTCACATGTTCTTTTATTTGAATCTTGGACCTTGTCTGTCATTGAGCCTGCTCCAGGGAAGCCCAGGGCTTTGTTGTGGATAAGGAGTAGGCCAGTTACTTTGCGCATTATTGACAGCATGACCTCTTTTATTTGGCCAAAATTCTCTCATGGAGTTGCTTTCCCTGTCCCCCTTTTCCTTGAAGCAGACTTTCTGTTGTTGAGGTCAAGAGAGCAATAGATGGTCTGGTTGCCCTGGGAGCATTCAAATGTATGTTTACAGTTATAGTATATTTACCTCCCTGCTTGAATATTAATTCAAAGATAACGTATACGGTGACAGCCTTAAAACACAACCACTGTGACACCACAGGTTAAACTGATACACTCACTTTATTTCACATATATTCAGGAAAACCCAGAAACAAAGTGGGTTAGGCATAAAAGGCGGATACCTGCACATGCTGGTGGTCTGTATATGCATTTTCCTTTAAAAACTGATGCTTGGTGCACAAAGTTTTGGGACTCGCCCTTGTGACCAGGTGCTAAACATTTTTCCTGCATCTGATTTGTTTAAACAATTTAATCTGAACTTATCAAGGCAAATTTTTACTTTATTTTTAATGTTTTTAATACATGTTAGTAAATCTTAAATATTTCTTGCCTGGTCCCGATTAAAAGCTGAAAGTGGTACTGTCAAAGCAGAAGGGTTTTCTGATCTCTCCACTGTTTGCCCGCTGTGATGAAGCATTGTGTGATACAAGTCAACTTAGATCCTTGAAAAGGAAACTCACTGAGGAGAACAAACATTGGGGAAAAGACTAAAATCCTTCCTGTTCCTGTCATGTCAATACTATCAGCCCATCATTCTTACCCACAGTTCCACCAGACAGCTCTCTGCATGTCCAGCCTCTAACTCGCCTTCGTCATCAGGCCTCACTCTTTGAACAGTCTAGGTCAAATATAAATGAGAACAAGTGAGTTTGCATCTTCTCACCTGAGAGAACCACTGTAAAACAAGTCCTGACGCGTTCCAGCAGCCAGAGGGCAGAGGTAGGAAATGTGGGATCAGCTGGCAGAAGGCCTGTTAAGAGTAAAACCACATTTTTAAAGCTTTGTGGGTGGATTGGAAGTAGTCCAGGTTTAACCAAGAGTTTCATCCAAGTTCAGGCAGCATTCCTGGACAATGACAGTCATTTGGATCTCCTGTGGCGAGGGAATAATACTGCTGCGGCCTCAGAGGTTTTGTCATTTTAACTGTTTTCCAGAATTAGGCCAGTGCAGTGTTGTTTAAGGGTGGATATGGACAAGACAGATGTTTGCTAAAAATATTTGTCTCAGCCTTTTGTGTTTTAATGTGACTGCTACTGTTTGTAAAATGAGCTGTCAAACCAGGAATTGTGAAATATTTCTGTAAAAACAATCTCTGTAAAGTAGCTAATAAAAGTATTTAACAAGACCAAGACTGTAATTATTAAAAACACAAATGAGGACATTAGTCAACCATTAAAACATTTCGATGACCTATGCTGGATGAAATCTAAGAAACAGTTCAACTGATGTTTGAATAAAGTCTTGGCAGTCAGGAGTAAATTACAACAGTGTGGTTTCTGGAGGCATCTCTCAGATTAAACAGAGGAATGAGGCAAGCTTGTTAAAACATTTAGTCAAACTTTATTTTGGTCATGTTTGTGCTTTGATTAAGTGGAATAGATTACATGCACATGGTTTTGGCCAGATACTTTTAACACATAGCCTGTATGACGTTGACTGTTGGGTCCTGTTCAGTGGCCGATCAGCTGTCATGTTGGTACACCCTAAAAACTTCCTTCTTAACACATTATTTGAAACACACTTGGATGTACATGTACAATGAGATTTCAGACATCAGTGTGATTTCTGCTCTGAAGAAAGCAGAACCCGATCAGAACAACCACTGACCAAAACATGTCAGAAGTGAAGCATAATATCCTTCCTATTGATAAATGCTTCAGTGTTATTTGTTTTTCATTTGGTACAGAAATAAGGTCCAGATCTGACAAAACTGCTACTGAAGCTGTTAGCATCTGCGCTAATCTCTAACATGCAGCCACTTTGCTGTCATCATGCTCGAAGCTCCACCTCTTCTTGATAGGGCAGTGTGTCTGCGGACCTGCTGTCGTTGGAGCTTTGCAAGATGGATCTGACTGATTACAGACAATAAATCAGGCAGATCCAGCTGCACTGCAAGGTTCAGCCCGGTCTGCCCAGAACTTGCAGAGCAGACCCTCTGTTTCTATCCCAACTGCTTACTGACTGAGCGACTGCACCCTTTCTGTCCTCAAACATGCTTGTAGCCACGACAGCAACAGCTAAGAATAACCGCTCTAGCTCTCTGGTTTATCATCTGCATCGAAGCCGTCGTACTTTGGCAGTACCATGCTCCGTCTTAGGCATTTACAAATCTGTGTTGGTGTCAGCTCACTCTGCAGTACTCTGCCAACGCACCAGCCTGCAGTGAACTTTGTACCTAGTCTCTCTCACCCTCTCTGCTTTTCTGTGTATGATGTTAAGATGATATTGGACTAACAGAGCTGATGAATAATGAACAGCAGCAGTTGATTATGATGCAGTTATTACCAAAAAAGAAAAGAGAAAAGTCAGATTCTGCTTATGACTCTTCAGTCAGTCGAGGCAGATGAAGGGGATTTTTCTCAGCACTCATTTGACCTCTGGATGAAACATGAGTAAATGCCCATCTGATATACCAACAAGAAGATATTTGTTCGACTTCTACAACTATTCTGTCACATTATTACCTCCACCAATGAGGATATGTTTTTGACAGTGAATGTTTGTCTGTTAGCAAGATTATGCAAACACTACTGAACGGATTTTGCTGAAATTTTCAAGAAATATTGGAAATACCCAACTCGGAAATCATTGGATTTGGTGGTGATTCGTATATATGTCTAAATAGAAAAAAATCCCTACATTTCCCAAAATCCCCTTAAGTAAACATTGCAGGATTTAAAAAAATCATATCTCTGCCAATATTAATGGATTTTCTTCCAATTTTACAGGATAATTTGGGGTGCATGTCTCTTTCGTGGCAAACTACCCTATCTTGCATTGTAAACACATCCTAAAAAACAAAACCTGGATCCACATCCATATTCAGATCACCGCCAAAATCTTTCCACTTCACTCTTGTGCAATGATTGACAATCCGTAGAAATTTCTTAAAAATCAGCTCATAAATTTTTCAGTTATTCCAGTAACAAACTAACAAAACAAACCATGAACACGCTGCTGTAAAACCAAAACCTTCTTGCCAGAGTTAACCAAAATATTAGAAATGAAAGCAGGCTTTGCAACGTCATTTCTTTTACACATTTCAGCCTTACTGGGGGATTCCACTGGATGCGTGTCCGGTCCTTCTCCACTCTGCTCCGTCATCTGACGCGCGTCAACTCCCACTGGATCCGTCTGCGGAAGCATTGCGGCTCCGCCTTGCAGCGGGTCAACGAGCTCACAAAGTATTTTGTGGTTTTGCACCTCCAAAATCAAAAGCTTCTCATCCCTGGTGAAGTGGGGTGAGACTGCACTTTTGACACCAGGTCTGTCTCCGCCTTAAATGACGCTTTTCCAGGTACAATACTTTTCCGTTGTTGACACGGTTTATTTTATTTTGAAACATCTACGGATATTTTATTTTGTGTTTGTGCTCAACTTCCTGTCCCGCACGATATTCTGTGTGCTAAATTGCTGCGCCGTGGTCCGGCATCCGGCAAAAATAGAAGCTCTGCGTATCTGCTCCGTCTGCCGGAGGCCGGCGGAGCAGATACGCAGCCGTGCCGGAGCCGTGCCGCAGCTGGTGGAAGTACACGCATTGCTTATAATGGAAACGGATCGGCTCCGCTGCCGCAGCGGAGCGGAGACGGACCGGATACGCATGCAGTGGAATTTGGGCTTTAGTCGTCACCATTAATCTGGCCCAATTGAGATGAGGCTAATAGAAAGTTAGTTTTAACCTCGTCTTCATTTATAAAAATTGAGTTCAATTATCACCATTATACATAGAATATATTCCAAATGGGAGATAGAACTCATGCTTATAGAGAAGTGTACCAGTGTGTGATCTTTGCTTTTTTATTGTTATAAATTCAGTCTTTTGCAATGTGTCAATAAAAATGCTTACATCTTAATAACTGTCAAGCTTAAGTGTTAAATATTAAGTGCACAAACAGCATGACAGTCCAGTCAGTTTTAGTAGAAGAGTTACTATGACTTGGTTTGTCTTTGCAGATTTGAACCACGTCAGTGTGTTTTAAAATAAACATATACGTATTTACTTTTTATTCTTTTTCAGGTGTTGTGTTTATTGAGACGTTTGTCATAGATAGCTGAAGACTGGTCATGTCTCATGTTATGCCAGGCTCGCCATCTCCTTGGCAGCCATTTCTCTGATTTTTGTAAAGGTGACTTGTCGCTTTTCTTCTTCCTCCATATTCACACAGTCTTTGTTGTCATGTTGAACAAAAGCTCCTTGTATGAAGAAAAGAGGCCCTCACCTGCGTGGCATGAATTGAGAATAAGCAGCAGGCATTGCAAATGGTTTAAGCTGACTTTGTAGAAGAGAATATTACAGCCTCTGGCTTCTGCTAACATCATCTTTTACACAAAGACAGCTTTTGTTGCATTGCTCTGCTTTTTAGCTTTCGAGGAGGAAAGCTCTTAAAATTCTCTGTGTTTGTCTTCCTTCAGGTTTGGACGAGTCCTCCTGCGGGTTGTGGAAGGATTGAAAATGAAAGAAAACCAACACTAAATCTACAAAGGTAGGAAACCTACAGTATATGTCTGCTTGAAAATGTGAAAATGTGTCTAGGAAGTTGTGTTTTTATGCCTCATGGGCAGAAATATTCAGGGGTTGAGGCATCATATTTTTGATTGCCTTACAGACTTGGTGATATTTTAAGAATGCATAGAGGGATTTTCCTCAGGTTGTGCACACATTGCTGAGACTACTATCACTTAAGAGTTTGTGATTGTAAGTAATTAAGCCCTGTGGTCATCTTTTGCTTTAAGAATGCTTCAAACATTGGCTAAAATATCTACTCACATTCAAGGATGCACTAATTGGGTTTTAAAAGGTCAAACTTTTCCCGTTCCCTGCAGCGTAAAGCGTAATATTCCAAATATGCTTTGAAGGATATCCTTCAAACTTTGCACAGATGTCTCTGACTTAAGAATGAATTGATAACACATTGAAGGTTATAGGTAGGGACTGAAACCTGACCAGCGTCTGCCCATTACAAAAGTCCATACATCAGTAAGCTTTCAGTTTATTAATAGGGGTGTCCTGGTCCGATATCAGCAAAAGTACAAATATCAGATTATATCGGCCTACGTCTAGAATCTCTCCGAAATAAACACTCTGATACAAGCAGTCTATTCTAATTTATTTCTTATTTATTTATTTCAGTTGAGTGGTTATTTTGCAATTTAAAAATATGTTTTTGTTTTTACTGGATTTCTTGAGGTTGCTTTTCGGGGTCTTCTAATGTATTTTTCATTTATTTTATTTAATTGTACTATATTCTTATGTTTAAGTTTAAAATTTATTGAACCCATTGGTTAAAAACAAATGGGTCAGTTTTTCCCATACCTATTGTTGTTGACGACTGTTCTCTGTTTGAGAAATCTCACTTGATCAAGCCTTTTCTTACAGTCCATACTACAAAATAAGTAATAAAAGTTTGTGTTATTCCTGCTGATATCATATCGGATCTATATCGGTATCGACCAATACTCAAGGCTGCGATATCAGTATTGTATCGGAGGTGAAAAAGTTGTAACTGAACATCCCTATTTAGTAATACTGCTATCAAGTAAGCAGGAACTGTGACACACTTATTTTTTCACATCATTGCTGTATAAACACACACCAGTCCTGTACGCCAGTTTGGTACGTGAGCTGCAAGTATGTCAGCATTAAACATCAAAATTAAACAAAAATGGTGCACCTTCTACTTATGATTGTAAACTTTTTTGAGATTGTAGATGTGAACCCTTTGAAACACCTTAGTACATGCTTTTCTCAGTTTATGCCTCCTGCAGTATGTTAAAAAATTCCACCAAATAATAGAAAGGTTTAAATAGTGAAACACAGATTACCATAATATATGTTATTAATGCTTTTTTATTGCTTACCTTCAATAAACTACCATTATGTTCTTGCTGCTGTCTGCTCTATCATCAGTTTCCCTCCTGTAATGTGTAATACCCCGGTCAGAACACTAAATTTATGTCCAATTATGGCCAAACCAGACAGTTGTATGGTTTGGGACCGGTCAGCCTTAAAAATTGGTTGTTCTGTCTCAGAGTAGTCTGGGATGCCTGACAACTCAAAACATAAGGTTTACAGCTTTAATTTTTGATCTGCCTCATACGATTTGTCCCTCTATGTCGGAGATATTGACCAGTGAGAGCACAGAGAGCTCTTCGTGTGTGACTGTTATGGATGTAAACAAACCAGGGTTGATGCCTTCAGAGCTGCTCAAGGGCTACAAGACAGAGGAAAAGTTTGTAAAGCTTAAGAGCCTGTTCACACAAAAATGTTGCCACCAGTAATAGATCTTCCTTTTGGGTTTTCAAAAGCGCTCCACATTCACACGGAGTTGATGTGAGAAGGATGACCGTTCTGACGAATATGCAAGAACGACTGAAAAGCCTGTAGCATGCATGCCAGGCCAGTCGTTGGCGATGTAGGTCTGCTGTGAATTAACAGTTTTACAACACATCTACACTTTCCAGTGAAGAGAAACTTTTCACAAACAAATGCAATGCAACAAAATGCACTTAACAGCAAGCCAAAGATTCTGTTTTTGGTATATGTATTTACAGAATGAGGGACAAAAGCTCCGGTATGTGGAGTCCCTGGTACATGCTGTTAGCAATATAGACATGTATAGAAAGGCTAGATGGCTCGAGGGGGGCCACCGACGTCCTCACATGGCGGCCATCTTGGTACAGGGCACACTTCTGCTCTGCTCTGTTGTACTCAATTGAAGGTAAGACACCTTCTCAAATATGTTTATGCTTTACTTGCTGAAATCTTGACAGACTTACAAACTGTTTGGTGTATTACAAATGTTCTGAGAAATACAACATTATGATGTTAATATAATGTTTTTCTAAATTTTGTCTTGATTATAAAGGATTAAGATTTCATCTCTGACGTTTCTGTCAAAGTCAACTGTTTAACACTTATTTCTCAGTACATGCTCACCAGACACCAGTGTTATGAGTGAGCAAGTGTCCTGTTCCAAGGTGGCCGCCATGTGAGAAAGTTGGTCGCCATTGGCCAACAGCATGCGTGAACCATCTAGCCTTTCTATGCATGTCTTTGGTTAACAATCCCATAACCAGAAAGTCAATTTTCAAAAGATATTCTCCCTCATTAAAATGCTCTTGGTCCTCATTGTTTTGTTTTGTTTTGTTTGGTGGAGAGACCCCTAGTGTCAGGGTCTTACGTGCTGTGTTTTATCGTGCCCATCTCTTGTCAGAGGTCAAAGGACAAGGTCACTGGGTCTCCCCATACCACTGAAGGCAGAAGACATCCAGTTATTTCAAGACACTATCAAAATATTCAGATGATTCTGAAAAAAACTGTGTATTTGGCTCCATTATGGACAGATTTATGTTACAGAAGATGACTGAGGCTAATTTTTTCCCCCTTACTTCATCTGAATTACACAATGGCTCATGAGATTTGAGTTTCCTCCTCCTGCAGTGTCAAGTCCACTTCCCCCCAAACCACATCCCACCACAGTCAGCAGCTATTTAAAGTGTCAGCGGCTGCTCCCAATTACTCCTCCCCACGGCAAACCAGAAGCCTGGGCCGTGCAAATGTGGGCCTCCCCGTTGTGACTTCTATCTGTTTGTTTTCATATTTGCCTTCCTCTGCCAGCCCTCCTCCCTTGTTCTCAAACTGTTTTTGTCTTTGCCAAGGATTATTGTGTTTTTCCTCCAGCTGACCTTGGTTACATAAACTAAAGCCTAATCCCCCTTCCTTGTTTCTCCTCCTTGTCCAAGTCCTCCTGCTCCCTGTCCCACCGCTCTGCCAGGCTGCACTATCCTCTGGGCGCTCCCACAAAGCCCAGTGTTTTGATTACATTGTGAAATAGGAGCCAGGACTATTTATTCCCAGGCTCGGGTAGAGTGTGGAGGACCTGGTCAGGGAGGCAGGAAGTAGTTGTGGTTGAATGAGGCGGATGGTGTTGGTGGGTCAACCGTTTATATCTCCTCATAACCTTTCTTTGTGGTTCTTGCGTCCAGACATCTGTTTGAAATAAGCAGAACGTCAAGGGTCTCATCCCACTGTCAGCAGCTTCACAACCCAAACCCCATCATTCAGGTTTGGCTATCAGAGGGTGGAAGGTTGGCCAAGTGTTTTTTGACATCATCTAAGTGTCCTTCGCCTGGAGGACAGAGACTCTGACCTTTTTTTGGGGAATCAGACTGGAACACATGGGAATGCTGCTTTGTGAGCAGACTGTAATTACACGGCTGATTGGTGTTGTTGACAAAGTATTGAAGTTTCAACAGATGACGCCACTTCTTGAATCCGGGTACTCTTTTACAAGAGATTTGAAAACTCCAATAACTGTGTCCGAACTCCTGTGTGTTTGATCAGTCTCCTCTTGCATTTGGACACTTAAATTTGTGTCATGCACATGCTTCTCAGTTTTCCATGGTACGCTTTTTGATCTAAAGAATGTAGGCATTGCTCAGTCGTCTGTCCATCGTCTGAGGTAGAACTTAATTGTTAAACTAGCTTTGTTTCCGAAGAGATAATTTACAATAAATACAAACCTTAATTATAGCTGAAACAACATTTAGCAAAGCAGGTTCAACTTGTTAACTCTATCATTCATGTTTTTTATGAAATATCTCACCACACCATTTCTGTGAGGGTGTTTCTAAAATATCAACTGACCAGTGCTTCACAAAGTTTTTGGCTTATGCCAGTTATTCACTCCTACATAATATCCAGCAAGTTTACTCATGTCAACTGTACTTTCTAAGGCTTACCGGTTCATAAAGTTTGTGTTTGTTATTGATGAATCACCACCTGCTCAGTGTGAAATGGTGATCAGCCACATGAAATAACGGGGAACAAGCCAGAGTAGGAAACAAGCAGCAGTGGGTTTGATGCATGTACTTTATATCTATAGATCCAGGTGAACAGCACCTAACATCTGCAGCAATTCATCAAAGAGGAGCAACTGCTTGTGCAAGACTTCACTACAATACTCTAATCAAAATGTAAAATTTTGTTTTTGTCATTGAAATTGTAATGTTTTTCTCATTTTTTGATTTTATAACCAGGCACACGGGACATATTTCACTAGTCCATCTGTAAAGGGGCCCAGCGAAAGTGTTTGTGGAGGGCAGAAGCTTATCCTGCAGATCATTGGACGATCGTTCCGTCAGTCATCATTTTTTATGGGTCGGTTAGATAATTAAGTAGGCAGGAGCTACTGCACTACAGATCGTCAGAAGTTGAGCAAAAACTCCCTCATTTGTTTTTCACTGAGTTAAGAAATGTGGTCCATATCTGATAAAACTACTACTGAAGCTGTTAGCATCAGTGCTAATGTGCAGTCACTTCCTGCTGTTGTCTGGGTCTTCCTACTCTAAAGGTCTCTGACTGGATGCTTTGGGCCACTACCGATCGTTGTAGATTGGAGCTTGGCAAGATGGATCCACATGATTACAGACACTGATTCAGGCAGGCCCTGCTGCTGCGCAGGGTTATAGGTCTCTGTCCATGTGTTTGACGACAGAGTAAGAAAACACTGAGGTTGTTTGTTTTGGTCAATCAGCTTCTTCGTTTATTTGCACTCATACAGAAATAAAGCAACGCTCACTGGTTCATTATTAGTCGTCTGTCTGCTAATCACCCTTGTGTGACTTCTCTTAAAAACACAAACTAAGCCATTCATGGAGCACCACTTCTCATGTGTATATCTGTGTAGAATCAATTAGTTCCACTTTGACTTAGTCACAGAAACTGGGATGAAGTGATCCTGTATATGATGCATGTAAGTGCTGTAAAATTGCACTTGCACTTTGGTTAGCAGGGTTTCTCCCAGAGGACATGGACACATTTAGTCACAAACACTCAGTGGAGGTTATCATAGAGTCACCTCGTGTCCACATTAACTCTGCCTGTTTTCACTCAGCTGAAAGTGCAAACACTTCAAAGTCTGTGCGAGCACACATCTCACTGATCTATCACTTCAGAGCAGCTGTGTTTGGTAGCTGGTCTGTGGCTTAGCATACCACCATTCCATTTTTAAGCATTGTTTTCAACTTTCTATCTAGACACATATTTTACCCAAACACCATCAGAGGACTGGGTAATGTGAAGAGTTTTTATGACAAACTGATGTTGGTACCAGCCAGCCTCTGCATTTGATACACCCGTTTAACTCCTCATGAAGCTAACCGGCTAACTAGACCAACTGCTGAAGTTCAAACTGAGCATAATGGGGAAGAAAGGAGAATTAAATGGCCTTGAATGTGACATGGTTGTTGTTGCCAGACAGACTAGTCTAAGGGTTTTAAAACAGGTGATCTGTTGAGGTTTTCACCATGGATGTATTATAAGAACTGGATAGCGTGGCTCTGCCTTCTACCATGTAACTGTTTTGAAGCCATAATATCCCCCGTCAGGGCGCCGCCATTGTGCAGCCAGTAGAGAATCTGGACCATATCTGGACGCAGCCGTCATAAACGGTCGCAAAACTCCGCAGCATACGGCGTACACAATCATTGTGAAACTGCCGTAAACCGCGGTTATTTTTTAAACTCTAATAACTCATGAAAAAGAAACTTTTCAGAAAAAAGAGGACTTGGAAAAAACGCAGCCCAATAATACTTTCATATCACCACAGCATACGGATGGGAGAAATATTTCTACAAGGTGTATTAATTTTTTAAAGTTTCACTACGGCCGCGTTCAGATGAATGGGGTAGACAGAGAGTTGGCCTATACTGCAGCCAGTCACCAGGGGGAGCAGTTTTTGTGGCAACTTCACGAAAGCCCAGCGACATGACGTCCATGTTTTTTACAGTTCATGGTTTTCACTCATAACTGTCTCAAGGGTTTTTAGAGGATGGTCTAAGAAAGAGAAAATAACAAGTGGCGGCTGTTCTGCTGGCTAAAATGCCTTGTTAATGCCAGAGGTCAGAGCAGAGGGCCAGAATGGTTCAATACAATAGAGATGCATCAATAATTCAGATAATCACTTGTTAGGTCAGAGGTAGATACCAAATCAGAGTGAAAAACATGTTAAATCTTTTTGCAGATGGGCTACAGCAGAAGAAGACCATCATGCTTTTATGGCGTTGACAACATGAAAGTTTGAATCCATCCTTTCTTGTCCCAAAGGTTCAGGTTTCTGACGGTGGTATAGTGGTGTGGGGAACATTTTCCTGGCACACTTGGGCCTTTTAGCACCAATTGAACTCCAAACACCACAGTCCACCTGTGTGTTGTTGCTGACCATGTCCATCCCTTTATGACCACAGTGCTCCCTCCCACTAATGACAACTCTCAGCAGGCCAACATGTCTTGTTGCAAGATTTAAATCATCTTAAACTTTTTTTTAAAACAGGAGAATGAGTTGATTGTATTCTGTGGCCTCTACAATAACCATGTCTTAATCCAATAGAGCTACTTTGGGGTGTGGTGGATGCCATTATTGATATCATAGAAGTAACAGCAGACAAAATCTGCAGCAGCTTCATCATGTCAATATGGATCAAAATATCTAAAAATGTTTTTAAAACTAATTAGATCTATGCCATGATGAACTATGGCAGCTCTGAAGGTCAAAAGGGGTCCAACCTGGTACTAGCTAGGTGTACCTAAGAAATTGGCCTCTGAGTGCATGTGTCTTACCGACAAATTGCTGCCAATGAGCACCTCTCTTAGATGACTATCCAGTAGAAAAAAGTGCAGCCCAGCCCCTCACTCACCTCAGTTCAGCAGGTTGTTTACTCAACCATGTGTTTCCAGCCATCTGCACCCTGAAGTCCAAAAACCATTGCCTCACATACAGGCATGTGATACTTGAGTTTTTAAATCAGTTCTAGGATCTGGTGAAGCCTAACATGCTGTCGTCATCAGTCCATTAGAGGCTCCCTGTTCATAGAAAACACAGCCATGACACACGCACAGATACAAACACACTCGTGTGCACAGCTGAGGCTACCGGAGATGAGAGGCCAAGCATTAGATTACAGGGAAATGATCAGCCTGTGTAGACAGGAAACTCTGTGGGAGAGTGAAATGTGTGGTGTATTTTAAGGTGTATGTTGGCTTCCTTTCCATGGACACGCTCAGAAACAACCACAGCCTGTGGTGCTGTCCTTTAAAATCCTTTCGGGTTTGATAGGACACAAAGTGAAAACTGTGCTTAAAGAAAAAGCCCAAAAATAAATCAGAATTCACAAGCCCTGAAACCACAATAAAGCCAATTGTCTCTGATCTGATTTAGCCAAAGGAAACACAAATTAAATCTTCTGTTTGGCTTCATTCTGGCATGATTCACCAGGGTTTTTATTTTTCAGTTTGGTTGCAGGCCAGTGTCCATTATTGTAGCTGTCCTGTTTCTGTCAGACTGAGGCACAGGGTGGGTTCAGAGCCTCCGGGAAGTTTGAATTGAAATGGAAAAATACATTCATGATATGATGCAGTGAAGTATTTTTAACTAATCTGAGTCAGAATCAGATAAGGAGGCTAAAGCCCTTCCCCCTTATAAAAATATGAATGTAAGTGGTCAATAGATGTGGAGTTACCATGCCCTCACAGTCTGCTGTAAACATGCAGTCATATCAGTTATGTTGCAGGCAAAAATAAAGGAAGAGTTCAGAAATGTTTATGCAAGTGAATGAGTTCCACATCGGTCCATGAATCAGACACAGAGATGATGATCAGCTCTGTTCCTGTTCAAAGAGAGCTGGCACAGAAATATGCTGAGTTAAGGGTTGAAAGTTCTGAGAAATTGAAAGTCTCGAGTGAGAACAACCCTCAAAAACAGTGTGAGGTGATTGTTTGCTTCATTTGATACATTTACAACTGTTGGTTGGTGATGTATTGAAGAGCAGTTGTTGAAGTTTCAGGGTTCTCAAGAGGCAGAAACCATAAGCAAACTGGGTCTTGCAACAAAAATGGATGCCGTTTTAATTGGATATACAAGGATACTTTTATGGACCAATGGCACACATCTGTGGGACATACTCATGGAGCCTCTTTCATTTTCTCCAATATCCTTGACTGAGTCTAGGCTGGACCATGGCAAGTCTGTGATGGGACTTGTGTTGAATGATTTTAGAAAAAGGTGTAAGTGTGATATTTCAGATATAGCGATTTTCTTCAAAACAGTTTCAGTACAATATTCACTATGTGCACAGTAACATTTGCAAATATGACAGGAAGTTACAGTGCTAAGTGTTGGCATGTGACAGCATGAACGCTAGCAAATAATTAAAACAACAGATCCTGGGTCGCTCTGGAGCTTCAGCGATCATCACGATTTCGATCAGTAAATGATAATCAGCCCTAATGGGACCCTCGTGGTTGCAATGAGATTCACTGCTCAGCTACTTTAATAAGGCAAAGGTTGAAGCCCACTGTATGCTTTCCTAAGAGGAAAGCACCATCTCATGTGGAAACACCCTACAATTACATGAATGAGTTTGTTAATGAGGAATTTATGCACACCCCCAGAAAGGTGGGGGGAACTCCCAGTGGCTGGAAGATGGCTGGTAATTTACTGGAACTCGACAGGCTTTGGCTGAATTAGGGATGGAAATCAAAAGCCAAGTAAAGTTGAGAATCAATTGACAAATGGCTCAAGGAATTGATATAATTCATCATTTTGCACATCAGTTCCCTTATGAATTCTTTCCCCTCTGTATTGCATTACTTGCAAATTAAGGCTCTTACATTCTCACCAGAAGCAGGCAGAAGAAGTCAAAAGGAAGTCAAAAATCATGACAGACATGAGACAGAATTTGTTAAAATAGTGGCTTATTTTTCTGAATATTGTACATTATCTTTATGGCACAGGAATGAGCGTCAGTGACATGTTGGCATTGTTGCCAATAAAAAACCCTCTGTCGGCCACCTTTTTTTTCACACAATCAGCAGAAATCAGTATGGGAATCATTAAAGCATTGAATCATTAAATAGAATTGTGAATGTAATTGGTATCAATGAACTCTTATCAACACCCATCCCTGCTGCGACTGTGTTAGCTGTACCTCTTGACTGAAACCAGCTAATCAAGAATTAGTCAATACACTTTTTCTGTATAGTTATGTATATGAGTACGCACTATCCCCTCTCAAATAAAGAAACAAAAATGTGTAAGCTGACTCAGTCCTCACTACCACATTTAAGACCATGAAAAAAGTTGCTGGAGCACCAGAGGCCAAGTGGTTAAGTGTGCCTGCTTCATGTAAAGATGTTTTTGTCCTCAAAGCAATGTGGGTTTGTGGCTCCTGCCCTGGGTTTTATTCCCCACTTTTAGACCCAAAACATTTGCTTGTGTCTAAGGGCCAGTCCCCTCCCCCACTGACTCCCCTCAGTAATCCATTTTTCTCAGCAATCATCTCATTCCACTTGAACCATCTCATCCATCAGATGATTTGAATCCTGATTGAAAAGACTTTAAATAACAGCCCAGCACATGTTGCTCAGATTGAACTGAAGCTCTGATCGAAACAGCTGACCCCAAATATAAATTTGGTTGATATGTAACGCTGTAGCTCCAGAATAAAAGCCTCCTCAGCCTGGACGTCCCTCTGACTCTCAGGCTGCCCCTGAGCAGACCTCAGCTGGACGGACGGATAGAGGGATACAGATTAGTGGCTTTTAAGAGTTTCAGACATCTTAACTAACATTAGGGGGTTTGATAAAGAAGCAGGGGTGATAGCAAATAAACCTGCTTAAATGAGCTCATACCGCATCACCAGATTAACTCAAGAGACACTGAGCCCCGGGAATAATGTGTGGTCCACTTGTTCATCTGAGGGCTGGGAAATGTATTCAAGAATCTAAACATTTATGTGTTCAAATCCTGGTCAGTAATAGTTCTGATTTTAAAATGACCTAACCTACTGCTGATACCAGTGCCTTCTGGTGTAATGTCTCGACAATGCCAACATATTCTGCCGTGTTTGAGCATGAGTACAGATAAGATTGTGCCCCACGGGTCAATTCATCTGCCCGAACAGGCAGTCATGTGCAGGGATGGGAATCAAGAACCAGTTAGAAGAATCAATATCAGTTGTGTTTGTGCTTAAGGATTTTCTTTTTAATAGGGACAAGAATTGAAGTCAATTGAGAATCAGTAACAAACATATTGAGGAATCTATGTTATTAGCATTTTTGAGAACATTTCCATATCAGTTCCTTCCAATAGGATGTGGCTGCCTTGCAGTTGCAGGATGTCATGATCTAAGCAGAGGCTGTCAGCCTGAAGGATGTCCAAGGCCCCGTTTACACAACAACATTGTCAGCAGAAATCAGAGTCCATGTGAAAACTATGCATGTTCACACAGATTTACGAGAACGACCGCAAAAAGGGTAGAGTGCATGCCAGGCCAGTCGTTGGTGATGTAGCTTTTTGGTGAAACAGTGGTGTTAAAACACGCATACGCTTCTGATGAAGATAAAATTTTCACGAACAACAATGGTGAGTGATGCATGAAGATGCAGAAGTCTCTCGTCTAGACAACACATCTGTCTGGATATTTTTGTCTGGATAACAAACTGAGCACAGTAAACAGCACTGTCGCTTGGTAGACTGTCGAAGCTGTGCTTGTTGTTGTTCTTAGGTGCACGTCTAACCTTTATCTTAAAGAGTTCACACATCACCTTTTCCCTTAAAACGCTAATTCCTGTTTAAACAGAGAAAATTTTTTCAAAAATTTTCACTCTGGACCTCAGTTTCAAAAATTTGCGACACTCCAGACATTGTTCTTGTGTGAACAGAAGGTGCAAATGCAGCAAAAAACTCTGTTTTCAGCTGTTGACATTGTTGTGTAAGCAGGGTCTGAGAAATAATCATGGGAAATAGAAGCTGTCAGAAATTGACACAGTATGGCACTTTGTCCACAATGTTCAGTGTGATTTCAGGCAGGGGTGGAAACACCAACAACAAGCTGAACCATTTCCCTTCACAGAACAGCCTGATTATCAGGAGAAACATGACTTCTGTGATGTGGACCCTGAAAATCCATTGACCTGCTTATCTAATGAAGACAGGACATTGGATTTTTGCTGATATCTGATATGCCCG
This sequence comes from Scarus forsteni, assembly GCA_036419115.1. Lineage (NCBI taxonomy): Eukaryota > Metazoa > Chordata > Actinopteri > Labriformes > Labridae > Scarus > Scarus forsteni. Next base: position 1,574,426 of record JAZDUH010000152.1, read on the forward strand.
TATAATCTAAACTATTTATCACCTATTCCGAAATAGCCACTTATGTTTTTTATTCATGATATCAAAGCTCCCTCTCGACTAAGCTTAACCTTTTCTTTTATGGTCATGTCACTTTGTGTTTGAAACAAATGTGAAGCATGAAAAACTACATTTTATTCTTTAATGAGTTATACTTTTGATTCGTAAACATGGACACCAGTGACGATGAGGACAGTCAGTATTGACTTATGGCCAATTCATGCTACTTTTATTGACTGTAAATATTGCCAAAAATATACAAATCCTCAGATCAACAAATGAAGTCTGACATTTTGTCCTAGATATGACTTCATTTGTTTTAATTTCTGTATTTGTACCCCTTTTATTTGTCAGTTAGTATATTTTTGCAGAAAAGGGAGGTTTTAAAAATATCAAGGCCATCAGATATCTGTAATAACAGCTGTACTTTAGTGCCATAAACACATCACCAAATATTAGGCCACTCTCTTTTCTGACTTTATAAAATGGAAACCTGATCTGTCATCTTCCCCCTTCTTTTGGACTGTTTGTTGGTCTTCCTTTTGTTATCTTAAAGTCTTTGTCTGTAGGACATCTGCGTGGACCCTGTAAGGACAGGACATCTTTGATCCTCGACTTCAGATCCTGCTCCATTGTCATGTTGGTCACCGGGCTTTGTTTACATTGTTCTGGATCAACTGTCCTCACTCTCAACATGTGAAAAGTGAAACCTGACTCCTGTCTCCATAACTTTTCCCCACAGCTGCTGCTCATGGAGACATTTTCATTGGATCTCTGTGGCAGTTGTTCTTCAGCTAAGTGCTGATTGAACAACTGTAGAGAAGATTGACAGGATTGTTATGTGATGGAGCCTGCTTTCATCTGGAGCCCTGACAGGTTTTGCTCTCTGCTGGGCCCGTATGCTCTCTTCTCACCAAATTTATGCCACTGATATTACTTCTGGAGACGGGACAAAATGGGGATCAACTTTTTTACCCTTTCTGCCACTGGAGCATTCACATTAAGAGCCGTGTGAGTTGGCACACAGACATAACAAAGGGCTCAATTCACATGTTTGAGAGCATTCTAGTCTCCAAACAGAGGCTTTAGACTGTGATGTTGTTCAGACACTTCACTGATAAACTTAAGTCGCTTTTGCAGACTTCATTTAGTTTTGGGGTTTCAGTTTAAACTTTTCAACAAAACTTTAAACAATTTACAGTGCCTTTGTGCAAACGCTTGGCGCAGGGGCTCTGTGCCATTTACACCTCGAGACATTTAAGAAACTTTCACATTAATACTGAGGCCATAACATCTGTGCCGATTCACGCTGCAGTTGGCCCTGTACACACTACACATACACAATAAGGCAGAGAAGCTCACTTGCAGTGCTCCTGTCTCCCACCAAGTCTTTGTGCCGCCATCCCTCCCTTATCACATCTTTGTTACTACTAGGAACACTTTGCTTTAGGGCTGGGTATTGTTAAGAACCTCACGATTTCATCTAATTTGGATTCTTTAGGCTGAGATTCGATTCAGTATTGATTTTGGTACTTCAGTGTCCATTCAGTAAGAAATAGAAACAAACAGATAGTTAGTACCTGTTGACAAATTTTAAGTATTTATATACATGCCAGTGTGAACATACTGTATGTGGTATGTCACCTCAAATTGTTAAGCAAAAAAACATCTGGAAATAAAAATTTGCACAGAAACAGTTTACGTTTGTGCATATGGAGTACAAAAGTAAAAAAGAAAAGACAGTTCTGTTTAAACACTGAAAAAGTAAAGTGCATGTAAAAACCATGTCTCTTCATTTCTGGCATGGGTAGATCTTTATAAGAGAAAAGCAGCTGGTCTACATGTTCAGCGCCCCCCACTGGCCGGGAGGTGAATCAATTCAGTCGATTTGCTGATTGGATATTGAATTGGAGAGGAAATTTTGCAATACATTGATGAATCGATATTTTTACCCACCCCTTCGTTGCTTATTTTGTGACTGAAAAAGACATCTCATTATGCTTTTCCATACTGTGTGTCCATCATCACCCAGAGTAAAATAAAGATGATTAAAGTTTTTATAAATAGACGTCTGTTTGCCTCTTGAGGGGATGAAAGCTCCAACAACAAACCGCTCATTTCCCTCCTGAGCTGGCCTCCTGGGATGTTGTGGTGTTTCTAATCAGCACATAAGTGAGTACTTAAGTAAGTCCGTCAGCGGTGAATCCATTATCACTCCTCGTCCTCTTGTGTGTATCCCTGAAGGATGTGGTCATCTCAAGAAGTGGCCCCTAATCATAAATCCATCCCAGGACGACCATTAATCACATTCAGGACATTTGTTCCAAGGGACTAAATGTTCCTGATGACAAAGATGAGGATTTCTGCTGGGACCAGGACTCGCTCTGGTGCTTTATCTTCTCTCTATTAGATAAAACTAATATTTTTAAATGTTTTCTCTTTGTTTCTCTTCAGTCTGTTTGACAGTGCAGGTAGTGTTTACTAAACGAGTAAAACAGGAAGTAGGGCTGGGGATAATGGACCTAAAATCATACCACCACATTTTTTTAATTGCATTTTTGTACATGATGATTTTTTTTTCTTTAAAACTGGACTTCACAGCAAAAAGGTTGCTAGTTTGACTTCTGCTTTAGATGGGGTCCTGTCCCTGTGTCATTTTCTTCATGTGCCATGCATGCTTGTTTTTTTCCCAGCTTCTCCTTTTTTCTGTGTTTTTGTTCACTGAAGAATTGTCCATGGTTATGATAGTAACTGATTTTTTCTCTCTGTATGTCAGCCCTGTAACTGACTAGCATTTAGTTTAAAATGGGCACCTGGCTATATGTACACAAATATGCATATACTCATATAATACACATATATACTCGTATAATACATAGGGTTGGGACGATACGCATTTTTCCTGATTTAATTTTTTTTACAATTTTTTAGGTGCTGATTCACCCAAAGTGAATCACAAGTGAGTCTGTTTTTAGGATTTATTCAGCAATTTTTTTTTAACCAGATGTTTATACTCCCTCTTCAAAAGCCTGAACTGCATTTAAAAGTGACTTATTAACACAGACTAAAATGAAGCGTTTAGATTTGGAAAAAAAGCATTTTTTTTAACAAAAAGTTGACTTGAAAATCATCAAACAAAAAATCCTGATACATATGTGAATCGATTTTTCTCCCACCCCTAATAATACACAAACTCATGTAATGCACATACATGTATATACACGTATGACGCACATATATACAAATACTCATATATTACACGTATAGACGTGTACATACATCCAAACCCAACATGAATGCACCTTGAGCAAAACACCGGGCCAACCTACAGTGCATTTACAGAAATATGGGTGATACCCCCAGACTTCGAGCTAAAAATGCTGATCCTCTCTGCTTTCTTTGTTAAACTGTCTGATGTATTTCCTCAGCCCTTTTTAAGTTCTGGTGTTGCTAATCCCATTCAACCCATACAAGACTGAATCAGTTCAGAGACAAAATATTTAATCTTCAAACTGATAAACTTATTTTATTTTATTTTACTGTATTGCAAAAATGTACTCATTTTGAATTTGATGCCTGCAGTGTGTTCCACCAAAGCTGGGATGGGGGCAAGAGACTGAGGAAAAGACTGGGAAAGTTAACGAACTGAGTATATGTCAGAAAGGTTTGCAGACCATTGTGTTCTGTTTTTATTTAAATATTACACAAAGTGCCAACTTCAACAGAGTTAGGGTTGTGTAATATCCATATCTCCATATCAGACTGGAGTGTGGCAACAGTGCCATGGTTTGTTTTTGTACAATTTTGTTGTAACTGTGAAGCTCATATTTTTAGACAACGATGATCACGGAGAACTGCACATCATTCAGCAATGCTAATCCAAATGATAACCTACTCTGGGAATTGAAAAGCTTGATTTACCATCCACATTTTTAACCTGTACCAAGTATTTTTTACAACTTTGATGGCATGTAGGAGTTTGGCTGCAGTTTGGATTATGAAAATGATAAGTTACAGAATTTCAGGTGTTTGAGTCATCTATGATTGCAGTAATAAACATTAGTCTTTACAACTTGTTTTGTATTATCAATAAAAATAATCCTAGAGTCAATAATAAACAAACTGATAATACTTTATTTGAAATTGTAAATTTATTATGTTCTAGCAGGTTAGCATTTAATAGTTACTAACTCTTAATGCTAATTGAGGCCATGCGTCTTCATTATTGATTTAAATCAATCAGTCAGTCAGTTGATGAAAATGATTTTGCCTAATCTTATTTCAAAATGTATCAATATAATTTAAGAACTCAATTCTTTCCCCAGACATTTATTGTGCTTTATTGCTATTAATAAGTAAAACTGAAAGAAAAAAACAGGTTAACAAACATAAAAAATCAACAGAAGCAAGAGTAAAGGGGAAGAAGAGAAAAACACAATCAAACAAAAAGCAACTAAACAGAAACAAAGAGAAAGAAACAAACAGGGGAAAGGAGGAGAAAATAAAAACATTAAAGGGATCATGATATTTTCAGTTTGATATTGGTACTGGCTGATATCATTCTATAGAGTTAAGTATCTGTATTGGCCGATATTAATATACTGTAACACTGAAAGAAAAAAGTCCAAGACCTTGTGCTCTTAACAAGAAATATCAACACTGGAGATAATGAATCAAGAAATATTGGCATATCAGACATCGGCAAAAATGGAGCATTGCGCACCTTATGAATAAATAATAAAAAGTTGTTGTATTGGTATGTTTGGATCGGTGTCATGGCATCACTTCCAGTCCTTACTGTGAAGAACACTCGTCTCTCCATATCGCTGTGCCCTCAAAGGGACAAGGTGACTTTCCCGGACACAGACATCTGGTCAAACGCTCGCAGCGAGCAGGACAGTATAATCAGATCATGTCATTTAGTCGTCCTTTTGTCTGCTTTTCTTGTTGATTGTATTTTCGTCTCAGCAGCATCATGATCTACGCTTGAACTTCACATGACTTTTACGATCAAGAAGGAGAAATGAAGAGACTCATTTCACTGATTGTGTCCTCTTCTCTGAAAAATAAAGTCACCCACATCTATCTCGAACTTCCCGGATGAAGCGAGCGCACAGCAGAATCTCAATCACTGCTTGACCATCCCTATGACTTTGGCTCTCGCTGACTGGGGCTTTTCAGCAGCCTGGAGCTTTTTTCCATTTAGTATTTAATTTTCAAAGCCCCTCGTCCCCGTAGATGCCCCCCCACCTTAAGGACATTAGACCCACGGGGTTGAGTGCTTTCACCGGGCAGTGCGCTGCTTTTGATCTTGGATTCCTGTGCTATCAAAGGTGGGGGAAGCTGCGAAAAAGGTGAAAAAAGTGGGTCATCTCTCCATACATTGCCTGACTTTGAGTGGAAAACGCTGGAACAAGTAGGTTCAGTGAGGGGAGAGCTTTTAAAGCAGAACATCCCTGACTACAAAGAACTTTCCGGTTAATTGATGTGATCCACTCCCCTGCGTTTGTGCATGCAAATCTGTCCAAAAGCCCTTGAGAAAAACGAGACAACACAAAACACTTCTGCGTGGAGTGTTTTTGGATTTACCCCCTAATTAGACATCCTCAGCTGGACCGAGCGAGCACCACGATGCTTTTTGCTATTCAAATCTATTAAAATCAGAGGATATGCCATTCGCCGCTCTGCTGTGGTGTTTGGTTTTGGTTATTTGCCTGCCAGTGTCTGGAGCTTCAGGCTCAGCAGCTGTGTTCTTTTGTTTTCCCAGCTGTTATGAGATTATAAAACATGTCCATAGTATATCAGGAATTAAAGGCAAATTCAGGTATCACCAAATTTTGACCCTTGTAAAGTTTTTTTGGTCTAATTGACTTTTAAAGTTTTGAGAAAATTTGCAAAAGGTTTCAAACTTGGGCTGCTCAATCATAGTAAAAATAATTATCCCAATCATTTTATTAAAACTCATTGATTTCACAAGATGGATTCAATCATTAAACTAAAAACACTCTTTCTGCATTGTAAGGAACAGTCTAGAACAAAGACAGGATTACATGTGACACAGTATTCCTCCATCTTTATTGTTTATTTTTTGTAATTGAAGGCAGTAATTGAAATTAAACCTGATTTATTGTCCAGCTCTATTTCAAACTCTAGAGGCTGTAGAGAACTTCTGAGGACCAGTGATGGCACTTTTTATCGCAACTTCAAGGCAAAAGCCGAAATCTTGAATGCAGTCAACTCGGGCTGAACGATTTTAGGAAGTGTCATGTTGATTTTTCTGACAGATTTTGCAATTTCAGTTCGATTCACAATTTTCTTCAAATCAAGCTTCAGTCCACCATTTACAATGTGTACAGTGACATTTACAAACATGACAGAAAATTACATCAGACCATCAGTCATTAAAAACATTACTGTATAAGGCAAGGGTGAAAACTAGAGGGACTAAGTGATTTCAAATGTATTTATTAACAATAAACATGCATGTCCACTCTTTAAAGTCCTTGACCAATGGCAGTTATTACTTAAGAACTGAGAGAGCATCTATGATTGTCTTAACTCAAAAAAAAGTGCATAACATCCTTCATCTTGTTAAAAACAGTTAAATACAAAAATGCAAAAACCAAGTTAAAGCAATAATAAGAAAAACAAAATTCAACAATTCCAATAAAGGAAAAAAAGGCAGCTATGCTAAATCAGTAAGTCAAGCTTTGATGGTTTTGGACATGAGCGCAGACATGTGACAACATTAACACGAGCAAATAGTTGATACAACAGATCCTGGGTCAGACAGGAAGCACGATCATGTCTTTTTTTTTTTCCCCTTGTCTGCATTAGCTTTACAGCTGAGCACTGTGTCCGGTGGCAGCGTTGGAAAGACTAATGCATTTTTTTTTCTAGCAGTGAGAGATATGTGAATATGATTCACTGCTATAGTGACCATCACCAGCCCTCCCTGTAGGCTACTCCATCATATAAAACTTTATTTAACCCCTGATGGGAGCTGAAGGGGAGGGCCGTGCCACACCACAGTGTGAAAGAAGGGGAAATAGTGACAGACAAGACAGGACAGGACAAGACAAGACAAGACAAGACAACTGGGAGAAGAACAAACAGGTATTGTAGTTAGTTTAAGATAGTAGTTCAAGTGCTGTGCTGATGCAAGTCCATACTGGAAGTATGTGGTGTGAGCACGATCATGTCTAAAATCATGATTTGATCAGAAAACGATAAATGATTCAGCCCTACTGTCAACGCCAGACAATTTCCAAATAACCCTCTGAAAAAACTAGGGATGCACAATGTTGTTAGACCAATATCAGGGATGCACAATAGTGGATTTTTGCCCGTATCAATACGATTATGAGAAATGACTGAAGTTATTATTCTCTTTTTATGTCAGATGTAAAATGTAGTTTTTGCATTAACAGTAAAATCCAGCTTCCGTTGCCTTTTTAAAACCTAAAACAATGATTTGCTTACATGCTGACAGAGAGCTGGGAGCTTAGACTCTGAATTGAAGATGAATAAACAATAAAAAAAATCCTCAGTCTTGTGTTAATATGTAAGACTGAAATATTGTCAGGAAAAAGCAAAAAAAATGTGTCTGCAAAAAACAGTGTTTCAGTTTTGAAGCAACTGTCTGCTTACTCTGACATCAGATTGATAATTTTGTGCAATTCTTACCAGTTATTGCTAATATTTACAACTGATGTTTTGATCATAAGTGTCCAATATATTGGTCCAATATAATGGTTTAGCTCATAACTTTTGAGTATTCACTTTTAATAGTCAGCAGTGTCCTTTATTAAAGAGTCAAATGTTTTTCAAGCTTCTGACACACGGAGACTGTCACCATGAAAGGAAAGACAGGTTTGGTGAAGTACAGGCTTTGTGCTCTTGACACACAGTATCAGCAATAATACTTTTGTAAATATCAACATATTGGGTATCAGTTCAGTACAATCTAATTTTGTGCACCCCTAGAATAAAAACTGCTGTTAGTGGCACAGGTCAGTTAGATAGCCCGACTAACCAGACAGATGTAGAGTGGTAGATGTGAAATATCTTTCATAAGAGATTCAATCACTGCTCTGTTAATGGAGTCTTGTTGGTTTTTGGAGACTGTGACTTTGATTTTTTTTAAATAATGTTTTCAATATGAGCCGTCAGTGGGAAAAAATCAAACACATCCTGTGGACACATTTTGATCAGACGCATTTGCCTCTGCATTAACTGCCATCACGGCCTCATAACTGCTGGCAACCTACCAAAGCTTTTTGTGCCATCGACGGCCAAACATGTGAGGACAGGGGTTAAAACACAGACATCAGATTCAAGTGTGTCACATAAGCAAGTTTTTAGAAATGTATAGTTTTAAGTGAGGATGTTTTCATCAGTAATCAAAAGGACAGACTGTATGATTCCTCTCACACAGACATGTTCTCAAACAAGGGCACACTTCTTCATTCCCCTTTCTTCTCAATGTTTCCCATCCTCCACCTTGTCTCGTACCTTCACCTCCCTCATTCAGCCCTGTCTCTTTTCTCCTTCCCTCCCCCACCGTCCATCCATCTGAGACGGACTAAATTAATAGACATACTGAAAAAGAGCAAAGAAACAGCGAGACGGAAGGTTAAATTAACTGTTGAGGGAGAGAGATTGGACACAGGGTCGGGCCGACGAGGAGAGGCTGCTGGTTGGAGTGATGAGATGAAGAGAGAGTGAGTGGATGGAAAGAGACAATAGACAAATTAGTGATAGAGGCTGGCTGATACCCAGAGGTACAGTTAAACACACATATGAGCCTGATCAATAACATTTGCAGGTCCCCAGGGGATGAGCTTGACCCACTGACACGCACACACACCCTCGCACAGTGGCGATAAAACAACACACACACCATTTGGCACCCTCCCCCCAACTGGCTGCATGCGCTTTTACACACAGACGCCAGCGCCGTCTCTAGGGAGGAGGCAGCTGGCAGATTGGAACCCATCCTCAGTGTTTCCCCTCTGTGTTAAACCACGGAGCAATTAGGCATTAACAGAGAAACCAAAGCACGGAAAAGCTGCGGAAAGCTGTAAGACGGGGCTTTTAAAAGTGCTCTGTGAAATGCTCGACCTTCTGCTGTTAAAATGAATTGTGGGAAAGATCAGTGGGTTAGATTTATTTATAGATCACAGCACCCAACCCCCCGCTGCCACAGAGGCATGTCATCACAGCCAGACCAGTGGTTGTGCCAGTGTGGCTCTGCAGGGCACAGCTCTCTACCCTATTATGATGAAAAAACCAGGCTGTGTGTGCAGCAGTGGTCATACCTGTACTTTGCCCTCATTCCAGCAGCCATACAGGGTGTTATTAGATTAGATTAGGTTATAAAGAACTTTGTTAAGCCCTTTGGAAAACTCCCTCAGGGGAATCAGGATTCCAGTAGCAGTAAAAAGATATGTAAAAAAGATAGATATAAACAAATTATAAACTTAGTAAAAAAATATGGCTAATGCTCCTCCCCGTCCTCTGTCTTCCTGTTACTCCTTCCCCCTACTGAGGAGTTGTACAGTCTGATGGCCTGAGGGACAAAAGAAAACAAAATGTAAGTGAAATGTGGTGTTGGCACATTGATGGCCGTACCTCATTTACTATGATCTTGTTTGGCTGTCACACCAGGCACATTTAGCAAACTCTGGTTCTCTTTATTGGACTGTTGGCATAATTTGAAAGCAGGGTTTAATTCAGAGGCCTGAATGATACAAGGAAATATGTGAATTATGAAAGAACAATTCAGTACTGCTGTGAAGATAGTAGGGGTGTAAATCCAAAAGTTTCATGAAGATATGATACCATATCAGTTCTTTGGACGATGATACAATATTTGCCAATATCGCAAAGTCTGCCATGATTAGATTTGGATTCAATTCAGGGCCCTTTGACCAATTTACGACGATATTATGTACACATTGAACACAGTCAGCTACACTTCACCTTAAGCAAGTAAGAAAGACAAAGCAATTTTGATAGTTTTGACAGTTGTATTACAGAAATGATGTGCTGACATTTGGGTTTGATAGTTAATATAGAATTAAAACCATCTGGATGATTTAATCATGTTTTTAAATTAAAAATGGATTTATTAGTAGTCAGGTGCTTTTTGCCCCCACACTTACCTTATGGGTCTTATTGTTACATTGTGATGTTTGCATATTATATTAAGTAATGATGCAAAACAAAAATTCAAATTGTTGACTTATAATTCTATTTTTATTATTATTGACCTCCAACATTTGACCATGCTCCATCAAGCCAAAAATGTGCCATTTTGATTTTAATTACAATATTGTAAATGGAAACATTTCCCATGTTCTCAGTAGAATTATTAACTCAACTAACTCAGCATTGATAATTTTGTTTTACTGTGATAAGTGTTAGCCTCAGTTTGTATGTCAGTGTGATCAGACTTCGCTTCACTTTTTAACGGTAGATTTGGAGGAAGACAAAGAATAAGCTCTCGCTGTTTTACTTTTCTACTATAAGTAGTTTAATTAATCAGCTCGCTACAAAATTAAATGATTTGACAACTCACTGCACTCTTGTAATTAGGCACTCCCGTCGTGTGTGTGCAGCATGCATCCTCTGCTGTCAGGTCGACCGTATCCCACCACGATACAGCAGTGTTATTTTCTGATTGGCTGATATGTCAGGCTGCCATTTAGCTCTGTGATGCTAACAGCTGCCTGCTACACGTTCCAAAGCGCATACAGCTCTGTAACTCAGTGGGCGCTACACAATACATTTTAAAGCAGGAGAAATACCAGGTGTGGCGTGTGAGAGAGCAAAACATTTAAATGTGTGTCTCATACGCTGAATGCATGAAACTTGAGAGCCCAAGAAACTTCAGAACAAGGCGCGGATGGGGGAAAAATGTGAAATGGATATCCAGCCGGAATATCAAAATAAAGGTGGAGATGAAATAGAGCTGCAACTATCGAGTATTTTTGGAATCGAGTACTCTGTTGATTATTTCTTCGAGTACTCGAGTACTCTAACAAAATATACTTTTTTGTTTTTAAACAAATAAATCAATTGTATACAATGCAACATGTTAGGGCTTTCAAATTGAGCAACCAAATGCCGTTTATTCCTCAGAAAAGGGTTTTTATTTTAACAACTTTCAAAGTTTAAACCAGTACTGGCTTAAAACAAAACCAATACAATACTGATTTACAAAGCAGTAATATAATTCTGCAATTATATTTGTGAAGTGTGTTCTGGAGGGCATTGTGTGGTTTGGATTGAAATCCTTATCATGTTCTTAAATCCTGTGTCCTCCACCATGGAAACAGGACACATGCCTGTGATGAGCATACTTAAAATGCTGTAATAGTAATAGTCGCAGCCCTAACGACGTGCTATCATGCTAAGCTACGTGCTAAGCTAACTCTGTTTGACATCAGACACACTGCACTGTGTTTTCTTTTCGTCCCTTCTCGTAGTGACCACACACTTGGGACACTCTCTGCCATTTCTTCTGTGGTCTCTCTCCTTTCTGTCCCTCTCTTTTCTCTTCCTTCATGATTGTTCAAGCCGCGCAGCAGCGGAGGTTGTGCTACAGAAATGACCATCTGTGTCAAACACCGTGCACTGTATTGTAGTCCAGATATTTATTTATGTGTATAATTATATATTAAACGAGGCTTCGAGGCACAAAATTTAATTCGAGGATATTTTGTAATCGAGTACTCGCAAATATTCGAGGAATCGTTTCAGCTCTAATATGAAATATAACGATATTGATTGATGTTTTGAGTTTCCATCGTTTTTTTTACTGTCGGGAAGATCGTTGGATCATTACACCCTAGATGATAGGTGTAAATATTTGCTCCATAGTTTTCATAACTTTTTTTCCCTAATGGTTTATTCGTGCCTGAAATTTACACACTTTGTGCCAGGGTTGTCAAAAGTATCGATACTTCGAAAAACATCAATACTCAAACGCTGTATCTATCCAGATGCAATACTAATTTGTCATGGTATTAATACTACCTTAGACAGGTGACAAGTTTTTGCTAATTTATAAAGAAAAATATCAGAAAAAAAACTTAAAATATTGTGAAATTGTGTTATATTTGGGTTATTTTTTTTTGCCTTTATTAGCACTAAGTAAAAACACTGTGAATGTCTTGTTTTTTTTTTCATTTTCTGATTATTAAACGAGCGTCTTTTGGCCCTTTTCCACTAGCACGCCTTGGCCTTACTCTAATTGGCTCTACTCGATTTGCAGCGTGTTTCCACTAGCCTGGTACCTCCTAAAACAAACTAGTTTTCGTACCTACTCCGTTTGGTTCCAAGCGAGCTGAGTCGATACTTAAAGATGACGTCACCGACTGCCAGCTACTGATTGGTCAGACAATGTCGTCATCGATGAGTCATGAGAGCGACGACCTAGCATGCTAGCGGTAGCTACTGTTAGCTTACCCTCATACATCTTTTCTTTGCAGCTCGATTGCTCTCGTCCTCGGCTTCATTCTGTTGTATAGCTTCCAAAACTCTCCTGTGCTTCTCAAGGGGTATTTCTTCTTGCCATCTGCAGCCTTCTTACGCTTTTCTTTTTTACTCTGTTTGTGACAAAAAGCCACAGATTGTTGTGTCGCGCTCAAAATGACGTCTTCGCAGTGCCGTTCAGCTGTTTAAAACGACACTGCACGCAGTTGGGCAGGCGACAGGGGTTAATGGAAAAGAAGCACAAGGCGAGTAGAGTAGAGCTGGGTAGAGTCGAGTAGAGTCGAGTAGGGCTAATGGAAAAGGGCCATATGGCTCTGTTGAAAAAACATGTTCCATGTCGAGATTGAAAAAGTGTGTTTGAGATTTTCATGTTGATAAAAAACATTTTAAGTTTTGAGATTTTAACAGTGTTGAAAATGGAATCAAGTATCGCCTGTTTTGTTTTATTCTATTTATTTACTTTTTTAATAAGTAGTCATACCTATAAACAATAAAACCAGACATTTTCAACCAAACAAGGAACACTTCTCAGCTGAAACACAAAATCTGACACTTTGAGGAGCCTGATTAATTCTGAGTTTTCAGGCTTGTAACTGAAGAGTACAGTTAAGCTCGGCGTGATGTCTTTCGCAGCTCTGAGGTTTAAGAAAAGCTTCATCGACAAGGCTGGTCAGTGGTGGTATGAGGAACATGCATGTCACAACAAATCTTATGTTTTTGTAAAAGTGCCACGATGGAGCTTCTGCATCATTACACTTAAGAAGATTTACATTAATTATGAAGAGACATGCTATCTGTGCCAAGCCTCAGTGCACCATGGCTTTTTGGGAGCACTAGAGACAGCAGCATGAAAAGAGTGGACAATATCATCTCCAATGTTTCTTAAATAATCCTGATAACAAAATCAGTTACATTTGGAAAAAAAAAGTATGTAGTTTTTAATTGTGTTAAAAAGCAAAGTTTAATAATTAAGCTTTAAGCATACTGATTATCAGTATGCTTTATGTCGTTTCAGTAAAACTTAAAATTTTGGCATTGTTATGGTAGAATTCTGAACTCTGATTAAAGCTTCATATTGAATCTACTAAAAAATGAATAATCATCATCTTTTTATTCAAAATGTCTTTTTTGTCATGGTTTGGCCCTCAGGAGGAGAGAATGAAATTCATCCTACCCTCATAGAAACCAAAATTGCCTATTCCAGATTTAATTATATGATATTCAGTCCAGCAGTGGATTTCAAAAGTAAGATACTAAAGATACATGATGATATCAGAGGTTCAGACAGCTGTGTCATCAGAGCACAGCTATATCATGCTGTCTTTGGAAAAGGATGAGCTTTGGACGAATGAGACGGAAGAGGGATGTTGATCAAATCTCATATTTTTGGATAACATTCCATTTCTATGAACTACAGAGAAGTGACTGAAATGTTGTTTAAATACCTTAGTGTAAAAAAGATCAGGCATCATGTTATGATGGGGTTTTAGGCCCTGTCCACTTAGAGACAGAGATGTTTACATTTTTAACACCGTTTCTGTAAAGACATCTGTTCAGCAAAATGTGTCCATCCACACAAAATCACTGAAAACGCTGTGGTACAGATGCCAGGCCGGTAAGTGGCACTGTAACACTGACACAGACATACACTAAAACCAGAGAAGAAGACATGAAGCTTGCACAAACATGACAAATGTTACAGACACTGGTGAATGCTGTCCGTATCCTCCTGTATCTGATGGAGGTCGTAGAGGAGCAGAAGATTTTGCTGTTAAAGCCAAAACAAGCCAAGAAGCTTCTGCAGCACGAACACAACACTGTTTTCCTTTGTTGTTTCTGTTGTTGTCGGGGCTTGCACATGCAGTGTAAGGAAGAGGTTGGGCTATGATGTCTTCATTTCTGAAGCTCCCCTTCTTTGTTGTCCACACAAACACTTGGCCGGCATTTTCAGCTTCATCCACTCCAGGACCCATTTCAAAAATGTGAGTTTTCTTTGTGAGAAATCCTTGTGGGGGAAACACATATACGATCAAAAATGTGTGCAGATTCACCTACATTTGTCTCCATGTCTCCATGTTATTCTTCCATCCACCATTCTCTGGACCACTATTCCCTTTCGAGAGAGACAGACACCCATTCACACTCATACCAACACCTCAAGACAATTTAGAGTCCCCGATCAACATAAAGAGCAGGTTTTTGGTCTGTGGGAGGAAGCTTGAGTGCCTGGAGAGAACATATGCATGCACAGAAAGACCATGGAAACTCCACAGAGAGGCCGTGGAGTACACGATGTTCAAACTAGCAACCTTCTTGCTGTGAAGCAAGTGCACTACCTGCTGCACCTGCTGCACCGTGATTTATTCTTGTTAGCGATTTAAAACTCAATTTGTCATTTACTGACACAATGACATTTTAGATCAGTATAATAAAATATACTCTTTACATATTAATCATGCAACTCTGAATGTTCGTTACCGATATACAGGAGCTTGATCAAGCGTATTGACATAATTTTGCATCAGTATATTATTACCCATTTGTGCAGATTACTCATGAAGGCTCTTAGATTTTGCTCTCTGCTACAAACAAACAAACAACAGAATTAAAACTTAAATGATGGTCAGAACCTCTTAAGCTAAGTTGGTGGATCTCAGGGTAAAGCACTTGAAGGAACAGTTCATGTATGTGGCCCGATGGTTTTACTAAAAAGAGGAAAATATTCCCTAGGAGGATTTTTTTGTTCAATGTGCAGCTGAATACCACAGACAGCTGTGCTGAAACATGCTGAATCGGAAAGTCTCAGATTTTACACTCACAGGGATGTTAACGTGTGTCTTTATTCATCAGTGTCAGACTGACTGAAAATGAAAAAAGCAGATCTGCAAAAAGAGCAAAACTGCTCAAAATCAAGTTCATGTTCCCTTAATAAATGCTGAAAAGACCTTAGTCTAACGCAGTGTCAAGTATTGACCTGTGCAGCTGAAATGTGTGTTGTCACGCTGTAAATAAAGTCAAAAACTGTAAAATCACTCTCATTATAAACTACTTCAGTGAAAGGATTTTGTGTGGGATGCACATTTGAGAACTAAGGACATGAAACTTTCAAGCTGTTTCTTGTAGGACATTTTATTTTTCTGAGTCTTTAATATGCTTAATCTAGTAATAGTCACAACAAGTTAAAAATCATGCAATCTGCCAGGGCCTTGAATTTTTAATCCTTTCTATATTTAAGAGGACGTAAAGCTTTTATTGGCATGTCACCATCTCTTTTGAAAATGTGAAGAGCCATATTTCTTCAAGCACCGGTGAGAAAATGGAACATGATCCAGGAAGTTCAGCTGCAGAAACAAATCCCTGACTTAGTTGGTTTGTCAGATACCAAGAAACTGTGCAGCAGCTTAAATTACAGGAATTCAGAGCTCAGAGAAGTTACAACCACAGCACGATTTTATCTCTGCTTGGTGGGCTGGAATGAGAAGTTCAGGTGACGATTATTATGTCAGAAATGCTTGCTGGTGAATATGTGATTGGCTGAAGGCCGAAAATCTCTCTGCATACGTCAGCCCATGGGATTGACTTCTAGAGTGATTTGGTGTGTTCAACAAGTTTCATATTTTTCATTTAGAGAAACAAACTGAGACTTGGGTGGTATAACTAGTTATCATTGCGTGATTCTTTTTTTTTTAAGGTGAGAAAACCTTTATTTTGGCTATCCATTATCCATACCACTGAACCCTTTTGGGGCTGTGGGAGCTTGACCTCATCCTAGCTGACATTGGACGATATCACTTGCCAGCAAATTGCAGGGCCACATAGAGAGACGGACAACTTTCACTTTCACAGTCATAAGGGCAATTTGGAGTCACCCATTAAGCCAAACAGTGTATTTTGAACTCCACTCTAGGACTTTTTGGGAAAGAGCTAATTGTGATTTTTCCGGCAGATATTGCAATTTCACTTTGATTCACTATTACTTCTAATCAAGTTCAGTGCAATATTCACTATGTTTACACTGTAGACAAGAGTAAGGAAATCAATTATCAAAGCACACAACACATCATTCATCCTCTAATACTGCTAATGTATTAAGTGAACATTAAGAATTTATTCACATTTGTGAGTAAGCTGTTCATTTGCGAGCCATTCTTTATGCAAAATTTCCTGCATATTTGTAAAATGGTTTGCGCAAAATAGTTGACACAACAGATCCTGGGTCGGTCAGGAATGCTGCAAAAAAATTGCCGCTTTGACGATCACATGATTACGTTGTCTGAAATTATTTTAATCAGAATACAATCAAACTTTGAGCCCTAATTCACACACACTTACTGACACAGGGATCAAACCAGCAACCTTCTTGCTGTGAGGCCCTCGCACAACCTGCTGATTACCCTTGGGCCACAGTTTCAGTTAAACTCCACTTACTATAAGTCGTAGATGACACTTATAAATTCACACCAGGGTGGTTTGTTTTTGAAAGTTTGTCTACCTGCCATCCATGGTCCAGGTCCTCTGGTTTTCCTGCTTGATGTTGGAAACTGAAAGCAGCCACCTGCAGTCATGGAGAGTCATTTCCTCCAACGTTTTCTTGGCGAGGCAGAATGGATCTGTTCACTGGCTGCAGTCCTTCCAGTTTTTTCCTTGCCAGAATCAGGCAACATAAAGAAATTCAGTGGTGGGCCTTCATTGGAGCCCAGTCTTTGATGTTTTTTGGATGTTTCTGGGGCTTTAATGTGTCGACCAAGACGCCTTTTAATGAAAAGGAAATCTAGACCTCACCTTGTTAGAAGGCTAATTCCTGCGTCTTGGCTTGATGTTAAGCGAAGGAGCATATTAGCTCAGGGACCACTTGATTTTCACTGAAATTATCAAACATATTCTTTGACAAATGGGACGTCCCAGATGAGCTAAAGAGAATGGAGCAGCCATTTAAGAGGGGCATGTGGGCCCTGTCACAGCAGGAGGGGGGCTCGAGCTGCATAATGACCTTACGGACGTTCCCACTCTCGAAACTCACAAGAGAACAGAGCGGCCGATTGAAGCTAACGTGCTCACAGCCTGGAGGAAGCTGATTGGAAAAGCAGATTGCTGGTGGAGCCGCTCGTCTTTGATTGTGGTTGTAGAGCTCAGAGCTGCGGCCCGACCACAGAGGACTCGCTGCTGTGAAGAAGAATTAATGAAGACTTGGGGGAATTGGAGGAGCTCTGTACCGCAGTGTGACTGTGCGTTTTTGTTCACATGTTGATTAGCTGTTTGTGTGTGTGCCTGAGTGTGTAATTGCTTGTGTCTGGTTTACTGCCAGCTTGTGCATCTGTTACCTGACACCTTCAAAGCTAACAGATCCAAAGACCAGCAGCCTGTGAAACCAAACACACTCTGTATCCTCATCTGCTGTTTACGAGCTCTGCAAACACATTGACGACACAGCAGGCCCAGATAAACACTGGAACCAAGATTCACCAGAACTGAAGCTTCTGGCTGAGCATTAGATCAATTTTTAAAAGATTTACATAATGAGATGTTGGCAAGACTCTTGCAAATCCTTAAGAGTGTTGACAGTCTAATACTGCCTGGAACTTATTTCTTAAATTGAAGAACATAAAAAGTCTTTGGGCATGCTCACAAAGGCCATTTGCTGTGCCACGTTCAAAAACGACCACCTGAGGCCAGGACTCTTATTGCAGGACGTTAAAAGATGAATTGACATGATTAAGCAGAAGAAAACTTAAATTAGATGGAGAAAAAATATTGCCTGCACATGGACAGAGATCTGCTTTTATCACAAACTTTAAACTTAATTTCTGTTTGTGATAACCCAGGCATACTCTGCTATTCCATTCACTTCTCCTTTGGCCATTCCATTTATACACATCTTATTTATTTCCTCTCAGTGAGGAGTCATAAAGTATAAGCACACTGACTTACATGAAAAAAACTTGTCTTGTCACAGTGTTGACCACTTCCACCCCTATCTGTCCTGGTTTTTAACATCTTCATCATAAGCAAAAAGTGAATGATATCCATTACTTGGGGCCGTTGTAATTGATTCTTAATTGGAATAGGCTTTCAATTTAAATCCCTAATAATGAGTGCACATGCCACGACAACAACATTTTGCCATATTATCATCTTATTTTTATTAAGAGTCACAGCTCATTTTAAAAAAGAATTTTCTTCTTTATCAAAACATATGCTTTTTTTTATATATATAATGCCATTTAGCTAAACAATATTTTGGTGATTAAAGGCCCATGTTCCCTGCCCTGGAGCTGATTTATTTGGCTTTCAGCTGCTGAACACCACAACGCAGATAAAGTAATGTTAGGAATGGACAGAATTGTAAATCCTGTAGTAATTTACTGTGTAATGTGAAATCAAATGTAGAGTGCTTCACTGCTGTCAACATGTGTGCAGCATCAGTCACGGCATTCCTGCTTTTTCCCAGTCTGGCTCTATCTGCAGTGTCCAGCAGGGAGGACAGAGTAATGACTGGTACTTAGGCTGCTGTCAGGCCGCTGTGCAGATAACAGCAAGTGGGAGAGACGGTGGAAAAGACTGTCGATCCTTCAGTATCAGCCTCGTCACTGAGGAAGCCCCCTGAATACACACACAGACACACACATGAGGACAGGAGGAGGGTTGGATAAGACTCAGGGGAGCTCTGAAGCTACAGTCCAAATATTTCCTTCCCCATATGGGTTTCAGACAAAGACGAAAAACAAACATGTTGTTCTTTGTGGTATAAAACCAAACCACATCAACACACAGCTACTGTAAGAAGTCAGTCAATCCTTTTAATTAGGCCTCGCAGATTTGGGGCACTGAGATTTCCAAATCCTCTCACTTGTTTTAAATGCCTGTGTGCAGTCGACAGCCACAGCCTCAGGCTCCATGTTTCCGTGTCAGCTGTCCGTCGTCTGCATCACTGTGAACTCAGTATGTCATGAACATGAACATCTCATCATTTTTATCCAGAACTCAGGGATTCATATGTGAAATCTGACACAATTACAGATAAATGTCTCAGGTTTTTGCAGCACTTTGCATTTCTGGCTCACCAGGGGGTGGCCCACACTTTCTGAAGCACTGGCCTAAGAAGAACCACTGGACGATTAACTGAGTTTCAATTACGATTACAGTTTGACCCTCCATGATAAACAAGATAATCAGCATGAGATTATTACAGTACTGCAAGCCCACATCTGCTCTGCAGTACTGAGCCTGAACATGCTGAACAAACACCGTTATGTTTCTGGTAAACAAGAAGTTTGACAGTTCAATAATCATGAATTATTACACATGATGAATAAATGCCTTTCTCACTCTGGAGAGAGAAATCAAGCATTAATGCTTCAAGAGGTAATGAGAATTTCAAGCTGTGTGCTGAAGCAGATTCACTGAAGCCGGCCCACATTTCAATACATCATAATGTAAGGCAGGACTCACATTCACACAGGTTTCAAAGTAAAAGCCAGGGCTTCTTATTGTCATGATAAGATTAGCCACATTTTAAAACAATCCTGTTGCAGTTATAAATATTCAGGTTTTTGTTTTCCCCTCCTCTAAATATTTTTAAAAACCCTTAAGTCAAATTGATCACACATTGTCCATTTCTTAGCAGATAGAAGTTGCACCAGGTGTGGTCTTCTGCTGCTGTAGCCCATCTTCTCAAAAATCCAACATGTTTGTGCTCAGAATTGCTCTCCTGCATGTAGTGGTTGTATCATTTTTGTAGCTGCCGTCCCAAACCACCCAGGCTATTCTGCTCTGACCTTTGGCATCAGCAAGGACTTTGTCACCCAGAGAACACTCGCTTATTGGATTTTTTGTCTCCCCTTGGAACCATGCTCTGTAAACACCACAGTGTTGCCTGTTAAAATCACAGCAGATGAGTAGTTTCTGAAATACACATACCAGACTGTCTGGCAGCAACAATGATGCCACGTTCAGAGTCACTTAAATCACTCTCTGCCCCATTCTAATGCTCAGTTTGCATTTCCAAATACATTGATTTGCTAACATGTGATTACCTGAACAGGTGATCCTCATGAAATGGCCGGGGGTGTATGAATTTGGTTGAGCTCTTTATACTTTTACCTGTCACCCTTTTTGCTTACCTGTCATACATCCTGAGCCCACCAGGGGGCTTCTGTGAGTGTACTGATTGAGTTTTCCAGTGATGTTGATGTGTTTTTTTATCTTATTTAACACTGTATCAGTGTTCACACTGTGTTCTGTTGCCAAATTTCTCTAATTCCTGCCAAACCCCAACAAACAAACAAGCTAATTAACTACCTGCATTCCAGTTATACTGGAAAGTTGGGATCCCCCCCCCCCCCCCAAAAAAAAAGATGATAATCAAAGATGGCTGTGTGTTTGTTGCCCTAACTCAGTCGTACACATAGTATTGTTTGGTGTACGGGAATGCTGCTTTTGTGTTACTTACATTCTTCATGTGGTGTGTGCGAACTACAACTTAGGATGAGCATACTACAGCTATCAATAGCCTGTTGGATCGACAAGTAATTTTTCAGACTTTGTAACTGAAACGCTGTTAACTGGGACATGACATCATTCCCACTCCCCTCCTCCCAGGTCTGATATTTGGAACGCAGCATAAGTTATGACATGATAGATCTAGTGTTGTCACAAACTTAACTCTTTCTATAATGTGTCTCTGATGGGATTATTACAGAAATGCCCACTCGGGATATCCCTCATGGATTTTTCGACTCACTTTCAAATCTCCTGTTTGGTGTTTTTCATGGTAAATGTTTGTTTTTGTATTGGATGTTGTTGTGTTTTCATCAGTTATTTTAAAATATTAACTTTAATAAACTTTTCAATATCTGCCACAAGTTTCAATCATTTTATAAAACAATGAAATTCTATCATGTTCAGCAGAAATACCATTATGTACACAGGTTGGTCATTACCAAAGCTTAGTTTAAATTTCCTGTTCAGAAAGGTAACCAGTAAAGTTCTCTGTGTTCTGTTTGGGATTCCCTGTTACGGTTATTACAGCAGGCAAGAAAGACACCATAGTGGGGCCTCTTATGACTGATCCTCTCTTGGGTCATGATGCCTTGCAGAAACATTATTTCCCACACTCCAGATCAAAACAGTAAGAATGATAAATTCATAATAAAGCAGAAGATTTTTCCAAACTATTGTCAGGCTTTGTAGCTGTGTTAACTCAGTGAGTCGGCTGAAACGTCACTGCAGAGAGAGGTTTGTGTTGGTGGATGCTCGTGGCTCTGTCAGGGTGTGGTTGTATTCACAGGCTGGAGGTCTTTTGTTGTCTGATTGTGTACTTGTGGGCCAAATCCACACAAGCATGCACACAAACCTGACGAGTGATTATCCTGTTTCAACCTGCAGGGAAAGAGCTGAACACACGGCTGAGGCTTTGATGCTATGAGACGGACCATGTCCATTGTGCTACTGTGTGCGTGTCTGTGTATGTGGTGTATGTGGTGGTCTGTGTATGTGTGTGTGTGTATTTTACTGAGCTGTCATGGAGCTCATTTTTGTCACACCAGGGGGACATTAGCATGCACAACATCTACAAATGTCTGATTTTGGTGTTTGTCTGTGTGTGTTTTTTAGAGTATCCATTCATATGGTAAAAATGAAAGCACTGGTGGCGAGAATAATAAAGTTTCAACAAATCTCTGATTGTAGTTTGAGTCAGTCACACAGGAACTATAAGAAGCACCACAGAGATCTCTATATTATCACCAGGTATTGACTTAAGAAGGACTTACAGTTACTTGTGCCATCATTAGTCTTGAAATGGAAACTGAACAAAAAATCAGACATTTTTTTTACTGCTTTTTACATTTTTGAATGTATTATAATGAAGTGTTCAGTCCAATAATCTGATGAATTTGTCTTTCAGCCTCAGTGTTTTTATACTGAAGCTCAACACATCGGCATTTGAATATCTGCATTAAGATATTCAAATAGTCAAAAATATCTTTCTTAAATACAAATGAAAAAGCACAGAAAAGTTGTTTTAACCATTTTGTCTTTTTTAGACAATCTAATGTCATCTTTTAATGTTTACATTCTGTCCTGTGTTTGTTTTTACATTCTTAGCCCTTTCATTTTGAATAAAAAAAAGCTTATTTTGTTGGACTGTAGTCTTAAATTCATTGACAGTTGTTTGATTTTGTTTGTAATGAACGCTCAAATTAAGGCCTGTTTACATGACACATTGTCACCAGAAACAGGTTTTTCCTTTGCATTTTCAAAAGCACTTTGCACTCACACAGAGATGATGTGAAAATGATGTGTGTTCACACGGATCCTCAGAACTGAAAAAGCTGTAAAGCTGGGGATGTAGGTTTGTAGTGAAACAACAGCAACAAGTGTATGCTTTCTGGTGAAGACAAACAACAATGGCAAGTGGACGCACGGAGAAACAGATCTTTCTGGATATTTTTGTCTGGATAACAAACTGAGCGCAGTTAGCAGCACACGTTGCTGGATAACTGGCCGTACCTGTTGTTGTTGCTAGGTGCACGTGCAACCTTCATCTGAAAGAGTACTGTGCTTGCGCAGCGTGTCATTGTTTTCCCTGAAAACGCTGATTCCTGTTTATGGCGACAGATACCAAACATTTATAAAACTTTTCACTTTGGACCCTGGTTTCTAAAGTTTGTGGATTCAGGCACTCTGGGCACCGTTCTCGTGTAAACAAAAGACGCAAACTCAACGAAAACTCTGTATTCAGCTGTTTTTGTTGTGAGTGGCCCAAGTGCACCACTCGATTTAGGACCATTTCTGCGTGCCGTGCAAGAACATGTTTGCTCCCTTCCGTCCTCCCAGTTGCAATTGTGAAAAAGATAATGCAGTACATACTTGAATGTGTCTAATTGAGACAGAGAACAAGTGTTTGTACGGTGACTGTCGAGCGGTGTGCTGAAGTAGGTTCACTGCAGCCAGCAGGATGCTTCTTGCTTAATCATTTTTGTGTCACTGGGATTTGTAGGGTTAGTTTGTATGACCAAAATATCTGCAAAAATGTTCGAGTCTGTCAATACTGCTGATACTGATATTGTTGAGATGATATTGTGCATCCCTAGCTTGAAATCAAAACTTTGGTTTCACCTTAGAGGATTAAATTAACTTGTGTATTCACAGCTGTTCAGATTAAAACATCACTTAATGATGCACTCAGCTGTGATTTGATCATTAATTAACTTTAATGGCAGTAATGGGCATCCTTTGAGATGCCCTGATTAGTGAGTGATGGTCATTTCAGTGCACACACACGCACACAAACTGTCCATTGTTAGTGCCAGCAGGACACTGACGGGGGTTTGAGGGTGCCTATTGTGTTTGTAATGTAGCGGTCCATCCCTTGTGTTGGAACAGAAGGGAAGAGAGATGCTCACACAGTAATAACAAACCTCAGGCGCACACACACACACACACACACACACACACCCACACACACACACACACACACACACACACACACACACACACACATCCTCATGTTTTTCCCAGCCATCGGGGGAGGAAAGAGGATGCAGAATGGGACCACTGGTGCGTTTTGATTGCCCCACAACGGTTGGAATGAGTCATAAATCAAGCCTGTGACCTGTCCCAGCTCCTAATCATCCCCACATACACAACCAACGCTCCCCTCTGCAGAAATGCATCTCTGTGTCTCTGCTCTGGCTGGGTTTGGACTGGTTTCACTGGGAATTGGCCGGGGCTGTCATTAAATGCAGATGGAGAGGGGGATGCAGCCGCAGCCCCTCTAGGTTCATCTCTAAGAGAATACCACGTTATGGATTTTTCTTCAGATGAGGAGGAAGATGTTGCTTTTACCTCCTGGGGCTGCGAGGAGGCAGCTTGTCACAACACTGGGCTGGGGGTGCTTTTGTGTGTATCGGAGGTTGTGACACACACACTGACTCCTCACCCCTCTTATCAGTGCTGGAGCAGCTGTGCACCTGGTTCTGTGTTTTATTACTGATCCTGGGACCAGCAGTGTTGAAGCAGAGCTCTGTCTTCAGGGCTCTGTCCTCAGTAAACACACTGACTGATTTTTGAGTGTTTGAGTTAAATTTGAACACAGCCATGTGTGTTTGGGTGGTCTCATCTGGTTACACACTCCAGGACATTCACCATGTTAACCCATGAAGTGTAAGGCCATGAAACACACACAACTGCATTTAGAGATTTTATATGGGACAAAGTCAGCAGTGGAGGGGACAATAAAGTCCATGTTTGTTGTAGGAACTCACAATAATGAAAAAAATATTTATATTTAAGCACTCTGATACAAGTCGTCCATTCTAATTTCTTTATTTATTTAATTGAGTTGTAGAATATGCTTTTGTTTAAATTAAACACAGTGGTTATTTTGCAATTTAAAAATATATTTTTTGTTTTTACTGGATTTCTTGAGGTTATGTTTCAGGGTCTTCTCATTTATTTTGCTTTTTTTTAAAAATTGTACTATATTCTTATGCTTAAGGTTAAATGTATTGAACCCATTGGTTAATAACAAATGGGTCTGGTTTTCTAAAACCTACTGCTGCTGAGTACTGTTCTCTGAGTAATCTCACTTGATGAAGCCATTTCTTACAGTCCATACTACAAAATAAGTAATAAAAGTCTGTATGATCACTGCTGATATTAAATCGTATTGAATTGAATTGATTTATTTCGGTCATGTCAGCACACTCATTCAGCATCACACATTGTCAATAGATGATCACATTGTACATGTCCGAAAGGGCAGTCGGAAGAAGCAAAGCTTATCTAGTCCCGTCCCCATTTCCTCAATATTTAGTCTCCTCTTTTTTCACATATCATCAGATTATTTTAAATTTGTATTTCATTTACAGAAGTATGACATAATTCTTGAGTGTCTTTTAGTGTCCATATGTGACATTTAATGTCCAATCCTTTGTTCGAACCATTCATTCCAGCTGTCCATTGCGTACCCAGCTAGGAATGTTCCATCTGGGCATCTTGGTTCTCCCGGGCCAGCTCGACGGGTTGAGAAATTTGCTGATATCGGTATCAGCAAATACTTAAGGCTGCAATATCAGTATTGCATTGGATGTGAAGAAGTTGTAACAGGACATCCCTAGTGTACAGTATATACATGTTTGGACTGGGCAATATGACTTAAAAATAAAATTGCAGATTTTTTTTACAAATCTCGATATACGGTTTCAATTATTTATCCTCATAAAAAACACAGAAGTCTCTCAGTGACACAAAAATTAAATGAATCAAGTTTTGCCTTAATGTTATCAAATAATGAAAAAAATGACTTTTTTGTCTTGAAGTTAAATGCACGCTGTACTTTTATCACAGAATATTGATAATATAGTATGAATGTAGAGAGAGGCCTGTCTACATAAACCAGGGGAGATTATCTGTTTTGGCACAATATTAAAATGGAAACATCTGATCCATATTTAATCTCTTTTAAGATAAAAAATAATGGCCTACATATGTGCTTGTGCAAACCTGACAAGTCCTGCAATCATAAAAACTGTAATTTCAGTATTTATTTTTTCAAAAATTTTAAATCTTCACTAGAAAGTAATTTCAATGAATCTGATTAATCTATATATTGCCCAGCCCTAATATATATATAACAGAGTGAATCATTTTTGTTATTCATTTGAAAAAAATCCTCTCCACTTATTAACTATGTGTGTTTTTTCTACATTGAATAAAATCCAAAATTAAGAAACTGTTAATTTTATGGGGTTTAACACACTCATTCATGAGCTGGTGCTGGTGTAAAATTAGGTCTTGGAGGCCAGTTCTAAATTTTGAATGCAGCAAAAACTCAGTTAACTGAGTCAAGTAGAAAAGAAACCTTAAGGGGACCTTAAAACAAACCCCAAACAGATGTTACCATGTGCATAATGTAAGACTAGTCCCAGGAAGAAAGTAGTTTGCTGTGCTATCACTGACCCTGGATCACATGAAGCTCTGCTGCATTGAAGTTAACCCAC
Organism: Scarus forsteni; assembly: GCA_036419115.1. Taxonomy (NCBI): domain Eukaryota; kingdom Metazoa; phylum Chordata; class Actinopteri; order Labriformes; family Labridae; genus Scarus; species Scarus forsteni. The sequence goes on from JAZDUH010000152.1 coordinate 1,600,948, forward strand.
ATAAACAAGAAATGTCACTCAGTAATAGGGCCTCACCGATATGGGTTTTTTGAGGTCGATACTGATATTTGGCGGAAAAAAATACCAATTACTAATTAATCGGGTGATTAATTTAAAATATATATATAAAATTATTATTTTTTTAAATGGTCCCAAAACACAACAATGAATATATGAATTACAGGCAGAACATTTTGTAGTTTAACAATACTTGGTCCTTTAGTATTTGTTTAACTTTACACCAGTGAGAAATTTAAAGTACAATAACATGCAGAACAAAAGCATTGAACCTCTGGGACATTGATTATATAACCTTAAAAAAGAGTCAGTCTGTATGTTGTACTTCTTGTCAATTATAACTCAAGGTAGGTTATAATAAAGGTAGAACAACTAGTTAGAAAGTTGTCTTTATAGGCATTTTTTTCTTTGCAGCTTTCAAGCACAAAATAAAATGGTGTGCAAAACTGCAACAAATTCCTGCAAAATTAAACAATCTTTTTTAAAATGTACATATACAGATTATTTATGAACTCTTTTTCACATCTGCCTTTCAGTCCTCATTAGTTTATCAGAAGCAGGTTTTAGTTCAGGTAGAACCACTTTTTTATTTTAAACATTAGGCAATGCGCGTGAGGAAATCAAAGTATTTTGTGGGACACTGCACATATTTCACAAAAGAGGCTGATTAAAGTTCTATGCTGAAATCTCCCCTGGACGAGTCTGCTGATGACCTTGTATGCTCCAAGCAGCTATGCTAACGCTAGCATAGTTAGCTCGCTAGCTAGTTAGCTTAGCTGCTGTGTCGGGAACAAGCGGATAAAGCCAGATTCCCGTCATAATCACAATAAAACAGCCACAGCTAAACTGATTCCCTGCCATCAGAAGGTCTAATTCATCAGTATTGACAACGATAGAGGAGGCGACCGTTGGGAAACTGTTCAGTGGTGCCGGTCTGTCTGTGAGGCTTATCTGTAGCTGAGCAGAGAGCCTGGTGGTCTCTCTGTGTCCAGCAGCAGCGGGACATTCTTCATCGCTGAAAGTTGCTCGTCATGTTGGACCTTCAGGCTTAATAGAACAACTCAGTGTGAATGTAGGCGAGTCATCCACACACAGCATCAGTAGAGAGCTAACAAGAGCCGCCTCAACAATATGCACCATCTTCCGGCTTGGACACCGAACAGCAGTTACTGTTTTATGAGAAATTAAGACTGTATCGGTGTTACACTGGCAAAACTCGTCTGTCACTTAGTGCAGACAAGGTCAGCATATTGCTCTCTTGGCACAGGAAAGATTTGATATTTCAATGTTCCATTTGAGAAAGAGCCCATAGGCAGTATTTGGGGAGGGCAGAACCATTCAAAAGCGTATCAGGCAGGTGATTGGACGATTGATCCATCAATCACAGTCATTATGGGCCAATTGGTTAATGTTGTGGGTGGGTGCTACTGCATTACAGAAAAGGAACCACTTTGTAAAACAAACATGTTAGAATTGGAGTGAAAATGTTGGTTCTACAGAGAAGTTTGTAGTGCTGATATTTGTTTGTCAGTAAGTAAAATGTGTTCTGATCTGACTGATTACAGACTTTAAATCAGGATGATCCAGCTGCACTGCAAGACTAACACTTTGAAAGCAAAGAGGAATATGCAGTACAAACAGGATGCTTATAAGGCTCTTGTTCTGGATTTCATCCATTCTTTATCATTCTTGGATGATCTGATGTTTCTGTTGATTATTAATGAGTATTTGGTGGTTCTTACCTCTGAATTGAATCCTTCCACATCAGGAAGTTGAGCGCTTATGTGACTCGACTGTCAAATATGTCTATGATCACATCCATGACACAGTCAGATAACCTGTGTGGAGAAGTCAGTGTAGTTAAGCTACATGGGTGGATACACGAGATCATCCTTTCAAAATAAAAAGAACGGTAATTAATTGATTAATTTTTGTTTTCTGTGGCCTGGTAACAAATGTTCTGCGGCCCAAAACCAGGTCCACAGCCTGAGATTGGAGACCCTGGGCTGGGTGCACCCTGAACAAGCTGTCAGCCATTCACAGGGCCACATAGAGAGACAGACAACCATTCGCACACTCACCCACGCCTGAGAGCATTTTTTTAGAGCCATAAATTAACCTAACAAGCATGTTTTTGGGCAGTGGAAAGAAACTGGGGTGCTTTAGGGAAAAAACCCACACATGCACAGGGAGAACATGCAAAAACACACTTCCCTGCTTCTCCACCAGGTTTCTCAGCAACATCAGAATTTTATTTTATTAGATGCAACATTAACTAACTGAGATAATGATTTTTACCTGATTGTAATCTTCCAGACCTTGAACACATCATAACATTCATGTTAGCTTGTTATCTGGACAGTTTCTGTGGATGTCAACACTGGAGGGAAAAAATCATCTACAGTCTTTTGGATTAATGAATGCATTGTGCTAATATTCTCTGAGCTGATCTTTCCCCTGCAAAAACTGATGAATATTTTACACATGTATGATAATTTGGCTCTAAGTAGGTCACATGAGACGTATGGCAGTGTGGATAAGGTCATATAACATTGATTTGCATGTTTTAAAAATTCAGATCAGGATCCAGAGATGACCAGGGGTTTGATCTCCATCCACAGACCTTTTTCTTCTTTTTTTTTGTTGATATTTTCATATGTCGAAGACAATCATATATAGAACCAAATAACATTACAGTAACGAGATAAAGATAAATACAAGACCAAGTGGAAAAAGAAAGGGCAGGATGAATATAACAGTCTACACAACCAATCCCAAGAAAAGACAAAAAAAAACAACCTAAAAATAATAATAATTAAGAAAATTTTTATTGCTTATAATAACCAAAAACAGTGAAAACAATATAGGAATAGTAACAACATGCTAAATACTAAAACAAGCAAAATAAAATAAATACAATAAAATAGAATCAATTAAAAAGCAATTGCTTATAATAACAAATACTTTAAAAAACATGTTAAATAATGAAACAGACAATAGATAAATAAAAACGAATATAAATTGACTGATTATTGCTTTTAATGATCAAAAGCTATGAAAATGACATATAAATAGAGACAACGTGATAAATTCTGAAGCAAACAACATATGAAAAAGATGAAATTAATAAAACGATCATAAAAATAAAGTGATAATTGCTTATAATAACCAACAACTATGAACATATGCAAAAAAATAAATACAGATCTTTATAATAATATACATGTTAATTACTGCTGGTCAGACTGGGATTCGTCCATCCTGATTTGGTATCACTAATATACTTTATGGGTCACCTGGGCGTTACTGGGATGTCCAGCTCAAGGACATACACAACAGTCCATGGACAGATTTAAGGTGCTCCACACATATGGCTTCTTCAGAACAAAACAGTAAACAGCAGCCCTCTAATAAAGGGAAACTACGACCCTCTCACCTTCTCTCTCATGCTCAATAATTTGTGCTAATTTGTTTCTGGATAGATATTCTTGTGCATGATGCCAAACACCTGGGAAATGTAGCTGTGCTCACTTCTTTCATAGCTGTGGTATTGATGAATATGTTCTGTATTTCTGTGTCCCTGCAGAAACCCCTCTTCACTGAGTACCATCCTTCTGTCACCCTCCTGGACCAAAGAGTGACCTCCATCCTCTCATCACTGGACCTCAGTGGATCAGGTAAGACTGTTTTTGTTGCCCAGATACTAGGGCTGGACAATTAATCGGATTTTGATCGTGATTTCAATTTTGCCATCTGACAATCATAAAAACATTGTAATCAAAGAAAAACGATTAATATGCCACACAGTGTGGATTGCCGTGTATGCAAGTTCCTGCGCTTCATAGCACTTCTTTGTTCCACGTGCAACCACAACGAGTGTGTGTGACTTATTTGGATCAATAATACTGTATGTGCCGCTCACTGGTTCTTTAAAGTTGTGTTTAAATCAATACAGAAGTTTTTAAATAAATGAATAATTGTGTCTATTAATTGTGATTTCAATATCACTTGAGATAATCAGGATTCTTATTTTTACCATAATCGTCCAGCCCTACCAGATACTGATGAATTTTAAAGTGTTTTTCGAAAATGAGTTGTTGCAGTCCCAGATGCTGCACTTGGCCGTTCCTCTACCTGTTTGCCTCCTGGCATGATGATCGCACCGTCCGCCTCCAAGGTCGGGTCACTCAGACCTTGTTTAGGTGTGACTGATGCTCTGGGTGATTTCAGAGCAGCCGCTGTGTGTGTGCTCTCCTCCTCTGCCTTCCCGTATAATGAGCTCTGTGTGTGTGTGTTGGAGAGAGAGGGCTGACCCTTTTGCTGTCTTGAGCGCAGTGATGAATGAGTGGAGATGTGAGACTTGACTGTAGATTTCTTCACCATCCAACAAACGCACGCACACACAAAAGCCTTCATGTTCACACAATTTAGTCATGCATGAATCCATACAGGCTGGATCCTTTGTCCTCACTGAGGTACCATATAAACCCAAGACTGATTTCATCCTTTTATGCCCCATTGTGTCTCACCACAGGCACAATTTAAGCTTTTCCATTCAGATGTCACTACTAATGATAAAATTCTTTTTTTTAAAAACATTTATCATCCTCAAAGATAGCTGAGGAATAACACATTTATATTTTCTTTTGATTCATTAAAGGATATTTCAGTTGAAATGAAATTTAAAAATCTCTGAGCATAATATAAAACAAAACTGTGAAGAATAGCATAAAGCAGAAGTGTATAAGGATGGTGGGACATCCATTCTGGTATTTTCTGTATAAAACAGTTTACATTGCAGCTACCTTAAAACATTTTACCACCACATGCTGTCATCAGTTTGCAGTATTTGAATGTGGTATGACTACAGGGTGGCATTTTTTTCAATCTTCATTTGTATAGCACCAATTCATAACAAGCATTTTTTCAAGACATTTTACTTACAACGTAGAAGCAGGCCAAGAACATACTCCTTATTTTATAGATACACAAAAATGCTTGTATGAATACATACATTCATGAAATACAGATACTTGTCCAAAACCCAACATGAATACATGCTGGCAGCATGAAAAAACCTGTTTAGCATTTTGAAATCTCGAATGTGGATCCAAGTCCATGATTAACAGCTATGCACACTATGTGGACTAAAGTGAGAAGTTCTGCTAGCACTTCAGCTAACACGTTGTCCATTTTTTAAATAATATATTTTTGGCTTTTTTTTGGCTCTTGGTCACAGAAGTTGTCCATCCCTAACATATGCTACATTCCATTAACATCGGAACTGGGAAGAGAGAAGTGGGAATGACGTCATATCCGAGTTATCAGCGTTCCAGTTACAAATTTGGAAAAAACATGCTGATCTACCAGGCTGTTGTTAGCATGCCTTGCATTGTAGTTCATAAATACCACATGAAGAATGTAAATAACACTATAGCAACATTTCCATAAATATAAGCAGTATACAGCTGATTCAGTGCGACAGACACGAGTCAGAAGTGCCAATAAACGGAATATACCAGGAACTCAATAACTGTTTACACTGGGGGTAGCCATCTTTGATTGTCAACTCTTGGGTGGTGAGGATCCCCTGAGTTCCCAGTAGGAAATTCTGACCTTGGGAAGCATTCCAGTTGAAATTTTCCACTCAAAACTGAGAAATCCCAGCTTCCCAGTACAACTGGAACAGACCAATAGACTATAGAGGATTACACAGAAATACAACATTAATTATGACCAACTAAACATGAAGCCTGAGAGGCTTGCATCGTCTCCCTCTGCTGGTTTATGATGCTGCCTTTTTCTGTGAAATCTTGTTACTGTTATCTATCATGGAAAGCAGTATTGATTTTTTTTATTTTAATTCTCTTAGAGGAGATAACAATAATTGAGTGAATTGATTTTTTTGTGCCACCTCTAAAACCCTCAGACATGTTTATTTCTTTCTTAAGAAGTGCTCCTTAAAGATGTCTGGATTAATTCTTGTTTTTTTAAAAAAGGAACAACTTGACAACTTGAGTGCCAACATGAACATTTAGAATCAAGGTTGTTGCAGTGGTGATGGTTAAAATGTTTTCAAACCAACAATTCTGACTTAAGTGACAATTTTGCTTCCTGACAAAACCTCACATTAAATGCACTGTCATAAAATTAGCATTCTCAGAACATTAAACCAGCTGCTTTGTGGTTTATTGCTGTTTTTTGTATATATTATTCTATGATACCTGTTCATGTTTGTCTGTTTGCTGTTCACCTCAGTAAGTACTCAAAAATATTAGGTTGCAGACACATCTCACATTTGACGGCAGTGAGCTCGTAAACGTCAGCAGCTGCCAGCAGAAGAGTGTGAAAGCACCTCCGCTCGTCCCAATGAAAGCCTCTCAGTCCCTCAAACCTCTCATTTACTGAATGCACAATGAGCAGTCAGTCATCACACAGCTGAAAATACTCACCATAATGTGACTTAACTTCTACCCAGAACACTGCAACAACCACAAAATCCAAACAATTTCCCCATGCATGGAGCAGCACACACTGACGTTACTGTGCAGAAATCTGAACGCGGCTACAACGGGCCGCTTCACAGTGCCAGGCTCCCCGAGGAATCAAGTCATGCTCTTTTCAAACTCAGATAAATTTTCAAGACCTTTTGAAATTTTTACACTCCCCATTGTCTCGTGTTGGAGAAATAATTTAAGGCCGCTCGACTCCGGCTCACCTTTAAAAGCGTGCTGTGCTGTGCAGATTTTTTACTGTATATTCCCAGCAGGCGGTGGGGCTGAGAGCCGGGAGGAAAGTGTTCCCTGCGTGTGCATTTAACTTTGAATGCAGAGAGTTACTGCAGAGATGCTGAACTATTTATGGCGAGGGAGTGAAAGAGGCATTCTTGTACCTGGACTTCAATAACTCAAGGCTCCATGTGCAGAGCAGAGTGAGAGATGGAGTTTAGATGAGAGACTCTGAAGTGAGAAATAATTCATCATTCACTTGTTTCTATATTTGATGTTGACAGACTAAGGATGGTGATATACTGTCAGAGATTTTAAAACTGTGCACTTCAGAAACAGTGGATTTTAACAGCAACATATTAAAAGAAGTTTACCATGAGCTAACGGTTTGTGTACCCTAATACTATAGTATGAGGAGCTTTGCAGTGCTGTTTCATTTGGTCCCTGTTCCTGCAACACAGCAGCTCTGGCTCACATATTTTTTGGGCATAAGGCTAAAGTTGTACATGCTGGTTGGGATTGTGTTTACATTTGTAGCCTAGGCATTGTTGCACGAAAGAAACTTAGGCCCCATTTACACAACAACATTGTCACCTGAAACGGAAAGGTTTGTCCTTTGCATTTTGAAAAGTGCTCCGAATTCACATGGACACACGAGAACAACTTAAAACGCTATAGCCTGCATGCCATGCCAGTAGTTGGCGACGTAGGTTTGTAGTGAAACAGCAGTGTTACAGCAAGTGTACACTATCCAGTGAAGACAAACTTTTCATAAACAATGGTGAGTGGATGCACAAAGATTCAGGAGTTTCTTGTCCTTGTCTGGACAACAACTCTTGTCTGGTTATTTTTGTCTGAATGACAAACCGAATACAGTAAGCAGCACACATGTAGCTCAGTACACAGCCGAAACTGTTATTGTTACCTCCACCAAGGAGGATATGTTTTTTGGAGAGTCTGTCTGTCTGTCTGTCCGTCTGTGAACAAAATAACTCAAAAAGTAATGGATGGATTTTGATGAAATTTTCAGGAAATTTTCAGCATGGGAAAAGGAAGAAGTGATTCAATTTTGGTGTTGATCCGGATCACCGTCTGCATCCGCCATGACGAAAAATGTGATTTTGGTGAATAACCACTGAACTAAAATAGATATCATTATGAATCCAGTTGCTAATGGTATGTTTTCATGGTCAAGGAATCTAAATATTTCGATGAAGTAAAGGTAGGACTAATATTCATGGTCAAAATCACAATATGGGTGAGGACTGTGGCGCTGGCAGAGGTCTGTGCTCTCAGAGTGCTTTTCTAGTTGTTCCTGGGATGTGCACGCAGCCTTCATCTGAAAAAATACTGCACTGTTTTCTTGTAATCAGCAGGCAAAAGTCAATGGAAACCCCCCGTTTTCAGGCGTTTTCATTGTGGTGTAAATGGGGCATCAACTTCTCATTTTACTCAAGCCCTTGTCAGTCATGGACCCTTAAAATTACCCTCACTTTTCTCCCACATACCGAACCCCACCTGAGAGATACAGAGCACACCAGAGTGCTCAGGCTGTATACAACAACCCGTTCGGGAGAAATAAAACTACATATATGGCAACAATTATGCTTATTTAGAGAGTTAAACTACAATATAAACATCAGCTGATGTCATCATGTTAAGGCAACTAATGAAGACTTAAATCCACCTCTACAGTTTTTTCCTCAGTGCAGTGTTAACTGGTGCCTTTTACTGGACTGTTCAGTTAGAATGAGGGCTTATTGATTCCCATTTAGAGGATAACGTCATACATTTTTTATGACCTATTGACCAGTTGGAGGTGCTGTATCACACTATTATTGATTATTTATTGATTCTCTTTTTATCAGCTTTACCTCAGACACATCATTGCTGTATGTATCATTACCTGTATGTTGTTATGTTTTATCATGCACTAACACACAAATTTCACATGGAATAATAAAGTTAAAGTTGAATTTATGTTCAGGGGCCGTCCGTTTTGATCGTACAGGTGATTTGACCACATAGATCTGATGTTTCAGCCTGAAAAGCACATGTTTGAATACCGATCCCAGAGTGGATGAATCTGAAAATGCAGGCCCTGCAACAATGGGACACAGCAAACAGCAGACGCCAGTGTTTGTTGACTTTTCTCATCATGTATGCGTATGCTCCATGTTTTCTTCTCTGGTTTTGGTGTATGTCTAAAGCAGCGCCACAGTGCCACTCACAGGCCTGGAATATCTACTACAGTGTTTTAGAAAGACACATTTATTAAAATGATGTTATCTTTACAGAGAACAGTTTTAATGCAAAAAAATCTTCCTGTCCTTGTGGACATGGGCCTACATTACCATTGACCAAGTACAAACCACAGGTGATGAGGAAGAACACTCACTGAACACAAACCACAGTCCCACTTTGATGTGATAATGAAAGAGTCAACCTCAACGTTGCCAACAACCAGACCCCTTTCCTGACAACGTCTCCATCTTCTTTTCATTCTTGTCTCGTGACAATGGCTGAATGAATCACCAGAGTTTATTTAAGCTGACCTGAACGGAGTTAGTGTATTGGGCACATGAAAAAAATGAAAATGTTAACAGTGTAAAAGGTTTTTAAGTGCATGAAAAGAACAGAGAAGTACATGACCAGAGGTAAGAAAAAACAGTTCTGTCTGACATTTAACACATGCACCACAACTCTGAACATATTAAGACATCACCCAGAGGAGATGCCAGGAAGAGGGTGAATGTCAAAATCATTTGAACAGGCTTTCGACTGTGTATACCCTGAAGTAAGAATCGTGCGCTAGTTCAGTTTGAGCTCATGTGTGAACTGTTAAAGTCCAAGCATGAAGAGTTAATAAGATTGTACAGTTTTAATTTGCCGTGCATGTCTTTGGTTTCTGTGTGGTGTGTGGAGGTTGTGCTGTCCTTATAAAGTAATGTAACATGGATGCAAGGTGCAGTATACAGTAGACTTGTGCTCAAAATATTGATACAGCAAAATATCATCATACACTCCTTTTGGATATGTGTATCAGTACAGATGTTTGACAGTTGTTGTCAATACACTTTAGGTAATGTTAACCATGGCACAGTTCAAAGTAGAAGCCAAGCTACATGATGAAGCACATTTTCAAAATCGAATCTTAGGTCTATGATCTTTGAGACCCTGAATTTAAGTTTCTTTAGTTGTAGAATCATGTAAAACTTTTTCTCTTCCTGTAATAAAGAAAAAGACTTGTCAGGAATTCTGTTAAAAGCATTGTCAATGTTCACAATGTATGTGTATCCAGAAACATGTTGCGTTGTGGCCTCAGTGTTGAGATATGTATCGTATCATAAGAAATACCCAACCCTAGTTTAGAGTGTGCATAACCAGAAGGGTCAGGGATAAATATGTTGTGTTTAAAGTTGCTATGTGACAGAGTTACTCAACAGCAGGGACAACAACAGCAAAAAGTTTTGATGATAAAAGATTGAATCATGCCAGCTTTGTATCTTTAGAAATGAAGATATACTTAAGAAGAGGAATTAACACCTGAAAACTTAGAAGATTGCTTTTTAATTCAATGAGTGACCCTGGGAAATTTCACTTGTGTTAGCGGAGTATTTAATTTATATCATGCCTTATTAGTGGTTTTTGATACAGTCAATCATTAGACAATGTCAGTATCAGAAAAAAATCAAATCAGCAAAAAAAAGAAAGTAACAATGCCTTAACCATAACCTTCATTCCCAAATGTTTGCATACAAACTTTCAGTCCAATCGTTTCGTTCTGGTAGTGCAGTGAGTTATTTGGACACAGTCCATGTGTTCTTTTTCAAAATATTTGTAGTTTTGGTTCAGTTTTAAAACGTAAAGCAGATAATGTCAAAAAAGTGCCTGAAGTTTGAGGTTTTGAATAACTCTTACTACCAGAGAAGTATTTGTGGAGTTGCTGATGGCTGTGTCTTGAAGGATGGCTGGTTTTTAGGAGGTGTAACTCCCTTCACCTCCCTCTGCCCCTCCCTCAGAATTCAGAGTCTCTGCGGCCTAATAACCAGCAAACACCTGAATCTTTTAGCACCTCATTGTGGACCTGCTGCTTGTAAAACAGGCAGAGGTGAAGACGGTGGCAGTGATGGATTGTCCTCATGTCTATGCTACACTCATACACACAGTTTATCAGACAGGGGGGTAAACAGCATTTACGTAATCTGGATTCAGGCAGACATGCACGGAGCTCTTATCTATTTTCATATTTTATCTCTTTTCCGTGAAGGTCTTCTGGTCGGCAGCTCTGTCAGACCAGCATGCTTTGCTCCACCCAGCTTTGGCTTCACATGCTCACAGGGGGTGGTCAAAACTGTAATGCCAAGTCTGGGCTTCAGGGTGGTCTCCTGTGCCAGAGCGGTTTGTTGTTGGAGATTACTCATAGCTTCAGACAGTGTCGTGGTTCTTAGGTTGAAACCTGTAGCTGCAGTCGTCGTGGTGTTAGTGACACGCTGTGGCCCTTCCTCTCTCATGCACGTCTGCACTCAAGGCTTCTGTTAACAATATGAACTTTAAGAGATGCTTAGAATTCAGCCACAGAGATACTTACACACGCAGCCTCCCCTCCCCCATGACATATCCTGAAATATTAAGTACATTTGCATTGTAAGCAGCTCACAGAAAATCCCGCTCTGTAACAGGCTGCACACAGGAATACGCTCTTTCCCCCCAGCCTGGAGCGCTAAAGCCGGGCTGAAGCACTGTCATGCTCACCTCCAAGAGGAATCCACGGCATTTAGCAGAGCCTGGTGAAGAGAGGTGGCTGGTTGTGGAAGTCAACTGGAATGTTTTTAGGGTTAGAGATTATCCTCATGTGCCCCCGTGGATATCAGCTGGACAAGGAGTTGTGCAACAGGAAGCACAATAGTATTGTTATATTTAGCTGAGCCCTCCAGCATCCCTGATTAATGAATGACTCATTCAATCATTACCCAAATCTTTTTGAAGGACTGTGTTACAGCTGCGATTGTTTACTTTTTAACATGATTTTTGAGGACATACAATCCCCACTATCATAGTATCAAAGGGAACAATATACCAGGGCGTAGGTGCTGGTTTGGCAGAGTGGTGAGCAACCAAGCAAGACCCATGGATATGCTTCTGCTGGCCCGGGTTCAGATCCAGCCTGTGGCCTGTTAGCCGAGTGTCCTCCCCATACTTTACCCCTTTTACAAACCTATCCACTGTTTCTGTCTCTCCTATCAACAAAGGCACAATGCCCCAAAAATAATATTACAAAAAAATAAGGGCTTCAGTCATGTTTCTGTTCAGAAACTGGCATAATTAAAGAGAGTACTGATAAAACTGCATTAAAAACTCTTTTTTGTTGTGCTTTTTGTAAGATGACCTTGAATGTCATGAAGACGCCCTTAAATAAAGTGTACTATTATTACTATCAACACTCTAACATTGCAGGCGATTTTAGACCAGATTTCTATGCAGGTATTTGCCTACAAGTTATTGTCAAATCCTTGCAGCTTAAAACTTTAACATTTGTGGACAGGAGGCAGTTATCAATGCCCTTTTAGATTTTGACCATAATCATGTCAAACTTTAAAAACCTTAAAAAATCATAAGTTATCGTCAGGATGTGAAAGCCAGCAGATCAGGGACGCGCTTCCTTGGGAAATTGATTACTCGAAAATGCTTGTTGGTGTGAGAGTGGATGCTGGTCTGGCCCTTTGGGTGTTTCTGGCCACTTGTCCAGTCAATGACTGTGATAAAGCCTTCTTTTAGGATCGAGCTGGCTTTAAGCTGCAGCTGTGAGGCATAGAGGGCTATCATAGTTAGCTAAGGTTGCCCAATTTAACTCCCAGCCCATTTGACAATTTGCTGTACTACATTGTTGTCCTATAGTGACAGAAGACCAAACCAGGACACCAGGGCAAAAGAGAACAAAGACGCAATAAAGCTTGATTAAAAAGGATCAGCATGGTTCTGTCAGTATAAAAACGGGACGGTTTCCGAAGGTTAAACAAGCGCTGCTGTTCCTTCTTACAAACTGCTTCACAGTTTTTGTTAAAAGTCAGTTTGGTATCAATGACAGCACAGAACACAGGACACCCAAAAAAAAACTTCTACTGTTCACAACATGCACGTGCACCCAGATAAATGTTTACTATTATTGTTTTCATAACATTGATTTGTTGACTTTTTGCCCCATAAGGCCCAGCATGACTCAAACCCAAAGGACCGCTGGCTGTGACGTCATGATGTAAGGCCCTTCAGCCTGGACTTGGACTGCTTCAAAACTTTGCAGCATGAGCACGAAAAGATAGAAAGAAAAACTGCAGATTCATTGCCATTTTTAAAACCAAATCAGAACAAAGCAACCAAGCTGTAGGTATGAAAATTACCTCAGAGTAGTCCTGAAACAGTTTGAGGAGATCTGATTAAGTTTCGAAGAAAAATGTTAACTCTGTTAAAAAAAAAAGGTAGAAGCAGATTCATCTCCAGGTGGAATTATGCAATCTGTCATATTTTCATTACTTATGTCTAATGTTGCAGGTTTTTGGCACCTCAGTATGGGCTTTAGGTTCAAAACCAGCAGCCCGAGTCTGTTTCAGTCTGTCTTATAGTCCCTTTTTCTGTCCCGCAGCTCAAGGAATGTGGACCTCTCTTTATAGTTTCATGGCTGGTTTAAACCGCGGAGTGTCCAACTTTACTTTGACAAGACAATAGTGTTTTTTTAATTATAACGCTGAGCTGCAGAAGCTCATTTAGTTTTTACTGCACTCCAGACACTCCAGCAGTCTGATAAAAGGAGCTCCAGCAGTGCCCTTCAAACTGTTTTACGGCCTCGTTCTCACCTTTATATGTTCTACAGCGGCACGGCTCCATAAGCAACACACACACCCTAATGTTTATGAAGGCAGGCAACACTATGGAAAAGCAGCATTAGCTTCATGGGATGACAAAGAGGCTCTTTGTGTCTCGGTGTGTTTTACACACACACAGCATTCAGACAGGAGCAGACAACACGGCCGCCACACTAACATTTACCCTTCACTCCCTCTGCTCTGCCCTTGTTATTGCCCAGGCAGCCACAGAAAGGAGCCTTTATACATGCCAAAGAGTGCGTGTGTGTGTGTTTGTGTTTGTGTGCAGATCTGCCCTTCTCTGCCATCGGAGCATGCTATCCATGCTTTGCAAAATCACCTCCACTGCCCTTCCTTCAAGAGCACGGCCGTTAAGATTATCCTCAGGTTGCAACAGCCAGCAGCACTTCAAAATGCTGCGCAGAAAAAGACCAGTGTTGCAAGGAAAAGAGGATTATGGTGCTGGTTTTTAGAGACACAGAGAGGGTGTATTGTGTTTGCATGCTTGAGGTGAGTACCATGTTGGAAGGAAATGAATTTTAATAATAGCTGTTCAAAGTTTCAGAGGACCGTTGAGGCTTATCCTTTGCTGAACCTCGCTTCAGAGCAGCTCAGATCGTCTTTTCTCCTGATCCTGAATATGTGCCGTTTGTTTTCTTTCTTTATCCTGTAAAGCAAAAAGAATAATGTTGGCATAAAAAGGGCTATTTTTGCTCCCCCAAATCTGTTTACTCTACATCCTACGCCTGTTGAGGACAATAATGTGATGACAAACACAAGTCAGAGGAATTCATGGAAAGATATTTCTGCAAGATACGATAAGACGTGATAAGATTATTCACATCATTTCTCTTGAGGCTGGGGGTGAAATGCTGCCTCTGTGTTAAAGCATTTGTGATGTTTTTCCAGTGGAGCAGAAACGTTCTTATTTGCTGTAGGAGTCATAGAAGGCCTTTTCATTTTCTTTGAACATGTATTTTTAACACGTCTAAGAACATTTATTAAAACGGTGCTCTCAAGTGTGGGGTGGGAGAGTCACTGGCTCCAAAAGGAAGCTCAATTCTTCTTTCTTTCTCCTCTGGCTGAAGTAGATAAAGATGTTTAAAGAGTTATTCAACTGCATCTAAGATACAGCTCGTCAGTGTGACATCTTCTCATGACTCAGCACACTGAATGTCTGAAGGAAAACTCTTGAAGTCTGTGGTGGTGGATCGTGGATGGTGGGGGATGACTCCAAAGTCATTTTTTTAATCCAGCCGTTACATTGAGAAAACTGTCTCCAACAGAAGTCTAGTTTATTCAATGCATTGTTTGTGCTAGAGGTCCTTCATTTGACTGAAAAACAACTATTATTTGCTGATATTTGTTAAATATCTGTGAGGAGCATATTGAAATTATTGTCTCCTCCTCGAGGAATCAGTATAGAGTTTCTGCTCAACAGTTCTCTAATCAATGGCTTCTACTTTGTTCTGCTTACTTTGGAAATCAAGGTCATCATACTCTCATCAGGATGCCTGCAGAAATTATAACTAAGAAGTCAAAAATTACACCACTCAATTTTTTGTTTTTTTAAATACCTTTACTTTACTGCAAAACATTCAGGTAGTGGAAACACCAGTGACTTGCAGAAGGATTTGTCCAGACGATACAGCACAGTGTGAATATCAGGAGTGTCATGTGTTTGACAGTGTTGACACTGATACCAATGTAAGGTAACTTTTTTCCTCACAGAAAATCAACAAAGGAATCACTAAAAAATTGTATGAATAAGCACAATCATTAATGGCATTGGTATCAATAACACCTTATCAGTTCCTATCCCTTACAATCCCTATCACCTTAAGATATCAACAAATCCCTGTATATACTGTACGTATGTGTTTGTGTGTGTGTCTTTCTGTTGTGACTGAAGCACATGTGCATATCACGATTGTGGCATTTTAATTTTATTTGACCCTGGGTAGCATGGTGGCGCAGCAGGTAGTGCAAGTGCCTCACAGCAAGAAGGTTCCCGGTTCAGTTCTCAGATTGGACAGGGGCCTTTCTGTGTGAAGTTTGCATGTTCTTCCCGTGCATGCGTGGGTTCTCTCCGGGCACTACGGCTTCCTCCCACAGACCAAAAACATGCTCATTAGGCGAATTGGTCAGGGTGTACCCCATCTCTCGCCCAATGACAGCTGGGACAGACTCCAGCCCCCGAAAAGGATAAGGGGGTATGGAAAATGAATGATTTGACTCTAACTATATCAACGTCTTCATAACAAATGAACTTACTAAGCTCCTGTGCGTGTGTGTTCATTGAAACATTAAATCAAGAAGCTTATCTTGATGATGTAAGAGTCTTGGTCAGTACTCTCTCTCTCTCTGGGAACTTCTTGTCAAAGTATGAATAAATATTTGAGAGATTTAAAGAACCTTAGGAGCCTCAGTAATTGTGATATTTTAAGGTAGAGAAATCACAAAGCTTCAATAACTTGTCACAGGCTTAGTTGCACTGCCGAACCTCAGCCCCACTTAGTTTTAGATGCTTGACTAAAGAGTTGTGATGAAACTTGAAGAATCCACTCGCATTAGACATCTTTACAGCAGACAACAGTCAGATTAAAGCTGGATACTGTCAACAAAAAATGCCCCAGATGAAAAGAGATTCTGGGAATGATCCCCTCTATTGTCACCATCTTGTTCCTCTGGTGAAATGGAAGAAGATCAGAGGCACCAGTACGCATGGAAAATAATCAAAGCATAACTCTGCTTTCTTTCACAAGTCTTCTCATGTTTGTGTTTGTTTGTATGTGAGCTCATGTGGTCACTTCCTCCCCATCCTCTTTTTGTGGTCCGTACACTCGCTCCATGTTTCCCTTGAGAGCGGCCAGAGGCAGAACACTCTCCATCTCTGATCACATCCATCTGTCCAGTTTGACCACTTAGCTACTGTCCCGCTCACTGTTAATTACAAAAACAACGTATTTTCAGTGCTGTGATTCTGCAAGAGGCAATGTCCCCGCTGCAAGAGAGTGCAAATATTTGTCTTTCTGCCTACCCCACATTATTTATGGTCATTTTGGGAGCTATAGGTCATTTGGCAAAGAAAGCCTTTAGGAAGTTGTGTTGTTGTTTATTTTTGCAGAGTTCTTCTGTCCAAACCAACATTAGAGCAGATCTTAAGATTTGATTTGATTCTTACTGTTGAGGTAAGGCCGAACACTCAAGTCACTGAAGGCTGGAAAATTGGTACTATTTGTAACCACCTGAAAGACAATAACATGAAACTGTGACACAAGCTTTTTAATATCTATGTCTAACAGCACAGGTTTACATCCTAAAAGGATTACAGATAAAGAGATATCAATGTTGTGCACCAAGGACTCATTTACAGCATACTATTTAAATAACTTAACCACATAAAGTCTTGATTTAGGGGTAATTTTTAGAATTGCTACTTAAATAATAAAGAGGTAGGTACTTGACATGATAATGGAAAATGGTTCCTCACAATAAAAACTTACTAAGATGGTGGATGTTGTGTATTTTTCAAGTGTTGGGGACAATAATTTTGGCTGTCTGGGATGTAAGACCTAGAAAGTTTTCATCATCACTTGGTTAGTGTGTGCTTAACTGCTGTTGGTTTGTTTATGTTATTTCTTGATAGTCATGATCACTGTTGTTAGCTTCCACTTTCAGTCAGTGGCTGTTTTTATGGCAAGGTTGCAAACCAAAGCTAGTCAGCCTGTATCTCCCTGACTAACGACCAACCTTCAAGTATGTTTGAACCAGCCACCCTCTGGTCCCCAGCACAAGCCTTTACAAAGTAAGCTACAGCTTCATGCATGGACTGACATTAAATCTTCTGAGAGATTTTTTTGTGCTTTTGGAACTGAATATTTTACTAAGTAACGACTCAAAAGCTGTAAATGTGCAGAGACTTTGTTTTCTGTCTTGCTATATAAGCAACATGGAGGACCTATGCATTGTGTGAAACAGTGCCTAGTAGCAGACTGGCCAGATGCAAACTGCTAATTTACCCCCAGCAGTATGACATCCAGCATACATCAGACTTTGCAAATGTTAGCGTACTTAAAAGCTTACTACATTTGGCAAAATCAGATTAGCCTGCAAATGTGAAACGAAGTTTTGATTAAAGTCATTGTTTCGGGGCTGTAATGCTATCAAGAAAGTATTGTCCTCATAAGGGTTGAACAATTTCAGGAATAAACTTAATTGCAATTTTTCGGGCAGATATTGTGATTTCAATTCAATTCACATTTTTCTTCAAATCAAGCTTCAGTGCAACATTCACGTTGTTTACAGAATTGACAACAGTAGGAAAATCAATGATCAAAGCACATAACACATTATTTATAATCTAATACTGAGGATAAATAATCTGTTTTCATTATTTAAGGGATACTCCAACTTCTACTCCTAAACTAAGGTGGATGTGATGTTGGCAAATGAGTCGACTCCTTCAAACATCTCTTTTCAGTGCACAGCGAGAGCCGAATCGCAGTTGTGAGTAAACTGTTTATGTGCGAGTCATTCTTAAAGACAAATTGCTTGCAAATATACAAATTGTATGTGTTAAATAGTTGACACAAATTGCAGCTTTTGAAAACAAATCTTTCGGCCCTAGTCCTAATGAAATCAACACAAACGTTTAAGCCAGGACTTGGAGTATTTTCAACACACTATATTTGTAATTCAAAGATTCAGTGTAGGGTCAGACAGCATTAATCACCTTTTTACTCCTCTATTGGTTTTCTCTAAGATGTGGCTCGTCGTTTTGTTGATGAGTTCATCCAATGACAAAAGTAGAAGTCTTTGTTTGAAAAAACTTGAATCAAGCTGCTTGGCAACCAAGGCTGTCAACTTCTGCACGGCGTACAATGGAAAATTTATCACCAAGGGGGCATGTCGTTAAAGCTACTGATTTAATATGGACCCAAAAATCATTCTAAATATTTTTGCGGTTGGATTCTAAAACATGCCATAAGTTTTCAGTATTTACTGTAAATAAATAACAGATGGTTGTCACAAAACCAGTAATCTACACTTCTAATTGATTTTGGTTTGTGTACTATCAGGGCTTTAACAGAACATTGTTGAGTCTTGAGGCATCTCTCAGCTGTCAGCCTTTTGTTTGCTGCATCTTAAATATTAATGCCACTATGGCTGTCTGTATAGTAAATCATAATAGAGAGTCTCAGGTGTCTGCAGATCGGTTTCGGTCTCGTTCTTTGTATAACTGAAGCCTGAAACCATCCAAACAGAGAGGCTGTGTTTAAAACTGGAAATGTAAGAGCACTGGATAGGCCGTCATGACAATTAAACAAATGTTCTGCAGACAGTGGATAATCCCAGAACTGTCTGACTCATTTTTTATTGTAGTGCAGTGCTAGAAAATGACCATGACAATTGTACCAGGGGATAGATTAAAAGAATTTAAATGAGCTTGGCCCATATATTGCTGGCAGAGGAGATGATCTCTGACATACAGCATTTTTATCTCTCTGCTTCACTCTCTGGGATGCAGCGTTATATTTGAGCTGTTAAATTCACATTGAGGCACATTTTTTGCCAGTAAACACTATTTTTAGAAAATGAACAGTCATCCCAGCAAAATGGATTCAGCAAGATATTGCAATATTTCCTTTCCCAATTCAATATTGTTTCAGCAAATCTGCTGAATCAGTTCCCCTCCTGGCCAGTGGGGAGCGCTGCATTTCATTCTGGAGTGTTTTCTTTTTGTTCTTTTGCTGTATTGTCTCTGTGTTTTGCTGTATTTCCACTGTATTTTCTGCATGTTTTGTCATCAGTTTTTTCATTTATCGTCTTTTTGATCATGGTTGTTTTTTATGGATTCCATAAATAGTAATTTATTTTAGAATAGTAATTTTAGAAATACTCTGTCTTCAGCTTGATAGGGAGTGCTTCAGGGACTGCCATCAGTAAAAAAAAAATCTTGGACATGGTCTAATGTAACAGGCTGTAACTTGGACACGAAAGGCTGTAGGCAAACATACATGTTCATTTACAATTGTTTATGAAGAGGATCCTGTTGAATATTCAAAGCAATTTTTATTATTTTCTTGTAGTTACACACTGTTTTAAGCATTTAAAACAATAATGACAAATACTTGCAAGAACTGTTTTCTTTTATTTCTTGTATTTTAAGGGTAAAAAATGTGTTCAAAGGACAAACCCTGACACATTTATTGACAAAAAGATCAGGTGGACATATATTATTATAGTGTTAACTGTCATGTTTTGACTTTTGCACTCCAAATGCACAAATAAGTTATCACTGTACAAAGTTTTATTTTCAGATGTTTGCTCAAAAATATGCGATGACATACCACGTGTTCACATTTGCATCAAAATAAAAAAAAATCCAAAATTGTCAGCAGGTTCTCTCGTTACTGGTGTATTTCTACTTCTTGCCGAATCGATGCTGAATCGAATCACCACCCAAAGAATCTAAATCAAATTGTAAGGTTCTTAACAATATCCAGGCTTAGTATCTGCAGACCAAACATCATTTATGGTGGCCCAAAGTGGACTTACGTGAATGAAATTTACTCCGTTATGCATTAATTACAACTAAATTTGTTAATTTTCTCTAGATCTTTACTTGGTTTTCACTTTGTCATGAGGCACCGTGTCTGCTTTGAAGTGGTGCGATACATTTGATTTCAGAAGTCAAAATATCTGAGTTTTGAATGTCAGCATCTTAAAAAGTCTTGAAGAAGATTTCTTTAAACTTTGATCAAGTGTCCACCTGGATAAACTGGGTAGGCTTTGGAGGTCATAGCTTAAAGCAGTGGTTCCCAACCTTTTTTGTCTTGTGTACCCCCGAGCCGTTTTGTCATGCCATGAGTACCCCATCACTCATACGTGTTGATGATTCTTCAAAAGCAGAATGTAATCACAATTGATTAATAAATGAAAATAATTTGTCTTCAGTTGAACATTTGAGTTCTCAGAAATTTTCTCCTTTTTGAGTCAAATTATACATAACATCAAATAATATACTGTCTTGAAAATAAAAATGTAATATTACTAAATAGATACAAAATCAAAATAATCAACCTGCCTTTGTTGTATAGAACTGTTGTAATGTTTGCCGCAGAACACCTTTGAGCTCTTCTGAATAAGACCCCTTTAAACAGGCATTTAAACTTTAAAAATCAGGATCAGAACACTCAAAATAGTTTCTCTGCGGTTTCTCTAAACCATCTCCTGAATCCAGAGCAACTGGATGTTTCAGCTATTTATCCATATTTATCCATCCTGGCTGCAGGTTGGCACCCATTTTCATTTTGGCTTGGTTCAGGTTATTATTTCCCTGGGAAAACTAGTTGTAGCTCAAAAATACAATTCTATTGACAGGCTTAACTCGGTCCTTCCAAGTTGGAAATAAATTAGTAAATTTTTCCACGTCCCCCCTGCAATGTTCCAACGTACCTCTTGGGGTACACGTACCCCTGGTTGGGAATCACTGGCTTAAAGGTCAAGGTTATGGGCTCTTGTGTCCATTGTTGTTTGAAATATGTTTGTCCTGATTTAAGGACAAAAGATGATATTTTGCTGGTCATATGTAAAAGTCACAGAGCCTCATGTTTACCCACTGTTCATAAAGCAGTTCTGTTCAGTTGGGGTGTCAGTGGTGTTGTCTGGTGCTGCGCACGATCAGCAATCCGAAGGTTGCAGGTTCAAGCCCAGTTCCGGTTGTCACATGAGGAGGTGACCTTGAGAAAAGCACTTCACCCCAAGTTGTCTCACTGCTGCATTAGTGAAGCATAATAAGGTATTTAAAGGTATGAATGTGTTGGCTGATACTGAGAACCATCAGTGAGGGACTGTGACCTGTAGGTGTGACTCAGGGTGCAAAGCTGCTTTGCATAGTCAGAGACGAGAAAAGTGCTATAAGCTCTCATAACCTCTATCCATCCAAAGAATGGATGGATGGATTTGGCCTTTTATGTCTCACATATTGCCAGTAAATATGGGTAGAGTATTTGTAACTGTAAAATAATGATATACCTTATGATCACTAAATGTCAATACTGGATTTTTTAAAATCCAATGTGTCACTTATTTAAGAATAAAGTGATGTTTTTCTGCTGTACATCAATGTCTCACACAAATGGACCACCACAGTGTGGGTCACAGCTCAGTTTTTGTGACAGGTAGCCTCTTACTGTCTACAGAAAGTATCATCATTGACACAGTATTAGTGATGATAAGTTTGGGAATATTGTCATATCAGATATTGGTAATAATACAGTAGTGTGCATTCCTAGTTGTCAGGTCATGTCTACTGCCTGCCTATCAACACAAAATCCTCGGATTTCCTTTCATCATTTCCAATGTATTTCTCATATTCAGCCCTTTCCGTGGCCCTTCTTTACTCACCAGTATACTTTTGCACTTTGTTAATGTAAATGTGTGCCTAGGGATGACAACCAGTCCCAATCATGAGCTGTTAACTACCACCTTGAGGATCTATCATTGGCTGTTGTTTTGAGGATTCTCCAATTAGTGCCTTCAGTCTCTATGCCTTGCAAAATAATGATCTCTTAAGAAGCAGTCAGCACTGATGCCAATGAGGGTAACAGGAGAAGAGAGTGGAGTTCAGTTTTTAGTTTGTTCCCTCAAAGGTCTGAACTTAAGCCCTTTTCACTGAATACATTTGAGTTGCTGAATTCTTTGGGAAATTTCGTTTTCAGCTTCTCATTAGAGAGGTGATGGTTAGTCTCAATTGAGACAAGATCAATTGAGAGCTAAGATCTTGGCTGTTTGTGGTGCAGCCATCTTTGATATGGTGTGGTAATATGCATCTATTAAGGAATGTGCCAAATTTAGAGTCTTGGCTCAGTGGTTGTGGAGTTCATTATCTTTTAAATATGTAAAAAAAAAAAAAGCCAGTAAATGATCTCATTTGAATGTGTGTTTCAGAGAGAATATGGCAGCATCATTAAAAATGAAGAGAGTGAGTTTGGACCGAAGGATCTGCTGACTGGAGATCCGCTCACACATGAAGTTTTTAAGTGGATGTTTCAGAGAAAACTGTCTTTTTCGCTGTTGCCAGGAAACTTTGGCCAATCACACTTCCACGGCTGCGCTCCAGTATAAAATCTACGAGTCAGAAGAGTGCTGTCTGCCTGAAATCCTGTACTGTAAGGCCAAGTAGCATTAACAAGCTGTCAAGGCCTGCGGGCGGTGTGTGTGTCTGGTCCCCTCTCCTGTGACTGCAGCCATGAATATGGAGCAGCTTCTGGCTTTGTTCAGTCACTCACACACAGCATCAAGACCAAGAAAAAAAAAGATAAGAGTGTCAGAGTGAGAGTGTGCCTTCAGAGCATGTTAGACCAGCTGAATTACAAGCCCTGAGCCCGAGCTTTAGCTGCTGAGGCGGACACAAACCCAGGTGGAGGTGAGACACAGCTGGCTGCAGGAGCTGGTGGGGATGTGGACACCAAGTGGAGACAAATGACTTGTAAAATCAGAGATTGAGTTCAGGGTTGGAGATCTTACTTCATAGTGCTTCATATGCACTCATTAAACATCCCCACAAAACATTCTCCAAAATTGTCCGAAGTGGGGCTTCCTGCAGGTTCTTTTACTTCTTTCATGGACCCTTTTTGGTCCTGTGTGAATCATTTTGGGTGGTCTTGTGTTTTAGTTTGGTTGTCATGCCCACCACCCCTACCTTTATGCTGAGCATCCATTTTCCTCATGTGCTTGTTTTCTACTCGGTATGTGGGTGCCTGTATGATGTATTCCTAAGAAATCTAACATACTGTATTGTCCACACATAGAATTACCTGCAGCCTCTTAGGGCACACTCATAGGTCTGTGCTGCGCTTAGCTGCCCTGCTTCAATTATACACAGCCCTCACACACTCCACCAATTCTGGATTATTACTTGGAAGAGTGATAACGGTAATGTCTCACTTGAGCAGCAGAAAAGAAATTAAAGAGAAAGGCATCCACTGATCTCCTCTTGTTCATTAACTTAAATAGTTTATTTCTTTTATTAAAAATTATCAAATACAACTGTCATACTCATAGTTATTTACAACTGAGGCTGTTGGTGCATTTGTCTCTTATTCATTGTTTTAAATCGCTGCGTTTGTACGCATTCACAATAATCCTCATCCACACACGGATCAGCTCTGCACTGGCCTTAAACAACCAAGACAAATTCAGACTAAAATTTAGGCTAAAGTTCATTTTTCCATGTAGGTGTTTCATCCACACAGATTGGCATTTAAGGTGCCCTAAAATGCACATTTTTGAGAATAGATCCTGGAGTGAATAAGTCTGAAAAGGCTGACCTTGTGGAATACAGTGTTGCATCTGTGTTTGCAAGCGCTTCTTAGATTGAGTTGACTTTAACAGCAGAATGTTCTGCTCTTCTACGACCATTGTGAGCGACTCTGTCAGAATAGGTAAAAAACTAAAGTAACAAAAATACAAGGAGAAGGACCAAAATGCAGATTAACCAAAAGGCTTTATTTTAAACCAACAAAATTCAAAACCAAAAACTATTTCTCCACAAAAATATCACATGTTGAAAACATGTTTAGCCTTAGCAAATGGCAGTGTTAATTTTCACAGCACTTTTTAATTGACTTATAGTTAGTCTTTTACCTAATATTTCTTTTAGTTTACGTCATAATTAAGTCTTCAAAATCGTTTAATTTTAGTCTAGTTTTAGTTGATGAAATTACCCAACATTTCAGAAGATGAAATGTAATATAAATTTAGACAATTAAAATATAAAGTCTAAAGTGTAAGGCATTTTTTATGTTTCCTTGAATTTCTAAAGTCATGTTTTACACTTGGATTCCACCACCATTAAGCTAAGGCAGCTGTGATTGGATGTCCCTCTTAACTCATCCAACCTTTCCACACAACCAAAGTAGCTGTGATTGGATATATTCCTAACTTGTCCCTACTTTCTACATGACCAAAATTAGATCTGATTGGATTAAGTCTCTATCAGAAGTGTTCTTCCAGTTTTTATTTGTTGATGAAAATGTCAGTTAATTTAGCTTTAGTTTTTGTCTATGTGCACTTGTTTTTTAGTAGTTACTGTCTTGTTTTTGTCAGGGGAAAAAGGTTGTTGACAAAAACTATGATGAAAAAAGTTTTTATAGACCAGAAGAACATGGAAGCCTCTTCAGGACTTCTTGTTCTATGTACATACAGATAAGAAATTCTTCACTCAGAAGAACCAGTCAAATTGTTGGTAGAGGCAATTTGTTTTTTAGCTCATACATGACTTAGAATGCTACACAACCCTTTGAAAAAGTACAATTCAAGCTCTTTAAGTTGTGTTATTTTATAGAGTTTATAGGGATTTATAGGGAATTAAACCTTAATTTGCATGTTTTTAACCAAAGTACGATTCAGATGTGCTCTTGATTTGTTGTTTTCCTTGTTTTCTTTTTCACTCTTTCCACCATTTGTGTGCATGCCATCACACAAATGTGAATTTATCAAAAGCCTGTCCAACTGTCAGCCACTGGAGCTTCTTGCCCGGAGGCCCGAGTTTTCTTCAGATCTAGAGTTTGCCGGAGTAGCCTCATTCTGCAACAAACAGCTCCTGTCACTTTTTGCGTGCGGAAGGGAGTGAAACCATGAATGCCTTCGAGGAGAGGCCGTCCAAATGTGTGAGCGCTTCTTTGCATTTCTTCAGTTCCTCGGAGACTACAAAGGCTCAAGATAAGACAGATTTTTTTAGGAGAACGAGGTCAGAGGACTTCAAGGAGAAAGCTGGCATTTGTTCGCTGTTTTATAAGTGGCTACGATAAAACACAGCAGCAGCGTACATGAATAGAAACGTGTGCCTGGACTCTGGTGGTTTGTGAATAATTGAACAAACATTGTTGTTCTCAAACTTCAGCTCCAGTGCTTTCACCCATTAACCACCACAGCTCAGCATCTGTGTTTAGACTAAGTTTTTGCTCTCTCAGTTGTGCTTATTTTGTCATTCATGTGCACATTCAAAGTCCTTTATTTCCAGCTGTGTGTCCTTTTTCCAGCTGTTTGTGTGCTCAGACTGGTGCTGAGCTGTATTGTAACTCACTGATGAACTTTTAATGACGGAGAGAAGAGCTCTCGTCCTTCATACTTTCTCTTTCCATCAGAGGAGTTTCTGCATTCTTTCAGATAGTGTGCAAAGCTCCTCACTCCATAATCAGCCTGAGAAAAGTTAAACACAGGCTTAATTTTTCTGCGCAGGGATTGTCTCGTGAAAACAGAAACGCTCCACCACAAGCATGCGGACACACTCACTGACTCTTCCATATTGTTTCAGCCTGCAAGTTAGTGCGAGACAGTGACTTTGTGCTGTTTATATGAGCGTGATTACACCTTTTATCACAGTCCATGGAGCACAGACACACACTGCAGCTTTTGTTTGCCTCAAAGAGCAATAAAGTCAATTCAACCGTTTCCCATATTTGCTTAAGTGCTCAGAGATTCTGTGGGCTTCATCTTTTTGAAGTGTTTTTATGGGCTCCAGCGTTTTTCTTGAATATGTGTCTGTTACTGGATCAAGTGATGGAGAGAGAATCCTCCTCAGGACTTTACAGTAGCTGTAGACTGAAGATGGTAGTTCATTAATCATGATGTCCGTAACTTGACAAATTGTTGTTGTTTTTTATTCCTGCGCTGGCCTGGTTGGAGGCACTGACTCTCAGTTGTCAAACATGCCGACAACCAACAAGTGGGTATATTTATTTCCAAACACAGATCAGCATGTGTCAAGCTGAAGCTGATCTGAATGTGGGCGTAGATTTAATCAAATCCCATATAAGGTCTGAGCTCATGCTCGCACATTTACAAACAGTGTAGTCTCACTGTGCAACAAATATAACCTGTCTAGGGCCAAATAATTTTAGGAAAATATCTAACTGCAGTTTTCTATTCATTATGTTTTTGTTATTTAAGGGATACTTTAGCTTTTACTCCAAAACAGAGGCTTTTTTTGTTGAGCTAATTACTACCACCAAAGTTTACATGGGTTACCACCCCCATACTTAGTGAGTGTTTGACACTGCATGCTCCAGTCAGAGCACTCAGGTCAACACACCAGGTGCTTTTTGATGTCCCAAGAGTGAAGCTTAAAACAAGAGGTGACAGAGCTTTCGCGGTGGCTGCTCCCACTCTCTGGAACAGTTTGTCTTTAAATATCAGAACCGCTCAGACTGCTGACAGCTTTAAGTCTCTACTTAAAACACACCTCTTTGCTCTAGCTTTTAATACTAGTTGAGCAGGACATACAAATTTTAACTTTTTCTATTGATGTTTTTTCCCTGATATTTATTGTACTTATTGTAGTTGTTGTTTTTTAATACATTTTATTATATTTTTTAACCATTTGTTATCACTTGTTTGTGTTTTAAGCTGTACAGCACTTTGGTCAACTGTGGTTGTTTTAAAATGTGCTATATAAACAAAGTTAGACTTAACTTGACTTGACCACTTTCTGGAATGCCAATTTGTGAAATCACTGACACAACAGAAAGTGCTGCAAAAAAAATTGCAGCTTTGGTGATCACATAATTGTGTTGTCTGAAATTATAATTTCAATCTGTAATTGATAAATCTTTCACCTCCAGTCCATGACCAAATAGGATTCTCTATATCTGACATGTTCACAGATTTAAAGAAGCTGAAAGGTGAAATAAGATACATCATCTTAAATCTACATTATATTGTATACCACCTCGCATTAGATATACAATTTGTAAGTGAAGGTGAGCTGATTGACCTCCTGAGTGTTTTCTTTGTTTACATTTAATAAAGTGTTTTCTTTATCGACTTGTTTTAGCAATTAGAAAACCTGTGTTCAGTAATTTTGTAACATTTTATTCTGAATAGTAAAATCTCTGCCATGAATACTGTGGAGAAATACTGAACATAAATTTAAAAAACTGTAGAAATTGGTGAGATTGATGCAGTTCAGAAACTTACACCGGTTCTACTGGACGCCAATCAGATTATTTAGACTGAGTTTGTTAGATTCAGTACTATGCTGGATATGTAATCAGGTTTATGGTACTATAATCCATGTGCAGTGATCCTGTACACAAATCCAGTTATTCTGGATAAGGATACGTAACTGCATGTGTATGTAACAGGGCGCTGAAGGCCTGGACAGACTCTGATAATGATTGGAAGACAGATTCTGCAGTTCTGTGAATGCTTCATTTTTATTTACTTATTGTTACTAATGTAGCAAAGCCATATAGACTGGGTGAACTGTCTCCCTCTGGTTGTGGTGGTTGTTGGTAAATGTTAGCTGTATAGTTGATCATATATATGAGGAATTGGATTTTGTAAATGGAAAATAATAAAAATACAAGTCAAAGTAAAAACGACAGCAATTGGGCAGAAAACTTTAAAGGAAATAAACTTTGCTCAGCTGAATGATCCAAATCTATAATCGAGTGGCTGTAATCAGACAGATCACAACAACACTCAAAGCACCTGAATAGCAAGGACCTTTAACTTCACTCTTACATGCTTTGCGAGTTTCCATCGAAGAAGTGACTTAGGTTCTGTATTTTACACCTCAGCAGTAGCGCCAATTACATTATATGATTTGCATGTGAATGTTTCTTTCTTTCTTTCTTTCTTACTTTCTTTTGTTTATCTCAAACTTAAAACAAAACAAAGTCAAAGCAACATAATACATATCTACATCAAACAACTGTATAAATCCATTAAATACATTCACACATGTGAGCACATGTATACATATCAACACAAGTACCAGTTTGAGACAGAATGAAGCAAAGAGCTTATCTAGTCCTGCCCCTTTCCTTACAAATCTGATCCAATACTGTATTAAATTCACAGAATCAAAATCATTCATTACTAACTTTCTTCATTCACAGTAAACAATTAGATATTTGGGCAGTTGCTTCATTTTACACACTATATTAAATCTTCATCGACAGATATCTGCAAGCACAACCCCATTCTTTATATAAACCTTACAGAATAAACAAAACACACTTATAACCCATAAGCACTTCAAAAAATATCAATGTATATACTAGGGATGCAAACAATTAATCGATTATCCATTAATCGTTGATTAGAAATTACTCGATTAAAGTAAATTAATTGCAATTAATCGAAGAAGAAGAAGACGACAACAACAACAAGACAAACGAGAAGTGGTAAGCTGGCAGGATGAAGAGTACAAGATGGAGTTCGGTATGGAACCACTTTAAGTTGGTTAATGACAAAGACGCCAAATGCACCATCTGTGGAAGTATTTTAAAGTACAACTCCTCCACAACTTTGCTAAATTATCACCTCAATACGTCACATTCTGTTAGGAATAAATCTTTTCTTAAGGAATATGATTTGCATTTTCTCTTTCATAAGAAAGATAGCATTTTCATAGAAAGGAACCTTTTGATTCAGAGGGGAATTCAGCTTCGCAGAAAAATTGCCGCTTATCAATTAATCGATCATCTATCGATAAGATAAAACAACTATCGATTAATGAATTACTCGATAATTTGCATCCCTAGTATATACTGTATGATGTATGTATCTATTCACATTTATAATAAATGTGATTGACAGTCACCTGCTGGTATTTTTTTTGAGAAGTCCTGCCCATGCCCAGACACTCTTAATGGACTGTTGCTTAGATGAACTATTGAAATATCTGGAATAGTCCATCTGGTGCACCAGGGTTTAGTTCTCCAGCTTCTAGCAGGTAACTGATCTAAGCAACTCCTTTTAAACAGTCATCCTTAGGGAGGAGGATTTCAGTCTGGAGACCCACAGGGTCTAAAACGGCCCGTAGTCAAACACACACTTGTGTCCAAAATAGGCTTCAGAAGTGCTGTGGGCAGGACTGGAGCTGGTGGGACAGAGCAGACCGATGTCAAAGGTTGTGTTTTCCTCGTTTGCCTCAGGATTACTGCCGTCCTGCCCTCTGGAGCTCTGATAGAACAGTGGAGTAATTCACTGCAGAGACCTCAGTGGTTTTTGGTCTGATACTGAGACCTGGGTCATTGCCTCGTGCTGAAGATGGAGAAGTTATTCTGAAAGTTTATCCTTCATTTACTCATTACCTCTGCCGCTGTCAGTTAGATTGTGAACAGGCTAACAGAAGAAGTTATGAAGGAATTATGATAATTATTTTAGGGCATGCTGTTCATGGCACAACAAAGCACTGGTCTGATTTTGGTGGTGGTCTGAATCTGGATGTGGACTCAGGACTTAGGACTTAGTGAACAGTGTGGGACAAGACAGTTGCCATATTTCTGACCATAAGTCATCAACAATGCTGACATTGCCTTTATGGAGATTTGTGCTCTCATTCCCTCAGCTTAACTTTTAAAACAGCTGTTGATCTTCTCCTCCGGCTGCTGACCCCGTCACCTGG
Organism: Scarus forsteni; assembly: GCA_036419115.1. Classification (NCBI taxonomy): domain Eukaryota; kingdom Metazoa; phylum Chordata; class Actinopteri; order Labriformes; family Labridae; genus Scarus; species Scarus forsteni. Next base: position 1,630,980 of record JAZDUH010000152.1, read on the forward strand.
CCCAGTGGTTCCTCTGTCAGGCTGTGGTTCAGGTGGTCATCTTTTAAGTCCAAAATCCTCAGCCACTCAGACTTTAAGCTGCTAATTACAGCCTCCATGACTCTGTCTGAGTGTCTTAAGTTGGTAATGATAACCTGTGTGTGTGTTGGTGTGTGTGTGTGTGTGTGCGCATACACCTGTCCTTCCATCTTCTGTGTAAATGTTCACACTTTGTTTGGACTCTTGTTTTACTCAAAGACCACCCTCAACATTTGGATTTTAAATGTATGGTTAAGTACACACACACTCACACAGACACACACACACACACACACACACACACACACACACACACACACACACACACACACACACACACACACACTCACACCACTTTACCTCAGTAAACCAGTTGTGGTGACACAAGGCTCAGGTCACTGTGCACATGACACGGTTAGAACGTTTGTACTTTCTTTTAATATTGGACTGTTTATTTTATCATTCCCCAAAAGTTGGGTTTGTGTATTTGGCATGTTTGGGGTTAACATTGCGGGATGGACGCAGTGCTAGCAGGAACAGAGGGGGTGCTTCATTTGCCCCACAGCAAGAGTAGTGCAGCACAGCATGTGGCACCAGGATTGTCTCGTGTCTGTTATCTTGTTTTCATGATCCTGGAAAGTTGAAACTTTAACCAGCACTTCAAGCAGGGATGCTGTCTTCTGTGTTGTGCTTCTGTCTCTCTTCATTATCATGATAATACATTTTAGTCAACATTGATGTTTTTAATTTGTTCGCAGATAATTCTGACCTGGGTAAGTAGTTATATACTTTATTAACTAGGAACTATGAAGGCATTTCCAATGATGTAAAGCAGGTTATTGTTAAAGGTGTGGAAAACTGCTCTATCCTGCACTATACACAAAATAAATATATTAAAAAAAACTCCTGAATCCATGTGCAGCTTTACATTAGCACAAAAATGTTACCAATTCTTCCTTGTGCAATGGCCAGATATATTCCCAGAAAATATCTTGAAAATCTTTTGCAAGCTTATTGAGTTGTTAGAGCAGATGATCCAGATTGTTGCTATCTCGCAGTGTTGATAAATCCTTGAAAAAAATTACTGGATTCACAACCAGATTCAGACCATCACCAAAATCCCTTCTTAATTGTGTCATGACCAACGTCCCCTAAGACCATCTTGTTAACCTGTATAAGACTCATTGAGTTATAAGCAAAATTATGGGACTACCCTGTCTAACAATATTAAGTTATTTAAAAAAATCCTGGTTTTGAATCCTCATTCAGATCACCACAAAAAATGTATCACTCCTTGTTTGCGCCCTGACTGACACTGGTCTTGAAAATCTGTTGAGAACTTTCTGAATTATTAGTAAAGTTGTGGGAAAACTGTTAACAAATCCTTCTAAAAATTCATGGATCCAAATCTGGATTCTGGTCACCACCATGACCATCATTTCTTGAAAATGTCCTGAAAATCTGTTGAACTTCGTGAGTTATAAGCAATCTTGTCACCTATCTTTTTGTGCCATGGCTGCTGTTCCCTACATTTACATCAAAATTTGTTCAATACTAATTGAGTTATACTGTTCACAATGAAACTAGCTAGAAGTGCCCTGACTGCACAAACTTCTGCCAAGGCACCTCATACATTGTTAAGTAGTGACAAAGGTGTAAAACTTTTCTACCATTTGATCCATGTCTGGGCCTAGATGCTCACTATTCTTCCTTGTGGCATGGCCAACATTCCCTGAAAATGTCTTGACAATCTGTTGAGACCTTTTTGAATTATTAGCATAATTGTGTGAAAATTGGCCTGTCTCACAATATTTACAGATCCTTGAAAACTTCTTCATCTAGTGATTGGTTCCCATCAAAATCAAATCACATCTTCCTAATGCTCTGATCAGCATTCACTGAAAATGTCATCAAAATCTGTTCAGAATATATTGAGTAATCCTGTTTAAATCAAATTTCACAAACAAAACATGCAAATAACCAGATATTACTAGGGGTGTAACTAAATGGTCAACTCATGAAACAATACGAAACAGGGCTCACAGTACAAAATAAAGATTATACAAAATCTCCAACAGTAGGAATTTGTGCAAAAATCTCATTTTTTAAATTTAAATTTAAATTTTGCAGGCATACAAAAAAATACTGCTGCATCAGTACTAAATAAATGCTCTTTGAAAAAAAATAGTGTTTTTTTTTAGACTACAGCGCAAATACAAACATAAGTCTAAATAAAAAGTGGTTTGTTGTTGTAATAATCAGGATATCTATATTCTTGAATGAAAAGGAAAACAAATAGCAGTCCTCAGAGCTGCAGTTTAGACCTGTAAATGTCTGAACTGTGAACTATAATATTTAGCCTATAACAGTTCATATACTTCTGATCTTCAAGTATGATCAAATTCTGTCAACTCAACAGTAGATGCAAAAATCAAATATTGTTTTTTATGCAGACTTTCACAAACATACAGTTGCTGCCTGTCCCCAGTTCAAAGTAGTTGGTAGTTGGTTGTAGTACTCGCCACAGTATACGTCAAACTGTAGCGGCATATTTGGCACACGATTGTTGTTTTGTCCGCAATCTTCTCACCGTTCTCTAGTCTTTTACATGGGAAGCCAAAATAGGTCCACACAACCGATTTATTTGACGAAGGAGCGTCAGCTAATTCCTCGACCTTGTCTTTCTACATTCTGAAGTGAGTGTTCTGCTACGGTAGGCGAGGAGGGTAAAAAGTCACCAATCTCAGTACTGAGACGTGGTGCGTGGCGCCCCTTCACATTTTTTATTTTTTGCGTCTTTGAATTTTATTTTGTCATTTTTCATTTTGCGAAATTTCGTGACGCAAAATTTCGTTACATCACTGTATTTTACTACCATAATGTAATCATTTCTTGTTTATCACTCTCTTAAGATTTTCATCAAAATCCAAACACATTCATTTAACTGATCCTGCTCAAAAAAAAAAAAATAAAACTAACAAATGCTGTCACATGTTTGTTCTGTGAAGAGGCTCAGAGACTCAGAGGGTTTTTTTGTTGCCAGTTTATGGAGTTGCGTGACTTTTTCTGAGATTTTGCTGTGATGTGCAAACGTGCCCAGGAGGGTCAGCCTGTTCACACAGTTAAATGATTGTTTCATCAAATCTGGTTGTATGTTACTTTGGCCCTTGGTTTTCTGTCTCGGTCCACTTAGCCGTACCAGTAATACTCTTTATGAACTGAAAATGACACCAACAGGATGCATCTTCATCAAGACTTAAATTGGAAAAGGAAACAGTCTTTCATTTGTATTTTGTGTGGTGATATTTAACATTGTTGTGACAGAATAAGAGATTTAAAACAGATGGATGACCCCTTGTTTCCTATTTGTGTTCAGTTTAAGCCTCATCCTGCCTGACCTCTGTCTCTCTGAGCTATTTTCTTTGTTTCCAGGCTGCAGTATAAAATAGATCCCAGCAGCTCTTTGTCTCCCAGCTGAATAATATCAGAGAGAAGACATGAGTTATGACTTAACCCTGAAGCATTTCAGCCCCTCAGCTCGAGCACATTCAGAAGTTATCGCCCGTGCTCCTGTAGATACTTTATGATGTGTTTGCTGCCAGCCGCACCTGTCTGCATCTGAGTTACGATCCGATAAACTCCACAGACTTTAATAGCTTCCTGTCTGGCAGCTTTGACTGTTTATAATGATAGTCTCGATGACCAGCTACTTGGTCTCATTGATGCCCTTTAACATCTAATTCCACCTCCGGACATGCCCTGCATCATGCTGTCAGGACTCAAAGGACCATTTGTACATGGAGGTGTGGGACATTGCCTTCCTTTTTGCTTTGTTTCCGTTTTGTTTTGCTGCTAATGCAAAAAAAAAGAAGCTTAATTTGAAAATAAATAAGTGTTACAGTTGTGTTAAAAATCTGAAGTGATATTGTAATTCTTCTATAGGCAGAGAACAGCTGGTTAAAACATACAGTCAGGCTTTAAATGACAAAGAACATATACTCACTTTATTAGATACACCCTTTAAACTGTTCATCAATGCAAACAGTTAAACAGTCGATCACCTGGCAGCAACTTAATTCATTTAGCATCAAGACATGATCATGATGACCTGGTGAAGTTCAAACCAAGCATCTGAATGAGAAGAGAGGTGATTTAAGTGGATTTAAGACCCCATTTACATAGGGATGGGTACCTTTCACATTTGAACCGATACCATACCGATGCCCGGTAACTGGGAATCGGTATCGGTACTCAACCAATTTTCGGTACTTTTGCGTGTGTTTATGGGGTAATGAATATTAATTTGTTTAATATTAAGATCTCAGATTTTTTCAATGTAAATTTATTTCTCAATGTATAAAATTTGACAGATATATATCAAAACAACATTCAACTGTTTGTATTGTAACATTGTAGTTGTTCCAAAAATTTCTTCAACATGAAAACCAGTAACTAAAATGAACCACAGCTTAATAAATTAACTGCAGCCCTCACTTTAACTTTAGGGCAGTTTAACAATGGGTCCGACAGAGCTGTAAATAAAAACAAGCATTTACATTAATGTTACGAAGTACGAGGAACCGACCTGATAATGATAACTGACGCACATTAAAATGCCAAGCTAATACCATCTTACACACGAGGCTTATTTACCTGGACCAGGTATCCTCCTTGTTGCATTTGCTGCCATCACCAAATGTTAAAGCCGTTTCTTTTCCTGTGTTTCTGGCTGCAGACGACTAGTCGCCATTGGACACAGGCGTGCTAACAGTGACGAATGAATCCTTTGTGGTCGTAGATCTGAGGCTATCAAAAATTGTGCACTCTTCAGCTTTAAGGAAATTTTGTGCGTCACCAGGTGCTTCCTCAGATTTGAAGTATTTCAGCCGCTGGCCTTACACTTGGTGTCACAAATATTGCAGCGAGCATAATCTCCATCACAGTTAATAAAGTAGAGCCATACTTTCAAGCAATTTCTCTCAGCCATGCTTGTTTTGTTGACTGAGCCCGCGGCTGCTGACATCATTACGCTATTGCTGTGCTAAAGTTCGGTATGGAAATTCACCTCCTCTACCCAATAGTATGCCTGCTTCTTCCACTCCCTCACAGTCACAAGGATGTGTTTAGGTACCTAAACATGGCACCGTTTGGGTATTACGTGAATCGGTACTCGGTAGTACCTACAGAATTCGGTCGGTACCTCTTAAAGTACCGAATTCGGTACCCATCCCTACATTTACACGACAACGTTGTCACCGGAAATGGAAAGGTTTTTCCTTTCGAAGTGCTCTGCGTTCACTCAGAGGTGTTGTGTTAACACGGATACGATTGTATTGTCCGTGTTGTGTTAACACAGATCCGATTGTATTGTCCTTGGAGAATAGAACAAATGCATCTCCACTGGTTAAAGTAATGACGCAGCAAATCCACATTTTGTTGGAGGAGTGATAACAAACCGAGCACAGTAGGCAACACGCATGTTGTTTGTTATTTCTAGGTGTGCGTGCATCTTTTATCTAAAAGAGTACTGCTCATGTGCCGAGCATCACTGTTTTCCCTGACAATGCTGTTTTGATCTGCTTTGATTTTCTGTTTGACAGATTTTACAATAGATGCTGCAAAAGAACAAGAATAAGTCATATTTATTTTCCAATATCAGTCAGCCCTTATGTGAAGTAAATTTGCTTATAGCTGAAGTACGAACTAAAAAAGAGTATTTGAGACTCGTTCCCCTCAAATCCAACAGCAGAGATACTTTTGTGTCTGAAGTCTCATCTGACCTCAGCCCATTGAACAGCAGCTTCAACACACAGAAACTGTGATTCATGACGGGGAAAAAGGAAGTGCAGCACACGTTTGGTCAAAGCTTTTGAGCTCCACCCAAACGTGGAGGCGATCCCTCAGACCCGGACATCCGTCCTGTCTTGTATCCAGTCTCAACCTCTGTCACCCCAGGGCGATTACTTCAGGACCATAAAGTTTAACAACCATGGGAACTTCCACCCTCCCCTTTCCTCTGCTGGGACAAGTGTCTGCTCTCCTCTCTGACCACTGAAACGTGTCCAGAGAAACTGTTGTGTCTGTGAGGGGCTTCAGTCCTTAAAAGGGCCTCAGCATCAGACAGACTTTATGTCTTCATTTCTGGACCAACGTTTTCCAGGAGAGCGCAGGCCGATGACTGCCCTCCTTCACGCCCCTCTTCCTCGCCGTGAAGTTCATCAGCCGAGGAGGAATGTGTTCTTTGAGCCAGGCAGCCATTGTTGGGGGTTTCTCTATAAATAACTTCTTGTCAGTCGGCCAGGCGAGTGTCCAGGCAGGGTGGGGAGGGGATTCACCAACTCACACAGTACAACAAACACAAGACAGTGAAAATAAGAGAGGACACAAGTGAGTCAGTATGTGACAATCAGATCAATGACTGGGCCATGTATCAAGGCCTTATGATTTATTTTTATATTTTAAACATAAGGTTACACATTACCTCGAACTGCTTCTGTCCATTCTAAGCACAAATGGTGAATTTATTAAAAAGAAGACTGCTTACAGAATGAACATTATGAAAGGAAAATCAATTTCAGTTGTTCAGTCTTCATGAAAAAATATACCTGGACAATTACCACATTTACGGGAGAACTTTAATTCCTCTTAATTCTGAACAAAACTTAAATCTGAGATTAAAAACGACCATGTAAACACCTATTTCTGAATGAAAATGATAATGCTGAATAAAACATAGTTCCGAAGTAAGTGGCTGATTTTTTCTGATTTTAAATCTGAATTAAATGATTCCTTGATCATGTATAGGTTTATTCTGCTTGAATTAATTCCAGTCGTTCTGCACTAGGGATGGGAATTTCGACTAATTTCCCCGCCGACTAGTCTCAAATTTTATTTGCGACTAGGCGACTAGTCGATTAGTCTATAAGCAAGAAAACTCGCAATTTAATACAGATATTAAGTTAAAAGTTTAACATGCAAATGTGTATTTAGGAACTATTTAGCCCAAACATTCAGGACAAACTGTTAATCTAAATTCTATTGATGTAACAACAACTGACTGAATACAGTTGAACAATTTAAAGAGAAATACATTTCTGATACATTTGCCAATGCAATGCATGGCATTTATTATGAATACTGCTTTGGTATGAAACTTGGAAGCAGCATGATGACAATTCCAAACGTACAACATAGTAGCCTACAATAGAATTTCCCTGAAATCTCTGGCACTTAAGACTAGTGCACGATTCAAGAAACTTTTATTTCTTAAGAATATTTAACTGTAATTGGAAGGTCAGAATATTTTAAATAAAATAAATTTAACAAAAAATATTGTAAATTTAACAAACAAAAAAGAGAAAAAAAAGCAATGAAAATGAAATGGCCTATCTTTTAGCAAAATTGCATGTAAATAAAAATAATTACCGTATACTAGTCAAAAACAAAAAAAAATAGACCCTGTCTCTGTAAAGAAAAAACAAAACTCACACAACAATAAAAACTCTGGCCTAAATGAAATGGAGTTTATACAGTTCAGGAATTGTGACATGTAGGCCTACTTTCTCCCAGTCAATTTGTACTATCTGTCAAACGTTTGTAACTGCTGGCTTTTCAACCGTGTTGAAGGGCTGCACTTCTTTTGCACGACGCTGTCTGTGAGCGCATCATTTTGGGCTTTTATCTATATGTTCTTTGCCGACCAAACACCTCAGTAAGTGTTGACTGTCAGGACAAAGGCTCCGCTGCACCTGCACATCTTCGTCGCCACTACTTTCAAACAAATGCGACATATCAGCTCGTAGGTGTTCATGAGCTCACACCTTGTTCATCCTGTTTAAAACCAACACATTCTCACACTGGGGCAGCCAGCTTAAGAACCGTATCTTTTGTGCCATCATTCATATTAGCGTTTGTTTCCTCGTTACTCCTCAGGACGCTCACTTCAGCTCTCTCCGTGTGTCCGCGCGAGCGGCCCGTCTTCACCCCAAAGATCGCATGTTTGACAGATGCTCACTCAGCTATAAATCCGCTAAATCCGCTATAGAACCAATGCACCCCGGTGTTAAGAAAAATAGACGTAGTGAGGCATCTTGTCATTCAGCCTCTTTGGTAGTAAAAGAGGAGGAAAACAAACATGCAGGCTACTGCAGGTGGCATTAAGAGGCAGAGGAATGTTTTTTTGTAATACGGGAGAATTACGGGAAAGTATTAATACGGGAGGACGGCGGAAAAGAGGGGTAAAATACGGTAGTTTCCTGGCAAAACGGGAGACTTTACAGCTATGCGCAGAGGCGTGAAGAACAAGATGCATGATGCTTAATGTAGCGTTTAACCGACTAGTAAAATACTAAACGATTAATAAATAAGTAGGCGGTTAACCGATTAAGCGACTAGTCGCGCACATCCCTATTCTGCACATTCTCGTTCTTTGTCCTGCAGCGATGAGGCATGGGACACTGACGAGAACAGGATGGCTGCCTGAAGCAAGACAGTTTATTTAATAGAGCTTTAGAAGATTTGGAAGTTATGAAAGTGTGGAAGGACATGAGCATTAAAATGTGGACCTGTTTAAAGCTGTAGCATCCAGGTTGGACGAGGTGTTCCTAACGGCGACACTGGAAATATTGGACTGGAATTTTTCTTCCGGTAGACGTAAATACGTCACAACGTCATGTTCGCCTCCAGTCCAATCAGAACCATCCCCACCCCCAGGCCTTGAATAAAGGCAAATAAACGTGTTTTCCATGTAAACCTTTATTTGGAATTATTATTTCCATGTAAACACGAAGTAGGAAACTTTAATTCAGAATTATGTAATTATGAATCAATCAGTAGTTCTGCATTAAAGAACATCATGGGTCCGTGGTCTATATGAACCAAAAAAAGAAATGCTTTTTTTTTTCATAAAACTTAATTTATGATTTTAATTGACTTTTTTCACCGGAAAAATCCCCCAAGTAACACAAAAATATCAGAATCAAGTTTTGCTTTTATGTCATAAAAATATATATTCTAAAAACTAAACAGAATTCCCTGTTATAGTAAATTTACATGCTGGTATTTTTTCATCAAACTTTGATGATGTAGTTTAAATGTATACATGGAACTTTCTGATCAGTATTTAATCTTGTTAAAAAAGAAAATACAAGCCTAATCCTTTCCTTGTGCAAAACCTGACCATGCCTGCCACAATGAAAAACTGCATATTTTCAGAATTTGTATTTTCAAGCATTGCAACAACTTACAACAAAAAGAAAAAAAATCTTAATTTCTTGGTTTTTATGTCTTCAAAAAAAATTTGAATTGATCAATTTCATCAGTATATTTTCCAGTTCTATGAGAAACTGGTTTTTGTTCTGCTTTTCTCTACAAAGAAACATTTCCTGTCCTTTGCAAATACAGGTGTTAGAAACATGTAAAATAATAACCCTTTAAACATTACAATCAACTTAGATGTTTATTTTTTTAATTTGAAAATGCAAAGTGAACGAGCAGAAGAAAATAGTGATATTAGATTGTGCTGCCATCCAACGTGCCAATATGTCTGAACTCGTCATCACTGGCTGGTTTTTAAGGACCAGTAATGATCAAAAGCACATTATCTAATCTTATATTGATGACAAATAATCTGTTGTTATTATTACAGGAATACTCAAACTTTTTATTTTTTGTGACTTGTCTCACTTCAGGGTCCCGAAAAGCAGGTAGACACCATTCTTTTGACTGTTAGTCCAGTAACAAGGAAGAGACGGGCAGAGTTTGCACACTGGGAGTCAATGGGTGGTGCTAGCCTGCCTCTGCCCACAGTCATCAGATAAACTCCTCAGCAAATCTAAACCGTCCTGTGTGCTTGTTGTGACTCTTTTTTTTTTTTTTACCTCTATTGTTGCATTATCTCTTAGTGTTGTCTCATTACTTTCCTCTACTCCTAAACAGAGGCTTTGTGTTGTTGACCTGCTTACCAGCTCTGGACAGTTGTTAACTAAAATCGAGTTTGAAAAAAATGGATTGCGAAATAAAGACGTCATGTCCGGTAATAGCGCATGTGACCAGAAGTGACGACAACAAACATTAGCACCAACTACCTTGCCTCCAAAAAGCCGAATGATGGAGTCGAATGAGGTCGGAATTGAGGACGCTCCACCTGGATACAAGTCATCTGTCTGGCAGTATTTTGGCTTTCTCATTAAAAAAGACAAAGACGGCGGAAATGAGCCTACCACTTGTTAGCATACACTCTCTCTAACCTCTCTAGGGTCAGAGAGAGTGTTATTGTTTGTGTTTGGCCTGTTAGGCCTTGTGTTTTCCTGTGTGCAACTCAAACAAAAACAAATAAGTTGTAATTACACAGTAATATTTTATCTTTTTTACTTTTTTGATATTGTATCGTGACGTATCGTATCGTGACCCGGGCATATGGAGGTGCAGCGTATCGTGAGTTTAAGTGTATCGTCCCATCCCTAATATGCACTGGGTACAAACAGATAATTTATTTTATGTTTACCAAAAATGAAGTTGAATTTACATCACATGTGAATGGAAGTCCCAGCGTGTACCATCAACCACTAAGTGAGAGAATGCTGAGATGTGACTTTTGGTTCATCTTGCCCAGCCCTTCTCAGAGAACAGAAGTCTTATAAAGCATTTTTGTGCAGCAGATAAGGTCAGACAGATTTACAATCTCTGTGAGAATCTGTTTTAATTTCCACCTTCTGATTTTTACACAAAATGGGAATCTCGCTGTCCATAATGAACAGCTGTGCAGCCTCAGTCGGCAGCTCCGGAAGCGATGTTGGCAGCCGGCTGACTGATCCGCCGCCTCTGAAGTTATGACTGAGTCTGTTATTAATAGCTACAATAAAGAGCTACCTTCAGGGGGAGAGACGCAGCAGCAGATGGCACAACAGTAAAACCTTTCAGATACACCGGTCGTCTGCAGAGAGGAGAGATTCATTGTCAGGGTTCTTGTTTAATGTGTTACTGATGTGTTACTAATGTATGACTAATCAGGGGGACATGATTAAACTCAGACCCTGTGGGGGGCCAGAAATGTGAAGCCTTTCTGAATATTAGACAGGCCTGAGAAAGACATGATGTTGTTGTACTGTATTCATACAGTTAACACTTTGAGAAGGTTCTCCACCAGTCTAGCTTCAGGACCCACATTTCAGAGGAACAGGTCTGGATTTAAGTGTCAGTGATCAGGTCTGCTCCTGTACAGAGAGCATCAGCACATGAGCAAGGCTGTTGCTGTGAAAACAGAAAAAAGCTCCGTTCACTTTAGGGAATCTAAGGTGAAAACAGCCACAGAATGAGCCTCGGGTAAAGTGTTATTTTTGACAGCACTTTTTAATGTAGCTATAGTCTGTTGCCTAAAATATATTTTTAGTTTTAGTCATAATTTAGTCATCCAAGTTGTTTTAATTTTAGTCTAGTTGTAGTTGATGAAATTTCCCAACATTTTAGTCGACGAAATCTTCTGTAAACTTAGTCGACTAAAATATGAAGTGTAAAGTGAAAGGCATTATTTATGGTTCCTTCATTTTCTGAAGTCATGTTTTAGACTTGGATAAAATAAAACATCTAATAACTCTTTACTGAAATGCTAGTAAAGTCTGAATGTATAAATGAACAGAAACTAAAGTAACTTTTGTGTGAAATGCAGTCACCTTTATTTAGCCTACCTGGTAGAGCATCTCAGTCACAATACCAGAACTGATAGCAAACAGTGAACCTGCTCTACATGAATATATAAGTTCATAAAGAGAGCAGCTTTGATTGGATCACTCCTAAATTTGTCCCACCACCATGAAGCTAAAGCAGCTGTGATTGGATGTCCCTCTGAACTCATCCAACCAAAGTAGCTGTGATTGGATATATTCCTAACTTGTCTCTACTCTCTACATGACCAAATTAGGTCTGATTGGATTAAATCTCTGTCAGTCATTTTAGCCTCACTTTTATTTGTTTATGAAAATGTCAGTAAATTTAATTTGAGTATATATGCATGTGCACTTGTTTATATTAGTTACCGTGTAGTTTTCATCAGGGGAGAAAGGTTGTTGATGAAAACTTGGATGAAAATAAGTAGTCAAAAAAGATAACTCTGCTGTTACTTCACAAGAGGCATCCCGACTTAGTAGCACCTTTTCCACCCTGTGTCGCACACTCTCTTTACATTGAATGTAAGTTGTTGTGCGGCAATGTGGTAAACATGTGCACTCTTCACAAACATCAGCACATAATCATGTTCCCATTTCTTTCTATTGTGAGAAACTTGCTTTATTGGACCCAGTGCTGACTTCAGTGTTTGTATTTTTCTGTCTTGCATGCTGAGGAAGGCTGTTGATTTGATGCCCTGATCTGGTTGAATGTTTGGTCAACAAAGCTGTACAGAAAGGTATCAAGAAACAATAAAGCATCCTACAGTATATGGCCATTTTATTACCCAGTGTAATGGCTCATTTATGACTTGTTTTCATTTTTGTGATACTCATACTTAATGTAATGATTCAATCCAACTGGCAAAACAGTGCAAATAGTTTGGTAATTTAAAGGCAACACATTTATTAATATTAACTAAATAATGTAACCAATGTAATTGCTTCATATTCCTAAGATAAAACATTTCCCTCCCACCCAACTTTTTTAATGCAAGTTTAGCCAAAATCAAAATCTCCAACTCCGTAAAATTTAAACCCATCATGTTCTAATTTGGAGTGGTTCTGTGGCTCAGTGGGTAGTTCACATGCCTCACAGCAAGAACGTCGATGGTTCACTCCCCAGGTCGTTTAAGGCCTTTCTTTGTGGAGTTTTCATGTTCCACCCATGCATACATGGGTTCTCTCTGGCACTCTGGCTTCCGCTCACAGACCAGAAACATGCTTCTTAGGTCAATCGGTGACTCAGAATTGCCATTAGGTATGAGTGTGAGTATGAATGGTTGTGTGTCTCTTTATGTGGCACTGTGATTGGCTAGTGACCAGTTCAGTATGTACAAATGTCTGCTAGGACAACTGCCAGCCTAAAAGGAAAACCAAGATATATAATGTATTGATGCTACGGAGCCAACCTGATTGTATTGCTCAACACAACGTGCTGTGTAGCATCATGTAGCACATGTAGCTGAGCTGATTGGATTTAATCCTACTAATTTCAATGTGATATTTAGCTCAGACATAAACACTGAATTAATATGTTTGACTAAAAAGACAAAAGACTTAGAGGAGGACAGAGCAGCAGACAAACAGATGACATGTATGGGTAAAAGTGGGGTTAATAATTGGTATGGTGACTACAGGCATTAATTTCTATCAACCATTCACATTTTTTAAATAAGAAAAATGGGCTAATGCTCTTCAGTGGCTCACGTATTGTGGCACCTCTAGTCGTACCTCAGTGTGAAAACCTGATCTACATCCAAAACATCTAAAAGCTCTCTCAACTTTCAATGACAGAAACCTTCCTCATTCTCTTTTCTGCATATTTTGCAAGAATGCATCATGAAATAAAAACTACGGGATTCAGAATTCCCATGAAACATTCATCAGCTTTAACTAGTTCATGCTCACATTCTGGGTCAGTTTTGGATGAATGTGTGATGGGATAGTGTTGTGTTTAAATCCCAACAGCAAAGTGCTCTTAATTTGCTTCATCTTTGATTTGTCTCCAACTGACTTCTGCATGAGAGAGGCTGAAGCCAAGGCTCATGGGTGATGCCGTTTTTAGAGCTAACCTAATAAATTAACATTATATAACACAACTTCCAGGAAGCTTTATTGAGTTAGTTAATAATAATGTTGATTACATAAAGCTAAAAAGTTTGGACTATTACTGAGATCCCAGTGCTGAATTTGAAGGAACACCAACAGAAAAGAAAATGTGCAGACAAACGTGTTTGTCACCTGCAGCTACATCTGTTTTATTGATGCTGATAGTCTTTTTGGCTGATTATTTAAAACACTCAGTTATGTCATTGTCTGATTATTGTATGACATCTACACAAAAGTCTGTCCCTCCCGAAAACGATGTAGCATCTCAAGAGGCTAACCTCTAATAAATTTGTTTTCAGGAGAAGCAAATTTGACGATGACAGGTCTATGGTTCATGGATCTGATACTAACTTTAGTTCTTACTTCAGTCCACTTGTCTCCTCTTACCTCCCTTCCTTCGCCCTCACACCAACACAGCATTGTGTGGATTTGCTGTTCATCATGAGACTGGGACGACATTCAAGATTTCCTGCTGATTAACAGAAGGTTTTTTCTTTCCACCATGATGGAGGAATTTATGATTGGCTATATGGATTTGTGCAGGGTGTTGGATGCATATATTTGTATATATATATATGTATATATATATATATATATATATATATATATATAGATAGATAGATAGATAGATAGATAGATAGATAGATAGATAGATAGATAGATAGATAGAGATAGATAGAGATAGATAGAGATAGATAGATATAGATAGATATAGATAGATAAAGATAGATAGATAGATATAGATAGATAGATATAGATAGATAGATAGATAGATAGATATATTTATTTATATTTATATGTGTATATATATGTGTGTGTGTGTGTGTATATGTGTATATATATATATATATATGTGTGTGTGTGTGTGTATGTGTATTTTAAATGACAGATATATCATTATTGTATCAATATCTAGATATGAGCATTCATGATGTTAATATCGAAAAAGCAATGATATATGATATAAGCAATGATATAAATGATACATCCCCCACGCTCACCCTGCATGTACAGCTCTGGAAGTCACAACAAATTTCATTTTTACAATTGTGCTTGAATGCAGCACTTGGTTTTCACTGAACCCTTAGTCAAATCGTATTGATATTGAGATGAAATTTTGTCCATATCGTTCAGCCCTAATATACCTGTATCCATAAAATGAAGAGTTTTATGCTCTATTATAAAGTGTCTTGAGATAACACTTGTTATGAGTTGACGCTATTCAAATAAAAACCTTGTTACACACAAAAGCAGCTGTTAGGTGTAATCAGATTAAAAACAGTGCTGTTCAAAATAATCATTGCAAAGATGCAAACATAGAAAAAGGTGAAAAAGGCCTTAATAATGGCAATGTGAGATAATTCCCTTTATTCACCAGGTTTTCAGTCTGAGATACAATTTGCGTAAAGCTGTTGCACCCAAATGGAAAATCCTTTGACGCCTTGATATTTTATCAGAAATTATGGAACAGACTCCAACAAAGGATTATTAGTACTAGAATCTTACACAAATCTAAATAATGATTTTTTTTAAGATTATTTCTAGGGATGCACAATTTGGATTTATGGATCTCTGGTATGCGTGGACTCCTTTTTATAGATGCTGATACAGAAACTTTTTGTCGAGTGCACAAAGCCTGAACGATACTAAAGCTGACCGGCTGCTTTTATGGTAACAGCATATTTCTGATATACACAGATCAAAATTATTTTTTATTCTATAATAAATTGTATTTTTCACTAATAAAAGTGAATATAAAGACAGAAATAAAAAGTACTAATAAATGTTTGGACCACCACACAGTGGAAGGTTAATACCACAGCTGCCCTAAGTAACAGGAATAAGGAATAACCACAGTAACTTTGTATGTTTCTGTTACTGTTAATAGACCAGTATGTAGAATTTCAACCATAGTTACATTTTTAATGCTAAAAAACAAAATTATCGATACATATGAATTTTCAAATTTACTGTTTGAACCTAAAAATATAGTAAAGGTCATTATTTCTTGATTAAGATGTCAGTTATAGTTATTTGTTAGTATTCCTGAACAGAAAGAAATAGTTTTATTGGTTGAATTAATCATTTGTTATTGTCTGACTTTCTAGAGAAGCCTAACAAGTTAAAAAGGTGGACTCAGTTTGAAATTCTTTATTTATCCTCGTATGTTCAATGTATGTCCAATAACAACAAACATTTTTACAGATTTTAAAAGATTTCCAAAGCATTTTCTCTCATTTTTAGACTGGTGATGAAATAAATTTCTTAAACTTTGTACATTCTGCCAATATAACAAGAAATACGTTTGATAAATGAGTCCATTATGTATTTTCAAAATATGTGCAGACAATTTCATACCTGCTCATTACTTATATCAACTGTTTGGGCAATTACCTGTCCACAGGGGTATTGTTCTGTTAGTGTTGTGCATCCTGGCATTTAAGTCAACAATCAAATGCAAGGAAGCAGCACAGCTGTGTGCTACTGAAACTGATGAAGAGAGCATTAAAGAGTCAAGGTGAGCCCTAATTGTACCCCTTAGCCTTTCCCTTTTGTCTCACCCCTTTGTCTATCCCTTACCCTTAGCCTCCTGAGAAACAAGACGGTACGCGATTCATGCGACACCATCACCAGAACGGCTGACAGGCAGATGCAATAATAGCTGTGGCTACGACTGCGAAAGCTAGCTCGTTATAACGAGAAATT
The DNA here is from genome assembly GCA_036419115.1 of Scarus forsteni. Taxonomy (NCBI): domain Eukaryota; kingdom Metazoa; phylum Chordata; class Actinopteri; order Labriformes; family Labridae; genus Scarus; species Scarus forsteni. The sequence goes on from JAZDUH010000152.1 coordinate 1,647,476, forward strand.
TTAAAATAACACCAACAATATAAACATAAATATTGGCGTGATTATTTCATAATTACCTAAAATTATGCCCTTTCTCCTATCCGTTATGACTGGTTGACAGGTCTACTTTGGGGTAGTTTGTCAGTTCAGTGCTGCTTTGTGTCAACACCTGCATTCATTCTAATGCCTAAATCTCTGGTATGATGCTCTGAAATAGTGGTATGATGTCACACTGGTAGATCTATTTAAGGGTTTAGGAAAACTGAATGTTTAAGGCAGCTACTGGTGCTGCTTGGGATGTTTGTAAGGCGTATTAAATGCAAGTTGCCTGCAAATTTAAGCAACAAACGGCTCGCTCACAAATGCTAATCAGTTCTAATTGTTCACTTTAAAGAGCTGTTCAAAAGACTTTACTTGTTTTTCGGAAACGTCACATCGCTCATGAAAACAACCATTGAAGTATGTCAACTAAACAAAGCCTCTACTTAGGGGTCGAAGAAGATAATATAAAGACAATAAAAGATAATGTAACATAAAGGGGTAAAAAAAAGAGTCACAAGAGCACACAGGACCCATTTAGAGATGCTGAAGAGTTTATCCGATGACTGTAGGCAGAGGCAGGCTAACGCTTCCCAGTGACTCCCAGCATTTGAGCTAAGCTAACTAGCGGTTGGTGAGCTTTGGCCATCTCCTCCTTGTTACTGGACACAGAGTCCAAATAATGGAGTCTATCTGGTGTCATGGGAGTGAGGCAAGACACAACAACAACAAAAATGTTGGAGTGTTCCTTTAACACCGATGGTCACAGGTTGTGAATACCCATCAAACATACACAAATGATGACCTGTAAATCTCTCTTTACAGAAATGGTTGAGTTTCAGTCAGGCTCCAGTCCGTCAGTATCAGCAGACAGCAGTGGACATTTGTTACGTGTCTCACAGTTGCTTGTATTGTTTACTCAGCTCATACATCACAGCAGCAACAGTTGTTTTGTGGAGAAGTAGGCGGAGGAAGTTGTCAGTGTGTCTGTAATTGAACACCAGCGCTCTAAAGCATCCTTTGTGAACTCTGTTTGTTGATGTAAAGCCAGTGACTGATTGGAGAAGGCTGTGTTCGCTCAGGGCCTCGTACACTTTCATTATTCCTCCGTACTGAGTGTGTGTGTGTGTGTGTGTGTGTGTGTGTGTGTCTGTGGGCATTTGGAGTGTGTTTGTTTGTTAAAGTGTGCAGAGGAGGACTTCTCATTATACGTCGGGGAGTGTGTGTGTGTGTGTTTATGCTCACAATCATGTTACTAATTAGAAACTTGCTTTATACCCCCTCCCTCTTGTTCTGCCAATGAGTGGGTGCTGAATGAGGCATTATGGGTAGGAACTGTAATTAATGACCACCTCACTCTCTTCCTCCCTCCTTCTCTCCTTCCTCTCCTGCCCTCTCTCACCCTCTGTCTCATTTCATTCCTCCTTTTTCATAGACTGCTCTTCCTATCTCTGTCTCTTCACATCCGTCCACATTTCCTCTTCCCTCTATTTCCCAACCCTTCTCTTCACTCCATCTCTGCCTTTACTCCCTCATCTTTCTCTCCTCTTCCTCCCTTGCTTCCTGACCTCTTACTCCTCTTGATCCCTCTGTTAGATTCTTCCTTGTCTCCTTTCCTTCAGTTTCACATTTTTAAAGAGTAGCTGTATTGGTGTGAATATTGTCAGACTTTAATGCCAGAGGATTTCATTAAGAACTGGAAGTGATCAGAGAGTATGAACCTTTACTTAAACATTTTTGACATTTTTAGAGTAGGCAGTCTTTGCCATGATTGGAAATGTTGAAACTCTTCAGCACAGTGTTAACAAATCCTTCCTTATGCCATGACTAACATTCCCTGAATATTTGATCAAAATCGGTTGAAAACTTGTTGAGTTGTCAGCAAAAATGTGCAATACAACCCTATCTGGCGATGTAAACAATTCCTTAAAAATGTTTTGATCCTTGATCTGTTTTCAGATCACCACCAAAGTCTAATCACATGTTTTATGTGCCCTGACTAACAGTCCCAGATAATGTAATCAAAATCAAATGGGATTTTTTTAATGATCTTGCTCTCAGACTGACAGACAAACAGACAAATGCCAGCCAGAGCGCATACCTCCTGAGGGGGGGTAGTGGATTTAAAATACAATTAATCTGTTTACAAGAATATTAGGGGATTTTTGAGTATTAGTTGTTTATTAAAAGTATGTGTGTGTGTTATTACCATAGTGAAAGATAAGGCTGGGACGATTCTATTTCCTCCCGATTCGATTTATTGCGATTTTTTTAGGTGCCAAGTTGATTCAAATTGCGGTTCTACGATATTGCCGATTTTTGCAATCTTTATTTAGCTTTTTTAACACCAGCAAAAAAGATGAACAATGATGATGCCTCCAGACTATATCAGGAAAAATACACATCACGTGAGTCTGTTTTTAGGATTTATTCAGCAATATATTTTAACCAGCTGTTTTTGCTTTTTCTTTTCAAAAGCCTGGATTGCATATAAAAGTAGCTTATTAACCCTTTATGCACCAGTAATTGTAATTTATGGGCCGAGTGTGAATGCCTCTGCTGCCTTGACTGTGCTTTTTACCCCCGGCTTCTCCCTCGTCTGACCAGAGCTCCGCGGTCTTTCTCGATCTTTGAACCAAAAAAACGATTTAAAAATCAGCAGACAAAAAATCGCGATACTTATGTGAATCGATTTTTTTCTCCCACTCCTAGTGAAAGAGGTTCTTGCTTGCATTTGCTTGTTTGTTTTTAACAGCATAACCAAAAAGTTATGAACTTTGGATTTTGGTGATCCAAATCCAGATGAGGATCAATCGAGGAGTTTTTTTTAAGCATTTGGGCAGTTTTCCACATTTTCAACTATGATTCAGTGAGTTCTCAACTGATTTTGATGACATTTTAGGAGAGTGTTTTTTTTAGTACAAGAGAGTAGTTATTGAATTATTTTGTGATCCAAACCTGAGGATGGATCCAGAATATCTTCAAAGACCTGATAACAGTATGAGATGGAGCACTTTTCCACATTTGTTGGAAATGCCTTTATCAGAGGTTTGTGCTTTTTCAGTCTGGGGACAGTATTCCTCGTCCACAGCCTGATATTCAGGACAGGATGTGTGTGTTGGGTGTCACAGTGGGGGGAGAGTTAGTCCTCCTCTGGGAGCCAGTTCTTTTTGTGACGGTCTTTTTCTATAGCTGATGTCCTTAATCTTTTATAGAACTCAGGTGATCTGCTCATTTGCACTCTTTGTTTAGGGACGATCACTACCTTTTTACATGACAACGAATACAGAGAGTTTTCATTGTGTTTGTATTATGTATTTATTGTTTTTTTTTTTGCTTAATTCTTGGGCAGGTCACGTTTCGATACAATTGCACCTGATTTAAATGTGTTGTCCATGGCAGGTAAACACTTCTTGCAGAAACATGATATTATATAACAAAATACTGTATGTATACATTTAATTTGTATGGAAATAGAGGTTTCACATCTGTCTTTTTGGTTCATGACTTGAGTTGGTCCCATTGCGTGCTGTTAAGGTCTTGAGTCTGATGTGTTTGTGTTGAGTACCTGCTGTGGTCCTGCTGCTCTCCAGCCTGGTTAATGTGATTTTGGAGAAGCCTTGGAGTAGTACGTTTGGAGGGCATCTCTCTGGCTTCAGCTCTTGGCAGCTCAGGCCTGGGGTTAGTCGTTTTCACATCCTTGTCTTACAGAAGTTGCGTTGGTGTGAGATAATTCAGTGATTGTTTTGTCCCATTTGTCAAAGTCCTGATTTAAATTTGGTCCCCACATTTCCCTGCCCTATCACTCCCTCTCCTTGTTTTTTATTCCTCCTTTCCTATCCCTCCCTCCTTTCCTCACTTAATCCTTTGTCTCACCCTCCATCTCTGCCTCCCTCTTTCTCTACAGTTTATTATCATTAGTCACATTCCATCAGTTCTCTGCGAGCACTGATGCTTGAAGCGCTCACATGTTTGTGGCGATTTCCCCTCTCCGTTTTCCCCCTTTTTTTGTCTCACCCCGTCTTCCCCTCTCAGCATTGTTTTCCTGTAACCCCGTCCTTCTGTCCGCTAATGCTCTCTGCCAGCGTTTTTACTTTAAAATCTGCCCGGTCCCTCTCCCTGCTGTGGTCCTCCTCTGTCTCTCGCAGAATGTAGGAGAGCTGAATTGAAAATGAATGAAAGGCCCGACTCAATGAAGCGGATGATGGCTCAATTGAATGTGCCTCTCAGGAATGCTCCGGCGGGTTGTGCACTCTTTAGGCTCCAGTCCGGTCCATTTGTGGCAGGTTGAGGTATTCGCAGAGGGATCTTGCCTGTCTGCTTCAGACCACATTAGTATCTGTCCTCTGAACAACACATTAGCACAAGTAAGCAAATGTATTTTCATTTAATCTCTCCTTTAAAAACAAAGTGCCCCCCTCTCCAGTTCGCTCTATGCAGGAGTTTGGCAGTTCAACAAATCAAAGTAATGCTGCTTTCAAAGCTCTGCTGAGACCAGGGACAAGAGTTGAGATGATCTTATTGATACCAATGGCGTTATCAATTCTGCTTACCGTTATCGATTTCTGGCTGTTTTCTAAGTTGGCAAAATTCAGCTTATATTGGTTTTAAATGACAACAGTGGCAAACACAGTGCATGATATCATATGCTGTGCTGCATAGATTAACACTTGTGTATTTTGCTGTTGTTTCCACCCTTTAAACGTTATGTAGAAAGGGTCATTTCATTAAAAAAAAATTAAGCCACGATTCACAAAAAGCACATTGTTTATTTCTCTTTTTGTCTTTTTTTTCCTCTGACTGCCTCCGATGGGAGCATGGCATCCTTGATCTGAAGGCACACAGAACAAAGTGAAAGGAATTTATAAGCAAAAAGACAAATGATATTGATTCCTTCTGGAAGTTATTATTGGTTCTCAACTGGATTCGATTTTCGATTTCCATCCCGAGCTAAGAACATTTTGAACTGATCCAGCTGTCTGGCATTGCTCTACCATCTCTATCTGATATAATTAACTCATTGTGTTACCATAGTTACCGGAGTTGGACTAAATATAAAACCGCATATTGTTGTCTTGGCACATGCATGGTAAATAGACTGGCTGATGATTTGAGGTGATTTGAGCTTTGTGACATGATGTTTTATCCTGCTGGAAGATGCCATCAGAAGAGGGGACTGCTGTGGTCACAATGGGGTGGGTATGGTCAGCAGCACAGGGGGATGTGGCCTTAAGTACTTTCTAATCACTAAATTTTGGGCCTGCTTGGTCTCAAGAGAAAAGCTCCCCAACATGACAGCACAAAACAGTATAAGATATTAAATATATTATTATTTAATTTGGCTTTTATTTGACAAAATACTGATGTTTTTGCCCTTTGGCTCAATATACACTGTTTTTCAAAATCCTCGCCTGACCATATTGTTATAAAACCTCTCTAATTTTTCTCTGCAGCACTTTATAACAATAGACCTGTGCAGAGATGATGTTAACATTCTTTATTATGCATTTTTAGATTTTTACAGCCATTCCAGCATCATTCCAAAGAGATAGTCACAATGAAAAATGTTTTTGTTTAAGGCAATGGACTACATTTTCACATCATTCTGATTCTATCTTCATTTACTCTGTCCCAGTTAGGGATGTATACCGTGGACCGGTACTTTCATGTACCGGTCCACAATTGGGTCAGTACCCGAACACTGTTAAGAATCTGGAAAAACAGTAACGTTATCGGTACTTGAACGTCTCTTCGACTGTCACGTAGTTATGACACTACCGCCGTCCAAGCATGCCGGTGAGGGCTAAGCGCTCGAAGGTTTGAGCTAACTTTAGCAAAGTTAATGAAAACTTGGCCCGATGCAATCTTTGTCAGAGAGAAGTTGCGTCCAAGGGGGGAAATACTAGCAACATCACCACACACTTGGAGCGCATGCATCGTATAAAGCTAAAGGAGTGCGGGCTGTTTGATTGCTATATCAACACGAGCAGAGTTAGCAGCCCGGCTAACACTAAAGACTGCATCACAGACAGAGACTCTATTATCCGCCCCTTCGGTAAAAACCCTGCCGAAAACAACACAGTCACACGGGATTAAACTCTTGACGAAGCGCCGCTGCACTTGGCCGTATAACTTGAATGAAAAGCTGACGGCACAGCTCTCCTCAGATGAATCAGAGCTGTTAGTGTCCGCTCACAGCAGAAACTCTGTTTAGTGAGGTCAAAAGGAGCACCGGATGTGACTGACGGTCAAGCTGCACTCACAGCGTCCTCTGTTGATGAAACGGTCCACTGCTCCAGGCGCCCTGATGTTGTTGCTACACTCAATATTTAACATTCAAATATTTATTAACTACTCGGTTACGGATATTTATCCCCATATTCGAACGGTTATACGACTATCTAATATAAATTGAGAGCCCTAGTAGTCATCATTACAGCATCAGTTTTAGCAGCACACGATTTATGGGTCTGTCTGTACATGCAGCCTGTTGGGCGGCATGAAGGGGTTTTGCCATCTCCTTATCTTTCTTTATGCCTCTGAGAAGCATTTGTAATGCATTACTTCTATTCTGTTGAAGCTTTATTGTTACCTTGTGGTAATAAAAAAAAGGCTGAATCTTATAATATCTTGTAAAGTCTTTATTTTGTACACAAAATTACGTGTTGTAGTATCGATAAGAGTATCGATCAGTATTGACACTGATAAGGAGTATCAATATCTGTATCGGTATCGTTAAAATCATAACGATGTACATCCCTAGTACCAGTAACACATACACTGATAATAACACAGCTGGACAAATCTCTCAAGGGTTGCCTTCATTATGACATCAAAATAATTCAAATAGACCTTGTGGTTGCAGAGATACACTCTTTTCTTTATGGGCATGTCATTTTCAAGCAGAAGACTTCAAATAGTGGCTGAGCTGAACATGTTAAACAATCCTCAAGTGGTACAAAGGGGCCCAAAGTGTGCCAAGAATATATCAACCCCACCATTATACCTTTTTCATATTTGTACATTTTACAAACTTCATTTTCTGAATGAACTCAGACGCAGGATGAATCCAAAGAGGGCAGGTTTGCCTCAGATCCAGCAGACCACAGGCTGGAGCAAAAGCGGCCTTACTGTGTATAAACAACATTTTCCCTTCTGATACCTTTTCAGCAGAGTGCTGTATAACTGCAGAGTGGAGTCCATTACCTAAAAGTACCGGAACATTTAGATAAATGTATTACAGGCACACATTTCCTCCTCTCTCCTCCCATCAGGCTGAAACCTTCTGACCGGCTGGAGTCACCAAAAAAATATGGACTCCCAGTTGGAGGTAAAATGTGAACTGAATCAAATCAGAAGTCCATTCTCTCGTACTCATGTGTCTCAAATTGTGAATGGAGTCATGGTGATTGGATTATTCTCTGCAGGAAAGGGAAAAGGTTGATGGCAGCACAGTCTGCTGAAGGTTTCTCTAATTTAGCTCCATTTCACAGAATATTGACGCAGAGCTCCCCCTTCATCACAACGGCTGCCTGGATCAGGTTTTTTGTTGCCACTTCAGATTCCAGTCACCTATTTGTGGGATTGGTTGATGCTGATATCATGTTTGCTTTAATAGCTGATTGAATTTTTGCTTAACTGAGAGATTCAAAACCACAGAGGAAGCAGTGCAGAAGTATTGTGTCATAAAGACAACTGGATTTCACAATGTGAGGATTATTAATCACATGTTCTTTAAACTGATTTGCACAGGGGAATCCAAACTGTACAAAATATATGGCTGACTGGGCCATAACATACCAGACTCTACTTCCATAATCCAAATGCTGGCGACCAGTTTGACCGAACATAGTGATATTGGGTTGACCTGTGCCTGCTTTTCCATGATTATGGCAGGTGATTAAACTTAGGGTGTGCTAACTGATCTTTTAATTGATGCATCGTGATGTGCATGCACATGAAGACGGTAACTGTTTAGTTTTGCACAGGCTGCTGCTAGACTCTAGTATTAGTTTGTTTCTGAGAAAGAAAAACAAGTTCAGGAAGAGGAGACCTATGGCTGAAAGATTTGTTGGTTTTGGAAGGAAATCACAATTTCAGGCAATGCAGTCATGTGATCACCAAAGCTGCAGTTTTTGCAGCACCCCTGACTGACCCAGGATTTGTTCTGTCAACTATTTTACACATTTGGAGGCAATTTGCATTTACAGAAGTGCAGGTCAACAACACAAAGCCTCTATTTAGGAGTAGAAGTTGGAGTATCCCTTAAATAATGAAAAGAGATTATTTATCATTAATATTAGATGATGAATAATGTGTTATGTGCTTTTGATCATTGATTTTCTTACTGTTGTCTACACTGTAAACATCATAAACATTGCACTGTAGCTTGATTTGAAGAAAATCGGGAATCAAATTGAAATTGCAATACCTGCCAGAAAAAATCACAAAAAGGTCTTTTTCTAAAATCATTCTGGCTTAATGAGACCTATGAAATGTATTTATTTTTATTAACAATGAAAAGACATTTTTGCTGTAGCTGACCTCAAAAGCCATTTGTAGTTAAAGCTGGGGTGGGGGATTTTGGAAAACTAGCATGAATTTGAAAGAAGCATCTCCTCAGGGCTCCGCCTAGCCCCTTATCAGTCGATATCGATAATTATCACGATAATTATCAAATCATTTTTTCTTTCAAATTTGAAGGCTGATTTTTGCCCCTGAGTAAGGTTGACAAAACCAGATGCTGCTTTTGTACTTTAACCAATCTTTAATGTCAGAACATGACAAACTACTGCACAGCATTTCACAAATATGAGGAACATTGCACAAAATTAAAAGTTAACAAAATGCAGAACATTGCACGAGGTAGTCAAAATGCAGAACATTGCACAAAATCTGAGGTAGACATGCAATCCTAAAAAATTAAATATAAACTAAATATAAATAATAAAAAAAATATGAATTAAATATAACACTTTTTTAACACTCAGCAACATGTTAAAGCCTTTTGTGCATAAAGTCTTAAGGTGTCTGACAATGTCAACAAAATAAATAGACAAAGGAAAATGTTCAGTTTCAAAAATGTAATAAATAAACAAACAACACAGCCATTGCTTTAAAGGTTACGGGCCAGAAAAATAAGTCTGTCCACAGTATCGGGCTTGAATGCTGCTCTGTGACAGGTCACGATGTTCCCTCCTGTACTGAATACCCTCTCAGAGGGGGAGCTGGTTGCAGGGATACACAGGTAGCGCCTTGCTAGCTGGCTCACTCGTGGAAAGTTTTTTTCATACATTCTCCACCATTCTAGGGGTTCGGTTTCCCCGTCTGCATCTGGAGCTTTTAGGTAGCTCTCAAGCTCTGCCTCAACTGACTGCAAATCAGTGAATCCTGTGCTGCTGAGGTGTGGCTTCTTAAAAAAGCTGCCCAGTGACTGTCGCTGCTTCTTGGCAGGTAGTTGTGCTTGGTGCTTGGTCGGCACATGTTGTCGGCAAAGTTTGCAGTGCACGCCGCTCTGTTTTTTATCAGACTCTAAGTAGCCAAAATACCTCCAAACAACTGAAGATGAGGGGCCTCTCTTGTCTACAGTTCTTTCAGCATGCTTTGAGTGGGTAGACTCGGTGTTATCCTCCGTCTCATCATCGCTCATTTTAGCTGTGTTGTTGTCCTTTAGCTTTCATGCTCTGTGTGAGCCGCTCTGGTCCTCGTCACCTTCTTCTGCGCTTGAATGTTGGTCGGGAGCTAGCGTTCACGTCGCATTAGCGCCCCCTTTCTCTGGTGTTCGGGTGGTGTAATTACAGTTTAAATCTATCGACTTTTATCGAACGTTTTTATTATTTCTATTGACAAAAATTATATTTCGATAATTATTGTTATCGTTTTATCGCCCAGGCCTACCATAGGGTCATAAAGACCATTTTGACAAGAATTAAATAAAGTGTATTAAATCAAATCACAGACCCTAGCTTTAAAGGAGACATATCATGCTTGTTTCTCCTTTTCACTATGCCAGACTAGGATGCCTGTAAAGCATTTCTGCCCTCAGTACAAGTCATTTAGTTCCTTCATTGCCCCACAATTGCGTTCTCAAAATCCTCATTTTAAGCCACTATGAAGCTCTCGTTGACACACGAGGATCTCGGGATGACCTACAGTTACCTTGCAACATCACAGCCCTTTGTGCTCTGATTGGTCAGTTCTATCGGGGGTAGAGCCAGCCTGTCCTTCTTCTTCTACTGTATTTTCCGGCAGGCTCAAAGCAGCGACCACGTATTGAGTCCCCCTACAGGCCAGAGCTGGTAATGAGTGAATGTGAGCTAGGGATCTATAAACTGCTGCTGGACGAATGTGTTCCTCGGTGACGGTTTTGTGGCTAACGGACATCACAGAGGAGGAAGTGTTTTATCAGATTACTCCAATAAAAAGAAAGGTACCTCGTGTCGTCACGACGATTTAAATCTCGTGGACATCTCGCGATGACCTATTTTCAGAGGCATCAAATCTCGTTCTGGGATATCAGAAAAAATACAATATCTCATTTTTTGAAAATTAAGGGGGTGTAAGGTCTTGTTTTCAAATGTATTATATTATATGTAAGTATTAAATCATGCATCAGCATGATATGTCTCCTTTAATAAAGGAGTTCATATTTATCTGAATGCTTGGGTTCTTTAATACAAAGGTAGCCTGGTGCAGTAATATGGAAAACCAAAGACACTCACTGTGTTGCATTATGATATTGAATCGGATCGAAAAGTTAACTTCATAGATATGATGAAAAGGAATCGTGAACTTGTGAAGATGCACAGCTCTGCCCAAGTCCAACATGAACAATCACAAGACTCTAAAGCTGCATTTCCATCAAGCAGTCTGGTTCAGGTTACCTCAGACCAGTGCACAACTTGTTGTCAATATAATAATATAGAATAAATGACAAACAGACTTCACCATGTTCAAATAAGCCTTGAGAATTCAGGTTGATTTGTGCCCTGCTGTTACCGTAAAGTCTGCTAAAATCAATTCTTACTAGAGGGCCAAAAGTCCTCCATTGTTGCAATAATTCTGACTGCTGCACTCCGTCTCACGGCAGTGATGTCTCCTGTTCATGTAGCCGGCAAACTAGATCAGGGTTCACGTCTCCAAACTGTTCTGAACTGTGTTGAACCAAACCAGACCACTCAGTGGAAACGAGGGGCTGACCGCATGCATTCCAGAAACAATGAACATTTTTAAATGAAATAGTTGTATTTTACTTTTTTTTTTTAAGAAAACATCATAAAATGAGTTTGATTTTCGATAAAACCACCGTCATTAGACTGAATTCATGCTGCTATGAACATAATATATCAAAAGATTATTAAACTATGAATTATCTCATAACACCTGCTATGTATGAGCCTGCTGATCCTTGAGTAGCATCATGTATCTTCAATGTGGATCCTGATATTTTATGAATAAGACTCTTCGTCTTAACCTTCTCCACATTAAATATTTGGTGTTTTTGTTGCTGTGATATCAAAACATGTTGACCAGCAATACCAGATTTGTCTGCTGTAAACACGAGCCCAAAACAAGTGATGTGATTTAACCATTTTTCAAAGAAAAATTAACATAAATGTGTTTTAAGTTTCATCTACATTACATTTCAGTTTTACAGTGACATTGATTCATTATTCGTCTCTTAATTTACTTACTTAACATCCTTTTGTTTGCAGGTGGAACATCCTTTAATTGAAACAGAAGTGAATGGAGGGGCTATTGATATTCATTACTCTGTTATCGCTCAACAGTCTGTCTAATCTTGATTCTTGTAACCAAACGGACATAGCCAAGCTCTTATTTAAGTTTATGTTGATCCGCTACAGCTTAATCATGGTGAAAACAATAACAGCTACATTAGAAATAAATGTAATTTTGGCTGTAAGGATTTCTTTTTGATGAAAGCATCATGTTTGCACCTCTTCATAAAGTGAGATGAAATAGCTTGTGCAACCTCTAAATTGAGTTAAAAGTGGTAGTAGAGTGTTAATCAGATCCCTCCTGGGTTTGGAGGGCACAAGAAGCCCAAATGAGTAACTTCACCTTTGTAACAAGCTCAAAAATGCAACCTGCAGCTGCCAATGTTTACAAGCAACTTTTCAAAAAAGAAGCCCAAAGGCACTTAGAATAAGCGGACCTGGTGACTCAGGTGTAGGCAGGTATGTGTTATTGCTATCAAAGCATTATTAAAGTGTAATGTCTGCTTTGGTGAAAACCCCACATCTGGTGTAAGTACAGTTACAGCTCATAAATATACAGTTAGTTATTGTAAAAGACAAATCTGTGTTCAGCTCCAACATTCTTCACCACATTTTTTGTGATATAAATCCAGCTTTAGGAAACAGTTAGCTGTTGGAGGAAACAGGAGCAGCTCTGTATTTGTTGAAGCAGTCCCTCCATAAGCGAACATGCCTGTCATTCCTGTCTGTGCTCCGATAGGCGCGGGCCGCTGCTTTCTCAGGATTATCTGCTGTGGCTGTAAACTGCTTTCTCCTCCTCCGTAGATTCAGGGCCACAGAAGTTCAGCTTTAACCTAAAGCACTGAAAGTCCCCCTTTCATCCTCGGGGTTAAAGTCTCCTGTTTGGTTTAGATCAGATGATTTTGGGTCGGGCACAGAGGCATCAATCAGCCTGCCTAACCTCTGTGACTCTGCTTGTACTGGAACAGGAGGTGGTTTGATATCAGCATGGAAAAACAAACATGCAGGAGGAAGTGCAGAGGGCTGGAGCACAAATCACATCTCACTATTTTTCAGCTGAACGCTCACGCACAATATACATCTTGATATTTTATCAAGTGTATAAACTCTGATATGATTCAAGTTCAACTGAACAATGTGCTACCTGATTAATACAAGAGCATCAAAAATAGAAGTCAGGTCTTTCATTTGTGATCATTAAAGTGAGTGAACTAATGCAAACACATCGTCTGACCTTTTGAAGCAGCTTTAGGAAATGTCCTTCTCACCAGGCCCACCAATCTTACAAAACCATATTTTTAAGTTTAATTTGAAGGGGGTGTTTTATTCCAGTGTTTTTCCACTACTTTAACAGATATGAATGCCACAGATAATGAGATAATATTTGGCCATTTTTATCCAGCACACTGTCTAAATTCTACAGAAATATTTGTATAATTAGCTATTCTGTGTGCTAGCAAGAATCTGATGGTACAGTGTTTATGATTAGGGATGGGAATTGATAAGATTTTAATGATATCAATTAGGGATGAGCGATATTGGGTTTTTGCCAATATCGAATATGCTGACATTTTTTAATTCATATTTGCTGATACCAATATTTCTGGTCAAGAGCAAATGCTCAGTTAATCTTAAATTTGTTTGCTGTTATTTCTTTGTTATTGTGCTGATTACCGTGCTTGGTCTATCCAGACAGAACTATTCAGACAGATTTATGTGCAGTAGAGAAACTCCTGCGTCTTTGTGCGTCCACTTGTTGTTGTTTGTGAAAAGTTTGTCTTCACTGGAAAGCGTATGCGTGTTGTAACACGGCTGTTTCTCTGCAAACCTACATCACCATCTACTGACCTGGCATGCAAGCTACAGCGTTTTTAGTCGTTCTCATGTCTCTGTGTGAACGTGGACCACTTTTTAAAATGCAAAGGAAAAGTTGTTCAGTTTCTGGTGAACTCATTGTCATTTATTCTGGGCTTAGAAAGCCTGATTAGCCACCTTTTATTTAATTTTGAATAATTTATTTTTGTTTATTATTTTTTTTTATTTCACCATTTATTTTATTACATTTTTAATATTTTTTATTATTTAGATATATTAATTTATAAATAAATAGATTTTATATCAACTAATTGTTTTTACTTGTTAATATCCTGTTTGTTTTTTTTACTTTTTTACAATACGGTGCTACTGGACCCTTAATGTCCCTGAAGAGAGCCTTCCCAAGGGAAAAAAATAATCCCTATCTAATCTAATATCTAATCTTTAGAATGAGGTACAAGTTGTCTGGTAAGGATTGTACATTATTTTGAATAAGCAACACAGATGAACGTGTTGGTTGCACCAAAAATAAATCAAAATCTCCTTTTAGCCTCGAAGAAAGCCTTCAGTTCCTCAGTGAGACGAGGATGAGGAGCCGGTCCTCTTGGGGTGTCGTCTCCCTGGACGTCCACTTCGCGGTCTGTCTTTCACTTCACCAGTCTAACGGTGCTTTTTCTTAATTTGGAAATGTTACCAGGGCTCATACCAAATAATGCTGCCACTCTGCGTGCCAGAACACCAGCCTCCAGTTTAAAAGAGATTTTGACACACTTTGGGTGCACTACCCTCATTTTTGGCAGTTTTTCAGGAATTTAGGATCCTTGGAAGTTGTACGTCTTTGTAAAGGTGATTAATACCTATAATACCAATAATAATAATAATTCTAATTAAACACATTGGAATTATAAAATGGGAGAAAAAAAATAACAAAATAATCTAACCAGTTTTTTTTTAGGACTGTATTGGGCGGTATTATGAACTGAACAACATGTCACAATGGTTTTTCTAAACATTATGGGTCATTTTCTTTTAAGAGTTATAGAGCATTTCTCTATGAACTGAGAGTTTAGTTTAGGTGTTAGTTAGGTGTCCCATTCTTCTGCTCCCCATCCCCCTCCAACAACATTAAAAGCATAAAAGTCTATTTTGTAGGACACAGGACCTTCAAAATAAAATAAAATTGTTATTACCTATGCAGACATATCATCCATCTGTTATCTATACCACTTATCCCTTTTGGGTTTGCCAGGGCGGGAATCTATCCAAGCTGGTGTTGGGAAAGAGATAGAGTACACCTTGGACTTGTTTCCAGCCAATTGCAGGGCAACATATAGAGACGGACAATCACTCACTCTCACACTTATTCTTTTTTGGAGTCATGAGTTAACCTAATGAACATGTCTGTGGGAGTAGGCTAGAGTGCCTGGAGAGAACCCAAGCATGCACATGGAGAACATGAAAACTCCCCGCAGAAAGGCCCTGACATGTGAACAACCCGCTGTGCCACTGTGCCGCCCACAGACACACCGCTTCAGATAGATCATCTTGTGGTCAAGTGATCGTGTTACTGTCAGTGGTTTCTATTGGGCTCTCGCATCATCATCGTAACTACTATAATTTCTCATATATTACCCGACCTCATTCACAATACATACTCCATACTCCATACTCCATGCTTTTTTCCAGAACAAACACTGTATTCATATATAACACACACCCACATTTTGTCCAACCGTACTCTCTGAGACAACTCAAAAATTACCCTTTTCAAAGTTCTAATCAATTAAATTTCAGTATTTTCACAACAAATACCGAACACTATTTTCTCTCTCATTTGGAGCCCTGTGTTTACACATCAGTGATACAATAACACTGAAGAACTACATGATCATTACACAAAGGTAAACTAATTAAGAACCAACATAGTGGATTAGAACAGTTTAACAGTCAGTTTTATAGCAATTGCAAACATTTGGCGACAGTGTTTCGCAGAGACAGAGAATATTTTGGCTTTTTGTATCAGATGTGTTGTAATCACAATGTTTGTGAGACAAAATATTTTACATATTCTGCTTGTGCTCGTGTATAAAACTTACCCCAAAATTATACCTTATTTAAGTGCAAAGCATGTGTGTTATATATGAGAAATTATGGTATATCAATATACAAATTTTGTCTTATCAGATAAAAAGCAACATTTTGTCCAGCCCTAAAGGTTTCTTATTGGGAAATTATAATTTTGTAGACATTTGGTTGAAGTTTTATTGATCATGATGATCATAATTAATCGGTTTAAGGCTTTTTTGTGCTCCTGTCTTTGGCTGCTTTCCATGTCCTTTCCCTCGTTCCCACACAGGAGAGTGTCACCAACAAAGCCAGCTTTCTAATGCTCCCAGTGTGGCAGGGAGAAAAGGTGTGTGTGTGTGTGTGTGTGTGTGTGTGTGTGTGTGTGTGTGTGTGTGAGGATGGGAGCCTGTTCAGCGGGTTGAATGGTGTCTTTTTCAGTCTGTCTCCGTCTTTTCTCCTCTCCTCCACTTTGGATAAGCCCACTGGAGGTCCGCCTGAACTCGTAAGAGATAATCCCTCGTCTGTGTCGGGGATGGAGCGTGGGGGGGGGGATAGTGAGCATAAAAAAAGGATGGTATTAGCAGTCATAACTGGAGGAGGCATTATAGTTTTCTCAAAGGGATTTGCACGCGAGGGCACACTATGAGATGTCAGGTAGGGATGCTCCATTATGACAGAAATTATAATCAAAACTATTTTAATAGATGTTCAGATTATTATTATGAAACAGTACAACTCACTGATGTTAAAACGTGCACCACATGCTTCCATTGAATGTATAGTCTTTTGACACTTTTATTTTTACTTTAACATACAGACAATACATAGAAATGTACTTTTATATATATATAAAAAAAAGTTCACATTTGTGGCACTGTAATGTTTTGACCTTGATTACTCAATTTTCGTAATTGTAAGAGGCAGAAAAAGTCTTTCATTAAAGTTTCATCATGTCCCAGCTCTAATGTGAGGTACTGTATAAATATTATTTGTTTTAAAGTATTAAGAAGTCTTGAAGGTAAAGCTTAAAACAGCACTACATAGTTTCTCTCCATTATATTTCTAGAGTCACTGTGATGGTACATCACCTTCCAACAGGTTGAATGATGCTTCTGTCATGGTCTGAGGGGGTCTGTATCACCTTCACTGGCACTATGTAACTTTTATGTGGATGGTAGGAACGTTTCACACTTAAAAACTACAGTTTTTCACTGCTTTGGCATACGTCACTTCCCCCTCCTTCCTTCCTTCCATTTAAAAGACGGAAGTGGAGGCGAAAGCTAAACGTAGAGCTGTTATAACGGCAGAAGCAGCAAAAAAAAACTTTAATCGGAGGAGACAACAAAAAGAAAGTGGTACAGTAAAAAGCTAAATGCCCTGACAAGGATAAACATTGACCTGGCGTTCAGTCGGTGGTATGAGCTGAAAGACGAGGAGGGATGTCCAACCAATGTTTATTTGTACACCTGCCTGTTCCAATTAAACGCCGGGTGTATTTTATTAGGCACAGCCTACGAGCTGTGGTCAAAGTTACAGAACACACATGCAAACACTTTGCGAACAACTGACAGCTGATGCTTAAAAGTCATTTCTTCGAAAAGAAACATGATCAGACTACTTTATCAGCCCACGTGGTTATCTGTCGCACGGGACGTCCCATTGACTCCCTTCTCCTCCCCGTATGTCAACAAATGCCCTCTGGTGTGAGGTGCTCTGTTTTACTACAGTGCAGTTACACTCAACATCTGTAGAGGCCACTAGAGAGCTGAAATACGGACCTTATGGTGCATTCTAGTTCTAGTCAGAAGTAGGAATTTCCGGGTTCCAAGTAGGAAATTGCAACTGAAACGTCCCCTGAAGGCAGAATTTCCAACTGGGAACTCGCTGAAACCTCGCCACCCCCAAGTTGACAATCGAAGATGGATGCCCCCAGTGTGAACAGTTATTTAGCTCCTGTAATAATCAATTTATTTGCACTTCTGACTGGGGTGTGTCGCTCTAGATCAGCTGTATACATAGTATTGTTAGACTTATATTTACAAAAATGCTGCCATAGTGATAATCACATTCTTCCTGTGATATTTGTGAACAACAACGCAGGGCGAGCTAACAACAGCTAACAATAGCCTGGTAGATCGGCATGTTTTTTTTTCTGACTTCAACTGGAACGCGGATAAGTCAGAGATGATGTCACTCCCAGTTCCGAGGTTACTTGAACGCAGCATTACATAGTGAGGCTTTAAAGGTATAGACTGTCATGGCTTGATTTTTTTTTCTTTTACTTGTGTGAGTTTATATCCAATATACAAATGCTTACCCTCTGGAAAGTGTAACATTCAAAGCTAGAGCTGTGCATTTTTTTACAGTTTATGGTTTTGCTTTGATAGTGGTCCAAACTTTTTCTCCTAAAAACACTTTGCATCATGTTAGTGTTCAGCTAGTTTTCTTAAATCCATTTAATGCTGCAGTGGTAAGCAGTCGTCCTAAAATAAGACCTTTCAGTTGTTTTTAAAGGTGCAGAAGGATCTTTCATGAGCGAGAGGCGCCCAGACCGGAGCACTCTAGCCCTCTCAAGGTTCTCATGCCATCTCCTTTACCTCACACAAACTTGTTTTTCTGGCACCAGCTCTGAAGCCAAAGGGTTTTGTATCTTGTATCCTAGCAATGAGAGGGGATTGTGCACAAGGGTAGAGTGTGTGGCACTCAAAGAGCTCTTGGACTGACACCACCCGACTTGGCCTCTGCTGAAGGCTTCTCTGCAGGCAAGAAACGGATGTAGCCTGTGAGACGTATGGCTGACAGGAATTTTAATGGCCTACAGCTTCCCATGAGGGTTTTCCTTATCAAAGTTTGTGCTTGTCTTTTAGTTATGTCCTCTGGGATGAGATTCATCATCTCTGCATCTGTGAAGCAAATCATCTCACACTGAAAATTAAAACATAAATTTAAGAGTAAAACGATCAACTCTGCAATACAAGGAAGGTTTTCTGAATCTGGTGAATAGTGTGGATGTTATTTTGTTGGCCAGCCCAGACTTTTGCATTGTGCTGGTTTCCGTGATACATATGGGATTTTTCAGTGAGTTTGGGAGCTATTGTTTAATGAACTTGAGCTTGTATGACACTTTTCTAATTGCCTTGCCTACTCATTTATACCTTGAGATTCTGCAGGAGGGTGAACTCCAAGACCCAGGACATCATACACTGTCCTGTGCATCCTCTCCTTGCTGAGTTTGAGCTCTTACCCTCAGGCAGGAGATTTATGGCCCTTTTCCACTAGCATGCCTTGGCCCTACTCGATTTGCAGCGTGTTTCCACTAGCCCGGTACCTCCTAAAAGAAGCTAGTTTTAGTACCTACTCCGCTCTGGTTCTAAGCGAGCTGAGTCGATACTAAAAGACGACGTCACCGACTGCCAGCTACTGATTGGTCAGACAATGTCGTCATCAATGAGTCATGAGCACAACGACCTCGCATGCTAGCGGTAGCTACCATTAGCTTACCCTCATACGTCTTTTCTTTACAGCTGGATTGCTCTCGTCCTCGGCTTCATTCTGTTGTATAGCTTCCAAAACTCTCCTGTGCTTCTCAAAGGGTATTTCTTTTTACCACCTGCAGCCTTCTTCTGCTTTCCTTTTTTACTCGGTTTGTGACAAAAAGCCACAGATGACACCGCAGTGCCGCTCAGCTGTTTAAGGCGACACTGCACCCCGTTGGGCAGGCGACTGGGGTTAATGAAAAAGCAGCACAAGGCGAGTAGAGTAGAGCCGGGTAGAGTCGAGTAGAGTAGAGTAGGGCGAATGGAAAAGGGCCAATAGATTACCAGAGGTCACATCTAACAGAATGAAGAATCCATTCATATCACAAGCCATAACACGAATTACTTTAAATTTTAACAATGAACACTCGTGATACATCTTATTTCCAAACATGTAGTGTTGGTTCTGCTCAGTTGTCCCTTCAGGTACTTGTGTTTTGTCTATCTCAGTGTGTATCTGGATTTGTGTAATTATGTTTTTATGTTTCCTGTTTTACATGCCTACAAATCAAATTTCCCTTAGTGGACAATAAAGTTAAGTTGAATTTGATTTTATTTTTAGATCATATTTTTGTCCTATGGAGAGCATAAGTTTCTTATTTTGGTCCCTAGAAGAAAAACTTTGGGAACCTCTGATGTAGGTAAATGTAAAGAATTAGGACTCAGTAATGGTGAATATTCATATTTTAAACACTGGATTGGGATTGTGAGTTTATGAAACTTACTGGTTATCAATAATCTCTTTAAAGGATAACTTCGGTTCCTGCAGCTTTTACATTGTTTATAGAATGAAGAACAACAATATACTCACCCAGAAGGCTTTCCTGATGCAAACGGTGCTTCGGGAGATATTTAGATCCAAAATCGAGCAGCGGACACCGATATAATGGTAGCCTGTAGGGCATGGATCGCCGCTCCTAAAAACTGCATTAGTCGTCCAAAAACTCATGTTTTTCACCAATATTCCATCATGATTCGCGCCGAATGGACGGCCATTGCAGCCTGTGTCTCTCCACACAGTGCTGTGTGGCTGAACCAACGAGTTTGTTTACATGCTCTTCACGCATACAAGAAAAGTGCTCATTGTTTCAGGGCAGCTACAAATCGACTTTCTTCTTCCAGTTTTGTGCAAAATGGACGAATATCTATGGGATGAAGATGTTGTGGAGGAGGACTTTGAATATGATGGGTGTCCTTACGGTTTGGAGCCAGATTATACAGATAAGGAGCTGATAGAAATGAGGAAGCGATCTCAACGCTCCAGAGAGTACTGTGCATGCGCGAAGGGCATGCAAACAGACTCGTCTGTTTAGAGGTTAGTTCAGCCACACAGCGCTGTGTGGAGAGACACAGGCTACAATGGCCGTCCGTTCGGCGCGAATCATGATGGAATATTGGTGAAAAACATGAGTTTTTGGACGATTAATGCAGGTTTTAGGAGCGGCGATCCATGCCCTACAGGCTACCATTATATCGGTGTCCGCTGCTCGATTTTGGATCTAAATATCTCCCGAAGCACCGTTTGCATCAGGAAAGCCTTCTGGGTGAGTATATTGTTGTTCTTCATTCTATAAACAATGTAAAAGCTGCAGGAACTGAAGATATCCTTTAAAGAAATGAAGACAATTGAATTACCTTAAAAAAACGGCTTTTGAAGAGCTACAACACAGCAGACCAACTCAAGACAGCCTAAGCAATATTCTTTCATCTGTTGAAAATACTTTTTTCTTATACCACAGTAAGACTAAAGCAACCACCGTCAACACCTATGGCAGGTTCAGGTCAGGTTAAGTCAACGTTCTTCCCCTCTCTGATGCCTGGTCATCTTGCCATGATCATATGTCCATGTTATTGGCTGATTAGCTGTGTTAATGGCAGTTGAACAGATACACCTAATGAAGTAGCAGGTGTATCAAAATGAAGGCAGTTTTTACATTTTCTTGATGGTCGTTTTTTACCAGGAGGCATTGACCACATCATGACAGAACTGTTGGTCACTCTTAAGGTTGCTTATATACTGCTTTCCTACAAATTTGTATTCAGATTTAATCCTCATATTCATATTTTATTTATCAGGACTCACTTCAAAGTTTGAGAACACTTTCCAAGGTTGATTTGAGCAGATTAGGAGGCCGTCTGTTCGTCTGTTCTGTGCCTGTGTGTCATCTGCAGCAGCACTGGAGTTTGTTTTTTTCAACATGACAGCTAAACTGAAGGCTACGGCCCTTTGGTTAACTGTGGTACAGAATGCTGATGTGAGCTTGATGGATGTTTGTGCATCAGTTATATTAAAATAATGCCATGGCAGAGCACCAGTGAGACTCAATAGCTGTATAAATAAGCACATTTTAATCCTCCCGGTTGTCTTCCTGTCATTAATACTGATGTATTCTTGTTCTGTGTGTTGCAGGTCTTGCTGGCATCCAGGAAGATGCAAATTTAAATCCAAGCTACTGACAGATCATGAGGTGACGTGCCTCTGTGAAACAAAGCTGAGAACAAATGGTAAGATGCCCATTTCCAAGCTGATTATGTCCATAAAAAAGTGAAATGGTATTAGCATAATACTGTTATCACAGGGGAAGTTACTATGAGTGATTTACAGTGAGATCACCCAAAGCACCTTTTCCAGATCTTATACTAATGCAGCTCCTACACAAAGCAACTGGACGTGTAACAAACATAAATATGCACCTACATGCATGGATTCATTAAGGGTGAGAACATAGAACATAGAAGAAGATAGATCTGAATATATAATCAGTTTATGTTGCTTATTCCAACATTGAAGTTCTGTTTCTTAAAGTTTTTTTCTGTTTAGTTGCTGCACTGCGTACTATAAAAAGGCAGATCTGATCTTGTTTGAGTTTGTCAAGCAGCTCATGAAGTTTGTTTATTTTGTTGAAGTGGACTTTCTAAAAATATAACCATATCAAGTGGAAGCAACAGTTCAGTGTCATCTTTTCAAAAGATACTTTTAAGGGTTGATCCTGTGATATTCTGCAGTAAGATCAACAACACAACAAATGACTTAAAGGAAGTTTCAAGCAGGTTTTATGAGTGGAGGTTTATGCAGAGGTGTTCCCTCAGAAGTGGTTAAGAGCTCTACCATGTAAAAATGATTATCCGGATTACTTTGATTGCTGTTGAGATCTTGCACATTTTTTTAAGTTTAGTTTTAGTTTAGGATTTAATTTCATTCTGTTATTGAATAAAATATTCAATACATAAAAAAAATCTTAAATGTGTGAATAAAAAGGAGCAGAAAGAAGAAAACTCTTAAAGTGCATTCACACCGAATGCGACTTTGCAACCAAGATCACATTGCAAACCTAAGTCCTGTCGCCTGTACTTAGCTCATTGTGTCGCCTTTGCTCAGTGACGTCACGCGGGCTCAAGTTTCACCCCACGATCATATTATATGTAATGAGACGTACTAGCTGATTTTATTCTAAATGTATTCTTTTCACTCACCTACCAACCACAAAACACTGCATATGGCCCTGCAGCAGCATCCTCTGTGAGTTTTCTGGGGTCAGTCGTTTTTGCCCAAGACTGACCAAGAGGAGGCTTCTTTTGATTAATGTTTCACATTTTTTGGGTGAAACAAATGTTTGAGGAGTTGTAATTTATTTGATTAAAATTGATGTTTGCAATTCTTTTTTTTTTTACAAAATGATATATTGCTTATACATAATCAGTAAAATAGTTAAAGATTTAGCAATATAAACTAAAATACAGCAAGTTCACATTAATTTCAAATGCGCTTTAGAAGTGGTGGAATAAAATATGGTAATGATACTGCAAATGAATGCTGTTTTTAATAATGCAGTAATTATGCTGTACATTGGAAGACTTTAATGGCACCTTGAATAAAATTTTGTTTGTAAAATATTTGTTAATGTAAGTTAAAACAGAGTAATGCAACTCTAAAGACATTTACAGTAACTTACTGGCATTTTGTCACCAGTAAGTTACTGTAAAATCTACCACTTTTCACACTGCACTTTTTCCCTGATGAATGGATATAAGCAATACTGTGTGCGACATAGAGGCGCAAGCTTTGGCTTAACCTACTTAATAACTTCCTCATGGCAGAGCGCAACCAATGGGCGTGAAGATGTTTTATGTGGTGGCAAAAGCAGACTGACATAATGACAGCCCTGCCCCTGTGTTTGCTCTGGCTGCAGTGTGAACATGAAGTGATCCAAAGGAAAATGGCTCTACTTTTTTTTTTTTAATTTAGCTGGAACAAAGTGACTGAGCTGAAGGTGCCAAAAATGCCTAAAAATTGTTTTAACTGTGAGGTGCTGGTTTGGCAGAGTGGTTGGCAACCAGGCACATCCCATATACTTCTGCCGGCCCTGGTTCAAATCCAGCCTTAGGCCAGTTTGGAGAGTGTCTTCCCCTACTCTCTCACCCCCGTTCACAAGCCTATCTTCTGTCGCCCTCTCTCCCATCAATAAAAGCACAAACTGCCCAAATAAAAACAAAAGTTTTAACTGGACAATCACGTATGCCAGGTGAATCAAATGCTGGTTTTATTATCTGCTGGGAATGATCCTGAAGGAAAACTGATGACTGATGCCTGATAAATGTTGTCATTTCTACAAAATTAGTGCCATTAGAGTTTTATGCAGAGGAGCAGCAAAAATGTTTTTATAGTTTTTGAATAAGTCAAAGACAAAAAGGAGTGAGGAGTTTATTCTGGAAAACTTCCATGCACATGTCATGTTGAGCAAAAGGTGCACAGGCATCAAGATACATTACAACAGTTTGAAGACATGAGCTCAGTTTGTTGTGGTTTGATGCCAAGTCTCAGCAAGTGTTGTCCTAACAATTGCAGAATGATCAGTATCACAACTGTCCAGAGAGCAGAGACAGTAACAGAAGCAAAACAGCTGCAGATCAGACCGCTCAGATGACTCGCAGAGCTGAAGCTGACAGCCGTGACATAAATAAATCATATGGCTTCCTTGTAGCCTGGTTGTAAAATGATCTATGACCTCATTCTGGTCTGTGGCTCTGTAAATCAGCAACTGTATCAAAATCAAGTTTGTTTTTCCTTTTCAAATATATATATATACACTATACAACCCTGATTTCTAAAAAGTCTGAACACTGTCAAATGTGAATGAAGATAAAATATGATGACACCACGAGATGGAGAACACGCAATAAATTGAGCAATATCATAAAGGTAAAATATTTAAATAAACACATTCCGAACAAAAACTGGGGCAGATTAATGTAAAAAAACTCTTCTGTCACAAAGATAAAATATCAATATTTAAATAAACACATTTATTAAACAAAAACTGAGGCAGAATAATGTTGAAAGTCTTTTCTGTCACAAGATTCTGGCACTGTGGAACATTGAAACTTGTTACTTTCATTAAATTCAGAATGGGAATTTAATTTTCTTTGAGAAATTGTAATTTCTCTGCTCCAGCCAGGGACCTTGAAAACAGACATAGTTAGAAAGCCACTGGTTATTGAAGTAGGCCCAGAGTGGTTCTCACCATGTTTCAGTGTCTCTAACTACCTTTTCTCAGCCTTGTAGAGAAGAAAGGTCAAGCTTAGCCCATAAAGACGTCATGTTATGCTTTTTTAGGTTTTATATCCCCTTCAGTGTCTCCTACACGTGATACATATATCTGTGTGCACGCTAACAAAGCCTGCGTTTGGACCACTGTTATTTTGACACACACACTTTTTAATTTAGTTTATTGCTATAATCTTTTGCCTAGAATTTCTTTTAGTTTCAGTCATCTAAATTTTTTTGATTTTAGTCAAGTTTAGTTGAAGAAATAATTCAACATGAAATCTACTGTAAATTTAGTCAACTAGAGTATGAAGTGTAAAGTGTAAGACATGTTTTATGTTTCTTTGAATTTCTGAAGTCATGTTTTACACTTGGATAAAATGAAACATCTTATAACCCTTTACTGGATGCTAGTAAAGTTTGAATGTATAAATGAACAGAAACAAATAACTTTTGTTTATCAACTCATAAAGAGAGCAGCTCTGATTGGATCGCTCCCAATCTCATGTCCCTCTGAACTCATCCAACCTTTCCACACAACCAAAGTAGCTGTGATTGGATATATTCCTAACTTGTCCCTACTTTCTACATGACCAAATTAGGTCTGATTGGATTAAGTCTGTCAGACATTTTCCTTTAGTTTTTATTTGTTGATGAAAATGTTAATTTATTTTTAGTTTTGTCCATGTGCACAGGGAAATACGGTTGTTGATGAAAACTGTTACAAAAATAATGAATCAACATAATTAACACTGATTTGAACTTCCTCCTCTCCTCCCTGTGAATTACGTAGCTGCCTGAAGTGTCTGATTTAATGTTGTCTGTCTCTGTTGCCATCAATGTGAGCCTCCCTCCTCTGTCTTATGAGATGAAGAAATGGAAAATAAATAGCCTGTGCCACAGCTCCACAATGCTAGCCGACACTCTTTCATCCCTCCAGCCCTCTGTGCTGGTCACATGACTGAAAGCTTTTCAACTGGGGTAGGATTTGACTACAAAATAAACATTGATATAGTACTGAACCTAAACTTTTAAAGTGGTAGGTGATGGTTAGATTTTTGATTGTGAGAGGATTTATGGAATATTCAGTTAAAATATTGACTGTGGACGTGATTTTAAATTTGTATTGTCTTCTCTCCTTCAGATCTGCTGCCATGCCTCCGGGGATGGTGCGTTGTTTTTCAGCGTTAGCGGTCCACACGCTGCTGTCACTCCTGCTGCTGCCCACCAGCTGGCCCTCCACCTCATTACATAGCGGCGTTGTTGGAGCATCAGACTCCTTTACCTCCAGTGCTTACCCCACCTTTACACGCAATGACACTCTGTTTGAGCACCTGGCCCTGCACCCTGACCCCACCGTTGGGCGGGTCTACATCGGAGCCCGAGACCACCTTTTCCAGCTGGATCGATTCCTCCAACCTGAACTCCAGGATGACACTGGACCGGTCACAGACAGCAGGGAGTGTTTGCCTCCTGTCACTGAGGCAAACTGTCCCCAGGCGAGGGCAACGAACAACCACAACAAGCTCCTACTGGTCGACCCTTACTCCATGGAGCTTATCACCTGTGGGAGTGTAAACCAAGGAATCTGCCAGAAGAGAAGTCTGGATTCAGTGGATGATGTACGCTTCTTTACAGAGAGGCCGGTGGATACTCAGTATGTTGCAGCTAACCACCCCAATGTGAGCACCGTGGGACTCGTGGTTCGCTCCCATCCCGACAGGCAACCTGTCCTGTTTGTTGGACGAGGTTACACCAGCAGCCACCCCCCGATTTCCACAAGAAACCTCGCACATGAGCCCATATTTTCCTATGAGGAGACGGCCAAGTTAGCTGTAGCTGGCCGCCTCTCAGAGTATGACCATCATTTTGTTGCGTCGTTCGCCCACCGTCAGCACGTGTACTTCCTCTTCTACAGGCGGGATTTAAGGTCGCAGTCTCGGGAGTATCGCACCTACATCTCTCGCATTTGTTTGGAAGACCAGGCCTATTACTCCTACGTGGAAGTACCTCTGACATGTCGTTCAAGAGCTGGGAAAATATACAACCTTTTACAAGCTGTGCAGCTCGGGCTCACGAAGGATGAGGATGGGAATCAAGGGTCAGGAACTCTCCTTGGTGTCTTTTCGACTCGAACGGCTTCATCAACTCGTCCCAGTGAGGACTCAGCCCTCTGCATGTTTAACCTGGAAGATGTGGACCGCAGGATCAACTCCACCAGGGACCTGTGCTACACTCAGATGGGTAGAGAGTTAGGAGTGGAAGCAGCGTACATCGAGTATGAAGTCAAGTCCAACTGTGCCAACCTGCCAGAGGTAAGTTTAACAAACTGTTTCAACATCTAACCCTTTTTCAAAGTAAGCACACACTGACAAAACAAACTAAACTATGCCTGGAAATAAGGACAGAACAAGTGCACACAATGAGTGATAGAGATGAGTCACAAAACATTTGAAAGTTTATCACTTCATACTCTTTTTTTCCCCTGTCTTCAGTTTAATTCAGTCATAAGGATTTGCATGGAGTCATCGTTTTGCTCACTTTTTGCATATCATCTTATCCTGAGCCATCAGGGCCAGTAAATATGTTTTTATTATTATTATTTTCTTTGTTAAAATTCTCCCATAATGACAGCATTATTCAAGCTTTATCGTTAAAACAGATCAATTTGCCCCCCTCTGATAAAGTATAAATTCAAAAACAGAAAAAAAAGCTTTCCTGAGCCAGCATTTAACCTGTTCAGCCCCAAAGTACTAAGTAGTATTTTGGGTACTCCAGAAGTGAACCATTCATGTAGAAATATGGTCATGTTGCTCATAAAATTAAACAGGAATATTTCCGCTACACATCCATATAAGAAATTTTTATACACACCAAACGCACCATAACACCAAGCAAATGTATGATCAAATATCAAAATCTGTTTCACATTGATTCAAACCTGGGTTGCTTTTTATGGATTTCTTTGAATGGGAACATGAATAGAGTTCTGGTAGATTTTTTCCGAAAAGAAACAAAAAATAAGATTTATTTATTTTTTTATTTTTAAATATTATTTTTTATAAACAGTCAAAAACTGGAACGGATAAGCAGAAGAAGATAAATGTTGTAACTGGGTGTAACAAACACCAAAAGTGACATGAAAGTGAAATATAAAGTTTAGTACATCAGAAATTTTAAAATGGGACTAATGTGCCAAAGTGTGCCAAGATTGGGCCTGACCACTCTGATGTAAAACCTCTCTAACTTTACTCTGCATCACTTTATCAGACTCAAACTTGACAGAAGTAATGTTCACATATTTTATCATTCATTCATAGAGTTCTAAAGCTGCAACTGCATCATTCCAAAGAGATGTTCACAATAAGAACTTGTGTTTTTTTTAGACGACGATGAAATTCTTAAATTATTCTCACTTCTATCTTTATTAACTCTGCCCTAGTAACACATATACTGATGATTCCACATCTGGACAAATGTCCCAAGTGTTACGTTTATGATGACACCAAAATAATTCAAATAAATCTTGTGGTTGTAAAGATACACTCTTTTCTTTATGAGTATGTCATCTTGGAGTAGAAGGCTTAAAAAAGAGGCTGAACAGGTTAACTGACCGAATAGCACAGGTAAGTAACTCTTTGGTTCATGTTTTGTTTATTGCTGATGTTTGAAATGGGGCCACCCTCAGCTGGAACTGATGTTAGTCAGATGCATCAGTGCATTCCTATCTTTTTCTTTTTTATCCTGTAAACTCTGTGTTACTTCGACACATAACTTCAGTCAGAGAATCCTCTGTTTTTATATTGACCATGAGCTGTGTTTGCAGAGGTTTTAATGGACATTGTGTTCTTCAAACAGACAACCAGACACAAAAATAGCCCGTCATCCGAGTCACACGGGATCCAGTAAACTCCAGCATCTTAAACAATTTACTTGTTATTAAGAGTATTTTTCAGCTTTTAGGACCAGCACCCAGAGCTTTTCACTTTCTCCAGTGAAACCACAGAGCGGTCAACGTACTGAAGCAGATAGCACTTAAACCAATCCCCTCCTATGTGTCACTGTGTGTAATTGTATGTTTGTGTGACCGGGTGTCACTGAAAGGAAGCATACAAGCTAAAAATGACTGCCCGCAGGAAAGGGACCGGCCTCAGCTCTGTACGAATGAGCTGAGTGACCACATATCTCCTTCTTACTTGGAGTGAAGACGTCCAAATAAACAGCAGGCACAGAGGAGCACAGTGAACCAGGCGCTGAACGGCACAGTTTTCTTGTTGTCGTTGCTCTGTTTACAAAAGGACATGATGTCCACTTTCCTTCAGTGTCGGCTGCATGGAGTAAAAGCTTTTGTCTGTCAGCTGGAGCCGCACATGTGAAGCTGTCCAGACCTGCCTGCCCTCTCAGCAGAGAGAGCTTCATATCGAATTAGAGATTTTAGGAAAAGACGGACTTATTGCTGTGGAGGAGGGTTTGAATCAAATTATCTCTGTCATAACACATGAATGTATCAGCTCACTCAGTGTGTATGTAAACATCTGACATCATAAACTCATTTGACATCCATCTTCATCATCACGCTGTCCTGTACTGAAGGCACAGAAGTGCTGACCCTATAACCTCTGCTGACCGGCTCCAGGGGGGCAGCCTGTGCGGGCAGAGTGTGATTTAATAGAACTGCTGGTTAGGGAAGGATCGATCTGCGGCATTAGGAGTACTTAGAGGGGCGGAGTTGAGGGTAATGTTTAACAAGGCCTGACAAGGGTGGATAAAGACACACACCCCGCAGAGACAGGACTCTGAAGGAGAAAGGGGATGAGACAGAGACGGCATACTGATGCACGGTGGAGCAGAAAATCAGAGGCAGAAAGTGAGAGGAAAGGAAACAGTCCGAGGGAGATCAGCAGACAGCACACAAATATTCAAGTGAAGTTTCATTTTAGTACCAATAAAAGTTGCTCTTAATGAGTTAACACAAGTAAAAGTAGGAAGTATTTCAATCAAACGTGTTAAAATGTGAGTGTGATAAGTCAAACACTCATTTGTATGGGTATTAAAGTTAAGTGAGGCTGTAAAGTCAGGATGCAGTTGTTTTTATTAGGGGTGTCCCGATACAACTATTTCACCTCCGATACGATACCAATATTGCAGCCTTGAGTATTGGCCGATACCGATATCAATCCGATACGATATCAGCAGGAATCAAACAGACTTTTATTACCTATTTTGTAGTATGGACTGTAAGAAAAGACTTGATCAGGTCAGATTACTCAAACAGAGAACAGTAGGCAGCAAAAATAGGTATGAGAAAAACTGACACATTTGTTATTAACCAATAGGTTAAATAAATTTTAACCTTAAACATAAGAATATACTACAATTAAAACAACATGAATAAAAAATATTAGAAGACCCTGAAAAGTGACCTCAATAAATCAAACAAAAACATATTTCACCAATTGCAAAATAACCACTGTGTTGAACTTAAACATAAGCATATTCTACAACTGAATAAAATAAAAAATAAATATAATAGAATGGACTGCTTGTATCGGAGTGCTGATATCGGAGATTTAGGATGCAGGCCGATATAATCCGATATTTGTTTTTTTGACCGATATCCGATATCAATATCGGATCGGGACATCCCTAGTTTTTATAGATGCTGCAGTCAAGATGATAAAACCAAGTCACTGATATAACATCATCTACGACTCATGCAGCCATGAACTATCAGAAATGGACAAAGTTAAAAATGGTTTGATTCAAAGAAGTTATCACTAAATAAAACCAAATTCATGTTATTTGAGAACTACAGGTCAAAGACTAATGTTAAGATACAAATAAAGGCTGTTGATATTGAGAGAGTCCATGAAACAAATATCACTTTGAGCATGTTCATACCAAACTGTCTAAAAGTATCTTTTTCCTGGCCAAAGCAAAACATATCCTAAACCAAGAATCACTTTACATTCTGTATAACTCACTGGTGGCTCCATATTTAGATTATTGTTTGGAGATCTGGGGAACTCATACAAGAGCTCACTAAATCTGTTCTGTGTTCTCCAAAAAAGAGCTGTAAGAATAAAGCACAAGGAAGGTTATTATGACCACACAAATCAACTTACAGTCTAGAATTTTAAAATGTCTTGATTTAGTAGAATTAAAAGAGCACAAATAATGTATAAAGCAAGGAATAATGTACTGCGTGGTCACATACAAACATTTTTCTCTGACAGAGAAGGTGGATACACGTTAAGGGATCAGTTACATTTTAAAATCCCAAGCATAAAAACAACAATGAAAATATGGAACAGTCTGGATGATGATCTGAAACGGAGCAAAAACTTAATCCAGTTTAGTAAGAAATTTGAATCAATCATATTGGAGAAAAAAAGGAATCTCGAGGGGGAACAATAAGTCTTATGAGTGTATTAAACTGAGTGCCTCAGTAGTTAAAAAAACAACAAAGTTTGCACATGTGTGCACAAAGTATGTGTACAGACATGAATACATACAAAATGCATTTACACATTCATATAGCCATGTAAATTTATGTAAATTTACTGTAATCTGCTTGTATATAGGTGTATATATAGGTGTAGTATTAAAGTATATGAACATGAGCAGGTAATCAGATAGGTAAAGAGGTATATGTTTCTAGAAAATAGGGAGGTGAATGTATATTTCATAAGTCCATATAATTTGTCTCTGAAGGTGAAATCATCACTGAATAACAGTAAAGAGGCATCTGTAGAATTGGGAACTTAGTAACCTTTTGGTAGACATTTAGTGACTTTCGACCAAAGATAAGCAACCGTGGGGCATTTCTAAAAGTGTGAAGATATGTACCAACAGTGTTTGAGTTACATAGATTACAGTTAAGGTAGGTGGCTTATATATTAAATATGCTACTCTATTGAAAATAGTCCCCTGATAATCACAGTTCAACTGCTGTTATTTAGATGTGCAGGCACTGTTATTTCAGCATGTTATAAATTGTAATGCAGAGCAAAAACACACAGAGGACAAACCACTCCGATGAAGCAGGATCGATAACAACTGTGTTTATTAAAGAACTACCAAAGATGTCTGTCATAATCTGCAGGTACAGTTTGATTTCTGCTCTATTTGTAGCATTTTTGAGATATAAAAACCTCTTGTATTAAATGTATTTCCATGCATAATAACACACTTTCATTTCCCACAAATCCTGCCGCTGTATAATGTATCTCACAAGAAGCTTGGATTTTTCATTTTGAATTGAATAACCCCGCCCCCAACTGTCCTGTTACAAGGTTCAATAATGATATATGTTTTCAAAGTGATGTAGAAGAGAGGGGAATCCAATCAGACCATATGGCTTAAGAGGGAGACAGGGACGAGGGATTTGGAGCCCAAAAGAGATTTACAGTGTGGTTAAGATGTCAAATCTCAATTGGATCCCACTGCACAAACAACACCAAAGCAGCCTGATCCATGGTCAGAGACCTCACCAGGATGGTCCATCTGCACTGAAGGCCTCCTCTCACGCAAGCCCTGATGGCTTCTGGGAACATTTTTTGTTATCAGTGACCAGGCATCTAGGGCTGGAAAACATGGAGCAGTAATCATGTCTTAATGTTCTTTAGCTGAGTGAAGGATGTCTGCAGGCTCTGAAAAGTTTTTCAAAGCCAACAGCGTGGTGGTGACAGTTTGTCTTCAGTAAAGCATAAATATACACATGTCATCTTTGTGGGATAAAATAATCCCCTGATGGCTCTGTTAATGATTTTGCTTCAACCTGTGAGTAAATGCTCAACATTTTAAGTTTAAGTTTAAAATCAGATTAATTACCAAGCTCTTTTCCCCACAGTGAGAAAATTTACACATTTTACACTTTGCATTACCAAACAAGCGAACAAACATCCACCAAGGAGCTGATGTGGGTGGGAATCACACTTGACCAAAATCTTTCTATTTCTTCCTTGTGCTGTGACCAACAGTCCATAAAAGTGTCATGAAAATTCTTTTAACATCTTCTTGAATTCCTAGCAAGAATTTGGAAATTTACTCTACCTCACAAAAAAAAATCCCTTGATCCACATCAGAATTCAAATCACCACCAAAATTCTCTCTTGTGCCATGACTGATATTCCCTGGAAAGTTCTTCAGAATCCCTCCTGCCCTTTTTTAGATTTCCTGTTCTTAAAGAAACTAACAAACACCAGCATAAGCTGGTCAACGGATGTAGATGTGATTTCATGCATTATTATCAAGTGAATTATTAAAATCATGATAAATGCGCTTTATGCCTTTAAAAAAGAATGTCTACAAAGATGATGTATAGCCCAGCCTTACAGTCACTAAATATCAGGAGCCCAAATACGACTGTAGTCAATCTTTTCTTGTTATCATCCCCCCTTTGTTGTTATTACCTCTCCTGGGAGTTTGAGTCTGAATATCCAGATGATTGCCGTCTGCATGGTAGTATGAGGTATTACAGTGTAATCACAGACCGCCATCAGCCGCAGCAGTCAGCCTTTAAGCTCCCAAACCATGGTCCAAAACATAACTGCATAACTTCCTCAGTGGTCATAATGTAGTTGGAGGTTATTTTTAGTATACAGTCATCCCTGCTTATTTTCCTCTAATGGTCAGGTTCTCATGATGGAGGCAGAACAGGCACATTAAATTAAGGCTCTGCACTGTATCACTTTTTGAAGAAACTAGGAAACAAACATTTAAATGACACAGGGAATTAAGATACAGTATGTGATGTGGGTTATTTAATCATTGAATTAATTTGGCCACGGATCAGTGTTATGTTAAAAAAAACAGAAAATATGCCAGGCATGATTGTCATCTATCTATCTATCGATCTATCTATCGATCTATCTATCTATCTATCTATCTATCTATCTATCTATCTATCTATCTGTCTGTCTGTCTGTCTGTCTGTCTGTCTGTCTGTCTGTCTGTCTGTCTGTCTGTCTGTCTGTCTGTCTGTCTGTCTGTCTATCTATCTATCTATCTATCTATCTATCTATCTATCTATCTATCTATCTATCTATCTATCTATCTATCTATCTATCTATCTATCTATCTATCTGTCTATCTGTCTATCTATCTATCTATCTGTCTATCCATCTATCTATCTATCTATCTATCTATCTATCTATCTGTCTATCTATCTGTCTGTCTGTCTGTCTGTCTGTCTGTCTATGTGTCTTTTCATCCATCCATTCATCCCTCTATCTATCTCTATATATCTATCATTCATCTTTCTATGTATCTATCTATTCATCTATACAACTATCCGTCTATTTATTTATCTGTCTATCTATGATTTGATAAAGCAGGCTGGCAGACTCCTGAGATTTCTTTGTTCAGTAACCTTCTGTTGAATCAGCGAAATGCTTTTTTACTGCACCATCGCTCTGATCAACCGTCCCATCTTTATTGTTTGTCCACACAAAGTTTGGTGTTTTAGCTAATTTAGTATGAGACCCCACTGCCCTGTAACTGAAAGAGTATCTTCACATGTCCCTGTTTGGTTACAATAAAAGTCACACGATCACCTGCTGACTTGGCAAACATACAACACTATTGGAAAATATCTGGGAACTATCATAACATTTTCTAAAGAATAAAGTCTTTTCCATTTTTAGTGTATTGTTCTCATGTATATTGGGTCTGAGTTTTGGCAACGAATACTAACAAATGTTTATGAGTATTAGACGCATTTTAGGCCCTGTACACATTTTCATTAATACAAATGAAGAAACAGCACGGTTACCCAAAAACATAAGTACTTGGTGCTTGACACAAAAGATAGTTGCAGAAACACAAAACAAAAAGATCTGCCCACTAAAAGTTGCTCAAACATCAGTTTAACAGATGTGATGTTTAAGGTTCCTGTCTTCATCTGAGCAGGCTGATGGAGGGCTGGAACCATAAACCTCAGAGTTCATTAATACAACTTGTTTGACAGCCCACCCCCACTATATTTGTGTTATGTCATTTTGTTGACAAAGATAAATTTGCATTTCAGTAGAGTTCATTATTTATGAAAAAAAGACTAAGCAATGACTGGTTTTGTCCCTTTTAAGATGAAAGAAAGGTTTGTTAATAAAGCTGTTTAAACAATCAAGTTATAAGTAAAGTTATAACCTACAGCCCTGCTCTTAACCTCTCTCTTTCTGGTTGACCTGATCAATATTTTAATCATTTCTAGCTGTTTGGTTTTGTTAAACGAAGTCTAAAGCGGCTCACTTGAGTTGATTGTGAAAAGGGGGTTCAGCTGTTTCTGTGTCTCGAGTGGGTCAATTGAGAGGTCGTTTCATAACAACACTTCCAGCGCCAGCAATCCATCAGAGAGAAGCAGAGCCTCAGCAGCCCTCAGGTTTATTGCCTCTACTTCCCATTGTTAAGATAACCGATGATAAAGCAGCGACCCCGCTCTCAACGTTTCTGCTGAAAATAAATTTACCCCAGACCAAAAACAACAACAATGCAGCCAGAGCAAAGACTCCCTGCTGCCAGACCGTGGAGGCAAAAACAAATTGTGTTTGAGCTTTAAAGCAGCGAGTGCAGAAGTCAGCAAGGGATCCTCTGATGGTTTGTTCCCAAATCCTCCACAGTAAATCCTGACGGGATTTTGCCCACCACAAAAGGAGCACTGCTGCTTTATTTTTGGTAACCAGCTTAGCTGCTCAGAGATGAATAACAAATAACTTCAGGGGGGTCCGTCTTGTACAAAACAACTAATACACTTTTAGACTCATTCAGTATGATATATGATGTTTTTGAGATCTAATCTTCGTGTTTCCTACGCTGATAGCATGAGTTTTAGAGATAAAAAATATGGGATTTATGAAGCTGAGAGAGGGCTGGGATTCCAAGAAGAAAAATGTAGAGATATTGAAGTTCCTTTTTCACTCAAGCAACATTTATTGAATGCAGTTATTGCATCAGCAGAACATTTGAGTTTGGCATCTAGTTTGGTAACTTTTATGTAAAAACGGTAATAACTTTATTTGTCTTTCATTAAAAAAACATTTAAAGGAGACATATCATGCTGATGCATGATTTAATACTTACATATAATATAATAAATTTGAAAACAAGACCTTACACCCCCTTAATTTTCAAAAAATGAGATATTGTATTTTTTCTGATATCCTAGAACGAGATTTGATGCCTCTGAAAATAGGTCATTGCGAGATGTCCGCGAGATTTCAAACGTCGTGACGACACAAGGTTCCTTTCTTTTTATTGGAGTAATCTGATAAAACACTTCCTCCTCTGTGATGTCCGTTAGCCACAAAACCATCACCGAGAAACACATCCACCAGCAGGGGTATATAGGTCCCTAGCTCACATTTCCTCATTACCAGCTCTGGCCTGTAGGTGGACTCAATACGCGGACGCTGCATTGAGCCTGCCGGAAAATACAGTAGAAGAAGAAGGACAGGCTGGCTCAGCCCCCGTTAGAATTGACCAATCAGAGCACAAAGGGCTGTGACGTTGCGAGGTAACTTTAGGTCATCCTCAGATCCGAGTGTTTCAACGTGGGCTTCATAATGGCCTAAAATGAGGATTTTGAGAACGCTATTGTGAGGCAATGAGGGAACTAAATGACTTGTACTGAGGGCAGAAATGCTTTACAGGCATCCTAGTCTGGCATAGTGAAAAGGAGAAACAAGCATGATATGTCCTCTTTAAACAGTGCTTTGACAAACGGAAACATATAAATGACAAAAAAACCAACTCAAGCACAAAAGGCAGTTACAAACAAAGGCCTAATTTAAATCGAAGAATGCTTACAAACATCCATAAAAGGCTTATTTGAATAGGGGCGCATCACAGTTCTGGTGTCCTGCAGGTCAACCGAGCTCAAGGAAAACTTAACAAAACCTGAGGAGAGCCAAGAACCCAGTAAGTGGGCACAACAATCCAGACCCAGTCACCTAATGCAAAAAACCCTATAAGAGGACACCAAGCCATAATACCAGGAACACCAAAGACCACCAAACAACCTGCAACGACCCACATCCATCCATTTGGGTGCTGTGAGGATGTAGAGGATGGAAAGCATGAGTGCTGCACTGATTCAGGACAGGGCTGGCAAGTGAGGAACAGAGTAACCTAAATGGTGCCCAAATTGGCAGGATGGGTGTCAGGTGAATAAGATTTTGTCCCCATGTTGACGGGTAATTAAAAAAATAGAAAAAAGAGTGTCTGAAAGAAAACCCAGTCCACAAAAAAACCACATAAATGCACTATGAAATGTTATTACCTTCTATGTCCATGATTTGCATGGTTTTTGCCATTTCTACACAAAAGATTTTTTTTCATGTCTATTCCTATCAGCATGTCTCACTGGTTTTCTTTACAGCTCTAGTATTTCGTACAGTGTCCATTTTGTTGACTTATTTTTGTCATAGATTTTGTACAAAACTTATCTTTCCGACAAAAACTAGACAGTAACAACAACAAAAAAACACGTGCACATGGACAAAAACAAAAACTAAATTAACTGACATTTTCCTCAAAGGACAAAACCTAGATCAAAATGTTTGACAGACACTAACTCCAATCAGACATAATTTGGTCATGTAGAAAATAGAGATAAGTTATGTCTCTTATGTCTGTTATGGAAAATATCCAATCACAGCTACTTTGGTTGTGTGAGTTAAGAGGGACATGCAATCACAGCTTCTTTAGCGTCATGGTTATCGAATAAGTTGGGGAGCGATCCAGTCAGAGCTCCTCTCTTTATGAATTGATACACAGTTGCAAGAAAAATTATGTGAACCCTTTGGGATTACTTGGACTTCTGCTTAAATTGGTCATAAAATATGTTCTGATCTTCATCTAAGTCACATCACTAGACAAACAGTCTGCTTAAACTAATACAGCACAAAACACAAGTTTTCAAAATTCCTTACATTTTATAGACTAAATTTACAGTAGATTTTTTTAAAATGTTGTGATCATCAACTGAAACCAGACTAAAATAAAACAACTTAGATGCAAGATTAGAACTAAAACTACATTTAGTGCTGTCAAATGAACACTGCCTAAGAACAACTTATAAACATTGTGTGTGATCGGCAGCTGTTATTATCAAGTCACCGTCAAGCTTCAAGCTGTAACCACGTCATTATGAAACAGATGTAATGCTCTGTTCCTGTACGTTTCACATCTGCAGACTCCAAACTAATCACGCCACATTCACCAAACACTGACCCTCCTCTCCCTTCTTCTCTCCCTCTTCTTCTAACCAGAACACTCTGGATGCGTACCCCTGCGGCTCAGATCACACTCCCAGCCCGATGGCGAGCAGGAAAGCCGTTGAGGCTGAAACCATCCTGGACAGCCCGTCCGCTCGTCTCACCGCTGTAGCTGTCAGCGTGAGGGCGGGACATACCATCGCCTTCCTGGGGGACTCAAAGGGGAACCTGCACAAGGTGAGATGGTCCCAGATATGAAGGCATGCTGGGACAGGCCGACAGCTTTCATACTTTTGTGTTTCTGCGCAGATATACACACAACGATGTGCACCAGTGTGTGTGTCTGCTGTGATGATATGCAGAGATTGTGTTGTTATTTCAAGGAAATGAAATAACAGCCTGACATACTTGGCAATTTTTGCCACCATTTTGACTAGGGTTTATTTTTGTTTACATTTTTTGGTCATTTTCTCACATTACTGTAATTCTTGTGCCTGCATGGACATGGCAGTCAGCACAGTCAGCATCATCTTCAGCTCTTCTGTCTGTTCAGCTGCAGAAACAAACATCTGCCAACCAGGGCGAGTTTAAGACAGTTCAGGGTGTGAACTCATGCAGGCTGAAATAATCTCAAGAGCAGAGTCCTGCGTCATCTTGTTGAGGGAATGCTCTGAGATTGTGGAACCATTGTCGCTCTGTGTTAAATCCACTCATCTGGTCAATGATGAAAACACACACTGAGATGGGTATTTTTGGTAGAAGTTTCTCTGGAGATAGAAGACCACCAAGCATTGCTATTGAAAATTTAAACAGCAGCTTAAAATATCAAACACAGTCACCCAGCCTTGAGTGTTATTATCAGCAGGGTTTAATGTGTTATAAAGGTATGATGATTTTTAACTTTCAACCTCATCTCAGATTATGGATGGAAGATTTTATTGATGGCCATGCCACTGATGATTCTGCTTATGGATCTGATTCTTTTAACGACTCCTGCCGATTTTCTGTGCAGAATAAGAGCCTGTTGACATGACAACATTGTCACCAGTAACAGGAATTTTTCCTTTGCATTGTCAAATGTGCTCTGCGTTCACACGAAGATGATGTGAAAACAATGTGTTCGCACAGATCTGCAAGAACGACTGCAAACACGGTAGTGTGCATGCCAGGCCAGTAGTTGGCGATGTAACAACATGTGCACCCTTGGTACACTCGAGGGTAGCTGTGGCTGTTGTTGTGGTTCAAAGGTGTGCGATCAACCTTTATCTGAAAGAGTACTGAGCATGCTCTGTGCGTCACTGTTTTCCCTGACAACGCTGATTCCTGTTTAAACAGAGATGGACACCAAAACATTATTATAACTTTTCTCCTTGGACACTGGACCCCACTTTTCAATGTCCCATGTTTGGTGCTAACATGTTAAGTCCAAACAGGCAGTTCCGTGGCATTGAAGGAGACGTGGACTTTAAAGAATGTTTTTTTAAGTCTTTCCCTCACAGATGCTGTCTGATGGTTTTTGGGCTGCAGTCAGACAGCCAATCAGATCCTCCAGCTTAGGACTGGTACATATTTTTTTTGTTGGGTCTACCACTTGATTTTTTTGTCCCATAACCCTCAGGAACTTTGAAGACATTAAAATGACTGTCTTTCTGCGCCCAGCCTCAGCAGCGATGGTACATTGTAAGAGGACTTTGCTTATTCAGCTCAACAGTCCGGACAGATTCAGAGACAGAAGTCTTTCTTCCTTTGCCATCAGGAGGTCATGAATATGTGAATACCTGACAGAAATGACCTGGAATCCAGATTTTTCAGCAGATTTTCACTTTAAAGGCTGTAGTGTTAAACTTTTATCAACCGACAAAAACATGTTTAGGTTTAAATTCAGTTTTCAGTAAACATTTTTACTCAAGTTGTTTTGTCTCGCACTCCCATATCTTTTTTTTTTTTTTTGCATTTTGAAGCTCTACTTTAAACCTTCTTAAGATTCAACAGGGCAAATTAATGCAGTTTTTCAACTGGCCCTAAGATTTTGATTAGGAGTATGTAAAATCTTTTCTTGATTTATTCTTTGTCCATCATTCACCAGGAAGAAAAAATGTCCCTTGGCCTATGTTCTTCCAATTCTTTTGAGATTTCCTAGACTTCTTTTAGTGGTGCATTGGACACTTTTGGCCAGCAGGATAACTTGTTTCCAGTCTATAGTCTAATT
This sequence comes from Scarus forsteni, assembly GCA_036419115.1. NCBI lineage: Eukaryota > Metazoa > Chordata > Actinopteri > Labriformes > Labridae > Scarus > Scarus forsteni. The sequence goes on from JAZDUH010000152.1 coordinate 1,687,618, forward strand.
CAGTTCTGTGGATGTTCCTGTCGCCTGTGTGGTCCACTCAGCATAGATGTTTGTTCCTCTCTGTCATGAACGTCCCGTGAGTGTTCAGCTCTTTGTCTGGATCATGTGAAGCTCTTCTGAAGTGTTGTTTACCTTCAACAGGCTGTCAGTTAGATTCTCAGGGTGTTGCAGTGGCCACACGGTGGGGTCACGTACGGCAGTGTGTCTGTGGGTTCAGGCAGAGTTCAGGGAGAAGCGTGGTCATTCACTGACTGTCCAGTTGTGAGCTAAGAATATAATAAAAGAAACTAAAGGAGCAGGTGAGTGTTTTTAGTGTTGAAGCTCAAACAGCAGAGGAGGGAAGCTTGGCCTGTTGTATTAATCCTGACTTTAGGATAAATGTTGTAGACGGGCCCCTTGATATCAGCAGTTTACAGATTGTGAGTTTTCACCGCACAGAGCCTCTTTGTGCTCTTTTTTCTGAATGGTGGCTTGTGGTTGAGGCCCCCTGCGCTGGCAGGAGCAGTACAATGACGGCCATTAACGTATTTTTACACGCTGACGTCACAGCTAAAGCCCGAGCTGCACACTCACTGTGACCAGAGGACCTGAGAGCTTCACGCCCGTCATCGCTGACCAGCAGACACGTGCGTTTCCAAACAGAGGGACTCATTCATGTTTGTGAGGAGATATCAGTCATAACAGCAGACTGTGTGGGTGTCAATCCCAGACTCATTAATGGACACTTTGTCCGTCCCTGTCCTCTCGACCACCAGCAGTGATCATCACTGGATTTCAAACTTCATCCTATTCCCTAACAAATCAAATCCAACCATGAATTAACTTTCTCATTTCTCTTCAGAGGTTTTTTTTTCTTTTTTCTGCTCCTGTTTCATCTTTTTGTCACTCTTAGTTACCCTGTGCCCTCTGGTGACTGCCAGCATTGAACTGTGCAGCATAAAACTTTATAATATGTTTTACTATCAATGAAAATGTTTTGATCTGTTTAATTCAGTGTATTTATTTTATTTTTAACCCAACTTCTATTTTGTCATGGGTAGATTGTAAATGCTGATTAACATGAGCAGTCACTACTAAAGCAGAACGATATCATAAAATAACAATGCAATATTTCTAATTGTTGGGTTAAACATCTTTTGAAGTTTTCAGATAAATACTGAGCCTTTCGACACAGTTTTCTACAAACCTCTCTCTGCCGACTGTGAAGCTCATCCTTGATCGTTTTTCATGTCAGAGATATTTGTCTTTTGAACTTTGACATTTGAGAAAGAAAATAACTCTTGTAGTTTCTCTCAAATGTTAGCCGTGCAATTCTCTTCCTCCTTATCATCTTTCTGGAGCCTATCAGCTGGTATAAATTCTATCTTTTTAAAAATCAGGATGTTAATATTTGAGGCTTGTGCTACAATATTTGGACTGTGTGTGCTATGTACCAAGATACATTGTGTTTCTATTTTGTCCCTCCTACTGCAATGTTTTGAGGTGAAGTTTTTCAAAATATCTGCATTTTAACACATATCTTAATTGATTTTTACCTTTTTAATATGTCAAATCTTTCTACAGCAGTACTTTGGTAGCAATGTGCAGTTGCGTTAAAAAGTATGTGAACCCTTTGGGATTACTTTGTTTTCTGCATAAATTGGTCATAAACTATGTTCTGATCTTCCTCTAAGTCACATCACTAGACAAGCATGGTCTGCTTAAACTGATACCGCACAAAAAATTATAAGTTTTTATGTATTTATTCGACTAAATATGTAAACAGTCACAGTGCAGGGTGGAAAAAGTGTTTGAACCCCTAGGCTAAATACTTCTCCAAGAGCTAATTGGAGCCAGGGGTCAGCCAACCTGGAGTCCAATCAGTGTGATTAGATAGGATGTGTAGGTTCACATACTTTCTCTTGCAACTGTAGTCTCCCTTGGACAACATAACTCTCACTCCCTCCACCAGGCCACCTATGAATTTCTAACATCTTTGATGATTAATAACAAAACAGTTATTATTGACAAATGACACTATCAGTTATGACAGTTGATTATTTGTCTGCATCCATGTGGGTAAGTGAATCATACTTATGTAGATATCATAGTTAGTGCTGTCAGGCGATTAAAAAAATTAATCTAATTAACTACCAGATTTATAATTAATTAATCTAATTAATCGCAATTTAATCTCATATCTGCTTAAAGTACCCAAATAAAGAATTTTAATTCTAGGATATTATATATTTGTAGTATAGGACTAATCAAATGAATACACTGAGAAGTGAAGATTTGTAAATCCACATTTTTATCGGTGACAGAATAAAACCAAAGTCAGGGCAACTTGTCCAGAAAATTTTAAGCTCAGTCAGGCAACTCAAATTACACTTTAAGTGTGTTTCATAAATCAAATTCAAAATAAGAAAAAGGTCGAGGACATCCAGCAAAACAATTAGGCCTGATGCATCATTAAAGAATGTAGTATACATATAGATAAATAAACTCAAAAATGAAATCAGACTAAGTCTTAAATAGGCTGTTCCTGTTGTCACCTGGGCTTTGTTTGGTTTGACTAGAGATGCATGTGTGAAGTGGCGTGCCACTGCCATGTACGGGTCCTCCAGCTGGACAATATTAAAATGTTCGTGTGCTATGATTAATCTTGCGATTATTTTTTTAATGCATTAATTTGCGATGTAATTAATTAATCTAATTAATGCACTAAAGTGACAACCCTAATTATAGTAATTGGACATTTCATTTTTGACATTTAATTATTACTTTATTATTATGCAGCCTTGTAGCTCTGAAGGCTGTTGTGTGGTCAATGGTACATAACAAGTGAATGTTCCTGAAATGCTGAAAATACCTTTTTTTTTTTTTTTACAATGTGTTTATTGAGTTTTGTGATACCTACAGAATAAAACATTCACTACATAAGATAGGGAAAAAAGGTTTGTAAATGGTAAATGGACTTAAGCTTATATAGTTCTTTTCTAGTCTTTGACTACTCAAAGCTGCTTTACACCGCAGGTCACACCTACCCATTCACACCCATTCACTCTCACATTCATTCACTGATGGTTCTGAGTTTCTATGTTAGTTATCCATCAGTATCTCTAACCCATTCACGCCCTTTCATGCCCATTTACACACCACTGACGCAACAGTGGGAGCAACTTGGGGTTAAGTGTCTTGCTCAAGGACACATCGCCATGTGGCGCCCTGAGCTGGGCTTGAACCTGCAACCCTCCAATCACTGGAACAAGCGCACTATCCAACTGCGCCACCGACGCCCCTTGTTTGTTTGTTTGTGGCTAAAAGTATCTGTAGAAATTGGATCCTTTGCATGAACTCAAGTTCAAAAATATGTATTCATACATTAAAAAAGACAAATAAAAAGACAGAAATATTCAGCTTTTATCCAGTTATTCCAAAGACCTAAGGGTACCCTATGATGGTTTTACAGACACATTAGAGTAGAATTTAAAATAATTTTAGGTAAGAAACGTAAATAGCCAAAGGAAAAAAAAAAACAGGAGTAATGAATACAACATTGTAGATATATTTACACTTCCAGAGTACATGTTCAACATTTCCTTCTACATATATATATATATATACATATATATATATATATATATATATATATATATGTATATATATACGTATATATATATATATGTATATATATGTATGTATGTATATATATATATATATATGTATGTGTGTATATATATATATATATATATATATATATATATATATATATATATATATATATACATATATATATATATACATATATATATATATATATATATATATATATATATATTTATATACATATATATATACATATATATATATATATATATATATACACACACACACACACATATATATATATATACATATATAGATGGATGGATGGATGGATGGATGGATGGATAGATATTTTTATTTTATTTTTTTTGTCTTTCTATATTTTGGTGTTGGATACCCATCATAAAGAATCCAGTACTGCCTTAAAAATAAAAACTGCTGAATTACCTGCCAAACCTGTAACCAAAACTCCCTAATTTTGGGGCATTCTGAAAATGTTTTATGATTATTTTTCTTTCTTTTAAAGTAATAATAGCAATCCTGCCACACTCTTAAAGTCACCAGGTCCTTATTTCTGTCGTGAGAGAACAGGAGGTAAACTGCACAGATGTCAGTCATGGCTAAAAATAAATCCATAAATAAATAAGATGTGACTCATGTGGAGACATACTTCAGTTTTTCTATAAGTGCTGCAGAACATTCACTCATGAGTGCACAGTGTGTTTTATCGAGGTCACTTATTTCTCCCGTTATTATCTGTAACTATTGGAAACATGTTCTGTCTCTGTTTATGAAGCATGACAGTCTGTGCTGATGACACATGATGACCCAGAATCTTTTCTTCAGTTTACCTCCTCAATAAACCGCGCTGACAGTAAACACCGAGTTTGTCCAGGCTACTGGCTTGTTGTTTTTGTTCAGACACTTCTTCTGCTTCACTTCAGTGGTTTGTTTCATTTTCCAGCTGATTGAAGACGTTTCAGTTCATAGTTCATCTGTGACGTCCTGTTCTCACAGTAGACCGGGGAGTCTTCTGTTCATCTGTACAACATTTCCTGGAAATGAAGTAACCCGTGTTTTCATTTGGTAATAGAAAGTTATTATATGACAGCGATCCGTCTGTATCGACAAATCTTGACCTTAGATGTCCAAAAGCAAATAATGATCAATGCTTTACTGAAACAAGGTGATTCCTGTGTGTTGTATTTCTTTTTTCTCAGGGTCGTTTTTGGTGCTTCAAGTTTCTGCTTGAAATCCTCTTATTTTTTTCTTGTTTTATTTGCTGTAGAAAAATCCATGCAAAATTCTGCTCACTTCCTAAAAAACTTTAATTTGTTACAAGGTTTCAGTTCTAAAATTTTTCTAACATGTTTGAACAGTTCAGATTTTGTTTAAGTCAGTTTTATTAGGCATCAATTGGAGGTAGGAATTGGAGGGCATATAAGCACTGAAAATGTGAAAACCATCTCAGTAACAGACAATAAATATCATGTGTTGATTTTAAAGCATCACTGCAGTTCAACGCTGATGCTGGATGAAACGGCCGACACGGTGCATTGTCATATTAAACAGTTTGAGGCTTTCCTCTCAAATATTTCAGGCTGAAGGATTAAAAGACCAAAAACAATCATTTGTATGGGCAGTGGGTGTTTTGTTGTGTAAAGCTCTTTACAAAATCACTTCCATAACCCGATCTGTCAGCAGTTTTATAACGCCTATAATTGTTCACATAATAAGATCATATAACCCACAATAATCAATAAACTGTAACATAATACTGATGTAACAAATTCCTGTTATATGTAAAGTTTCACTTCCTGTTTTGTTTAGACTAAAGAACATTCTGGGCTTAAGTGTGGCATAAATATACTTTTGTTTTAACTCATAAGAGCGCCTTTAATAAATTACAAGAAATTTTCCTTCTGATAACTGCTGTAAAAGTTATTTATATTTTTTCTTTAAATGACAGTATATTTAAATATATCACTTTTTTAAATTGATAATGATGATAAGGATTTCCTTGAAATACATTTCAATGTGTATTTCATGATGATTATTATGATGCCCTGAGCTGGGTCAGCAGCATTGATTTTGGTGCATTGATATTTTTCAAGTGTCAGATTGAAAAAAAAAACTCTTTTGTGGATCCAGGGACAAAAAATGACAATGCCCTTAAATCAGCGGTTAAATTATTACTTATTCCCAACTTTAAACATGTCAGTCTTTAAAACTACTTTAAAACTTAACATTTTTATGAATTGAAGCCCTTTAAAGGGCAGGATGTTTACTTATCTGTACTGTTTTTATGAAAAGAAAAAGAAACAGATGTTATATGTCTGTGTTGATTCTCATTCATCCGGGTCATGGTTATCTTGATTCAAAATCGAGAAACGAGGCTGTTTTCAGTTTTGGGAATACGTTTGTCTTCTCATCCAAGAAGCTTCTTTAGTTTCTATAGTTCCTGAACAAAAGAAGCTTCTTGGATGAGAAGTAAAATGTATTCCTAAAGCTTAACACAGTCCAATTGCCTCGATCTTAAATCTTCAAGAAAACAGAAATTATTTACATAAAATACATTGGATTATTTTTAGTATTCTGCCCTCAGATGTGTCGGTGATTGACAGCAACATTGATTCTAATACACTGTTGACTTTTGTGCAGGCACTGTAGCGGAAAACAGTTAAAAGTGTGACATTTTGAAGCAAGCTTTAAATGAGAACAGTTTTTTGTGCCGAGGTTTGCTATTTTGGGCTAATTTAAGAAACTGATACAACAATTCTAAAATCTTCAAAAAGGAAAGTCCTCTTGCAAATTTAACCTTTATTATCTCTTGAGGGTTCAGGTAATAAAATTAAACAATAACAGTGGATGTAGAATTTTTAAACCTGTTTTGTCTTTCATGAATGTTTTGACCCAAACTGAGTTGATGGTTTAGTAGGGAGTAAGGGGATCCAATTCTGCTTCATTTTCTGTTTTAAGCCCTATGTTAAGCATTTAGACTGATCCCAGATGACTTGTGGGGTCCAGAAGCTTCATAGTGGATCCATTAATTAGATGATATAGCCCTGCTGAGGCTTTTTGAGTTAGTTATGAAGCAGTCTATGTTCAACCTACTCTGTCTTAACAAGCATGCAGTAAATCAGCCTCTCCTAAGTGGCCTTGTAGCCGAATACTACAGTCACCATGGTAACGGTTGAATAAACAAATACATATCTACAGTTTGTAAACTATACAGTCAAGAAAAGTCACGTTTATGAGTCTTTTGACAATTTCTTGTCACTATCTTTTACAAAAAAAGTAAATGTGACGCTCCCTTTGCAAAACATTTTTCAGACATTGCTGTGACTCACAAGCAAAATATGAAGACGGCATTGTCTTGATATAATATTCCTGTTGTGTAGTATATTTTTTACAAATATGATCAAAATAAAGTCCTGTCTGCTGTTTTGACTTCCTCTCTGTGCTGTTGACCTCAGCTCTTGGGCAGATAAACCTGGTGACTTGGCACTGATTAGCTAATTGTAGCTGCTTAGAATAACAGGAGGGCAGAATGAGCAGAGGCACACAGGAGTCAGTGTAGGTTTTTTAAGGAGGTGTCTTAATCCTGGAGCCTCAGCAGTTTTATAAATGGTTGCATGAAGACACAGTGCTGACCAGTGAAGATTCCATCTCTTAATGTTTGTTTTGTTGTCAGCTCAGAGCTTCATGCTGGAAGAAAGACAGGTTTTGTGCAACAAGCATGCAACAGCGACAAACCTGCTCCTGCTTTAAAGGGATCTTTGAAGGGATATACCAACATTATTGTTTTTGTGTGTGTCTTGCCTCAGTCCTGAGTCCATGACAAGCAGAAAGACACCATTCTTTCCACTGTGTGTGCAGTAACAAGAAAGAGACGGACAGAACTTGTCCACCATTAGTTAGCTTAGCTCAAACACTGGGAGTCAGTGGAAAGTATTAGCCTGCCTCTGCCTACAGTCATCAGATAAACTCTTCAACAACTCGGAACGGTCCTGTGTGCTGTTGTGGCACTTTTTACTGTGTTGTGTTATGTTTTATATTTTTAGATGAAGACTAACGCTTCATTTGATTTTTAAAGAAGTATATGCAAAAATGAACCACAGCACATGGGCAAAGTGGAAATGCTCTTAAGTAGGTCAAAGCTGTTCTTAGTATAGAAGCAGGTAACGTACATAATGCGGTAAAAAACAAGAAACAACAAGCAAACAGGACTGTTTAGAGTTACTGAAGAGTTTATCTGATGAACTAGTGATGTAATCATGGTAGGGCATCACAGTGGTAGATGCTGCACACTTCCGTTGATATACTGTATGACGCGGAAGAGACGTGCAAAATGCACCAATATAAAAACCAGATATGATATGAACTGATTTAATTGTGGATTTATAGGAACTTAGAGCATCAAGTATCAATTCAGGTTATAATATCAAAAACAAACAATCCCCACTGGTACAGGGATGGGAATCCAAATCCAATTCCATTGGAGAATCGTCAACAGCTAAATCAAAGTATCGATATCATGAGTCTTTTTGCTGATCGATTACCTTATCACTTAGAATTGTGGCTTAGTTTTTACAAAAGGGGCCTACTGCACAACCTTAAGTGAGTGGAAACACCAGCTGCTTGCAGAAGCAGTTATCTCTGCTGTGACGTGTTTGACATTGTTACTACTGAAAATTTACAGACCATCATTTGCCCTCACAGAAAATCTGCAGGAATCAATAAGGGAATCATTAAGAATTTAATCAATTTGCAGGATCATTAATAGCGCGGGTATCGATAAAATCTTATCAATTCCCATCCCTACATTAGAACCAAGGACATGTATTTTCCTTTTGTATTTTCCTCATCATATCAGGAAAGATGACTCTTTAATTTTTACATGTTTCCCATCAAATGTTAATGTTCTGGTATTGAAACAACCATAAATATGAACCCAAACGTATCACATAAAGTCATGATTTTTTGCTTTTTTTGAGGGAATATGTGATCAAAGCACGACAGAAAGCCTATCTGACCCTAAATCTCCCTCATACCTGGAGGATGGGATTAGCCTGGCATCAGAAGGACATCCTGGCACACCACGGGGCAGATTGTGGATTTTCCCATTAGGATGATTGCTGGTCTTTGTTTCAGCACAGTTGCGCCCACAGTGGAATATCTTCCTAATGACATTAGAACATCAAAAGGCCGACAGAGAGCAGTTGGTCTGACTGACCTCTTGAATTAACCCACATTAGAGCAGCTCTGGACTTTAAACATGCGACACAAGGCCAGACGGGCCTCTTCTCTCTGCTCTCCTGTTTTCTGACTCTTCTGACCTGCATGTGTCTGTTCATGCTGTTAAACTTATCTTATCCTGGAGTGCAGTGTTTACCAACTGCACTTAGTGTATTTACTTTACCTGTGAAGTGCCTCTGCCTTCAAAAGGAACTCCAGAAACTGCTCAGGCCATCAGACCGATAAATCAGCAACCAATCTGAGCCTCTTTCAGCACACATACTTGATGTGGCAAATAGTTTTTAGCTAATCTAAAACAATGAACAGAGCTCATGCTGTAAAACCAACAGTCAGGGCCAGGGCTACTCATTCAGGGGGAACGCTTCCTCAGGCCCAGTCATGGAGGGCTAAAGACATGGTCCATCCCGAATCAGAATTCAAGCAATAAATCTTTTATTTTAGCTTAACCTGACACGCCAGACGGACAGTGTCATATATCCGCCACAGACATATTTCACTAGTCCATCTGGAAAAGAGACCATAGAAAATGTTTTCGGGGCAGAACCTTCAAAAACAGCAGCTGCTGGTGATTGGACAAATCAGTTTGCCTGTCACACTCACCACAGACCAATCATATCAAGCCACAATATGACGTAGCAGCGAGACCCAGTTGTTAGCCGTTAGCTTAAACTGTGTTTAAATCTTCAGATTATCTTGTTACATTAAATTTTACCACACAGATGTATCATTTATCATTTATATGTGACATTAACCTTATCAAAACAATCCCCCTTCAGGTTCTTCAGGTAAACTTCTGAGGAGAGCATATTTCACCAGGTATCGTTGAGTAACAGTGACTCAGGGCTGCCTTAAACTAATGGGCATCGTCCAAATCATTGATTGTCCAAAATAAAAAACATTATTTCCTGTAAGAAAAGCTTCAGGTGAAATCCTTTGCTCATTTTTCAAAGAAGAAATTTAGTTCATTTTTAATAAAACAGCAGATAATGCTGCATCCACAGAGACCGCTTCAGAAGCCACCATTTTTTTTAAACATGCAGTCACCTCCTGCTGGCGTCTTGTCTTCAGTTTCCGTCTCTCTCTAAAATGGTATAATTCTTATGTCTGTGTTATGAATGTTACTTATTTGATGGGCCCAGTGGTCCCACATCTCTTCATTTCTCTGAAAAAATGAATATGCTGACATTTATGGGGTGTCAACACAGAGATGAATTTAGTATTCACAGAAGTTCTTTATCAAATGGGCGCGTCATCCTCGGGGAACTGGCGTTTGAGAGCCTGAAAATGCACATTTTTGAAACCTACTTTAGATCTTCCTTCCTCACTTGGGCCCAGTCCACTCTGATTACTGGAGCTTTGTTGAATTATCCACTCAGATACCTCCGAACCCCGCCAGAATAATGAGTCTGGATTGTCTTGTTTGAATGAGGAGCTAAAAGAAGGAAAGTGTTTATTAAAGTAATAACTTAACATTTGTTCTTCTCCTCCCCCTTAGGTGTTTCTGGGTCCTAATGGTGAGGTTGAGGAGTACTCAGTCATCTCCATCCAGCAGAACGCAGCCATCAGTTCAGACCTCATCCTGGACCAGAAAGAGGAGCATCTCTTCATCATGACTCATAACATGGTATCTCCACACTCAGAGATAAAACATCCTTTATTTTAATCCCAGCATTGTCTTAGGCTTGTGCTTCCACTCACATCCTCCCTGTGCTGTAGTTATAAGGCTGCAGAAATAATTTTGACTCACTTGTTTTTTTCTGCCCCAATTCTCTGTTCCAGTAAGGCAGCCGGTCATTAGGATTATTCTAATGAACATATTTTCATTTTCCATTGTTCCAGCACAGAATGTGGGCCACCTATTCTCTCTTAATCTGATTTTGTTGAGCTTAGAGTGCATAGTTTGCACGACCGAACATAATTGTGTTGTCCCGTTTCCAGCTGCAGAAGAGGCCGGTGGCCGAGTGCCAGCAGCACCCAGACTGTCACTCCTGCCTGCTGGGACACGACCCCTACTGCGGCTGGTGTGTCCTCGAGGGAAGGTGAGAGAAACCACAACCTTCAGTGTGTCCTAATTAAACTTCCTCGATAGTTCAGATGAAATTCATCCTGCAAAGGACCTGGGGTTAAGCTTTTGAAATAATCTGCTTAAAGTTACACAGAAATAGCTTTTGTGTTATAATCTGAGTTTTAGGCTGAGATGAGGGATGGGCAACTCTGGTTACCAGCCAAGGCAAACTGGTTTATTTTATTTTCTAACATTCGGGCCACATTGGTTCAAGTGTGAGGATACTCCATGTTGGCTACAACAGCTTATTTTTATTTAAGCGCCAAGTTGATCGTTTACATCAGAGTTCACAATAACTAGAATTAGAATGATAAGAATTACCGATGCATCGATAGAAAGTCAGGGCCAAGCCGATGTTTAAAATGTCAGTGTAGCTGATAAAGATGCTGGTATTTTCCTGATCTATGATTTTGGCACAAGTCACCCATTATACCAAACTTTTTTATTTATGAATGAATATAAATAGGTTATTCAATGAGACATTTCATCTTCTCAAATAAAAAAACTCTGAAAACCTTTAGGTATGTTATTACTCAGCAGGTAAACATTTGAAACTGACAAAAAAATAATTTACTGATGGTCAGTTTTGAAAAGGGCTAATACTGGGCAAAACCAATATTAAACTGATTCATAAACTAATGTATTTTATTAATTCAAGGGGGTTTGAGGGCCCCCATAGGAAGATCTATCTTGGTGCCCCACTTTGGCCAGGGACCCCTCTGATTGTCTGCCCTCCAAACCAGATCAGGTCAAACAGGTGTATAAAAACCTGAGACCATGAAGTAAGAAATGTTCCCTTCTTATCAGAGAAGAAATGTTTTGTTTTGTTAATAGGGTTTATTCAAGCACAGATAACTTTGTTTACTTCTGTGAAAAATTAGACACCATAAGCAGCAGTAATGACTGCAGGATTTGTTTTTGCTCTTTGAAATGCAAAATAAATCACAAATTAATTAACATTCTTGTTGCTCTGAAATGTTTTGCGACTGCTTCAAAGAATTTCTCCCCAAAAACAAGTTCAGCTCTGACGTGTGATGAAGTGTCAGTGGACGTGTGAGCAGATGCCACTGTTTTGAGTCTTCAGTGTTTTTGCCAAGTCATGCTAAAACGATGGACGGATTTTGCTCTGATGGGAGAGCGGTGGGGTCTGATGAAAGAAATCCTCCTCTCCATCCCATCTGCGTCTCCTCCTCCTCTCTGCTCTCTGTTCTGCCTCCACACCTGGACGTCCACCTCCCTCTCACCTGGAGCTTTTATCTGTTTATTTAGCTCCAGCTCTACCTCCTTCTGTATCCTCTGGCACTCTCCTCTACAGTTTTCTTGTTAGGGATTGATTTAGTTCACCACCAAAAGAAAAACTGAAACACTCGGCTTTTTATATGATTAAACTAAAGAAAAAGTTTATGTCATAGACTGTAGAAGAACCCGATGAACTAATGAGAAATCTGCTGTTTGATTAATAAAAGAACCTTTGGAACATTGTTGATGCACCATAATGCCATACGGCACGTCATCTCAACCAAACTTTAGCTCAACTTACTCACAGATAGAGAGGCCGTGTTCAGGTGGGACATAAGGTTGTCTGACCAAAAGAGTTTCCAAAAGTGGAAATTCACTATTAATCCACAATAAAAGAAAAATGGGCATAATATTTAAAAAAATTCATCCTCCTTACATTAAGAGCACATAGATATATTGCAAAGACTGAAGCCATTTGTTGCACCAGGCTAGAAAGATGTAATTTAGGCCATAAGAATAATGTTTTCCCTGCATACAATGGTTAATGTGACAAGTTTCTGCAGCCAGCCTCAAGTGGACGCTCAGAGTACTGCAGCTTTTGGCCTCCATTTCCAGCCCCGTAGGTTGCCTCGTGGTCACTTAGAAAGCATCCATTCATCTATTATCCATACCTTCTACCCTTTTGGATCTGTGGGGGGCTGGAGCCTGTCCCATCTGACATTGGGCGAGAATACACCATGTACTGGTCGAAAGCCAATCACAGGGTCACATTGAGAGACAGACAACCATTCACACTCATACCTTAGGGTCATTTGCTCAACCTAAAGAACATGTTTTTGTTCTGTGGGAGGAAGCTGGAGTGCCTGGCAAGAACCCAGACATGCACAGGAACAACATGCAAACTCCACACAATACGGTCCTGACCGACCCAGGGATCAAACCAACATCTTTCTTGCTGTGATGCACGTGCACTACTTGCTGCACCACTTTGCCGCCCACTTTAAAACCCCTTCTTGCCGCCCCCGTCTTGTCCTTTTTGTAGAGTTTTAATAACAGACATCAGAAATAAACAGTTCAGTGTCATATTGTATGAATAAATTTCTTTATTCATCTTTCAAAGGTCTAGTTTAATATTTTATGAAACATGAATGAAGAGGTTTGTTCATAGCATCATACAGACATGAAGGATCCTGTGGTGTCTCCCTCACAGATGTGTGCTACAGTCAGAGTGTTCTCGAGGAAACCAGCCCGGTCAGTGGCTGTGGAGCTTCGACATGGAGCAGCAGTGTCTGACCATCCAGGACCTGAACCCTTTCAACATCAGCAGGGAGGAGAGCAGGACGGTAGGTCTGACTAAAGAGTTAATGATAAACAAAACTGAGAGAGAAGCCAAACCAAACTGTTATGACAAAGGATTAAAGAGAACAGTACGCCCTCTGTAGAGGTTGTGAGGGTGCTTTGAAGGTCAGTAGAGCTTCAATCAAGACCCACAGTGACTCGATACCATCACGCTGCGTGTTTGGTGTACGCAGAGAAGCTCAGATGTTCTTCACAGGCTGTTGCAGGCAAACTTTGTGGAAGCAAAAACAAAAATGGAATCATACAGTCTAAAATGCTTTTAATATTAGACCCTGGGTGGCTACAGTACTTTTCCTACATGTGTCCATGCTCTATTTAAACTGTGGTCTTTTAATAATATTATAAAACACACAAGAGCTCAGAGTATTTCTGCCTTGACCTGCCAAAGGTGTCATTCGATCTTTTGCACATAAAACATTAAATACTCCTTTTTTTCCTGGTCCTGTTAAGATGTGTCACTGTTGCCCACCAGTGTTTATTTCTTTTTGTATGTTTTCAGAAAGTCATCACAAACTTAAATCTAGATCATCTTCAGGTTTGAGCTGAAGCAAAGTAGCATGAAAAGGAATGGTACTTATATTTGTCAGTGAGAGGAATACTTAGCAAAATGTCTTACTTCCCACAAGAGTGAAATAAGATTTTTAAAAAATGGAGGATCCTTGCTGCCCTTTTTTGCGAAATGAAAGTCCTGGCTTGCAAGTCCGGAGAAAATCAAGAAACAGAGATTGGCTGTCCATCATCTGCAGGGAAAATCTGAAGGTCTAAGACATGCACACACTTAAAGCATAACAATTCAAGGATATATGTGTTTTGTTATTTGTGTGTGTGTTTGTGAATGTGGCACTGTGTGTGGGTGTGTGTGTATACAAGTAGACCCAAAGACAGCCCTGTCGTTGACTCTGAATTATTAGTTGCAAACACTTGATGTCTTAGTTAGAACTGTGTGTGTTTTGCATACATCACTTTTTTCCCCTTTCCATGGTCTACATTATTCCCAACATTTAATTCTGTCATTTGTTTCCCAATTTGTTTTCTTTCAGGCCTTTCTGCTTCATCCATCCACCTTTTCAGGCATTCTATTTCATTGTTTCATTGTTTACTGTAGTTCTGTAATTCTACAACAGGACTGTAGGCCGCACTGAAGGAGTTGCAGAATTGTAGAAAACTATTCTGCCCAAATTTGTCGATTTTCACATTATTTTGCTGTGATGGTGGGATTAATTTTGTGTTACTTTTGTCTAGGGCTGTAAAGTCCAAGTCGACTGGTCGACTAATTGGTCGATGCGTGCTCAGTCGACCAAAATTCTGATGGTCGACCAAATGTGTCATTTTTTTTCCCCCCCTTCAGTTCATTTCATCAGAAGAAACGTATCAAGTGAAATGGGGTTATTTTCTGAGCACCCCCATCATGTCTTAGAACACCATTTCAATGTATTTATCGTTCATTTCAATATTTTTATTCAAGAACATTTCAATATTCTAGTGTAATGATCGTGTATTTGTTTTATAACTGCATGCGCTCTGCCCGCTGCCCACGCTGCAGCGGCTGCATCCCTCACCCAGTCCGTGCTGGATTTTATGCCTCATATAAACACCCAAATGCAAAAACCACATCACAGAAGAATTGACAATTTATTTCTGAGGGTATGAGGCCCATGCTGCTGCCATGCCAGGTCCCTCTTGAAAAAGAGATTTTAAATCTCAATGAGGCTTTTATCTGGTTAAATAAAGGATATAATAATAATAATAATAATTGGTGTCGTGGAAGGCCAAGAATTTATCGTTCACAGAAGGAATTGACAATTTATTTCTGAGGGTATGAGACCCATTGGTGTCGTGGAAGGCCAAGAAAAACATTGAAACCTGGATATTCAGTGCCGGCGCGCCAGACAATTACGCACGCACTCACGGCAAAATACGAGGGAGTAAAAAGAGAAAGTTTCTGAGTTAATAGATAAAGATAACAGATGTGTACATCTCTTCAAATGGAGTCCTATATGAGAGTGACTGCCCATTTCATTGATGAAGACTGGAAAGCAAAAAGTCTTCTGCTTGAGAGAGGTAAAAAAGGAGAGGCGGACACGGGAAGAAACATCGCTGCGGATTATATGAACTTGCCGATGCCTCAAAGGTCGAGCAGAAAAAAAAGTGTCTGTTGTAGTGAACAACGTGGCTAATATGGAACTCTGTATGGAAACACTTAAGGAGTCACATGAATGGTTTAAGATGCAGGGCATTTGGAGGTGCGCCGGGCGCGCCGGGCACACTCCCGCCGTGGCTGCAGCACGTCATGTTCTGGCACATTTTAATAAGGGGCACAAAGCCAAAACTGGGCTAAAACAGAAGCAGAAGCAGGTGCTGATATAAGTTTAATCCAGCAGCAGCACGTCATTTTGTGGCGCATTTTAAAAAGGGACACAAAGCAGAAAAACTGGGCTAAAACAGAAGCAGGTGCTGATATAAGTTTTACTGAGCCGCCCCCCCCCCACCGCGGTTGGTCGATTTTTGGTGACAATTGCTGTGTTTTGGTCGACCAACAAGTTCTTTGGTTGATTACAGCCCTACTTTTGTCATACTGTTATTGATGCATTGGGTTTCATTTTCCAGTACATTTTAAGTTTCAAAGTTTTTTCATCTTAAGATTTGAGGAATAAGGCATTTCTTTGTGTTATAAAACATCCATCTGTCCATTATCTATGCTTCTTATCCCTTCCAGGGTTGTGGGGACTGGAGCCTATCCCAGTTTACATTGGGTGAGAGGCAGGCTACACCCTTGACTTGTTGACAGCCAATCACAGGGCCACAGAGAGAGACGGATAACCATTTACACACCAACCCACAGCCAAGGGCAATTTGAAGTCAGCAAATAAAAAAGTCTTAGTTGTATACTCATACTATGTGTTTTGGAATAGTATTCCTCTGTCACAGGCTGACATTTAGGGCAGGATGTGAGGAAGACGAGCTCTGTCTCTACCTGTTGGGTGACACAGTGAGTGGCAGAATCTGCCCTCCTCGGGGATCTGGCTCTTTTTGTGACGTCCCGTCTCTAAAGTCAGTCTATGGTCCTAATCAGGACTTTTCTCAGTGAATGATAATTCACCATCCTCGGGTTATCTGTCTCTATTCTGTTTAAGGCCAAATACCATTTTAATTTGCTTTGTTCTGGTTGCTTCTTCACCTTATTTCACATACATTTCTTTTTATTGTTCACTTGATTTGGTCGAATTCAGTGATGACAACTTTGGTTTTTCCTTTTTGCATTGAGGGCCGAGTCATTGCAATTTCACCATCGACCATTGCAATAGCTCATACTTTTATATATAGACCATTGTCACAAGCAGTTATTTTATAAACATTTACATACATTTAAGCTCAAATGAAAGCTTAAATTTCATGAATTCTCAGGGTCAAAGTTTCTGGAATCATTCCTAGAATACAGATCTCTGTGCGCATCAGGATTTCTTGGTCTATAATATCAGAGACTGTGTTAGGCTTGTTACTTCTGAGTGAACATGTTTGCTTTAATAAGAGCAATTTTAGGCTGCTTCTAGTTGGTAAAAAATCTCCGCACACACCAACTTTTCTGAAACTGTCAGAGACAAACAGACAGCAGTAAAACAAGCTTTTGTTATGGACTGTGTGTTTGCAGAGAATTGTGATTAGCTGGATAATTTCCAATATTCTATGTTACTAGTCATTCAATCCTTAAAAATGAGAAATGGGTATACAGTTTGAAATATCAGAATTTCCCTTTAGTGCTCATTACAATAATAAGAGCATTAATCAGAGAGCCGAGAAGACAACACTCAATCTTGAGGCAGACATCTCTGTGGAGGTCGTTCTGACATACGTGACTGACAGACAATGTTTTTGACTTCAGTTGGTGCAGGAACACTGGCAGATAGAGGAGGACATATGCAGCCAAAAAATAAGAACAAAAAGAAAAAAGAAGAAAAACAGAAAAATACCCCAAGGACTGTGATCTGAGAATAATTCATGTTCATGCAGCAGGGGGATATAATTCAATTTCAAATTCAATTTCTGCACATTGACATTTATAAGAGAGCTGCTCAGATTTATGTGTTCAGTTTAATCGCCGGCTGTCACTTCGTCCTTCAGCGACCTCAAACAGCTTCTTCTCTCTCTCTGCTGACTCTGACTCCTTATAGTGGAGTCGGTTTGTTTGTTCAAAAATGATTTATGGTCACACAGTCTGCTCCTTGATGTTGATTTCTTCTTATTTACATACCAAACATCCAGATACTGTACGACTTGTTTCCCAAAAACAATTTGACTCTGTGTAAAATGTTTCTTAAAAGGAAATGTTATGATAACTAGGACTACTAACAACAGCTGAAAGACAACACATCGATTACTAAACAAAATTTTAGGAAAATCATTTATATTTTGATGTCAGTTACACATTTCAAAAGAGTTGGGACCGATCAAGCTCTATTCAACCACCTTTACAGAAACATTCTGTTCAGTGTTAGAGACAGGAAATCTGCTTTGAGCGTAAAGTTTGACATTTCTTGCCCACTGTGAGATTTCCACTGTCCTTGTGCCTCAGAGGCTGGAGACGTTATGTCTACTGGCTGTCTGTCCGTCTGTATGCCCATCCATTTGTCCATATGGATCAGATCGCAGTCTGGAGTCTTAAATAATTCTCTAAGGACTTGGACCACAATCCAAGGGTCTCTGTCCACCTAGATTCAGTAATGCAAAGGTCTTGTAGTTAAATCCTTTGCTGGTAAATAGATTATCTAGAATATATATATAACGATGTACAAACAACCATTCTGACTCCTGATTGATCTGATTTTGTTGGTGGCTGTTACAGAGACAAGTCTCAAGAAATCAATGTTGTTATCGCAGAAAATTCTTCCAGGGATTTTCCTCAAACTTTGCTCGTGAAGCCATAATGACGCATAGGTGAACTCATTTGATTTTGAAGGTCAAAGGCAAAGGTCAAGGAAGTAGCCAGCTGATCACCCTTAGCTTGCAAAAGTAAGATCTCCAGAAGGCTTTAAGGGATGCTACTCAAACATTCGTCATCCATTTTTTAAACAGTGGCCCGCTGGAGGCCTGGAACCTTCCTCAGGTTTACGTGAGATGTAGTGAACGTCCTGGACCAGCCACCACTTGCCAGGCAATCACAGGGCTGACATGTAGTGATACAAAACCATTCATACACACTCAGTCTTGAGGACAATTTAGGTCACCAATGGTCAAAGGTCTGTGGGATGAAACTAGAATATGACGAGAAAACCCACACATGCAGAGGGAGATCATGCAAACTCCACACAGAATGGCCTCGGGGAATAAAATGAGCAACCTTCTTACTGTGAGGCACAACACTAACCTGCAGCCCTGGCAAAATGACAGTCATGGTTATTGATGGATTTGAGGTTGTGGTGATTGAGCAAAACATGCATGTGTCAGTCCTAATAAATCAGAACATTTTAAAAATAAGAGAACATTATCCCTCACAGTAATTAACCCATCACTCAATAAATCCAGACCAATACTTACAGCTAGAACCACTGTCCAAAGACCATACTCAGGAACTGGAAATAAAGACACAAACTGAGTAAAAGGTAAATGGACTTGAGCTTTCTAGTGGACTTTCTAGTCTTTGACTACTCAAAAATGCTTTACACCACAGGTCACACCTACCCATTCACACCCATTTACTCTCACATTCACTCACTGATGGTTCTTAGTTTCTAAGTTAGTTGTCCATCAGTATCTCTAACACATTCAAGCACTTTCATGCTCATTTACACACCACTGATGCAGCAGTGGGAGCAACCTGGGGTTAAGTGTCTTGCTCAAGGACACATTGCCATGTGTTACCCGGAGCTGGTCTTGAACCTGAAACCTCCCGATCACTAACCAAGCACACTATCCAACTTCAACACCGACCCCCTGGAGCTGAGCTCATCACACTGGTTAAATATCCTGAAAGACTCACAGCCTGTTTTAAAGCAACCTGGACCTCTCCTCTTCTCAGAGCCCTAAATTTATTGTCTTAAAAACATTGGTGTTTTTGCTTTTATCTCTTTCTTCTTTGTATTACTTATTACTTGTCCTGTTTGCCTTTCTATTCTTTATGCTGTTACTGTCTTGGTTTTTGTTGGTTTTTCGTTTTTCTATGCTTTATTTATTTATTATTATTTTTTTTGTTTGTTTTGTTTTGTTTTTGTCTTATGATCTTCTCCTGTATTTTCAAATTTCTTGTTATTTCTTTTGTACTGTTTGTACTTTAATCCGTTTTATGTCTTGTTAAATGTTTGCAAGTAAGGAAAAGAAAAACAAGAGATAAATAAAGATCATCAGGGAAATCATAAACATAAAAATATTATCATTGACAAAGTTGAAAATATGAAAAAAATCAACCATGTTTCAGTGATGAATTATTCTCAGTTGTCCTGTTTTCATACTTGTGTGAAGCCAGCTGTATTTTATTTTTGTTTTGTTTGTATTTATGTTTTGTTTTTGCTTCAGGTGTCTCTGTCTGTCCCGGGACTCCCAGTGTTGGAGAAAGATGAGTTTTACTCCTGCTACTTCCAGGACATCCACAGTCCCGCCATCGTCACAGAAACAGGAGTCACCTGTCATTCTCCGGACACCCACCACATCCCCATGGTGCACCTGGGAAAGGGTGAGTGCATTTAAGGCCACATTTGAACACTCGTTTTACTTTTCCTGGGTGAAAGCTGGTGAAGTTTCATTATTGGTTTGAACTTTGATTCTTTTTGTGACTGGAGGATTAGTTCATGATATGATTATAAAGATCTGTGTGTTCTAAGCACGTGTTTGCATGTTCATGCAGAACATACACATATACGCATATCTGCTGTCCATGTTTCATCAATCTAGGCCAACCCAAATTCTTCTGTGTAAGCCAGCTTACACAGCAGGGAATAATCTGTATTTTAAAGTTTAAAACTGATTCTCAGACACTTTAAAATGTGCCTCCATTTTTAGGGTCTTGAATGTTGTTTTATTGGAAAGCAGCTTGTTCTGCTGAAGTAAGACCGTGGCTGAAACTAACAGTGCTTGTAGATAAAAACTGAATCCTCTGCAGGGGTCAAACTGTTCCAAAAATACACAATCTGAGGGTCTGTGTGTCTCTGGCACACATACACACACGATCACTGTTTCCCATGCATGCATTCCTGAAACTTGGGGCTTGTTGTCGTTCTCAGGGTGCAGGGTTTAAGGGGAATCAGCCCAGAGGGGTTTTTTAAAGATACAAACACACAGGCAGTATTTTAGGATTGAGCTGTGGCTTACCTTTATTTTAAGGGGGTTAGTGTGAGCGCTCACTTAATAAAAGATGGAGCTGAAGGCCTGTAAGGACAAATGTTGCTTTAAAGTTAGAAATCAGACTCTCACCTGACTGCCTTCATACAGTCCAAAGTCTGGATATCAACAAGTCTGCTTTGAAGGCTCATAAACACATTTCAAAACATTTCACTAAGGTAGACTGCTCAGTCTTCTGTTATTGACAGAAAGTAAAATCAGGGAGGCACCGGACATCACCATCCATATCAGCCCTTTTTCAAACACTGGCCGTCAGCCTATAGAGAAGTTGTAGTGTTGTTGTTGTTTTTGTTTTCTTTTGATAAAGAAATGAGTTCCAGATCTAATAAAACTGCTAACTAAGCTGTTAGCATCTATGCTAATCTCTATGGGTGCAGTCACTTCCTGCTGTCGTCTCACTCCCACCTCTTCCTGCTCTAAAAGATGCTTAAAGGGCTGTCCTGCTCTTGGCCGAGCGCAAACATTGTAGATGTAAGCTTTGGAAGAAGATGGATCTGCATAATTGCAGACATTGAATCAGGTGGATCCAGCTGCTGCACAAGGCTTCAGCAATCAGCCACTGTACACTGAGCCAAGCTTGAGTCAGAGAGCATGTTCCACTTCAGTGTCATCATATCAAAAACAGTTTTAAGCAGCTTCACGGAAAATATAGATCATTTATTATTGTATCAAATGTTGTTTTTCTTACTTTACACCTGTTTCTAACTCAAATGGACTGTTACCATGAAAGTTACAAATCAATTTTAGTTGAGTAGAGACCACCTGCTCTTGAGACAAAAAATGCAATAATGATTTTGGAAGTATTAGCATATCCAGTATTGGCAAAAATCCACTGTTGTCCATCCCTAATAGCAAATATAAAGTATAAAAGAGTTAAACAGCCATTTTCCAACACTGTGCTGCATTGATGTCAAACAATTAAAATACAAATTGGGCTTTAAATATGGAGATCTGAGATGTCCCTTTAAAGAAGTCACACAGGTCAAAAACAACCACCGAAGCCTGTTATGGATAAAATGTGCCAATCCTTTGTGGAGGAAAAATAAAGGAGACACAACCGTCCAGCAGACCTGCAGATCACCTTCACATAGGCTCTGAACACCAGTGTTTGGCAGCACTTTCAACTTTAGTTATAATCATTTGCCTTAAATATATTTAAGCTTCAGTCATAATTTAGTCATCTAAATTGTTTTACTGTCAGTTTAGTTTAGTTGATGACATTTCTGAACATTTTTGTCGATGGAATCTACTGTAAATTTAGTTGGTTATAATATGAAGTGTAAGGCTTTTTTATGTTTCCTTGAATTTCTGAAGTCATTTTTCACATTTGGAAACATCTAATAACCCTTTATCGAATGTTAGTAAAGCTTGAATGTATAAATGAGCAGAAACAAATTAAACTTTTGTGTGAAATGCAGTCACCTTTATTCAGTCTACCTGGCAGAGCATCTCAGTTACAATACCAGAACTGACAGCAAACAGTGAACCTGCTCTACATGAATATATTAATTCATAAAGAGAGCAGCTCTGATTGGATCACTCCCCAACTTATCCCACCACCATGAAGTTAAGGCAGCTGTGATTGGATGTCCCTCTGAACTCATCCAACCTCTCCACACAACCAAATCAGCTGTGATTGGATAGATTCCTAACTTGTCTCTACTTTCTGCATGACCAGATTAGGTCTGACTGGATTAAGTCTGTCAAATATTTTCCTCTAGTTTTTTTTATTTTGTTGATAATAATGTCAGTTAATGTAGTTTTAGTTTTTGTCCTTGTGCACTTGTTTTTATTAGTTACCGTCTAGTTTTCATCAGGGGAATAGAGGTTGTTGACAAAAGCCATGATGAAAATAATCAGTCAATAAACTGAACACTGCCTGACGGGTGGACGGACAGAGTTTCTGCACAGTGGTGAGCCTGTTAGATGGATGTGCTCTCAGAGCCTTGGACTGCGCAGTGTTTTTGTCTGCTCTCTCACTCTCCGTGTACTGAGGATGGAGCGAGCACATGGTTTCTATTAGTCCTGTGTATTTTGGCTATACGGACCAAGCCCTCTATCCCATGTCCCCTCGCCGTGTTTTGGGAAAGATCTTCCTCATCCCAGACTCCTGAATCAGAGGCGATAAGCCTGTCCAAATATTTTGAGAGCTCGCCTCTCTCAGCTGTGCTTCAGATGAAACATGATGTCACTCTGTTGTTTTCACCTTGTTCTCACGTCCTCCTCCTCCTCTCTTTGTTTTTGGCCTCCTCAGACTTCGTCACAGTCACCCTGTCTCTGCGATTCGGGGGCGTCACCGTCACAGCGAGGGATTTCACCTTCTACGACTGTACGGCTGTAAAGCAGCTGTCTGGCAGCATGCCGTGAGTTTAAAGTGTTGATTTATGAGCTCTGCTGTCCGCCCAGACACTGTCCCTCCATCAGTGTAACCTTCACCTGTCCGTATGTTGGTCTGTGTTTTCCTCATTTTTTTCTCCACTCCATGTTTTTATGGTTTTGAATCATTCTCTTCACTCTTGTTCTTTTGCTGCATGTCGTCACCACTCTCTTCCATATTAACCTTTCTCATCTTGATGCTTCTCTGTAGTTTAGGAAATATTTCAGTACAGGTGGACTTTGGTTGTATCAGGTACTGGACATTAGCCAGTAAAGAAGTGGGGTACACTGCTGTTGGCAGGTACAGATATTTCACATAATTATGTGAGTTTTACGCATGGATGTATTATAACAACTGGATAGCGTGGCTCCGCTTTCCACCATGTAACGGTTTTGAAGCCATAATATCCCCTGTCAGGGCGCCGCCATTGTGCAGCCAGTAGAGAATCTGGACCATATCTGGACGCAGCTGCCGTAAACGGTCGCAAAACTCCGCAGCATACAGCGTACACAATCATTGTGAAACTGCCGTAAACCGCGGTTATTTTTTAAACTCTAATAACTGATGAAAAAGAAACTTTTCAGAAAAAAGAGGACTTGGAAAAAACGCAGCCCAATAATACTTTCATATCACCACAGCATAAGAATGGGAGAAATATTTCTACAAGGTGTAATAATTTTTTGAAGTTTCACTACGGCCCCGTTCAGATGAATGGGGGAGACAGAGAGTTGGCCTATACTGCAGCCAGTCACCAGGGGGAGCAGTTTTTGTGGCGGCTTCAATTCGAGCCCAGCGACATGACGTCCATGTTTTTTACAGTCTATGGTTTTACGTTAAAACAAACCACTCAAGTATGTTGGATCTATGTACGATTGGAAAAGAATTCAGAGCACTTCATTTTTCCTGCAGGCAGTCTTTGTTTGGCACTTTTTTAGTACGCAGTGTAATCTACGTGGTGTAATCATCAAGAGTGAAAAGCAATTATAGAGCAACTATGGAACTACAACATGGTGGTTTGACTCCTCCTAGCAAACTCAAAATGCTGCACTGATAGTTTAGAAGACTTTTTTTAAGTCTACTAGTAGCCAAAAGGTTAATTTGTGGTATTAGTTAATCTGATGAAAATGAAGGAGGAGGGTTTACAACCGAATCTAGTAATATATGTATTTTTTTTGTATTTTGGGGGGATTTTGTGCCTTTATTGATAAAGACAGTGGACAGGCTTGTGAAAGGGGCTGAGAGAGTAGGGGAAGACACTCTGCAAACTGGTCACAGGCTGGATTTGAACCCGGGCCGGTAGAAGTATTTGGGATGTGCCTGGTTGCTAGCCACTCCGCAAAACCAGCACCCCATCTAGTAATATTTTTGAAAGCCAATGGGAAGCCTGAATTTGCTTTTCCCTGCCCCCTTATTACCAAATATGGCTCATTAGTAGTACTGGTTGGCATTTTTCAGTCTAAAAGTAGTACAAGTGACACTTTTGCTTCACTGGTAAAGTCTACTCAGGAACTAGTTGACCGAAACTGAGTACATGTACTCCAAATTGAATACTCGTGGAGCTTAACAATGTCAATTTTATACTTAAAAAGCTTTCCATACACCTTAAACAAGCATGTCAGGCCAAGGATTTGCACTGCACTTGGATACAGTAGCTCTGCCTCTCTCTCTCTCCATGTTCTTTCTCAGGTCCTTTTCCATTCATCATCCACATGACCCTGACTCTGTTTCTTCTTCTCAATCTTTGTTTTTTTTCTTCAAGCCTTCCATCATCACACTCTCTAAGCTGTACTCTCTCTCCCTCTTTTTGCTGCGTTTAGTTGCCGTGGTTGTGTCATGAGCAGATGGGGCTGTAACTGGTGCGTTCATCAGCACCTGTGCACCCACAAACCAACCTGTGAGGAGGGAGTCGTCATCTACAACCACCACGTAAGTCACTCAAACAGAGTAGGTGTCATGTGTGTACATTCTTAGGAAACTAATTTACAGTATCAACACTTGACCAGTCGTTGTTTCCCTGTCACCAAACATGGATTCACTCAAGTATTTATGGGTGAAGTTCTTTTTAGATTCCTAAATTTTTAGGGAAAAAAATAGTTCTGTACCTCAACAAAACTTTTAATATTTGGATCAACCAGAAACCCGAGCGTTAAAAAAATTGAACTAGTTTTAAGTCCCAAAAACTAAACTGCAGTTCCTCTAGTGTCCACTTGAGGCTGTCTGCAAGAAGAAGTTCAGGGGAACTCGTGCTCGAAATACAAAAGAAACTGTTGCCACATCTTATAGAAGCTTTTGGGGAAACTGCAAGCTACAGTTGTGCCCAAAAGTTTACACCCCCCAGCAGAATTTCAGATTTTTTGGCCTTTTCCCAGAAAGTATGAATGGTAACACAAAAACCTTTCCGTCACTCATGGTTAGTGGTTGGGTGAAGACATTTATTAAAAAAAAGATTAGTTTACTCTTTTTAAATCATAATGACAACAGAAACTTCCAAATTGACCCTGTTCAAAAGTTTACACCCCCCAGTTTTTAATACCTTGTATTTCCCCCTTTAACATCAATAACAGCTTGAAGTCTTTTGTGGTAGTTATGGATGAGGGTCTTTATTTTCTCAGATGGTAAAACTGCCCATTCCTCTTGGCAAAAAGTAAATTCTTGGGCTGTCTTGCATGAACTGCACATTTGAGATCTCCCCAGAGTGGCTCAATGACATTGAGGTCAGAAGACTGAGATGGCCACTTTAAAACCTTCACTTTATTCTGCTGTAGCCAATGGCAGGTTGATTTGGCCTTGTGTTTTGAATCATTGTCGTGTCGGAATGTCCAAGAACGTCCCATGCGCAGCTTCTGGGCCGATGAGTGTAAATTTTCCTCCAGTATTTTCTGATAACATGCTGCATTCATCCTTCCATCAATTTTGACCAATTTTCCTGTGCCTTTGTAGCTCACGCATCCCCAAAACATCAGTGATCCACCTCCGTGTTTCACAGTAGGATTGGTGTACCTTTCATCGTGGGTCTTGTTGACTCCTCTCCAAATGTAATGTTTATGGTTGTGGCCAAAAAGTTCAATTTTGGTCTCATCACTCCAAATATCTTTGTTCCAGAAGTTCTGAGGCTTGTCTGTGCTGTTTGGCATATTGTAAACGGGATATTTTGTGGCATTTGCGTAGAAATGTCTTTCTTCTGGCGACTCGACCATGCAGCCCATGTTTCTTCAAGAGTCTCCTTATTGTGGATCTTGAAACATCCACTCCATTTTTTTTCTGAGAGTCCTGTATTTCAGCTGAAGTTATTTGAGGGTTTTTCTCTGCATCTCTAACAATTGTCCTTGTAGTTGGAGCTGAAATTTTTGTTGGTCTGCCTGACCGTGGTTTGGTTTCAACAGAATCCCTCTCTCCCCTTCTTAATTAGAGTTTTAACAGTGCTTCTTGGCATCCTCAGTTCCTTAGATATCTTTTAAAATCCTTTTCCTGTTTTATACAGTTGAAATACCTTTTCTCGCAGATCTCTTGACAATTCTTTTGCTTTACCCATGACGCAGAAACCAGAAACTTCAACGTAGCACTGAGTGAAAGATGCACGTGTCTGTCAGGAGCTCAGAAACTCACTGAGCTTTCATACACACACACAGTTTACAAGCTAATAGATCACAGAGAGGATGGTTACCTTTAGTAGACATTCAAACCCATTTGTGTCAAATTTTGTGCATGTTATCAGGCCAAAACTGCCAGGGGGTGTAAACTTTTGAACAGGGTAATTTTTAAAGTTTCTGTTGTCATTATGATTTAAAAGGAGTAAACTATCTTTTTTTTCAATAAATGTCTTCACTCAACCACTAACCATGAGTGACAGAAAGGTTTTTGTGTTACCATTAATATTTTCTGAGAAAAGGCCAAAAAATCTGAAATTCTGCTGGGGGGTGTAAACTTTTGGGCACAACTGTATGTGATTGAGATGCTCAAGTTTAACGTGTGCCATCACCTCCTTTATCATAAATTATAACTTGAGTGGATATAGAAATGGTAAATGAAACTGTTGATTTCTGAGTGTACACACTGTTTAATGGACAAAATAGTATTTACATGGTTTTATGTATTTAAGAAAAATAGTTCCACTCTTTTAAAAACAATGAAGCTGGGTGTAAAAATGAAGCCGTTGTAGAGGCTATGAATTATGATAATTTAGCTAATCCAACTCATGACACCAAAAGTCTGTACTGTACCTCCAATGTTGGCAAGCAGCTGCCTGTCAGAGTTGCCAGATGTAGCTAGTTATCCTGAGGCTCACTGCACAGATGACAGAAATAGCTTACTTTTGGTCCATGGCACTAGATAACAATGTTTATGCTGCATGGACAGACTGTCCTTTAATGACCTTCTTATCAAAAATGTTAGGAACTTATTACTAACCTTGGTATGGTCACCCAACACATTACTGTTTCTGAATCCAGGTAAGAGGACACGTTACCTCTTCAATAATTTCAAAGTGGCAATGCTACGGTACAATAAACTGATGAGCTGCAGTTCTCGTTCTATTTATGCATTATTAAGGTGTGGGGTTATGAATCCAGCATTGTTTGCGTCCATATATCCACCCAGCAGTCAAATTCTGCTCTGCCTTTGGCATTTTTCTGCCCAAGATGACAACAACTATGCAGGACCCCTTTAATGAGGCAGAGAGCATAAATTATGAATAAGACAGCAAATGTATCTTTAGGCCACATTTTCTCCCTTTTGTACTTCAGCTGCACAACAATAATTCATTTAAATCCCAAAACAGGTACCAAACAAAGCACTGTTTAAATTCTGGTTCAGTTATTTCACTCCAGCAAAAGGCTTGTTTTTAGTTAAACCCACCGTGAACTCAACAGGAGTACAGACCGGTATGGAGCAAACGTCACATTTAATTTACTGCAGTTGGGAAAGTGTACTGGTGACAGAAAACAGTAAAAACAAGAGGAGAGAAACAGGACACATCCCTGGTATGAGAGCAGAATAGGACAAAGTGATTTTTTGTGCCATTTGTTGTAGAGAAAGAACAAGAAAAAATAACATGGCCTATATTCTTGTTGAAAAAAAATTGCTTTGAAGTAAAACAGTATTTAGGTTTATTTCTACACAACAATGGAAGTCGCTTCTGCTGCTGCTTCTGTTATATTATAGCAACAGCAGCAGTAAAATGTCGTCTCAGTTTTTTTCTTTTTATTGATTAGAGTCTCTAAAAAGAAAAATCAGAATGAAGTCCAAACATATATCATAACACACTGTATACAAACATAATACCATATAGGAATAGGTTTATTTTCTGTAAAATGTAAAAGTCTGTAAAGTGTTTGTGACTGTGTTATGGATTTAGATCACTGATGAAGTTTTTCAGCTCCAGATTGGTTTTGGACAGGGCCAAATTCAGGGCTCAAGGCCCACTTGGATTCCTTTGCAAAACCTCAACTTTTCATGCTACGGCATATTAAAACATGGCCCCTTCACCTGCGTGGTATCTTATTTTACGACTGGAGCATTTCCGTCACATGACTGGCTCATCTTCACTATACTCCACTTAGTTATTTTTGCTTTCCATTAGCATTGTACCTGGCAGAGTTTTTGGAACCCTTCTCACAATGATTAAAGCAAGCTGATCCAAGACGAGGGTCGTTTTCACACCTAGCTTGTTTGGGACAGTTGTTCTGATACAGGTGCTCGTTTCTACGCTGTTTGGTTCATTTGTAGGAACACATCAGTCGATCCCTGTTTCCACACGAACAGTTTGGCCAGGCTGGCCTGAAATAGGTGGTCTTTACTTGCTCCCAACTGACCTTTGGAGTAGTTTGTTTGAACTGATAACACATCTGCTCCAGGATCCACCACAAACTTGGAGACGAGTTAACTCATCACACTGCTTTGGTCGTAAAAGCAGCAGCAGTGATCACTGCATTACAGCACCCAGACAACCAGATTGAGAACAAAGTACTACTTTGTGTGTACACAGATACAACATACTCTGTTTCAGTGGGCCTAACTTGGCTGAATAAAGGTTAAATAGATAGGTACATAAATACCATGAAGATATCAACAGGTTAACATCGCTCACTGTCTGTACAGCAGATCATCACTGGACTGAACAACACCGACTCTTCAAAACTGGTCAATATTCACAAACTGTACCAGTCAGATTTTTTTCAAACAGGAGAACTGATTTTAAAGCTGCTCTCTGCCTTTACAGAATTGCTGTCTGTTTCTCTGCGGACTCCTCTGCAGGTGTTACATTGTATTAAGTTCCTGTGCTATCTGGTGTCCTCTGTGGTCTTCCAGTGAGCGTTAAAAGCCCCTTTTCTTCATGTACAATTTGCTTACACTTTTATTACTTGGCATTTCCAACATTGACAAATATGCTCATATGTGTCAGCTTACATAGGACATATAGTAACTGCAATTAAAACTATTATATTTTAGTTTTGTGGATATGTTACCTGCTGGCTTTTTTCCCATTATGCCCAGCACTACTCACACTCATAGGAATGCTGGCTATAGTATAACAATGTATGGCCACCTCCAGTCTTCCAGCCTGGACTTGACCCAGCTCCAAAAAATACTGCCGTATGAACACGAAACAATCCAAAGTAAATACACACATTTGTGGGATTTTTTAAACTGAATTGAAACAAAGCAGCTGATCTGTAGGTGTGAAAATTACATAAAATATGATATGGTGATGTTACTTACCACTGAATGGTGAGAATGTTGCTAAAAAAGCATGAGTAATTAGCTTTGTGACCATTAATCAGATCTTTTTTTTGGTCTTTTGTTTTATCTTAAAGGTTGGAGTTGCATGGGTAGAAAAAATTGGCCAAGTTGTCCACATGGATCATTACTTTCTAATGTGAACTGACTATAAGCTGTTGTAAGCTAACCTTTTATCCATAAATCATGTCATTATTTGTGACAACAGCACAAAAATGATCTATTTTTAAAAGGATCTGGTAAGTAGAGAGAAGTAGTCTAAGTTTTCCTCTCAGGAAAAAAACACTTTCATGCCTGTTTTGTCAAGACAAGTGTGTTTTTTGTCGTACCATAACTGCTTTTTACATATCATGAGCTTCAACAACACTATAACTGCAGGTTATGTGTTAAAATCACTCTTAAGTTGAGTTTTGGTTATCTCCATTCCCTTTGTCCATTAGTTTTATTTCTGTCTCACCCTCTCCTCATGTCCTCCTCCTCCACCTCCCTCCTCCAGTTTAAACTCCCCACCTCAGCTCCTCCCACCAACAAACCTATTAAAGTCATCACTACACCTACTACAACCACACCGCCCCCAACAACCATCAAGACAACCAATCCAACAACAACAACAACACCTGTAACCACACCAACGACTACTGCAGCACCTGTTACTGTAGCTACCACTCAGGAGCCCACCACCACTCCTCCACCCACAACACCACCTACAACTACCACCCCTGAGCCCACAACACCAACCACCCTGCCCCCTCAGCCTCCCACCACCCTGCCTCCCACTACACCTGCGCCCACCACACCTCCATCTCCTGAGGTCGCCATCGGGGAGGAAAAGGAAGCCAGAGCCAGGGAAACGGTGGTCGTTACACAAAGTGAAACTGAGGATGAAGCAGTGACACCCACTGTCCTCGTGGGCGCCATGGATTTGGAGCCAGTCACCACAGCTGAAGATTTAAGTGACGATCTGGACCCTATGATGCCGCTGATTATTCCGTCTGAAGAACCAGACTCCCTCTTGGAGATCATTACAGAGTCTCCCACCGATGACGCCGATGGAGCGTTTAGCCTCACGGAGCCTCCAGCCCCGACCGCATCAGGCTTTCCTCTGCCGTCACCCTTCCCTATGGGTGAACCTGACAGCCCAGAGCCTTCGTTCTTCCTGGATTTAACCCCGACTCCAACTCTGGGACCAACACAGGCAGAGACACAGCCCCCAGACCCCCACCCTGATGTAGCCCTACTACCAGAAAATGAAGAATCCGACGTCCACGCTGAGCCAGAAAATGACACATCCTCCTTTTCAGCCACTGCTGTGTTGTCAGGCGATGGCGAGGTCGACCATGGCCCTCCATCTTACCTCCAAGTAATGGATTCTGACTCAGAGCTGGACTACCAGTACGATCCAGCTGATGCCTTCCTCCCGGTGAGTCCAGCCGCCTCCCTCCTCCTCCTCCTCTTCCTGTCCCCTCTTGCTCTTCTTCTGCTTCTCAAGCTTCAGCAGTCTCTTGATGCTTCACCCTGGACTCTGCGTAATCACTGCAGGAACAAAAAGCTCGACCAAGCTTTGTGTCAACCCTCGCTCCCTGCTCTTCCTCTGCTGTCCAACAGCTTTTCTGTCTTTGTGTTGTTTGCTCGCCCTTTTCTAGACTAATCCCTTGAAAAACATCTGCTCCAGTGTCAAACTGCAGCCGCTGTTTTTGTGTAACTGTCTCCATGTTTCTGTTCTTTTCTCATTGTCACTCTATCAATCAATCAATCAATCAATCTTTACTTGTATAGCGTGAGTGTTATCTCAAGACGCTTTATAATAGAGCAGGTAGCAGGTTGAAGACAAAGTCTTCATTTATGGATACACATATATGCATAGGTATATATATATATACATATATATATATATATATATATACATATACATATATATATACATATATACATATATATACACATATATATATACACATATATATATATGTATATATATATGTATATATGAATATATATATATATATGTGAGTGTGTATATATCTATCTATATATATATATATATATGTATATATATATACATATATATATATATATATATATATATATATATATATACATATAAAATAGACATAAACCTGAATATACAATAACATACATCAGTTACAATAATACCCAACATGAACCCATATAGCCAATCATAAATTCCTCATCATGGCGGCAAGAAAAATCCTCTGTTAAGCAGCAGGAAATCTTGAATGTGGATCCCAGTCTCATGATGAACAGCAAATCCGCACCATGCTGTGTTGGGTGTGTGGGTGAAGGAAGTGAGGCAGGCAGAGACAAGTGGACTAAAGTAAGAGCTAAAGCTAGTAACAGATCCATGGGTCAATCATAAACCTGTCTCCATCATATTTGCCCCTGCTGAATACAAATTTATTAGAGGTTAGCCCATCTTGTTTTCAGGAGGGTCCTCATGTCTGTATGTTTGTAGTGATAGTTTTATAATGAATAGTAATCAGGAAAAGAGTAATAATCTCATTTTTTCAATAACATCTATAATGATTATAAGGTAGAATGACTAATGTTGATTAATCCAACAGCATCAAACTGAGAATCATTCTGAAAATTACTGATTTTCTTTGACCCATTACGTCAACAAAAGTTGCTTGGTATATTTTGACTCTTTCATATCTTCAGGCCATAAAACCAAGATCCAGCTGTGGTTTGTATCAATACACTTGAGCAAATAATGTCCATATTTTTCACCTTTAATCCCAGACCTTCTGCCTACATGAAGGAGATCGTCTTGGACATTGATTTTTATTTCTTGTGTATGTGTTTAATGGCTGACAGGGGGATGAGGGCTCTTATGTCAGTTGGGGGGCGTCAGCGTGTCCCTGTGTGGAGAAGGTCCAGGGTTCCTCACTGCTTCCTGTCAAAGTGGAGAGAAAGATCACTTTACTGGCTCGCAACCTGCACCTCTACCAGGTATATCATCAGTCACTCCCTCTTTTGCTCTTGAACTAAATGTTCGTGGTTGGCAGTCCCCTCATTTGACACACTTGGTCTGTGTATGCGTTCAGGACTCAGATCTGGACTATGAGTGTGTGCTGGTCATCGAGGGGCAGACGGTGGTGGTGGACGCGTATGTGGAGACTGATGACATGAATCCATCAAATTTTGACATCACCTGTCAACTACACCAGGTATGAAACCATGCTCGATGCAGAGGGCTGTTTTCTATACAGTGAAATACAAGTGAGAGCACATTTACCCCATGAGAGGCTCAGATTCAATGATTCTGCTGATGAGAAATCATTAAAGACTTGTTTGAACATACAAAAAGAACCTGATGAGTCGAACAGTGTTGTTATTTACTTCAATAAATCACAAGAGCTGAACACAGCATTATAAATTAAATATCAGCATCATTCTGTAAACAATATAATCAGTCAGACATCATGTTGTTTGGGAGCACTGAGGAACAGAACAGCATTGTGACCTCTCATTGGAAATTCTCCTGGTTAAATAAGGCTTAAAAAGAAATTCAACATGGCATATCGAATGAAAAACAAGACTAATGCTGTGATACAGTTTGATTAATAATGAACACTTTTCATTGTCTTCCTCCTTCAAGCTCCTCTGTTGTTTTTTCTTATCTTTTCACATAGACTCAGAGCATATTACTTTGAGCACAAGATTGATTTAAGGAAAAAGTCCCACATAGCTTGATCAGGTGAATATGGAGGGTAATCAATATTAGCCTTAATCTCAAAGAAAACATTCAGCCTGGTCTTGAATTTGAAGACCAGGCTTTGTTATGTTGTGGTTTCTTTATCCTGGGTGACGATCATGTTTCCCAACACACATTGATCGCCATTTTGTTTCAGGATTATATTGGAAGACTTGAGTTTAATCACATGTAATCACCCCTAAATAATTAGGTTTCCAATGGTTTGTTAATAAATGTCTCCACAAATTTTGCTTCCATTTGTCCTTTTGCTCAGGAGTCAGAAGTGTTGGAAACAACGATCGCATACACTTCCGTCATGTCCCAGTTTTCATTCAAAATTTGTCTCTTTATCAACAGAGACCATATCTGATGTCATTCTTACACTGAGTTGTTGATCATTTACAACAGTTTGTTCAGTTTGTTGAATGTTTTCAGAATTTTTTGACATGCAGTGTTCCTCATACATATTAGATGTACCAAAATATTTGACTGTTGTTTTGTTCAGTTCCAATAAGATATCAAGTTTCTGGTTAGCTCGTTGTTTACATTAATCTTTCTCTGACAAACTTCAATCAGTGGCTAACAGTGAAGTGAAAATATCCCTTATCACTTGCAGCAGTTGTGTGTGAATACTCAACCTTGAATACATAACACTGTGTGACTGAAGAATGTGGTTTGATCCTCATAGGTGCATTATACACTTATGATAATACTTTTTTTCAGTACACATACTCCGCTCCAGTGGAGGAGTACAACGCCATGGTGTATGTGAAGAGGAGGGACACTTTCCATGTGGACAGCTCTCCTGATCTCTATGGTGAGGATGAAGTCATTGTTTCTGCAATCATGATCTCTGATAACGAATAAATGTCACCATGTCAGCTTTTGCATAATCATGTTATAGTGTTAATATTGTGCAATACCACTATGTCACTTTGTCTAAGTACTGGTAATCATGTTGTAGGGCACGGGGTAATGATACCATGTCATCACTTCTTGAACTACTGTTTATTTATGTAACTAACTGATTATTTTCATCCGACCACCCATCACCTTTTTTATTTTATTATTTATTAAATTTTTTCTCTCTCTCTTCCATTTATTTATCTATCTATTTTTTTTTTTTTTCTTCTCTCTCTTGCGTTACCTTCCCTCTCCTCTCCTTTTTTGGCCCCATCCCCACAGTCTGATTACACTATAACTGGCATTAACCCTTAAACACCATAACTAAATCAATACATATGACCTGGACTTGCATTGCTGCAGCCCCATTCCATCTCCACCTACCTCCTTGTCTTTTTTTTTTTTTTTTATTTTTTTTTTTTTTTTTTTTTTTTTTTTTTTTTTTTTTTTTTTTTTTTTTTTTAATTTTTTAATTCCTCTTTCTTGAAAAATTTTTAGTGCTCATTTTTCCAAGAGACCTGGTACTTTAAATATCAACTTTAGCACTTTAATTAGCAATTCTAGCACTTTATACTCGACTCAAGCACTTTACTGCCTAAATCTACCTCTTTAACATCTGGTACTGACCACCTGTGTACAATAAAAACTATGATTGTAATGTATTGTAAAATGTTTTATTATGAGAATGTTTCTCTGTTCTTTTTTTAAAAAGAAGCAAAACAAGAAGAACAGAACCTTTTAAATATTATACTTGTATTTTCTTCCTTTAACCTGTTTGTTTTTATATTTTAGCTGGGGGGACTACCAATGGAAATTAGCTTGGTAGCTAGAGTTGGGTACATTTACATTTTATTTTTTTAAAGTGTGTATGAATGTGCATTGTCCCTCTGTATCAAATAAACTAAAATTGAACTGAATTGAATCATACATAAAAGTCTTTCTTTTGTTTTGTTTTATAATTGTAGTTATTCCCCTCTCAGTTCATGCCTCTGATGAGCAAAGGCTTCCCAGCCTGTAGCACTCTCTGACTCTGTCCTCTGTCCTCAGTGACTCTGTATAACTGCTCTGTGGGACGCTCAGACTGCAGCCGCTGCCACACAGCCGACCACAAATACGGCTGTGTGTGGTGCGGAGGCTCTCACGCCAGCTGCCTGTACTCAGACTCCTGCAGTGAACCAGTGCAGCAGACGTGTCCCGCTCCAGTCATCCACTCTGTAAGTGCTGACAAACTAACTCTTTCACTCATTTTACACTGTTGATTAATTAAATCAGAGCTGAAGATTGTTGTTCCACTTCCCTCAGATTGAGCCTCTGTCTGGCCTCCTTGACGGCGGCACACCAATCACCATCTCAGGCTCAAACCTCGGTCAGAAGGCCGAAGACATCCTGCACTCTGTGTCAGTGGCCGGGGTTCCCTGCACCGTCACCCCTCATCTCTATGAGGTCTCCTCCAGGTATCGATGCGTAGCTGCAAGGGGCTCTGTGCAGGGCAGGGGTTTGGGTCCCTACTTTTCTACGTCTTTTTGTTTTCAGAATTAGAAATACTTTATTAGCCCCTAAGGGGAAATTCAGTTGCTGTAATACACAGTATAGCACAGGGGTGGGCAACTTTAATTACCAAGAGGGCCACGTAAAACCATTTTTCTCAGTCTGAGGGCCACATGATTACAGATTTTCAGAAACTCTCAATGATGAAAAATAATGTTGGATAAACATTTGAAAATATAAATTTGTCATAAAATTAGAATACCAATATTCATATATTACAACAGAATTCAAGCAAATTAGCTAATACACATTGAATTAAAGCCAGTGAAGCTAAATTCAAAACAATAAAATGTGTTTTTCAAATTTTTAAAGCTCAAATATTTTGCCGCTGCTATTTTTTTAATACAGTATTGAGTAATCATTGATACAATATTAAAGGCTACATGAAAGAGATTTAGACACTACAAGAGCAAAGTAAGGTTGTAAATAACTTACATAAGATTATATAGAATTATTTCTATTGGATATCTGAGTTTTCTTCATATTTACAAACTGCTGGTTTTTGGGAATGAATGGCGGGCCACATTTAGTGACGTGGAGGGCCGTATTTGGCCCCCAGGCCGCCGCTTGCCCAGCCCTGGTATAGCAGTAGGAATATTAAATACATAAGCATAGATAAGAGCATGAAAAATTAAGTGAGCAGGTTGCTACATTCAGAATCTTTCAGCTATATTGACTCACTTATTAAGGAAAATAAATATGTAAAGTGAGACTATGAAGAAAATAAATGTACAATAATAACATTTACAATATTTATGAGGCAGACAGCACTGTCAGTGTTAATTTTGTTGACTAATTTGTTTTGTTATAGTTTTTGTCATGAACCTTTTTCCCCTGACAAAAAACAGACAGTAACTAATAAAAACAAGTGCACATGGACAAAAACTAAAACTGAATTAGCTGACATTTTCATCAACCAATAAAAACTAGAGGAAAATGTTGAACATAGACTTTATCATATCATACCTAATTTGGTCATGAAGAAAGTAGAGACAAGTTAGGAATATATCCAACCACAGCTTTTTTGGTTGTGGGGAAAGGTTGGATGAGTTTAGAGGGACATCCAATCACAGCTGCCTTAGCTTCATGGTAGTGATAGGTTGTGGAGCGATCCAATCAGAGCTGCCCTCTCTACTAAATTTACAGCTGCCTAAATTTACAGTTGATTTCGTCAACTACAATGTTGTGAATTCCTTCACTAGAACTACACTAAATTTAAAACAATTTAGATGACTAAATTAAAGAGTGCTGTCAAAATTAACCCTGCACAATGTGACAGGAGACCACATTTGACCAAAATCAAAGTTTGGCAGTAAGGATTTTTCACTGTGTATTGACTTGCTTCTTAACAAGTGATTAACTTACAAGTAAGGCTTTTAAAATGCAGAGTATCCCATGCTTGTTTTGAAATTATCCACTTATTGAGTGTGTTAATCTAAGGAGACGTTTGTCTTTCAGGATTGTGTGCAGGACTGAAGCAAGTGGAGGAGAAAAGGTCGGCCATGTTTCTGTCAAAGTGAGCGGAGGGGAGTTCGGCATATCCAGCCAGATGTTTAGCTACCAGGTACAGAAGAAAAGAAAGATTATTATTAAAATGTAATGATGTTTAACCATTTCCACTGTGTGTGGAGTTGCTGTTTAAAGCTGTTAACAGGTGTTGAAATAATCCACTGGCCTGTGGATTGTTGATTGGGAAAATAGAAGACAGATTGATACATAACATTTGTTGTAGCGCTGTGCATTAAGTGTTTATTTTTTTCTTCCTCTTCTTCTAGGATCCATTTGTGATGGGTGTGTCTCCTGAAAGGGGGCCCAAAGCTGGAGGAACAACTTTGACAATAACTGGCAGACACCTCCTGACGGGGCGTCCCTCTGATCTCACCATCACTGTGGGAGGAGTGCCCTGTAGCATGTAAGAATACATAGATTTTCTTCCATAGTGTAGAAACGACACTTGCTAATGCACCAGCTTCATTTTCCCTTCCCAGCTAAATACAATTAATTATAACACTGACAATTATTCATAAATGTTGGTAATTATATTAAGTAACACAGACATGCGCTTTAGAACAGCTCTATTATGAAGATGTTTCATTTATGTGTAACTGTGGGATGGATGTGTACACTTATATTTGTATGTACATGTATATTTATAATATTTATAAATTTGTTTATGGTGCTGAGGTTGAAACAGCTATGACACTAGCTTAAAAATATTTATTACTTTATGGAGAGGTAAACATTTATATCCTGAAGTGGGATATGTTAAAAAGGTGTATTACATTTGTACATAAGGTACAGTATAGCAGGAATAAGAGTTTATTATGTATTTACAGTAGGTTGCGAGAAACATGTTTTGGAAAACATTTTTTCTACTTTTCCTATGTAAGAGTTATATTTATATTATTAAAGAAAACTCAAATGCTTTTGTTGATTTCATGTCTTGCCTCACCATTCGTTCCACTATGTCCAGTTACAAAGCAGACAAAGACAAAGCTCACCTACTGCTCGTTAGCTATAGCTCAAACACTGGGAATCAATTGAGAGTGCTAGCCTGCCTCTGCCTACAGTAATTGGACAAACTCTTTAGTAACTCAAAACTGTCCTGCAATCTTAAACTTTCAGAAAATTTAAGAATGACTTGCAAACAACAGCTTAAAGCTTTGGATTAGTTCTCATTTTTCTCTTTAAAGAGCTGTACAATGTCTGGACTTGTTAACGATCATCACATCTCTGGCACAAACCATTGTGAAAGTACCCAAAGCCTCTGTTTAGGAGTAGAAAAAAATATGGTGATAGCAGAAGATTAGGTTACATAAGCAGGTAAAAATGATTCACGTCAAGCACACAGAAGAGTTTATCTGATGACTGTAGGCAGAGGCAGGCCAACACCACCCATTGACTCCCAGGGTTTGAGCTAAAAATGCTAACTAGCGATGGGTGAGCTTTGTCTGTCTCCTTCTTGTTACTGCACACACAGTTAAAAGAACGGTGTCTATCTGCTTGTTATGGACTTGGGAGTGAGGCAAGACATAACAACAGCAAAAATGTTGAACTGTTCCTTTAATGTGTTTTGGTTTCTATAGGGGAGTTATTTAAAGGATTGGGTTGTGCATCCAGGTTTTTTGAGAGATTTATTTTTCTAAAAATGTTGACTCAAGATATTAAGAATATGCCAGAATTAATGTTTTGATTTTGTATTATTTTCGTTTCTGTGTTGTGTTGTGATCTGATTTGTAAGGAAGGCAAAGCATGAGATAAGCTTTCTGTCCCTTCTCAATCTGGGTTGTTGTGCTGACATACATGCTTATGTGCATTTATGTTTTTTGTGTGTTTTTGTTGGATATGTCTGGTGTACCTGTGTTATTTTTTTTTACCTCGTTTTTAAGTTTGGAAAGAAAAAGAAAGCAAAAACTAAATCAAAACAGAAATGCTAATACAAAGTTTTAGCATTTATTTGGAAAGATCTGAGATATCCCAACGTAACTGCAATACCTATTTTTCACAATTTCGTTCTGGCCTAGTGAGAACACATCATAAGTGTAGCCAAAGCCTGCAGTGAATCACACGAAGCCTTAAAACAGAAGCAGCTTTGACAGTTTTTTCTCAGTCGCTGTGAAGTCGTCTTCATTACATCCATCCTGTCAGTCTGACTTTTGGCCTCCATGTGAGAGCAGAGGGAAAAAAGACTCTTCCACCTCGGGTCACTGCAGTGTCACATCATTAATGAATCCCCCTCTGTGTGTCTTCTCTTCCTCCTCCTCTTCCTCAGTGTGTCAGAGGTGCAGAAGTCGAGTGTTCAGTGTGTGACAGGCAGCAGTAATAAGACCGGAGATCACCGGGTCACCCTGCATTACCACAACAGCCAGCGCCATCTTAACTCTCCAGCCTACCGCTACACCCACAACCCCAACATCACCCACGCCACGCCTGCTAAGAGCTTCCTGGAGTGAGTCTGACCTTCAACTCGAGCTTCACCTAAACAGTTTAAAGAGTCAGAGGTCAGAGTCTAACTTTCTGTCTGTTGCAGCGGCGGACGGCTGATCCACGTGACAGGCCACAGTCTGGACGTTGTTCAGGAGCCTCGGATGGTGGTGACAGTCTCCCCGCTGGAGACTGTGGGCCAGAATAAAGGCAGGAAGAAAAGGAGGAGGAAGAGGAGG
Source organism: Scarus forsteni (assembly GCA_036419115.1). Classification (NCBI taxonomy): domain Eukaryota; kingdom Metazoa; phylum Chordata; class Actinopteri; order Labriformes; family Labridae; genus Scarus; species Scarus forsteni. Next base: position 1,727,898 of record JAZDUH010000152.1, read on the forward strand.
AGTGGGGAGCTGCAGGGGGACAGAGGAAGGACACTGGAAAGACCAGCGAGGATGCTTCCTGACCACATCTGTCCCGGAGACCCTCTCTGCTCGGTCAAACAGGTTTGTGTTAGTGGGGCGGGGGCCGAAGCTCCTCTCACCTGTGTCTCCAACTCCGTCTGCTGTTGTCTGATAGAAAATATGAACAAAAGCCCACAGGAAGAACCTTAAAAAACTAAACATCCATACAGAGCCAGCCCAACCTAATGCGACACCCGCACTTCCTTATATAGCAGCCCCTTCAATGATTTTCATAGGCTTACAAAATAAATCAAATAGCATTGTTTTTATTTTTGTCTTTAATTTACGAGATAAAATGTCATTCAGTTTACATCTTAACAAATTAAAACTCTTTAATACAAGATAGATACCTTTACAACAAAGTAAAAATCATATAAATAATTTGAATAAATGATGATAATAATAAACTGAAAATACAACAATCAACACAGAACAATTTAAACAACCACACAGTTTGCACACAGTGACCCTATACATAAGCCATAAGGTATGGCTTTACACTGAAATCAGTGTGATCTTTTCCAGTTTTAACATTAACAGAAATAACTAGAAAGCCCTCAGAGAGCACAAACCCCCAGCAAGGCAGCTCACATGTTGCTGTTACATTTATAAACTAGAAAAGCACTTGGAGAGCACAGACCTCCGCCAGCAACACAGTCCTCTCCCATATTGTGATTTTTACCATAAATATTAGTCCTACCTTTATTTCATGTAAATATTTAGATTCCTTGACCATGAAAACATACCATTAGCAATTGGATTCATAATTAGATCTATTTTAGTTCAGTAGTTATTCACAAAAATCGCATTTTTCGTCATGGCAGATCCAGACGGTGATCCGGATCAACACCAAAATTAACCACTTCTTCCTTTTCCCATGCTGAACATTTCCTGAAAATTTAATCAAAATCCATCCATAACTTTTTGAGTTACTTTGTTCACAGACAGACAGACAGACAAACTCTCCCGAAAACATAACCTCCTTGGCAGAGGTAACAACAGTTTCATGTTATAGTTACCATCACACTGTGAATAATGACCCTGAAAACCAACACCTAACACTCAGAATCATGTTAATATTACTATTAGTTAGACAGTTTTAATCATTTTTAAGTAGTTCCATAACAAACATTTACTGAGAATTTCAGCTAAATCCATCCAATAGTTTTTGTCTTATCATGACAACAAACAAACAAACAGTCAAACAACCAGGGCCAAAAGCATAACCTCCATGTCGGAGGTAACTAGTTTTACTAAAATTATGTTTGAAGTGATTTTTTTCCAGATTGGCGCCCTCACCATGGCCGATGTTGCTCATGGGCAGCCGGCCCTGCGTCCAGAACTTTCTATCCAGCCTGTGTTGATCTCTTCTTCTGCCGTCTCTCCGTCTCTCCAGTTCATGGAGCGCTGTGAGGTGAACTCCTCCTCCCTCATCCTGTGTCGTTCTCCAATGGTGGACGACTCCGCTCTTGGGTCAAAGGTCACTGTGGAATTTCTGCTGGACAACCTGCGCTTCAATTTTAACACCCTGAACACACAAAAGTTCGCCTATGAACCCAACCCTGATCTGAGACCCCTGAACCAGCAGGACCCCGTGAAGGCCTACCGCTACAACCCGGGCAGCTTCATCCAGCTCGAGGTACGAGGAAAAGTCATGAAAGAAGATTCTGTTTTTATTCTACGTCCATTTGCTGGAACGCTCAGATGACAAATGCAAAACCACTCCCAGCTATTTTAGTTCTAATGTAAGCATCATTATGAATGTTGATGAGCAGTCATTTTCTCTGCCATTCAAACTTTTCAATGCGGATTTTAAAGACAGAGGTGGGAGACAGCTGTGTAGAGATATTTCTGAACACGTCACGGTAAAAGGCTTTATAAAAAAAACTTAAAATGCATGATACAACTCAACTCTTTATCAGGCTTTGTGAGAGATGGAAACAAAATAAACATGATAATATGCCCACATTAATGGTCCCTGCAAATATTTTTTTTAAAAAGTCCATAAACTCTTATATTAGTTTTTTTTTTTTAATTTAAGGCCATAAAAGAACCTCAAAAACATGTTTTACCTGTATGAGGTCTTTAATTTGGGAACAAATTTTACTAAGGCTGCTCTATTAAATCTGTTTTGGGCTATTTTAAGAGCTGCCTGTCTGATTTATTTTCTTTTATGTAGTTATAAATTCTCTTTGCCCATCCATTTATTGAACTTATTTCATATGCTTTTGGTCCACCCTATTCCTCATCAACCAGACTTTCTATTGTCACTTCATAGTGATTAAGTATTGGACTCTCTGTAAAGACGGAGTGTCTGTTGTTTTGCCTTTTCTCTGTTTTTATGTATTTTATTTTCGTTTTCATTTTCTTTTATTTTATAGGTCCCTGTTTGATTGTTTTAAACACTTATCTGTTTTTCCTTCCTTTTCTTGTCTTGTTTTGTAAATCTCACATTGTCTCAAAAAAAGAGCTGCCTCTGAAAACAACTGGGAAATTTGAGGCTTATATAGCAAAAACCAGTGCAAAAGCTGTGCAGTTTTCTTGAAATCTGTTTAAAAAGTGTGCAGGAATCCTGGGATATCATAGCGGCAGGGATAAAGCTCTCCATGCTCTTATTTGCTCTCTAATTTGCTCCTTAAATCACTAATCCAAAGAAAAGAGTGGACATCAGTATGCAAGGTTCATATAGCTAGTTTAAGAATAACTACAACCAAAATTAGAAATGTTAATTTGGAACATTTTGCGTGATACCAAAAGCAAAGTGCAGCTTTGGCAGAGGGGAATGCCAAAGTAAGAAATATCCAAACCTAACATTTCTATACTCACGTGTGATGCAATCCTGTAACCAAAGGAGGAGCTCTTATTTTCTGGGGACCATGAAATACAATGCTGATGTATGCTTGCATGATTTCTTGTGCTCCATAAAACATCCATAATCTCTCAAGTTGGTTTGGAATATTTTTTCTTTCGACTAAACTACTGGAGCAACATGCGTCAGACAGAGGGCCAAGTTTAACAAAGTGGGACAAGCTGTCGACTAAAATCAGAGGAAAACTGAATTAAACTGGAAAACTGGTTTGAATCCAGCACTGGTTCATCATGGCCTTGGCTGTGAACACTTCTGTTTGTAATTTTGGTGCAAGAAGTGAAGTGTTGTCACTGAGACGTGGACTTTTTTGTCCTAGATTTCTCTAAAACGAGCTTCTGTGATATGTAGCATCCATATTGGGTCCTCAGAGTGTACCAGAGGAAAACACAGTCACCTTCAGACAGATTAGATTCACAATAACCTTCATCATCTTCTGGTCTCAGGGGGATAACCTGGATCTTGCCATCACTAAGGATGAGGTTGTTGTGATGATCGGTGAGGGTGTGTGTGCTGTGAAGACTCTGACAAGAAACCATCTGTACTGCGAGCCTCCACCTCAGCAGCCCGCACCATTACACAACGGCAAGAAACGAGAAGGCTCCGACAACCTCCCTGAATTCATCGTAAGTCTCCGTGCTCTCGTGACATGGGTGCTACACGCCTCTGACAGGTGGCAGTAAAGGTGTGACTGTGTGTTCCAGGTCCAAATGGGCAACCTGAACTTCTCCCTGGGAAAAGTCCAGTACGATAACCTCGGCCTGTCCACCTTCCCTCTGGAGGCTCAAATCGGAGTGGGTGTGGGAGCATCGATCGTGGCTCTCATCGTCCTCATCATCGTGCTGATTTACAGGTGAGGGACTGGACTTTGTATTCTTTATTTGTCTTTAGACAAACAGATTTGCCCAAATCCAAAGGTCTTTAGTTACAGAGTTAAACGAGTCACAAACTCTTCTTTCTTCAAGTGTTTTCTGTGGTAGATTCCACTTTATCTGGTTCATCTGGATTCAGCCTCATGTTCTTGTTCTTAGCCTTCTTACCACTATTATAGTCTCTGTGTGTAGGTGTGTATGTGTGTGTGTTAGTGCATACATGAGTAAAACGCTGCGTCCGTACATGTTGGTAGGTGTTTATTTAAAACCGGGATGGGTTGTTGGGTTAGAGGGAATGGTTTTGTTTGTTCTATGTAAAGCACTTTGAGTTACATTTTATGTATTTATGTATTATATTTGCATACATATGACCGTATCAATTGATCCATGTTTCAGCAAAAATAGTTGTGCCAATATTGCCTGAAAGAGGTGGTCTCAGCTCATTTCCAGGAGACCCCTGGATCAGTTCGTTTGCAGTGAGAACATAATCTTCCCATTTTTCTACTGAAAAAAAGCAACCAGGTCGATAAAAACAAGCCCAGATCTCACAGTGACATTGTTTATTTGGCTCTTAATGTACTTTTTCAACATCCTTTTATTTGGAGGTGGATCATCCTATTCTGTAGACATAAGTTAAGGGAGGTGCTGCTGTTATTTGTAACTGTGTTATGACTTAACAGTCTGTCCAACCTTGATTTTCATAACCAAGCAGACATAGTCAGTCTTTTATCTAATTTTATGTTGATCCTCTGCAGCTTATTACAGTGAAAACAGTAACAGCTACATTAAAACTAATGTAATTCTGGCTATAAGGATTTATTTTAGGTGAAAACATCATTTTAGCCCCCTTTTACAGTGGAGTCTACATTTGTGTTTTGGAATGGGAGAAAATAGTTTGTGTCACTTGTGAATCACAGTTTATGTTGGCAGTAGAGTGTGCACAGATCCCTCCTGGGTTTGGGGGGCACAACAAGCCCAAATGACTAACTGCTCTTTAGAACAAGCTCAAAAAAACGCAACCAACTACAAATATTTACAAGCAACTTTTCAACGAAAGAAGCCCAAAGTCCCTTAGAATAAGCAGACCTGGCAACTAAGCCTGGAACCGACCCATCAGGGTAACTAGTGAGCAGTGTTGTGTGTAACGCGTTAGAAAGTAACGCGTTACAGTAACGAAACTACTTTTCTGGGTAAAAAGTGAAGTAACGCGCTACTGTTGAAAATTTGGTAAGGAAACGTAGTTCCTTTTTTAATGCAGCGCGACGTTACATTTCCCTCGGACAGATCTGACACTGAAGCTGCCTTCTCAGCTGCTCGCACAGACACGAGCAGCGTTGCCAAGTCTGCTCATGATAAGCGTCTAAAGGCTGAAATTCTCGTGAGTCACGGCTGCGGGTCTTGGTTTTTTGGGCTTGTTTCTAGACGTGAAGTTGCTTCTTGGGGCTCTTAAGTCTGTGTGAATCCCCCTGATAATCTTCCAGCTCCTAAAATAAAGGAAAACACGACTGCGGTAGGTAGTTTGTCCACTTCCTCGTTTCCTGGTTATATGCACACCCCCAAACACAGTCATGCACATGGCACATGCTCCAGAGCCAAAGTTGCCAGGTCTGCTTGTTATAAGCGACGGTCTTTTCTTGAATAGATACTTAGCACTGTGATATTGAAATGTAATGTAGACGAAAATTAACACACTTTATGTAGACTTGTATATCACATTAGGAAAGGAAATAGCTGGAGGCTGCTTATTTTGGGCTTATTTTTATTGACCAGGTTGCTTATTTCAGAAGCAAAATGTGGAAACACTGGGCAGGAGCTCTCATTCCACAGGGTGTGTGACATTTTGTAAAATAAAGAGCATAAAAAACTGCTATGTTCTCTGTAGTAGAACTTTTTGTAGGCCTTCACATTTAGGAATAGATATGGGGTTCTGTCCATGATCAAGCAATGTAAAAGTAATGGAAAAGTAACTTGAGAAGTTACTCTTCATAGAGGGTAACTAAGTAAAGTAAAGAGTTACTTTTTTCAGATGCAACGAGTAACGAGCAAACACTACTTTTTAAAATTAACTTCCCCAACACTGCTAGTGAGCTTAATACTCTGCTGTTGTATTAAAAGCAGCAACACTTGTAAAAAGTAATTCTATTACACCAGGAAACCAGACTGATAACAAAGAACTTCTTAATTATAATGTTTAGATCCCACAGAGTCACTTTCTGTACACAGCATACATGAAAATATCCACAGGTTGACGTCACACCGTCTCAACGGCAGATCATCACAGGACTCAAAGACATGGACTCATTCAAAAACTTTTACAGATTCTCATGTTGTAGTCAGGCACATTCAAACAGTAGACTTTTCCCTTTTCAAGCTGCTACCTGCCTTTCCCGCATCACAGACACTTTCTTTGCAGACACCTCTCCAGGTGTTATGCTGTAACGTGTTCCCGTGCTATCTGATGTCCCCTACAGTCTGCTGGTGAGCGTGTAAGCCCCTCTTCTTCATGCACAGATTACATATATTGTGAGACACGTCCCCCATTAATGAATATGTTCAGCTGTATAATCTTACATAGGATGTTTAATACTTACTTTTATTGTTGTTATATTACAGTTTTGTGGGTTATTTAACCTGCTGGCTTTCTTCCCATAATGCACAGCAAGACCCAAAGTCATAGGTTTGCTGATTGTGACATAATGACAAAAGGTTCTTCAGGCTGGACTCTGCTTGTTCCTGAACACGGCTGTGTGAACACCATGTGATTCAAGGAAAATGTTCAAAATTGTGGCATTTTTCAAACTGCATTAGAACAAAACAAGTAGTATACTTGATTTTCCATATTACTGCACCAAACCACTTCTTAGGTTAAAGAAAACAAGCAGATAAATATGAACTCCTTTATTACAACTGCAGCATAGATGTCTTTTCATTGCAAACCAAATAAATACATTTCATAGCGCTCATACTCCTAAACTTGTTTTTTTCTACATCAGAAATAAAACTGATGCAGCAGTCAAGCAGCGGCTTCTGCAAGATTAAGCGAGTATTTACTGTCTTTGCATCAGTGCATCCTACTTCACAATGCATCGGTTTAATTATATTTTTGACAACCCTATAGATTTGAACCGCTGTTTAAGGTTCTGCTGTCAGTTAAGCAGTTTGTTCATTAGAGTCTTGTAAAGAGGGGCAGACCATATAAGGTAATACTTCTACCCTTTCTGAAAACATCATCTTAGTTGTCACAACAAGGGAGGGAATCAAAAATTAATTCCAGCTGGGGTGCTGGTTTGGCGGAGTGGTTAGCACCCCATGTACTTGCTTCTGCTGGTCCAGGTTCTTATCCCACCTGTGACCAGTTTGCAGAATGTCTCCCCTTACTCTCTCACCCCCTTTCACAAGCCTATCCACTGTCTCTGTCCTATCAATAAAGGCACAAAATGCCCAAAAAATACATTTAAAAAAAAATAAAAAAATAAATTCCAGCTGAGAATCAGTAACAGCTGCCTCCAGGAATCAATACCATAGTCTTATCATCCATCAGTTCCTTCCCCTTTGTGCTGCATGCTTTGAAAATGAAAGACGTCACCCTCTCATCAGAGGCAGTCAGCAGAAATGACAACAAAGAAGTCAAAAAACAGACAGACAGGGGGAAGAAGAGGTGAAAACTGGCTTAATTTTTAGACTTTAAGTGGAAACAACGTCAGCTTACAGAGGAATTTATCCATGCAACATTACATTGAATATCATTGTGCTATATTTTTTAACATTTTTGCCCCTGAACACCAACACAGGCCAACTTCTGCATACACAGATCATCAACAAGAGTGGATGAATTGAAAGAATCGCATCATTAAGCAGAATTGTTAATCGCAGTTGTATCAACAAAATCACATCAGTTTCCATCTGTAGTCACAACAAGCAAACAAAGTCAAACTGAATTTATTCAATTTAGAATTTCAAGGAAGCCACGACAGGCAGAACTCAACCCATCTCAAAATGGTAAAAGGGATTTCTTTTTTCAGTAAAATTAATCATTCCTGTTTAAGTCCCTCAGGCGTTATGTGTGCAGTAATTTGAAAATGTGATGCTGGTTTCGGGGAAGAGCAGCTGTTTAAGACTAAAAAAAGACTAAGAGCTGCAAATAAACAAGACAACCATCATTATTTCACTTTGAAGACTGATCCTGCTCAAGTTTTTCAAACATGCCACACACAGAGGGGATCTGTTTAGTCAACTCTGGGTGCTACCAAATCAGGTAGTGTTTCCATTTGGTGACCCAGCTTGACTCTGATTAACCCTGATCCTCAGCATTGGGGGGTTTGTTGGGTCAAATTACTTGAGTCAACCTTTTCACAGGTTTAATGGATCCTTCTAATCCAGTGTGAAACTGGTATTACTCTTCCTGTGTGCTCTATCCCCGCCTGACCCCGAGCTCTTTCCTTTGTCTTCTTCTGTCAGGAGGAAGAGTAAACAGGCTCTGAGAGACTACAAGAAGGTCCAGATCCAGCTGGAGAACCTGGAAACCAGCGTGAGGGACCGCTGCAAGAAGGAGTTCACAGGTAAAGGATTTATGAGACAAAGGAGGGAGCAGGAAGGAGAGGAAGGAGCCTGGGAGAGTGAAGTTTATTTGACTTTGTGGAGGCTAACAGATCCACTTTGTTTTCTCACCGGCCACATGAAATCATCCCATTACTTCACTCATCCTGGATGAAATGTTCCTCTCATCTCACATGTCTGCTTCAGTAGAGTTTAATTTTAGTCTGTTAACACCGTCCAGTGTCAATATTTAGCTGCTGCTACCTCCCAACCAGGGCTGAGGAGCATAGACCAAATATAAGGAGAGAGATCTTACAGCTGAATAGATATTTTAGTTTGTACAGAAATAATAAATGTAGTCTCAATAACAGAATTACTAATCTTCATGTGTTTTTACTCAAACTCAAATTAAATGAACAACTGTTTGTTCGAACAACAACTGACGAACAGGTCTTAGAAAACCAGTATTGGGCTTTTTTCTTTCTATTTCTAACTGATAAAATATGCACTTTCATTCTTACAGAGGGCCAAATTGTACAAAAACATTGGAAACATACATTGAGGCATCAACATTTTCAATACTCATATGTAGCATGCAAAAATAAAAAATAAAAAACTCCAAAATTTTAAGGATCATTGTCATCAAGGCTGCAGAAACTGAATGATCTTTAGTTAAATTTTTGACAAAAAAAGAGAGAGGGCCTGTTAAAAATAAAAAAAAATTAAATTATAATCTTAATCTAATGTGTTGTTTAAAGCAATATTTGGAGAAATGTCACCTACTCCACACATTTTGCATCATATCAACATACTGTATGTCTTCAATTTTGACAGTGTGTAGAAGTGTGCCTAAAAGTTTTGATCACTAAAAAGCACAACATTAACCTGAATTAGCACTGCCCTCGGAACATAAACCTTCGCCAGGGCATTTTCAAAGCTGTTGCCCAGTTGTTGTTGAAAAAGAGAAAAACTGCCCTATCTTGCAGTCTAAACGAAGCTTTAAAAAAATCTGAACCTGTACTTGGATTCAGATCACAGCCAAAATCGAATCAAGTCTTCCTTGTGCCATGACAGTCATTCCATGAAAATTCCATGAATTTGGATCTCTTGTGACCTTCAAAAGCCTCCGAGTGCTCCATAGAAAAACTTAAAGTGCTGTCACCTCCTCCTCAAAGACAAAGTGCATTTGTTGACATAAAAAAAAGAAGGTGTTAGCTCACTGGTAAAGATATTGTGAGAAACCAGTAAACAATATTGATCAACTGTTTTGTCTCGAGTCAACTGATGGACATGTTTACGTGTATTTAACTTTTACTGTGAGTATAGTCAATGGCAAAAGCTACTCAGGAGAGGTTAAATCATACAACTACATACAATTTTAAACTATGATAGCAGATCCAACAAAAAGCACAAAAAGCCTAAAACAACTTGATACGCCCATCCAACAACAACATAACCATCTCAGGCTCTGACCCACAGCATGTTGTTTCTTAAAGCTCTCGGCAGCAGTTAAAATCCCATCCAACACTTACTGTAGTCACTTTAATCTCCTTTTCTCAGCAAGTGTGAATCACAGCACATAGATGGGAAACTACCTCTTTTTACCTCTTCTATTATTTTACTGGTTTACTTTAAAACAAGATAGCCACGGCTTGCCCCCAGACTTACATAGTGCTATATGTACCAGGGCTGACTAATAGGTTGACTTTGAAATGACTCTTTTAGGATGGAAATATATGTATAATTGCTTCAATTGTATTTGTAAACAAACTTATTTTATTTCTACCAGTGCTACTCTGAGGAAAAATAAAATAAAATTATGATTCCCACTTAAAATTAACATCTCAAACTTCTTGTGGTCAGTGAGCATGTATCGGTTCATGGTTCTCACAGTTGACAGTCTGTTTACTTTAAAAAACCTTTTACTGTCTCGAGATGAGAAGAAACTGTGAATAAAAACTATTACCTCTGAAGATGTTTTGACTAAACTTGATCACAAACATATTCAAGTTTATCCAGGGCTGCTCCTTCCCAATAGCAGGACCAACAGACTGAGAAAGTCTTTTGTCCCTCAGGCCATCAGACTGCACAACTCCTCATTGTGGGGGAGGAGGAGTAACAGGAGGACAGAGGACGGGAAGGAGCAGTAGCCACCCAGTAGCCATATTTTTGTTTTTTAATTTGTATTTAGATTTATTTAATTTTATATATTTGTATTTATATTTTGTTTATATCTATCATTGTTATATGTATATCTATCATTGAATCTACACAGATGTATCTCTGTATCTACCCTTAAAATGCTATTGGGGTTGTCTAATTTTACTGAAGGAGTTTCCCAAAGAGATTAATAAGGTGTTATCTACTCTAATTTAATCTAATTTAATCATCTCCTGAACCTCATTTCTGCTCAGCACACTTTGAATAAATGTTATGACTCTTAATCTCTCCCCTCCTCCCACCTCTTTCTCAGACTTGATGACGGAGATGATGGACATGTCCAGTGACCTGGTGGGTACTGGTATCCCTTTCCTGGACTACCGGATGTACGCCGAGCGCATTTTCTTCCCCGGCCATCGTGAGTCTCCTCTGAGGCGAGACCTGGACGTTCAGGAGTGTCGGCGTCAGACGGTGGAGCAGGGCCTGGTGCAGCTGTCTAACCTGCTCAACAGTAAACTCTTCCTCACCAAGGTAGTCGTCCTCATCATCAAGGCGTGAAAAATGTTTTATTACCTCTACCAAAGAAATTTTGTTTTTGCCTGCATTTGTTTGTTAGTTTTTTTGTTTGCGAACGATAACTTGAAAAGATATGAGCAGATTTAAATGACATTCTTATGGAGTGTTGGTCGTGGTGCACAGAAGATTTAGTATGATTTTTGGTGGTGATCTGAATGCAGATGTGGATTTTAAAGCACCTATTTACATTGTGAGATATGGCAGTTTTCCACATTTAGCTGATAGTTAAATAACCTGTCAGCAAATTTTTTGACATTTTCAGGGAATGTTTGTCATGACACATGGAAGATATGATTTTGTTTTGGTGGTGATCAGAATCTTAAAGTGGAATCAGATGTTTGTAAAGCATTTCTTTACCGTGAAAGACAGTTTTCCACATTTTTGACAAAAATGTTCTCATCTATGGACGAAATCTTTTATTTAGATCATAGCACTTCAGCACACAGAACGTTCAAGTGTTTGGTAAAGTGCTTCTTTGATCTATTGGTTTGTCCATTTAACCATCTATCCCAGCTTACATTTGGTGAGAAGCAGGGTACACCCTGAACTGGTGGCCAGGCAATCACAGTGCTGCATAGAGAGACAGACAACCATTGATGCAGGCTGCCAGTTCTCCACCCCTTTCACACAGTCATAGCTAAGAGCAGTTTTGGAGTCACCAATCAGCCTAATGAGTGTGTTTTTGTCTGGGAGGAAGCTGGAGGCCAACAGAAAACAAACTCCACACAGAAAGGTTCTGACTGGCCCGGGGGTCGATCTGGGGGACCTTCTTGCTGTGAGGCCCTAACTGCTGCACCCTCTTATCAGTTTGTGTTGTGCAATTTTTTTGAGTTGGACCAAACTTACCATAAATGCTTCATAATGCTCTAACTGTTTGTCACTTTGTTATTGAACTCTTTTGTCTCATAACAGCGAGAATGAACATCTGCCTCTGCTGAGAGAAAACTGATCTTACATTCACATGCTGTCTGTCTCTTAAGGGATCTTAATGTAGCATTGTCAGACACACGGGATAACAGTCTGAGCCCATCAGTGGCAAAAACAAGCGCATTTACTGGACGAACTTTGGCCGTCCCAATTAGCAAGCAGGGATATGTTGCAGCCCTTCCAGCTGTGCTGCGACAGATTGTTCTGGAAATGACTTTGACCATTCCCAGACCATCTTGTCACTTTCACCAAATGTTATGTAAAATACAACCTGAGTCCCAAAATACACAAATGGTCCATATCACCTTTATTTTAAGACTCACTGACCATGTCGCTGTTCTCCTCTCAGTTTATTCACACTCTGGAGAGCCAGCGGACGTTCTCTCCCAGAGACAGAGCGTATGTGGCCTCTCTGCTGACGGTGTCTCTGCACGGCAAACTGGAGTATTTCACCGACATCCTGAAAACTCTCCTCAACGACCTGGTGGAGCAGTATGTGGCAAAGAATCCTAAACTGATGCTGCGGAGGTAAGAAGAAGCTGAGAGGAGTAAGGATGAGATTGTTAACTCTGGTGTTTTAAGGATCTTAAAGTTTGGTCTCTCTTTCTGCAGGACGGAGACGGTGGTGGAGAAGCTGCTGACCAACTGGATGTCCATCTGTCTGTATGCCTTCCTGAGGGTCAGTTAACATCAAATACTTCTGATTAGCACTACAACAAGTACATTTTGAACTATTTATGAAGTGCATATTTCACAGAAATGTTTTGAATTTCAGTTTTAAAGGAACCCTCAACATTTTTGTTGTTTTCGTGTGTCGTCTCACTCCCCAGTCCAATACAGGCAGATAGACTCCATTCTTTCATCTGTGCGTCCAGCGTTGAATGCATTTGCATTTGAGAATGGCTAGCAAACGGCTCACTCATGACTTTGAATCGGTTCTCATTGTTCACTTAAAAAAGCTGTTCAAGAGACTCGACTCGTAAGCAAAGGTCACATCTTTAGGTCAAACCACTGTGGAAGCAGGTCAACAAACGAAGCCTCTCTGGGCCGCTCACAGTCGATGGATCTGCCCGATTACAGACAGTAAATCAGGCTGATCCAGCTACTTAGAAAGGTTATCTTGGAATACGAATGGCCAGCAAACAATATTCTGTAAAGTCTACAAAATGTATTGTAGTTAACTTCTCATGCTGTGACATTTATAAAGTGTAAAGCAGAAGTGCTTCACAATTGTTCCCATAATGGGAGCAAGAAAATCTTGTCAATCAAGTCGAAGTAAATGTTTAAAGTTTATCTAATGAAACTCTGCCCTTCAAACTTTTTTTAAAGTTTTTGTTGAAGCTCACCTTTAGCCTGTTTGTTCTCTGTGGTTCTCTGGCTCGGGGGGTTGAAGATGGTCTGTGTTATTGTGTCTGTGATATTTGAAGCGCCTGCTCTCTCCCGCAGAGTGAGTTAGTCTTTCACTAATTAACTTCATCATGTCTGTGTGTGCTTTATGTTTGTGCAGGACTCTGCAGGGGAGTCTCTCTACATGCTGTTCAGGGCAATAAAGCACCAGGTCGATAAAGGACCGGTGGACGCTGTGACGGGGAAGGCCAAGTACACCCTCAACGACAACCGCCTGCTGAGAGAGGACGTGGAGTACAAAACCCTGGTGAGGACAAACCTGACCTTTAAGACGATTGTTTGGATCTAGTGAAGAATCTCATTTAAAGCCTTTTGTCATTTTGCCTTTACCCCTCTCCCTGCAGACCCTGAATGTGCTGGTTCAGGGTGGAGGAGTGAACGAGAGCCAGCCCCTGCCCTCCAAAGTCTTGGACTGTGACACCATCACTCAGGTGAAAGAGAAGCTGCTGGATCAGGTTTACAAGAGCGCCTCGTTCTCCCACAGACCCCACGCAGACTCTCTGGACCTGGGTGAGGACTTTTACACAACACATAACCTAGCACATAACACACTTCACGCTTTCAGAGATGATTCTTCAGCTGTCCAGTCAAAGACTCTGGCTGAGCACTCTCAGCATTCAACAGTTTTATTTGTGGTCCAGTGGCGCCCCCTAGAGCCAAACCAAATGAAATACAATAAAAGCTAAATTAGTGTTCAGTCTTTAGGAGGGTTATTTTGACATCAGGGTGTCATTGTGTGCTGTTAATCCTTTACTTAATAAGCCTTACTAAATAAAATCAGCCGGACTGAATAAAAATACACTTATCTATGTAGATATATAACAATTATCTGGAAGTATCATCTGTTTGGTTGGGAAACACCAGATGTTTTTGCTGCCCCTCGCAAGTCCACCATGATGTAAGTGCCCTTTCCATGTTGAGCTAAAAATACAAAAATAACATCTTTAGAAAAAAGACATTTTATGAAACAACGTTGTTGATGGGGTTGCAGAGTTTTACATAAGCATAAGTGTTACCTGTCCATTTGAGTTTAGTTATACTGTATATAAATGAGGGCAGCTCGTAGTGCAAGTTCACCGGTTTGATCCCTGGGTTGGGCAGAGCCCTTCTATGTGAAGTTACTCCCCTGCGCATGTGTGGGTTCTCCTTGGCACTTTGGTTTCTAACCACAGACCAAAAACATGTTTTATGTTGACTGGTGACGAATTGTCCTTGGTTGTCTGTCTCACCATGTGGCCCTGTGATTGGCTGGTGACCAGTTCACGGTGTACCCTGCCTGTATATCAGCTGGGATAGGCTCCAGTCCCCCCAGGACCCCAAAAGGGATAAGCAGTTTAGATAATGGATGGATGGATAAATGTTGACAAAGTATCTTCTTGTGATGACGAAAATATACTGTGAGTTTTAGTACATGTCAAACTGCAAAAGATAGTTTTCCCCTTTTAAAGCAAAAGAATTGCCCCAAACATCCCTTGTGTTGGAGAAAAGAGTGACAAACCATTACATTTAGGGCCAGGTATAGGACTTTTAATCTATAACACACTCTTGATATGATTTCAGAACAAAAGGAAATAATCTTTTTTTGACAAAGTATATTTAGTGTATTTATTTTTACACACCTTGTAATGTATATTGTTTTGATGGCCTCTGCTGTCTCTTGTTCAGAGTGGAGGTCTGGTGTTGCTGGTCATCTCATCCTGTCAGATGAGGACCTAACGTCTGTCGTTCAGGGGAACTGGAAACGTCTCAACACGTTACAGCATTACAAGGTCCACTCTTCAGTGACGGTCTTTCTGTTTAAGTTTACTTTCT
The DNA here is from genome assembly GCA_036419115.1 of Scarus forsteni. Taxonomy (NCBI): domain Eukaryota; kingdom Metazoa; phylum Chordata; class Actinopteri; order Labriformes; family Labridae; genus Scarus; species Scarus forsteni. The sequence goes on from JAZDUH010000152.1 coordinate 1,743,114, forward strand.
CTTAATGAGGGTTTGTGAATTATTTAAACTTGTTGTCTGTCTTTGTTCTTCAGGTTCCAGACGGAGCCACAGTTGCACTGGTTCCCCGTCACACCAAACACATTCACCATGACAACCATGACTACGTGGCAGGAGAGAGTGAGTATCTGTGTTGTCATAACTAATAGTCCCCTTCAGCATCAGGGCAGCGCTGTGCTTCAGTTAATTATTCTTCAATCATTTGTTGATCTCTTTGTCTCCACAGAGACACCGATGCTGGAGGACGCAGATGAGGGCGGAGTCAGACTGTGGCACCTGGTGAAAGCCAGCGAGGAGCCGGAGCTGCCCAAACACAGACGAGGGAGTCTGAGGGAAAGAGAGAGGGCCAAGGCCATCCCCGAGATATACCTGACCCGCCTGCTCTCCATGAAGGTACTGACGCACCCACAATGATCACAAACTAAGAATTCAGTGCACTGCAAAAGCTCAGATCAGAGTACCTTTAGTTATTTTTCATTTGACAAGTCTAGATGGATATCTTATAACAAGGAGCAAAAAAAGCACTGAATAATTTATAGTTACCAGAAAATATCTGCCCAAGAAACAAGCATAATTTTACTCATTCAAGGCCTTAAAATCAGGTAAGAAACTTCCAAAGACAGCACATCTAGCCTCCAAGACATTGTACAAATAAAATTCATCTGCCAGATTGGCAGATATTTTAACTCATTACAACCAATCCAGGGTTTCTTTTTTGTTTTTAAATTCTGAAAGATGTGTAACCGGACATGCCAGGCAATTTTGGCTGAACAATTAAAGTTGTGAGATTTTTAAAATTGAAATTGGATGAATAAACTTTCTTAGATTTGAGTTTTTGCAGCAAAGAGCTCTTGTGTCCAGTTCTCGGTCTTTTTTAGATTTGGTAAAGATACCAAATGTATTGATTAGGGACTTTTTAAATACAGGAATATTCAGTTATTGAGCAAAAAGTATTGTTTGCTAATGGCGGTTAACTGGATCACCAAAAAGTCTAAACAATTTTAAGTTGGGCCATTACCATCATCTCTGGAAAATGTGTAATCTTGCTAACAAAATACAAACAAACAGACAAAAAAAACTACAAAAAAAACAAAAACATTTACCGGTAAATCATAACTGGTGAATGTTATGATTGAGTGAAGGTTGAATTGTTGTTCATAAGAAGATTAACATGTATTGAAAGCCCCTTAAAAATCAGGATCCATATTGCAGGAAGAAAAAAATTGCAGTCATTTCCCCAACATTCAGCCCATATGGAGCATTTATTAACTGTTTATTAACAATAAGTTATCCATAAAGATAAACAGCTTTGCCCTCATGCTTCCACTGTCCAAAGAGTGAACCCACTGACTCTCAGCTCCAGTTAATCTCTGCTCTCCTTTTGTTGTGTTTCTGTAGGGAACGTTGCAGAAATTTGTGGACGATCTGTTCACTGTGATCCTCAGCACCAGTCGTCCCGTCCCGTTAGCTGTCAAGTACTTCTTTGACCTGCTGGACGACCAGGCAGGACAACACGGCATCAATGACCCGGAGACAATACACATCTGGAAGACCAACAGGTACGAGAACGATGCCCCCAAAATCAGATGACTGATGTTTCCGGTGGGTTTATTTAAATGATCATGCAGAGCAAACTCTGAATTCTTTCTTCTCATAATATCAACTCAGAAAATATTTTGAAGACCAGAAACTACTTAAAGGTCCCATGCTCTGGTGTGTGATTTGACTTCAGTTGAATAAAAAAATGTTCATTTCTGTAGAGCAGGGATGGGCAGCTGGCGCTCTGGGGGCCCTAGATTGCTGGCTCATGTTTTGTTTTTACACACCATTAAAGAACTAACTCTGCTATGATTGTAACTCTAGATTAGTATTAGTAAAAAGTATCCTTGGAAAAAATGGTAAAGGAAACATAATTGTGCTTTAAAAAGTGGTAATCATTCATTCTGTTATTGCATCAAGAGAAGCTTAAACTTGCTTTAGTGAAGTGTCATGCTCATAAAATCATGAATTTTTAATTGTGTTTAAGTTTAAAGATATATTTTTTTAAAAATGTCTTTTTCAAAGCTTTATCTTTGCTATTTCTTGTTTTATATAATTTTTCTCACTGAGAGTGCCCAACAATATGTAACAATGCGCCCCTCAGGCACTTAGGTGGAGGCTGTATAGCTATGACATCATAAACCTCAGGTAGCAAAATAAGGAGCATTTTAAAAGGCAGTTTTTCGCTGTGTTCCAGTTATACTAGGAAGGCAGGATTTCCCAGTTGGAAATTTTAACTGGTATGCCCCCTGGGGCCGAAATTTTCCACTGGAAAGTCGGGGATCCTCACCACACTTGAGCTGACAATCAAAGATGGCTGCCCCCAGTGTGAACAGTTAATAAACTCCAGTAATATTCTATTTATTTGCACTGCTGACAGTGCAAATAAATAGAATATTCGTATAAAGTTTATATATAAAGTATATAAAGTTTTTGCTGACTTTGTAACTGGAATGCTGATAACTCAGACATGACGGCATTTCAGCTCCCATCGTAGCAGATTTGATGTAAATGGTTTTGAAAGAGGCATAGAGCATATGAACCGAGAGTTTTGGAAAAGGTTCAATGAAAAAACTCAGATTAGAATATTTATTTGTCCAATTTTAAGATAAAAAAAAAATCTCATTCGACATTTTCTAATCCAATTTCCTGTCTTGATAAAGATCATATTTGAAGACATAAAGACTGAAAATTAGGCTTCAGTTGTAATAATAAGACGAGCCAATAAGACAAGACACATTTAACTTAAGGGGATATTAAGCCCTAAGCTTAGGTCACTGAGTCAGACTCTCCTTGTTTCATTAGCAGATATTTTCTCCTCATTACAAGCAATTCAATGCCCTGTTTTTACCTTTCAATTCTTAAAGATAGTTATCTAAACTTATTAAGTGAATGTGGATTGGAATAAGTGTTTTAGATATTTTTGACTTGAAAAGAGACAAACACACTTGCCTCCATCTGAGATTTTGCAGCTGACTTGTTCTTCTGCCCTCAAAGACCCCTTACCTACACAGACAGGAAAGAAAACAGATTTTGCTGGATGTTAAACTTTTAAACATCCATTAATGTGTCCTCCGTTTCTCCAGTCTCCCTCTGCGTTTCTGGATCAACATCGTGAAGAACCCTCAGTTTATCTTTGACGTCCAGGCGTCGGACCACGTGGACGCCGTCCTCTCTGTCATCGCTCAGACCTTCATGGACTCCTGCACCATCGCAGAGCACAAGCTGGGACGGGTAAGCTTCCTCCTTCACACAGAGCATATCAAGCACAAGCTGTTGAGATGTTTGAGTCACTGACAGCTGTACAGCTTTCGTCACATGATGCCGATGTTATCGAGTGCCCGTCAAGCAGCCTCGTCTGTCTTCACTGAGTTATTCCTCTCTCCCTTTGTTCCTTTTCTCCACAGGACTCTCCCATTAACAAGCTGCTGTATGCACGGGACATCCCCCGCTACAAACAGATGGTAGAAAGGTGGGCTCGGATATTATTACAACTGAAATCAACCCACAATTTCATGGTCACTCTGGATTTGGGAAAACATGACAAAAATCTCATCCTCAGTGCATTAAACTTTATGCCATTAATTCTTTTTATTAGCACAACACTGTGTGTTAGGACTGGGCAGTTTGACCCAGTGTTCATTTTGTTGACCAGTTATTTTCGTCATAGATTTCATTGACAGACATTTTTTCCCTGGTGGAAGCTAGATGGTAACTAGCAAAAACAAGTGCACATAGACAAAAACTAGAACTACATTGACTGACCTTTCATCAACAAATTAAAACTAGATAAAATTGTTTGACAGAGACTTCATCCAATCAGAAAGTAGAGACAAGTTAGGAATCTATCCAATCACAGCTACTTGGGTTGTGTGGAAAGGTTGGATGAGTTCAGAGGAACATCCAATCGCAGCTGCCTTAGCTTGGTGGTGGTGGGATAAGTTGTGGAGCGATCCAATCAGAGCTGCTCTCTTTATGAATTGATGTATTCATGTAGAGCAGGTTCACTGTTTGTCAGTTCTGGTATTGAAACTGAGATGCTCTGTCAGGTAGCTTAAATAAAGGTGACTGCAATTCACACAAAAGTTAAATTTGTTTCTGCTCATTTATACATTCAGACTTTTCTATCATTCAGTAAAGAGTTATTAGATGATTGGCTTATCCAAGTGTAAAACATGACTTCAGAAATTCAAGGAAACATAAAAATCCCTTACCCCCCACACTTCAATAGTGAAGATGAGTAATTTATGACTAAAACTAAAAGATATTGTAGGCAGAAGACTAAAACTAAATTAAAAGTGCTGCCAAGTTAACACTGGTACGACTAAAACATCAGATTTTTTCAAGGCTATTATCACTGCACTCCTATAATATTTTGGTGTTGCATTTACCATCAGTCACATGTCCAAGCACTGAATCTGATTTTTTTTGCTGTAAATATTTTCAGATACTACGCTGACATCAGGCAGACCATCTCAGCCAGTGACCAGGAGATGAACTCTGCTCTGGCTGAACTTTCTCGGGTGAGTGCAGTCATAGCTGTGAGCCCTCAGTGTGGACAGATGCAGCGCACGCACCCACAGAACGACCTCTAACATCAACACTGTGTGTTTCAGAATTATTCCGGAGAGCTGAACTATCTGGTGGCCCTTCATGAGCTGTACAAGTACATCAACAAATACTACGACCAGGTAGGTTTTTACTGAAATATGGAGGAAAATTTGAAAAACATTTGTGAACAGATGTTTGAAGTCAGCTGAGGCTGTCCTTTCAACCGGTCAACTGGATGGATGCCACATGTCAACGTGTCCTTAGGAAAGACATAAACCTAAAGTTCTGTTCCCTCTAAGCGTGTGCAGGTGATTTTCTTCATGAATTTAATAGAGCAAAAATAACATGATTTGTTTGAGTTTCTATAGAATACCACTGCTCTTGCTCCTGCATCATCGGTCTGTGAGTGTGTGAAGAAGAGAAAAGTTCAGATTAAAAGATTTAATATTTGGTCTTAAAAGTAAACATGCTCGATATTGGATTTTTGCTGAAGTCCGAAATGATGACATTTTTTAATTCATTATCGTAGATACTGATATTTGTGGTCAAGAGCACAAGCTCTGTACAGTACCTAACAAAAATGGACTTGTTTCTTTCAGTGTTGCAGTATATTCTTGTGAGGAACAGATGTATAACAAGAAAAACTGCCTTGATTTTTAAATGTACCCATGCAGGGGTGAGAGGGTGCCTCAATATTGTACATTTGTGTAATTTGCCAATATGTGTTGCAGATATATCAGCTGTAAATATCTAAAAAACATTAAATATTGCCAATACCAATACTTAACTTTTAGACTGATATCAGTCAATACCAATGTCAAGCCCATAATATCATACTTCCCTACTTAAAATGCTTGACTGGACATTTGATGCCACCTGGTGGGTATTATTTAGATAGATAGATAGATAGATAGATAGATAGATAGATAGATAGAAAGATAGATAGATAGACAGACAGACAGACAGACAGACAGACAGACAGACAGACAGACAGACAGACAGACAGATACTTTATTTATTCCCATAGGGAAATTGTTTTATCCAGCAGCTCGTATGAGACATATAAAAACCCCTTCATTCCTCTCTGACCTCATTAATATTTCTGTACCTGCCCGTACCCTCCAGTCATCTTCCTCTGTCCATCTGCCTGTCCCCCTCACTCGCCTTATCACCATGGGGGGCGAGCATTCAGCCGCTCGCCTTGCCAGTTATGGAACTCACTCCCCCCTGACCTCTGCAACACTGAGGCTGCGTTTACACGGCGCTGAAAACGGTCAAATCCGATAAGTTTTCATCGCCTTTCGGCCTTGCGTTTACACTGAAATGCGTTGAAAACGGTAACTTTTGAAAACAGGCTCCAGGGTGGAAAGTTTCCAAAACGCTCTCCATGCAGCTCCATGTAAACCCGCATCGAAGCGTTTCAGGGTGAAACGCTAATGTCACCCCATGCGCAACACTTTTTCAGATGAATATGGAGCTAGATCAGTCTCATAATAGATAAATGCACACAGAACGATTCACAAATGTATACAGGGATTAATATATAAATGTCTCTCAACTCACAAATATTTTTCAAAGTTCACAAATGTATTTCTGATGCACACACAAATATTACTTGTTTTATAGATTTGTAATGGAAATCCACAAATGTCTATATTTAAAATAATTTGCAATTTTCGTTTAAAACAAATATTTATATTGTGATATTTATTCACAAACTGTTAAATCTGCATTCACAAACTGCTCTGTCCGTGGTGAAAAAAAAAACCCTCTCATGGCGCTAATTTTACACACAAATGTAAACCCCAGTCATGTAGGCTAGTTCCTTGTCACTGCTATGTTGGTGATATAAAAAATACCTGTGATATTCATTGTGTTCTCATATGGTCTCCACTCAGTGAATGAAGCCAAATAATGTCATAATTACATGCAATAACTTTTACTGACATTACATGAGCAAGGCTGGATGCACGATGTGAAATATAGGCACACACTTCTGCTCTCTGGCGGGCACGTAATACCAGAGGCGGAGATGACCGCACCTGCTGTCGGCAGGATGGAGAGGGTTGACGGTTAACGTTAACGCCGGTGGCCGTGATGGCTGCACGGGCGGTGGGATGGAGATGGTTGGCGGTGTGTACATAACGGCAGTGGCCGTGATGGCGCACACTGTCGGCGGCCGGGGAGGGTGGGTACTAGCGGCACTTTCGGTGGTGGATTCAGTGTTAGCCCTGATAGCACTGGCGGCGTTAGAGACCGGGTTACCCCGCTGGCACTGGCGGTGGTTACACATTTCATACAATTCTTCACCTATCTCAGCAAACCTCCCAACTAGAGAGAGCAAAGAAAACCCGGATAATGTTTCATTTTCACTTTGCAGATAACCAGGTGCTGACGCCATGTCCACCTGGATGACAACTTCGTTTCCTCAGTCCAATGTGTCGGTTAAGCTGTGCGAACACGTCCATACGATTGGCTGAAAAGTAGCATTCTTGTGATTGGCTGAAAGGAGGAAGACATCTGATTGGCTACAGATACTTCCCTGTTGAAAAAAACGCATTTGTGGATCGAGACACGTCAGGGGAGTCTCAAAAAGATTCACACACAAATGCAGCGATGTTCACAAATGCAGAGCAGTTTGTGAATGCAGATTTAACAGTTTGTGAATAAATATCACAATATACAGACAAATGCAGTGATTTTCACAAATGCAGAACAGTTTGTGAATGCAGATTCAACAGTTTGTGAATAAATATCACTATATAAATATTTGTTTTAAACGAAAATTGCAAATTATTTTAAATATAGACATTTGTGGATTTCCATTACTAATATGTAAAACAAGTAATATTTGTGTGTGCATCAGAAATACATTTGTGAACTTTGAAAAATATTTGTGAGTTGAGAGACATTTATATATTAATCCCTGTATACATTTGTGAATCGTTCTGTGTGCATTTATCTATTATGAGACTGATCTAGCTCCATAGATGAAGGCTGCGCACGCATACCAGGAACGACAGCAGCTTCGGTCGTCTGCTGAGTAACGTGTGAGCCTCTTACCGTGCTCGGTTTGTTATCCAGACAAAACTATCCAGACAGATTTGTTGTCCAGAAAAGAAACTCCTGTGTCTCTGTGTGTCTATTCGCCATTGTTGTTTGTGAGAAGTTTTTCTTCTTTGTACGTGTATTGTAGCAGCGCTGCCTCTCTGCAGACCTACAACACCATCTACTGAACCGGCATGCATACTACAGCGGGTCCATACGTCTCCAGCATCGTCGTCTGAACACAGAAGAATTTGGAAACGCAAAGGAAAAATCTTTGCGTCTTTAAGTCAGGAGTGTCTGTGTATACGTAGCTTGTCTTTAACACTCTTTAAAAGCAGATTCAAAACTCATCTGTTCAAGCTCTCCTACTCCCTCTGATCTCTTGCACTGCCTTTGTATTATATTTTGTTTTAATGCACTTTTTGTTTTTGTGAGGTGACCTCCAGTGTCATGAAAGGCACCCTTAAACAAAATTTATTTTTATTATGATTACATGTCTGTTCTCAGCTGTTTAAACTGAGCTGTAGAGTTTCTCTGCATCCAGCCAGCACAGCATCACCTGATGCTACCAACCAGTCAAATTTACATGTTCCCCAGAGCAGTCCTGCTACCCAGTGTTTCCTTAGGACTTAATTGCTGATGAAGCAGCTTTTCAGACCTCAGTAAGGACTTACTTTCCCCAAAGACAGCCCAAAACTAGCAACTTTGAGTTTAAGAGGGCTGCTGCGATGTGTATCGAATGAGAGGTTTTTATCTCCTCTGTTGAGGGACAGAGTCTAGGGCTGTAAAGTCCTAGTCGACTGGTCGACTAATTGGTCGATGCGGGCTCAGTCGACCAAAATTCTGATTGGTCGACCAAATGTGTCAATTTATTTTTTTCCCCTGCAGTTCATTTCATCAGGAGAAACGTATCAAGTGAAATGGGGGTATTTTCTGAGCACCCCCATCATGTCTCAGAAAACCATTTTAATGTATTTATCGTTCATTTCAATATTTTTATTTAAGAACATTTCAATATTCTAGTCTATAATCGTTTATTCGTTTTATAACAGCAGGCGCACCTGCCCGCTGCAACAGCGGCATCCCTCACCCAGTCAGCGCTGGATTTTATGCCTCATATAAACACCCAAATGCAAAACCGACATCACAGAAGGAATTGACAATTTATTTCTGAGGGTATGAGGCCCATTGGTGTCGTGGAAGGCCAAGAAAAACATTGGAACCTGGATATTCAGTGCCGGCGCGCCAGACAATTACGCACGCGCTCACAGCAAAATATGAAGGAGTGAAAAAGAGAACGTTTCCGAGTTCATAGAAAAAGTTAACAGATGTGTACGTCTCTTCGAATGGAGTCCTATATGACAGTGACTGCCCATTTCATTGATGAAGACTGGAAAGGAAAGAGTCTTGTGTTGAGAGAAAAAAAAGGAGAGGCGCACACAGCGGATAAACGCGGGGGGGGGGGTGTCGATTGGTCGATTTTTGGTCGACAATTGCTGTGTTTTAGTCGACCAACAATTTCTTTGGTTGATTACAGCCCTAGGACAGACACGTCCTGGAACAGTCCTGGAAAATAATTTCTAGAAAAAATTGGGAACCCTGGTTTGATGGTTAACAGAATAGCTAATCAGAAAATGTTAGTCACGGCCAAAGGAAGAACAGATTTGATTTTGGTGGTGATTCGAATCCAGATGTAGATCCAGGAATCATCCAGGATTTATTTCTAAACAGAGCAGCGAGGACAGTTTTCCTCATTTTTGCTTCTGAGTCTAACTTCTGTCTCTCTCCTCCTGTCCTCAGATCATCACAGCACTGGAGGAGGACACCACGGCTCAGAAAATGCAGCTGGGTTACAGACTGCAGCAGATCGCAGCCGCCGTGGAGAATAAAGTCACCGACTTGTGACAGAGGAAACACCCACGAGAGCCGAGCCAGCGGAGAGAGACGGGAGCTGGAGGAGGAGACAGAGACTCACACCCCGCAGGACAAACTGAGGAGAGCATCAGAGGGCTGATGGGAGGATGAGACTTCTTATTCCTCTGGAGAGGATCAGTGGACATTTTAAAGATAACTTTTTTTATCTCAGAGGATCAGAACCGTACAGAATCAAACTCTGACATCCTCTGGCCATTTTTAGTGTTGACCAAGGATAAATTGGTGTTTTCAGCCTGGACATTAGAGGTCCCAAACCCAAGGACCCACAGGAAGAAGGGATGTGATACCAGACCGTCCTGCTGACCCTCTGTGAACTTTATGAAGAGACAAACTGTGAACCAGTTTCAACTCTACTGAGCTTTAGCTGGACATCAAACTGATCCAGCAGCTCGGATCTAAAGACTGAAAAAACTCCAGATTTTCTGGTCCCCCCTTCTGTCCCAAATCTCTGGAGTGAGTTTTCTGAAGCAGTACCTCTTCTGCCTTTTGTGCTTGTCACTGCTGTATGGTCCAAATTATTTCTTAGTGTGTGTGGTGATGTGTGTGTGTGTCACAGTTTTTAATGTTACCTGGTTTTCAGTCCATATCTGAGACTTTCAGTTTTTGGTTTCTGATTCAGAGGTCCTTATTTTAGATGTTACATTCAGCAGTATTCAGAGGACAAAGATTCTGCTCCTTGATCAGCAAGAACTACCTTTTTATTTTGTTTTGGAAGACCTTGGTAAGAGAGCAGGGGATAGCATGAGGGGAAGGAGCCACAGGCCAAACCCAGGTCACCTAGAACAAGGACAACCACCCCCGTGCAGAGAGAGCAAGCTGACGTGACAGCGAATCTATTCAGGCTCTTAATCCAGTTTTTCCACAGCTGTGAGGGTTGAACTCAGCCTGCTCTCCACTCTGCTTCCTATATGCTGTGTTTCCATTTATAAACTGCACATCAAGTGCTTTCATGATACTTCCAGAGAAACGGACATGACATTCTGTTTATTGACAAACGATGGGCTCAAAGGTTCATCATACTCAGCTCTCTGTGAGTAAGGAGGAAAGTGAAAGTAAATCATTTCAGCCACTGAAACAGAAGAATGTTTCATTATCTCCGCCACGTTAAACAACGAGAACAGTCAGAAAAAAAGAAAACTCCTCCTTCAGCTCATTAGAATTTGTCTTTACTTGCCCTTTGTTCTCATTAAAGTGCACAGCAGGGGAAAAACAGAGGTGAACCGTTAGGGCAACAGAAAGAGTTTGGCTTTTTTCTCTCCATTTAACTGACTGGAGCCTCCAGATATCATGAGCTTACACAAGAAGCTTTTCAACACCAGCTGCTGTGTTCAAATGTTTTTCCTTTTAAAGTTTGTATTGCTTTCTGTAGCATTTGTTTTTTGAAGACATGCCCTCTTCTGTTTGCCAGTTTCCTCTCATGAAACAAAGAAACAGTGAGTCTTCATGAAAACAGAAGTTTGAATCAGACCTGGTGTTGAAAATGTTCTTTGCATTGAAGGAATTGTTGATTTTATTACATTTGTTTGCTTGATTTAAAGTAATGGTAAAAATAATTCCAAACCCTCCTGCTCGTCACAGAGGTAAATACATTTAGTCAGTCAATTAAAATGTGGATTGAAGACACTGATGACTCCATTTCTACATATATAAATCAGTTTTAACGCTGAATCTCAAAATCAGGTGGAAGGGTAGTTTATTTCCACTGATGAACATAAAAAATGATAATGCATACATTTTTATTTGCAAGAAAAAAAGCCTTCCAACTGTTATTTTGTATAAGATTATTGATTTTCATCACTCTTTTTACTGTAGAAAACAAAGAAACAGTTACATCATGTTGGAAGACTGTCAGTGGAAGAGTCAGTGTCAAAAAATAAGCGAGAAGTTTACAAACCAGTGGGAAAAATATGATTCATTTTCTTGCAGATTTTGGATGTACACTCTAAATTTCATACTTATTGGAAAACACAAAATTGTGATCTCCAGTTTTATCGAGAAAAATGCCTTCTGAAATAAATTACAAAGCCGAAATACATGTTTTAAAAAATCACCTCTTTTTGGGTACAAATGTCCATCGAGGGTGACTAATCTTATTCCACGTCCATATTCATTATGTGGCCTCATATTGTCAAAAGACAGATTAAGAAAAATTAAGATGTATCAGGTCCAAAAAATTTTTCAAAGTCTAAAAAAAACATCTATTTAATGTTGCTTTTGCATACGAGACCAATGTGTTCTTCAATACGTCCATGCTGTTAGAAGAAGAAGAAGCAGTAAAAGACTAAACATTTGGAAGAGTTCAGTCCCAGACCTGCTCAGGCAGACGGTCTAAACTCAACAGTTGGCCTGGAGGCTCCGGATGTTTCCCTGCAGTCAGTCGCTGCTGCTCTCTACCTCGGAGTAAATATATCACTTCAGTCATTTTTCTTCAGGGAGCATTTCACCCCATTTACAGCAAAGTTTGAGTCAGTCTGAATGCACATGCAAACAAACTGAACCCTCATTTATACACACACACACACACACACACATATTAACACACACACACAAACACATTTCAGGCTTTTTATTTTTCCCTTTCAGTGAAACGAGAAAATCTGCTCATGTGAGCATTATAAGGTACTCAAACCAGACTGATTGTTATTTGAATTATTATTTCCTACTTCCTGTTTTATTCATGTGGATGTGTCTATAGTGTACAAGTCACTGGAAAGAAGTTTATAAAGTGAGAACATTATCCTCCCATGAAGAAGTTGGTATATATAAATGAAGTGGGAGATGAGTGTGCATCGCTGTGTTTTATAGTGTAAGTCAGTGATATTTCTTATTTTGTACATTTTTTAACATTCCTTTTAGGTCTTTAACAGTTTATTAAATCATGTTTCACTCCAAGCAAAAGTATCGGTACATATTATTGAAAAGTTGTATTGTTGTCACCATGGTTATACTGCAGTTCTGTTTTTGAACACACAGCGGCGCTGCTTCATTCTCTAGGGGTCTGAGTGTGGAGACATACAAGTTACAGGTGTTGAATATATTCCTGATGTTTTCACTCTGTGCTGCTTTCATTTGGCGCATTAAAAATGAGCTAATGTTGGATGATATTCATTTTTAAAGGACGAAAACTGAGATGAGTCACTTAGAGGGCTGGTCATGTGCAGACGTGTTTATTTTTACACTTTAAATTCTGCTTCAGTGCATTAAAAGCCACTGCCCTTTGTAATGTTGGTACAGGAATTTATTTTAAGACAGGTTCAAGTCATAGAAGAGGGTTATTGATGGGGAAACAAACTTTTTAAACAGTCTTGCTACACTTACTGGCATGGTTTTAGCAGGCAATCAACAATTTGGTTTGATTATCTTTCCTGATCTTGTGCTTCAACAGTCAACTCAACCACTGATTTGTAGACTGCAGTTAGTTTAGCATCACCCTATAAGGATAGGAAGTTATATTTGATAAGCCAATGGTGTATTTCCACCAAACTTTTCAGTTCTGTTTGGTCCTATGTTAAGGCAGTCACAATACCCCTGTAATGTTTATTGAATAATTTATATTGTGCTAAAGATAGAAACATGATACTGTCCTATGGAAGACTGGTTCAGAGAAGGGGCCAGTAGTCTTTACTCTGGTTGAAACCAGCCATGAAGCAGAGAAAACAAGTAATGAGCCAAAAGAAAAAACGTTCACTTCAGTGCCTGTGGATATGTGGTGCGTTCCAGTTGGATCTGGGATAGTCCAAGGTGCAAATTAAATAACCGAAGTCAAACATCGTCAGCTTTCCCAACTTTACCAGCTTGTAACTGGATTGCATCTAGCTGGGAACTGAAGGGATCTCCTCTCTGGTCGTCCCTGTTCTGATGTAAATGCAACGCACCAACAGAGTCGAGCAGGGGTAACATAATGTTGTGGTCAATGCACAAAAATAAGTCATTACGGTCTTGGATTGCTGTAGCCTCTGTCTGAGAATTTCCTCAAAGTCTCATGATCTGACAGAGTTTGTGCCTGTGACAATAATGTGTCAATTACTGATAAGTACAGAAGATCAGAAATGCTCTCATCGGGAAGTTGACCATTTTTGTAGTTTTTTTTGGAGGTTTGTTTGCAGCTCTTCATTTATTCACACAGTAACGCTTTACAATTCAAAAGTAAGATCAGATGCATTTTATTATTTCAGATTAAAGATTAAAATTTTGTGTGTGTTCATCGTGAACCTTAAATCAGGCATTTTCCCAAAACAGGTATTTATTGGTGCGTTGGTTGATCTCAGAAGCTGGATTATCTGAGTTGAATATTAGATGCGTCACTGGAAACGCCCCCTTTGTTGTATTGTTTTACTGGGCAGTCAGACGATCTTCAGATCCCATAAATCACATGTAGTCTCGGCCTTTATTTCTTTCATGCCAGTAGGGGGCTGGAGCCTATCTCAGCTGATGGGTTAAAGTTGGGGTGCTACCCAAACTTACTTCTAATCAATCACAGGGCTGCTAAATAGAGCCAAACAACCAGTCACAAACACACACCTCAGGACAATTTAGGGTCACCAGTCAACTCAACGAGCTTGTTTTTGATCCGCGGGAGGACACTGAGTACAGAACAGCCTACCATCAGGAGGTGAAGATCAGACATTGAGGTGTCGTATTCGACTCCATGAAATCATTTGCTCTAACAATGTCAAATGTTGGGAAAGGTTACAAGATATCCACTCTGTGCTGTCCTACCTTTTGGTCACCCTTCTTTTAGCGTACCGAGCGTCACTGTCTGACCCTAATCTTGCATTTTCACAGCGAGGATCTTTTTTCTTTGCTTTTGAATGTCAACTGAGCCTGACTTTGTCGACCAGTGGATTTCAAGCTTTTATGACCAAAGTACAACTCAAGGCAAGCTATTAACTCAAGGCAGGCCATAGTCATACCGATGCCAAACAGCCTTGATAAAACAAACATTATAATATATCGGTCAGAGTAAGTTTATCTGCAAAAGCCTGACTGTTTTACAACTGTGATACTCATGAAACAGACAATGACCAAACTGATCATCAATGTAACTGAATATTTCTTGCGTGAATGAGACAAAAAAAAGAGATTGTGTCCATCCCTGGATTTTCTGAGCTGTAGAAGAGTTATGCAGACTTATAATAATATTCATACAAAGAGTCAACCCCAGTCTCATTCATAAGTTTCTGTCAGGTTGTTATGAAGTTTAATGGCTGTTCAAATTCCTGAAGGCACACCAGAGTGCCAGGCCACACCATCCCAGAACCACCGTGGTAGACGACAGTGTGTCAAGAATTACCCATCAGGGTTGGAAAAGGAAACTCGGTTATTCAACAGTGGTTTGCAAAAAAGCAGGAGGGTGCTGATTATTTTTGCACCTATCAAAGTTTTTACAGTAAAAATGCAAAATGCACATACCATACACTAAATATGGAGCCAGACAGACTCGAGGCCACAGATAAAGGCTACAGGAACAAGAACATGCTAACCATGAGGCCCAGCGGTGAGGCAGCTTACATGCCTCACAGTAAGAAGGTTCAATCCCCATGTTGATCACAGCATTTCTGTGTGCAGTTTGCATGCTCTCCCTGTGCATGCTTTGCTTCTCTTTGGGCACTTCAGCTTCCTCCCACAGACCAAAAACAGGCTCATTAGGCTAACTAGTGGCTCTACACTGTCCTTGGGTATGAGTGTGGGAGTAAATGGTTATCAGTCTCTCTATGTGGCTCTGCGGTTGGCTAGCAACTGGGTCAGGATGCACCCTGCCTCTCGCCCAGTGTCTGCTGTCCACATGTCGTAAAACAGAGGACTGCCAAAAGTGAATTTCAAGATTTAAACAGGGGCATTCAAGCTGGTTTAAATTGTTGACTTGTGTATGTCTCTTAATTTCTGACTGGAAATGCAAATGACTGAACCAGCTGTGTCAGTTGATCAAGTTTGAAGGACATTTATTCCATTTTAGTTTGAGTATCGCACAAAATTATCAAGAAACCCAGACAGAGATCTGACCCAAAGAAGTGCCAAGTGTTGAGCTGACTGTTAAAGTTATATCTGATAAGTCTATTGGATCATTAAATCAGTAATATGAATCACCGTGTGGAGCCAAGAGGATTTGAGATGATCAGGTTTTTCAAACTTTCTCGATCTTTTCACCCTTAACTTTATTTCTGTATGTTTGGCCTGCGGTGAGTCAATCCCCAGATCTGAGTCTAAAGTCATCTTCAGGTTTATTCATGCTTCATGTAACACTCATTAAACTAACAACTCCAGCAACAGAGGGAGATTCTTTCCATCGTCCACCATCAGCTCAGTCCGAGGTGAAAGTGCAGCATTCTGAGGAAAAAGCTCGAACTGTTGTAAAAATTTGATGATGTAGAGCAGGCTCTGCAAAGAGCATTTACAAGGATATTTTGTGTGTTAATATCATTGTACATACTGATTTCAGATGTAACTGTAGTGATTTAACCTGTTCAATAAGAGAAGGCGCTGCTTCTCACAGATGCTGGTGTAATAAAGTATTCTTAAAATGTGAAGAGGTGTGTTTGATTTCATTTCAGTTATTACATTTTAATAGATCTCTTGGCATAGTACAGCTTTTATAGCGAAGGGACAGGGCGGGCTGATTATTGTTGTAGGGACTGGGAGGCTGTAAAAAGGGGATGTTAGGGAGACTGAAGGGCCCATGAGTGACTGCCCCCCCCCCCCCCCCCATTATATTTTCAGTATTTCTTCTTTTCAATTTGTTGACTTTTCCCAACAGTTCGTTAAAGATCCTTTTTCTTTATATAAAAGGAGCACATTTTAATTGAAATAAATTTAAATTCAGGTTGTCAACACCCATAAATAACATTTACATTTAAAAGTAGTGCAGTGGTTTCTTGAAACCCCAGGACCTACAGAAAATAGTCATTTTAATTGTTTTATGATGAAAATTAGTTTTAAATGGTCTCGCTTACACATTCTTGTGCAAAATATCTCTAACAAAAGTGTCTTCTCACTGTTTTATCATTGTTTTAGCCAAATGAAAAATTCTACTGCAGCTGAAACATCAGTTACTAATCCTCCGTTGTAAGTTACAGTATCAGCCCAATTAGTTTTTTGTTTGTCAAGTTTGAAAAATCAGTTTGAAAATGCAAAGGGAGTCGGTCATGGGGAAGCTTAAGTGAGTGTTTGTGTCTACTACTGTAGCATCCTCAACTATCTGAAAATTAAGATTTCATTTCCCTGAGCAAAAAGTAGTTACTGAAGTATACTTGGCTTCTACTGAAAATTATGGAGAAAATCAGACTAAGTGCATTAATCCTAAGACTTAAACTTTAACTTTTTAACATACTTTTTATTTCTTTCTGCCACAAAGTACAAATACTTAGTATATCTTGGTCCCAGTATAGAATATGGTCAAGTCTATGTGCTTACATTTTATTTAGCAGATTAAAACTGTTTCTCTGCACACATTGGATTTGAGGTTGTATCCCTGTTGTAAACTTTCATGTTCAAGATCATACAGTGCTAGAGTTCAAAAGTTTACAGAGAATAGTATATGTACTCAACTGCATTATCGTTATGTACTTTAAAAACACACAAAAACAAAGAAACATTTGACTTGACTTTATTAAGTTCTAGTCCCTTTCTTAAGGGTTTGGAGTACACCTTCAGTAAAATTCAATAAACTAACATGTGTACCTAGACCAGTAGTAGTATATAAATAAGTAAGTTGTTTACTCAAAAGTTTACTTTTGTAAACTTTAATGACCTTATAAAATAAACTTAAAGAAAACTTTTATAGACTTTAAATGTTCGAATTTTGTCAGTGGAGAAGTGTTGAATTAGTATACGTTCTAGTGCACTGCAAATACATAATCCATAGTATGCTTGTTATATATTTATACTCAAGAACACTTAATAAAATGAACTTCGAGTATATTACTTTTTGCTAAGGGTAGATTTTTGTGGCACATGAAGGAAGTGCAGTAATTGGAGTGTATGGACTGAAGGTGGTAAAGTCTCTGGAAGTTGTATATTAAGAAGCTGTGATCTTAATTTTCTGATCATCTTCCCATGTGACAAAGAGGAAAACCTCCTCTTGACTAGCCTACTCTTTTTTTTCTCAAAGTATATAATGAAATTAATACACCTATTCATTTTCCTTCCTCATGCTCTGCCTGCACACTCTTCAGGGCAGTGATCTTCAACTGGTACCCCACTCAAAGCTTCCCATCTGGCCCTCTAAGCATGAAATTCAGTAAATGTGCAGGGGAAATATTAGTTGAGGTTAAAGGTTAGCCTTTTGTCATTAAATACCCACAAATATTAACTCATCAGATGCCTCAAAACAACTGAGACTGAAACGTTTAAACAGGAACCACTTCATGTTGGATCTGTTTCACAGAAATCCTGCTGCTGGCCAAAAGTCAACCATGGGAACAAGTATGTTTCTGTAAAACCCAGCGAAGTGAAACGCGACAACAACATGAAGTAGCAAAGATATCTCAACTGTCCTTGTGTGGCTGACTGTAGGATCAGTGATAGGGACTGATCTCACATTTGAAGGCTATGAAATAGAAGATAAAAGTTTAAAACTCAAAATAATAAACTAAAAATGTGCTATTCACACCACACTACACTCTTGTACAAATGGAGTTGATGTTAGGTGACCCGACGTCCCGATTCAGCCAGGACTATCCCATGTTCTGGCTGCAGTGTCCTGTGTCCCCATGAATATGTCATAAATGCCGATACGTCTCCATTTGGGACAGTCCCTGCCCCAGTTGTAACTAACTGAGATCAGTATCAACAGAATTTGCTGTGTGAGCAACACAGATTTGTTTCCAAATGTGTAGCCAATTTAAATAATAGAATCTTCAAGAATACGCCACACGCTAATGCTCACAGCTGATTGGTCTGTTTATGTGTCAATCAATCTCAGCACAGCTGGAGCTGGCCCAGTTTATCACTCTGGCAGCTGGATATGTCAAGAGTGATGCCTCAGAAAGGGTGTTGACAATTTCTACAGAGCTTCAGGTGAGGCACTGCAATTTTTAATCCCTTACAGAGGAACTGCTGACATACATAATGCTGTATATAAAGTAGACAAGGTACAGACTGGAAATAGCACAAATACAGTGAAGCCAATTTATTGTGTTCATGAATGTAATCTCACTGTAATCCCTATTTTTCATGATATACATAAAAATAGTTCTCAGATGTGTTATAAGAAAAATAAGACACTTTATAAAGCCCCAAACAAAGCTTTAGGATTGAAACAACGCATGTGCTTTCAGAATATTCAGTTATTATTTTTCAGTGGTTATTTCCTAACCAAAAATATGCATGAAGGATAAAGAGACATGGCTATGGTGAAATTTTATTATGCAAACACCTTTGTAGATTAATGAATTAAAGTGTAGTTATATGAAGAAAAAACACAAACTTGAGAATTACATAAAGCATTCAAAGATTATGTTATAAAACTATGTAGGATTACACTAAAAAGGGTTTGATGCATTATAAAATAGATAGCAGAGGATTGTTGTGGAATTGGTATGGATAGATTTATGTTAAAAACTACCCCTAGCAAAAAATACTTTATTTTATTATTTATACTTGAGTATAAGTATATATACACAGACCATGTTTCTGTAGTGTACATGAAAGTATACTAATTCAATACTGCTTCAGACTAAATTGAAACATTTAAGTTTATAAAAGTATACTTTAAGTTTACCTATACGGTCATTTTAAGCTAACAACACTTTCAAGTATACAAGTAAACTCAACTTTATACTAATAGTGTACTAGTTAAATACTTCTAGTCCACATTTCATTTTATTAAAGTATATCACAAGTACACTCACATTGTGCCTTTGGTGATCGGAGAGAGACAGTGGATATGTTTGTGAAGGGGGGTGAAGACACTCTGTGAACTGGCCCTAGGCTGGACTTGAACCCAGACTCCAGAAGTATATCAGTGGGTTGTGTCTGTTCGCTTACCTGTCAAACCAGCAGCCCACAAGCAAACTATCTACATATTGCCATTGCACAAGGCATATATTTCTAGTCAACATTTTAGTTTATTGAAGCATACTTCAGGTATACTTTAATGAAATAAAAATGATTATTTTTTAAACAATTTTAGTAGTTTACTTGTTGTTATAATTTAAGTATACTTTAAGCATGCTTGTAAGTTTGCTTACCATATTACTTGTAGTATATTATTTATATAAATGTAATATAAGTAAGCATTCTTAAAGTTAACATACTATATGCACACTGTCTGCGATGTATTTACAAAAGCACAAGAATGTTGAGAACAAAAGTGATATATTTAACATTTATCTGTTTTAAATCACTAAAGATGTGCAATTCAAAAACAAAGAGGAATGAAATCAATGAAATCAATCCCTTCTTTGGTTAAAAAAGTAGAAAAAGTGCACATCTGCAAGTAAAAAAGGTAACCATAATAGTCTCTCCCAGATCAAAAAGGCAAAAGAGAAGTGCACATCTTTGGAATCAAAAGTAAATAACTCGATAGAAACAAAAACAGTGCTCTTATTATTTCTTTTCAGTTATTTTGCTTGGCAGTAAAAAAATATACCAAAGTATGAGCAGTTTTAGTATTTAAGTCTAAATCTAAGGTAATCCCAATTCTACCCCTTACCCCTGTTTTTAGGGCCAAGAGGAAAGGGGTGAAAACACACACAGCTGGGAAACAAGATGCCACTGGATTTCCACTACATCATCACCCAGAGCATGCTGGCTGTGACGTAAGCAGATGCGACAATAACCAGAGCCAGCGCTATGAAAGCTAGCTTGTTCGAACAACAAATTTAAAAATGCAACCAACAATTCAAAACATGATTCATATTTACTTGATTATTTCACAACTACTTATAAATAAGTGCTTCCTCAGGTCTCCGCTCTGCCTTTGTGTCAGCAGGCGAGGCATATTATGGTAAATTCTCATACACCATTTCAAGTGAGGTCCTGGTCTGTCTTCATTTCGAGGGCTGTGTAGCCCATAGTCTTTAGTCCATCTCATTAGCCCTATGGAGAATTGGGACATCCCTTCACTAGATGTGAACTTGCAAAGCCAAGGGGTAAGGGGTAAGACAAGGGCTAAGGGGTAGAATTGGGATCACCCTAAGCCTTAGTTTTAACATACTTAGTCCTATAATTGTCTTTATATATTTCGGAATGTATAAGTCAGTATAAAAAAATATAGTTGCTCCAAGTATACAGCCTCAGTTTTAGTATAAAATGAGTATATTAGTTGTACACTTTAATAAACTATTTTTTGCTAAGGGTAATAACACTTTGATTACTATTATTAAAATAATAATAAAAATACTAACGATAATTCGTAAAACAACATTCTGTTGAAATAGTATTACATTATTAAAATGCAGTTTTGTTGATCTCTAGGTTTGATTTTTTTTTTTAATCTGCTGCTCTGAACAGTGTTACAGCTACTGAAAAACTCTTAATTATCTTTTGCTAACAGGTATTGGTTCAGGTCACCATCTAAATTGATGATCCCTGTTGAGGGTTATATCCCGGGGTCCCCAAACTCACAGGACCGCCCCTGTGACCACACATTTGACAAGAAGCATCATCATCCAGGCGATAGTATAATCCAGAGCCAACAAACACACAAGTCCAAAATGGAGTAACGCTGTGGACTGCAGGCTGGAGTTCCGCGAATTGTTAGAGGATATTTAATCACAGGAAGGCGGGTTGAGGTGGATATTTAATTCTTGGGGCAACCACAGAGAAGTCGCCGCATTTTCCTGCTGCCGACCAAGGAGCGAAAAAACAGGTAGGCGCACGGAGCCCGCTGGATTTATGCTAGCCCAGTTAGCTGTAGCCATAGAGATGCCGCCTGGGCCGCTGTTGTTCACGAACGCAGGCGCCATTTTAGAGAGGGGTTGTCACGGCAAAATAGGTCCACCCATGAAATCTATTCATATACCATTGACCATCAGATCTTCAGGTAGTTTGCTGTACTGCAAACGTAAGGTGATTAAATCACGATATCTTACTGTAACGCACAGATTTTCCTAATAGTGCGCAATAATTTGTTGAAATGACTCCCTATTGAGCGTCTTAAATAAACAGTGTTACCTTAGTTAAAAGGCCATGGGGCATATTTAGAAATAGAATGTAAAAGTGACAGAGGCGTTTTGCATTTTTCTTTGAAAACACTGGGTTTATGTAATACATGCCATGATTAAGAAATGTTTATGAAGCCAAAATGAAATGTCGGCTTCAATCAAAGCGATCCATATCTCACTAAACAAACTTAGGTCAAACCAATTCATCTTCTTGCGATGTTGTAATATTGTACATTTTATGTTTTATCTTCATATAAGGATTGATCTCAAAATTAACCAACGGATCACAAACACCATGATTCCAGCGGCCATTGCCCCTCTTCAAAATGGCGCCCGAGTAGACGCATCCAATCTACGAAGTGGCATCTATCGTGGACATATCTATGAAGTGCTGCAACTAATGCTAATCTTCGTGCCATTAGCTTTCAAATAGGAGAAAAATTACGTTTGTGTATTTTGTTAAGTCATTCATATGTAGCATAATCTTACGATGAGTTCTGTATTTCACCATTCATTCAGTTTATTTCGTCGTGTGCTGGTTCATTCTGCTACCGTTAGCT
The DNA here is from genome assembly GCA_036419115.1 of Scarus forsteni. Taxonomy (NCBI): domain Eukaryota; kingdom Metazoa; phylum Chordata; class Actinopteri; order Labriformes; family Labridae; genus Scarus; species Scarus forsteni. Next base: position 1,765,369 of record JAZDUH010000152.1, read on the forward strand.
TCATTGTTTTCGTTGCTAATATGAATGGTATGCTACGTAATTTGGAGCCAACTGTCAGAAACAGAACGAACTAGCGCGGAGTTGTCTTTGCCTTGATAGTTGTTAAATTAGACTTTCTGAGTCTCTTAGACTAAAAAAAGTTCATTTATAAGTTCATTTTACATTTATTTTAATTGTTAATGTCGAAAAATTCAGTCACTCAGGTTGAAATGAGTCGCCGTTTCCAACATTTTGCTAAAGGACGGCAATACTTAGCTTTGAGATCTAGTTGTACAAATAGATTAATCACTGTTTTAGGGGAGAAAGTGATAAATGTACGTTTTTTTATTCTCAGACACATTAAATCTTTAGACTTGCGCGTTGATCGATCTGTGAATTATCAGTATGCATTCACAAGTGGTGGGCTCCTGGTTTTATTAAGCACCAAATCAAAGACTCCCAAACGTGAACACAGAAGCTCATACTCGTCACATTTGGACCAAACTGCATTTACGGTTTCATTCTGGTGGGGTTGCTTGAGGTCCAGGAACATAACCTTTTCTTATTCCTGTATTTCTTCTTCAGTGAAGGATGGAGCCATCAGAGCAGTCAGGTCCAGACTCTGCCTCTCAGGAGGTGAACCCTGTGTTTCTGCAGCAGCTCCGAGAGCTGGACATCCCGGAGGAGGCAGCCAAACAGGTGGGAGCTTGTTTTAACATTAAAACAGCTTTACCACTTCAAGGTGTAGTTATTGTGCTTTATTAGTGTAATACACTAAAAATAATAAGTCATGGAAATCATCAGCACCACTTGAGATGGGAATCAAAACTAATTCAAGTTGAGAAACAATAAGTCCCTTAAAGAGTCTACATTATCAGTCTGTTTGCTCAATTTCCTAATCAGTGCCCTCCAGTCTGTTCTGCATGCCTTGTAAATCAAAGATATCAAACTCTCATCAGAGGCAATGGCTAAGGGAAACGTTTAAAGGGTCAGATCATTAAGCAGAATCAATTATGAGCTTGCTGTCAGTAAAACTGCATCAGTTTTCTTCACCAGCATCATACCGCTCTACACTTGGATGAAAATATGACTTTAATTTCATAACAGAGATGGTTTTTATTCAGGACCACACAAATATCAACATCATTACATGTTTATTTAATGGTGTTAACAGCTCTCCCTGAAATATAAGATCACATTTTTATTTTCATTTTATAACATTTTTTTGGAATTCATTCATATTATCTTAAAACGTAAATGCCCCTGACACTGACCTTCTCTGATTCATACTCATCAAAATACATGTCACTTCACACAGAAACCCCCTTTTTCTTCAAAAATGTAAGTTTCAGTTTTTATCACAACACATCCTGATCCTTTATCATGACCAGACGTGTCAACTCAAGGCCGGCAGGCCAAATCCAGCCAGGGATTTTATCAAATTTGTTTTGTGAGATAATTTAATTTGTCTATATTAATGCCCCTCATATAAGTAGCGCTCTTACCACTTTATCCCACAATGCACTGCAACAGGTGCCATGCAGGACCTGAGCACCAACCCCTCCTCCCACTGCTCTAATATCGCTGATCAGTGGTCATTAGATGAATGCATCAGCCAGTGCTTTTATAGTGACCTTTGCATGTAAATATGCTGGTCAAATTCGATAATGATGAATAATATATGACTGCATGTTCATATTTCAGATTTTTGATGAACTAGAAAAGCACTCTGAGAATTTAGACCTCTGCCAGCACCACTGTCCTCACCCAGATTGTGATTTTCACCATAAATATTAGTCCTACCTTTATTCCATCTGGATATTTAGATTACCTGACCATAAAAACATTAGCAATAGGATTCATAATGAAATCTATTTTAGTTCAGTAGTTATTCAGGAAAATTGCATTTCTCGTCATGACGGTTCTACGCTGATCTGGATCACTCCTAAAATCTCGTCATTTGTTCCTTGTCCCAATCTGGACATTTACTGAAAATTTAATCGAAATCCATCCAGAACTTTCTGAGTTATGTTGCTAACAGAGAAACAAGCAAATAAACGAATATACAAACAAACAAACAAATAACAGACGCCGGCAATAACATAACCTCCTTGGTGGAGGTAACCAGACACCAGTTCTAATTTTTTCAGCCATTGTATCCTGGTTGTAATGGCTAATTCAATATACTTTGGTGAAACTACTTAAAATATTATGGATGGCAATCTCTTAAATCTTTATTAAAAGACAGGGGTGGAGTAGGTTTGACTTGTAATTTATGGCTAAGACATATTTGTTGCAGCGATATCCAACCATCGATTGAAAGTTAAAGTTCTGTTGCATGTATTTGGTACAGAGCCAGTACTGAATGACTGAGGTTGTTGGACTGAATCCAGTTCTCGCTTTACCATCCTTTTGCCAAAATAATGTCAAATACAGATACTGATTCTGCACTGCTTCATTTTCTGACTTCTTCTGTCCTTTATCACCCCTCCAGGCACTACTGCACACCCGGAACGTTTCTGCAGAGGAGGCGGCTATGTACTACTACAACAAGCTGGAGAATGAGGTGCCCATAAGATAGCCTTAGTCCCCACAGGTACACATTGGTACATTGGACCTCGTGGAGTTTGTCCAAAGCCAAATCTCAGTGTTCCCCTCTGTGTGCTTTGACCCTCAGGAGGAGGGAGACGATGACCTCATGTTTAAGATGGTGTTTGTAGTGAACATGGACCTTGCCATGGGAGTGGGAAAGGTAAGTCTGGTTCAGTCACAGAGAGTAGAGGGAAATGTCTTCTGATACTCAGGGTGTCACAGAGACAGTGCTTTCCTATTTTTAACAGTGGCTTTGTTGCTGCTGGCTGCGGCTCTTTTAATCAAACCTCCTTTAAAGCTGTCAGAGCTATATTTGATATCTCCAGTCTCCTGTTCCACAGACAGCTGCCCTGTGGTCTGTTATTTCACAAAGTCTCTATCTTTGGTTTACGTTTGTCGAGAGTTTAGCAGGAGTTTGAGTCTTGCTCGCATAATTTGTTGTGATTGAGACATTTTAGTGTCTGAAAATGAGTTTGTTCCCAGATCAAGTGATTCAGTATTGAGCTTTACATTATTAGTCTTTCACTGAATCACTTAGTCAAACTACACAACAACCAGGATACGGATGTCATGAGGATTTATGGTAAAGGTGTAAACTCTTCTTGTGCAGGTGGCAGCCCAGGTGGGTCATGCTGCTGTGGGCTTATACCAGGCTCTGCAGGAGAAGAACAGCTGGAGGGAGATGGCCTGGAAGTGGGACCACAGCGGGTAAGGCTAAAAATATATAAAACTGATTACATTATTAGTTTAAGTTCATAAAAGACTGTGCTTTTTGAAGAGTTCAGTTTGCTGGCATGATGACTCTGCCATGACATAAATTTACAGATTATAGCCTATAGGAATGTAACGGGTAAATGATAAACTGTGGTAACATTTACTGTTTTCTATTTTAGTTAGTTACTGTTAAACCATGTTTGATTACTTCACTTTGTCAGTAACTCAAGGTGATGCTGATCAGTGTCTAGTAAAGCCGAACTCTGTGTCTGCTCCTCGGCAAAGCAGCAGCGGCCTCTCAGACGCAGGCATGCAGTTTGTAATGTTTGGCCTCTGAAAGCAGAAGTATGGCAGAGGGCGCTGTATCCAAGATTGTTTCTTCTTTAAAATGGACAAAGGTCGGGTGGTATTTGAGATTATACAAAGAAACTAATTGAAGATGGTCACCTTATCTGCAGAAAATGCAGAAAAAAGTTTCTGTGAAGGAAGAGAGGGAAGAACCTCAAAGCAGCAGCACCTCCAACACAAACCCCCCTCACAGCAGCATCAGAGGGGCCTGAAGAAACTAGTGAGGTGGAGAGGGTCGGGTTTTGACCACTGTAGATCATTCTTTAATTTAATTTTTTTTTTAATAAATAAAACTTGGTTTAATGATTTCAGTGGGTGTAAAAGTACCTTTTGAACATTTTGAGCACATTGCAGCCATACTGTGAAAATAATGATAACCTCAATAATTTTGGTCACAATAACCGTGACATGAAATGTTCATACCGTTACATCCCTAGTAGCTTATGTAACCTTTGACTGTGGACCCAGTACTAAGGTTACCCTCACACTAAGCATCATATACCTTTCTCTGGCATGTTACAACCCTTAAGTCGAGCAGCCTGTTTAGCCAGCTCTGCACAAGTTGTCTCTACAGTCCAGTTGTGTCTGTTTGGTTGGACCCTACAGACACAAGGTGCATCTTAAGTAGTTGAGCATAACGTCCAAACAAACAAAATATTGTCACATATTAACATAATTTGTCCAATCAGTGGAGTTTTTTTATTTGCACAGCACTGCCTCTGCATTCTGAACTCAGTTGAAAGCACCATATCTTTAATAAGACTAATGGCCCACGGAACTTTGGATAAAAACTGTGAAGCAGGAAAAATGGACAAGTGTAAACATTTGAGGGAGTCTGACGAGGTCCAGATTTGTATGGCGAGACCACTGGATCAGCAGCTGCAAGTCCTGTGGGTTGTCCCCGGTCTGCAGTGGTCAGTATCTATCAGGGTGGTCCAAGGAAGGAGCAGAAGTGAGCCTGTGACAGGTCATGGGGGGGCGGCCTTCATTCCATGCATGAAGGAATGAAGGCCGATGTGATCCAGTCCAACAGTGAGCTGCTGTTTCTCTAAGTGGGTTCACTCTGGTTCTGATGGAAAGGTGTCAGAATACACAGAACATTACAGTTTGTTACATATAGGGCTGTCCAGCCGCAGACCAGCCAGGTGGTCCTGATGTTACCCCCGATGAGTATATACAAAAATGTAGAAAAATTGATGGAGGACTAAAGAAAAACTATGTAACTTTATAATGAACAGTTTAGGAAGCTCTGTGGACTGAAATAAAGCTTCTATGAAGTATCTCCAAAATCTGCCTTGCCATGTCTTTGTCCATGTGCAAGTGTGTTTGTCTTTAGTCTCTTTTTTTTTATCATGTTTTAAATATCTATTTTGGGTTTGGTGGATGAAGATAGAAATGGCTGAGCGAGCAAAGGGCCAGGTATTACCCATGAGATTTAATTTCTCTGCTTCTACTGTGATTTTGAATTATCAAGACCAAAAGGTTTTGCTGTAAGAAAGTCAGACTGTTATTTACTTCCCCAGTTAGAGACATTGTCTGTTTTGTAGTGCAGTGATTGTAAAGAAAGCTGATGACTCAATACAATAAAAATATCTATAAAAAATATACATACATATGAAATACACTTGCTGGCCAAAAACACTTTGCTATCAAAAGCAATATTTCGTTGGACTGCCTTTAACTTTGATTCCAGCAAACATGATGGAATAACTGAGCCCTTTCTTTGGGCCATAATGTTGCTAATGTTGCTAAACAGATTCACATCTTTCCATGAACCACTGGGTGTGTCTTTCAACATGGTTGTGTAAGAAATGAGAAGCTACTCATTGCATCAGCTGGTGTTAAATAACTTTTTGCCAGCTGAAAGATTATCCCCCATGCAGTAATTATCCAGGAGGTTGGGCCTTTCCATGTGGAGTTAGCATGTTCTGTCCGGGAGCTCCGGCTTCCTCCCACAGATCAGAAACATGCTCAGGAGGTTAACTGGTGACTTCAAATTGCCTTTAGGTATGAATGAGAGTGTAAATGGTTGCCTGTATCTCTATGTGGCCCTGTGATTGGCTGGTGACTGGTTCAGGGTGTACATTGCCCCCCCCACCCCCCCCACCCCCAAAAAGGAAGATGAATCGAAATAAGAAAAGATTGTGGAAAAATCCTGGAGACAGAGTGAACACGTGAGCTGGTCCTCCGTTTCTGAGGTCAACCAAGCTTCATGTTTCAGGTCGGCCATGTTGTTTTTATCTACGCCTGCTTCCTTGTTCCTCAGTCGGCTCACTTCTTGATTGGCTTCATTCTGTTCCACGTCACGATTCACAGAGTCATCATGACTCAGGGGTCGTCAGCTTTCCCCCACATGAAGATTTTGGGTCGTAAATGTGTTCAATGTTTACAATTGCCTAAATCATTTCGTAGACGATTAGCTGGGCGAATTCACTCTCAACACCTCAGACCACAGGGTAATGTTATAGGATAATATTGTCAGGCAGAAGAGATTTGGGCCTTTGCTGTCCTTGGTGTGGGAGGGGGAAAATCGGGACAAAACCACCCCGATAATCTTTAAGTGTGTACCCCACTTCAATCTGAGTTCATACAGACTGCTTATCCATGTAACTCTGACGCATTCAACAAAGGCATAGGGGTCCATTTCTAGTGCTAATGCTAATGCTAATCTTCTATGAAAAAAGCTTCATTTGGTAATTACATCAAAGCTTCAAAGCTGCAAGGCATGACCTTCGAAAACAATTCACTCTATACATCAGAAGGCTGAATTGTGACATTGCTTCAACTTGTAATCCGTGCAAAGTTCTACAGTTCAGATGTATTTTGCCTTTTTCATTAAAGATATTTCCTTTGGAGCAAAAGGAACATTTAACTGTCCATGTCTAAATCTTTAATGTGCGACATTTGAACATGAGAGAAGTATAAGTGTCAGCCTAACAGCGCTCTAATTCCTCTGATGTTAATACTTCTGATGCGCTCAGAGTTTTGTTAAACACTTTTCACCCCTGCTCTCTTGAATTAAAGAAGTGTAATCCTGCAACTAGGTCATGACAGCTGTGCTACTTTTACTTCATTTATTTCTCCACCATATGTGTCCTGGCACTGCTAAAGGCTTTCTGTGCTGACTTCCTTTAGTTTGTTCATTTGTCCCCATAGAGAAATTGGGGTGTGGCAGAAATCACAGACTTTTGGCAACAAAATACAGTGTAGACACTGGTAGTTGAACTTAGATAAAAGCACATCAACATCACTAGAAGCTCAAACAATGCACTCACACAGAGAAGAAAAGCAAAGGAAACCTAGACATGGTGGGCAGGCAGAAGGGTCTAGACCAGCTAGACCTGTTTACCATGACTGGTTCTCATTGTTCATTTCAAAATTTGATGGCTTGTGGAACAAAAAACTTAGATCTGCTAATACGTTGTTTTGTATTTTTTCTACTGACCTTTTTGACAGACCTCTTTTTACAGAATTTATTTTAATGCTGATTAATTAAAAAATGATTTGAAGTTCACATGCTTGATGTTTACACAGAGCGAAGAAGGTGGTGGTCCAGGGCACCAACGTGGCTCATCTACTGGAGCTGCAGGCTCTGGCAATGAGCCTCAGCCTGCCCACATACCTGGTCCAGGATGCAGGGCTGACCCAGGTGAGCGAGGGTTCTTGTTTTTAGGACAGGTGGTCTCATAACTTTGTTAAAGGCTGTATATTTAAAAATGTAGGTGGAATGAAGACTTTTGAAAAACAGAATTTGATAAAAATAATTTAATTTCTCTTGGACTGAAATATAATTGAAGAAATGCAAACACCAGGTGACACAGCTGCAAGTTAAACCATAACACCAGTCAGTTGTCGTTTCTCTGTGGCCCTGCGGTGGGCTAGAGACCAGTTCAGTCTGCCCCCCCCCAAGCCACAGGTAGAAAAACTCATGTCTTAATAAGGACATGAATTACTGGATCACTTGTGAATGTAAGCTTGTTTTTAATTAAGCAGAGAATGTGTGTGTTTCACCCTGGAACCGTCCGGACTGCCTCAGTACCACTGATAACACACCCACACACATGACCCTGACCTCACCAAGATGTTTTCATCTTGGCTTTTGAACAATTCACAGTATCAAGGCAATAACTAGCATATAACAGAGCATTTTTGTCTGTGTGTGGACAAGGATGTTATTAAAAACATGTTTGAGAAAAAGCTCAGTTTTTGAAGATTGTTGCCTTGATCAGAAATATTTACCTCAGAGAAGCCAAGCTAATACAAACACAACTGAGGACACAATCGACTGAAGGCTGCTGATGTACAAGGCCCCTGTGTGATTCAATACAGACTACAAATCATCCAATAATTGACTTGACCTGTGAGCAGGTGGATCGTCTTTATTTCAGTTTGTCTTCAGGCAGATCCAGCTTCCATAGCTTCAGTCCATACTCAGAAATGGTTGGACCAATCAGTTTCATTTTGAGGGAGAAGAGACAGCAGCCTCAGGCTTGGTCAAGTTTTTTTGTAAGGCTCTGCCCTCCCCAAAAATGTCTTTGAGGTGTTACCCAGATGGACAGGATGAATGTCCCTCAATGGTCCATTGGAGTTAGCCCGCAGTGATCTAGTGGAAGCTTTCTTGGTGAGAATATGTTGAAGATTTTGAGTAAGAGATTGATCTGTCATCCCTCCTGCAGGTGGAGTCTGGGTCCCGCACCGTCCTGGCCATCATGGGTGAGGAGGACATGGTGAACAATGTTACCGGGAGCCTAAAGCTGCTCTGAGGGGCTCTAACCCACCATGGGGAAGGCATGACCCTGCAGTGCTACAAGGCAACCAGCAGAGGGCAACATTTCCCTGCAGCTCAGAGAGTCACGGCATGCAAGAGCGTTACGACCTTATAAAAGAACTTAAGAAGAAGAAAGGGAACGTCCCAACACCAGAAAACAAACACTCTCAGCCATTTGTCTCCCTTTTTTTCTTTGTCTGAGCAGCTTGGTCTGCGGTGGAGAGCAGGAGGGGAGAGACGCCGGGTCTTTTACAGGGGAACGAGACGAGGGCAGTCTCTTTCTGGTGACCTTTTTCTGTTTTATCCAGGTCACCTACTTAGAGGAGTCTTAATAGTATCTTAATCTGTTAGCAATCCCATTTCGTCCTTCGTCCAGTTTTAGTTATGGCAAGTGGAATCAAATGTTTTTTGGTGAATGACCAATATTGTTCTTATGCTTATACAATGGGCAGTGTACTTAAGCCTAATACTTAATATTATACCCATCGCACATTTAGAGGTTCCTGTTTCATGCACCACTCTGAAAGTGAAGGGTGAACTATTAACTGATATCATGTGAACACTCATTTCTGACTTTTAAATGATAGTGTGTGTGTGTGTGTGTGTGTGTGTGTGTGTGTGTGTGTGTGTGTGTATGTATGTATGCAACTTCTCCCAAAGATCCCTTCCCAGTAGACCTAAATATGTTACTTATTGATAAATGGCTATATTTTGAATATACTGTATACCTGTTAGGGACTTATACTGTATACTCTGTGGTGTGCCATCCTAAACATTACGCACAGTTACTGATCTCTGTTGTGTTGTATTTTTTTCTTCTGGAAAAGTGTTTAAAAAATCCTAATTTAATGGAAAATGTTGTAAGAATTTGATAATGCACATGCCAACAGGTCGTGTAGTGTTTAGGTCCTGACTATAAGGAGTTTGGCTGCCTGTCATGGAAAGTTTATATCAATGATGTTAGGAATGCACCAATACCATCACCATTATTTGTGCTGAAACTAATCCTGAAAATGCTTAAAATTAGCCCATTCTGTATACAGCATTACTCTACGGTATGATAGCAGCCTCAGATTAATTGACCAGCAGTAAAGCTGAAGCCGTGCCTGCAGTTTGGAGATTTTCTAACAGAAATGGACCTCCAGCTCTGCACTGCTGTAATAAGAGGAAGAATGAAGAACATCTGATAAAGTAATAGTTTCAAAATTATTTCTAAGGCCAGTTTACTGCAGTGGATCACCATGAGTCCCCTTTATTTGTTTGATGAAACTTTTCCCCAGTGCAGACCGTTTACAGTTCAGTCTGCATTACCCTGAGACTAAGAGGTCACAGCAGCTGTTACATGGAAAAGATACCTACAGAGACCTCAGAGTTTGATTTCTCATAGGTTGTTTGTGTCAGAATATTGTTGAACAATTCCTCAGTTCAAGTACAAATAGACCTTCATGGATCTGCTCCAGTATAATAAGGGTATTTCATTTGGGGTCCTGATAGCCTGGTGGTCATGTCTGTACACGCTCATGTGATGAGGTTTGATTTGAAGTCTCTTGAGCACCTTTCTCACTCTGTCCACCATCATTCTGCACAATAAATAAATAAAAGAACTTTAAAAAGACAGAAAAATCATTTCAAACTTAGCCAAAGTGCTGAGTATTCGAAGAACACCAATGCGGATCAGAAGCCTGTTGGAGTGTGATGAGTCAAACAGATCTTTGTCACAGTGGAACGGAGCACTTCATAAAACGTGACCCAAATACCAAAACATAGACCTGCTATATTGTCCTAAATACGCTTCTCAAAAAGTTTGTAAAGGTTATTTCAGTTCATTATCTGTTCCCTTCAGTAATACTGGTTGGTATAGTATTTTACATCATTGGAAAGCCTGACTAGTATCCTTTACAACGAGGTTCAAGTCCTAAAGACTGCATTTGTCGAATGAGCAACACGATTGTCGGGGTGCTACCTACACAATTAGCTGTATTATTCATTCCACAGATGCATGACCATTAATAAATGTGCTTCTTTGTAAAGGCTTTACAATGATATAAAATACAGTACCAATCAGTAGTATTAAAGGGGAGCAATAATGGGCCGACATAACATTTCCAGACTTTTTTGAAGAATATATATAAAACTGTAAAGCACTTTGAAGAGCGCAAACCTCCAGCAAGCTAGCTCATATATTACTGTTACATCTATGAGCAATAGCTCCACGATAAAGTTACCATCATAATATGATTCATTGACCCTGAAAACCCACAGCAGCCACTCAGAATCATGTTGATATTATAAAGACAGTTATTGAGCAAAAACAATCATTTGCTAATGGTGGTTATTTGGACCAAAGTCCAAACTCAAGTATCTTTAATACTTTATGAATTTGTTCTCTGAAAGCTTTAAAATTTCATACTAGTTGATGGTAAACTTTAATTGGTTTTGTCTTTTTCTTAAGTACTTTGATGCTGTTAAATGTAGTGAAGTTAAACCCTTCCCACAGAAATCTCTGCAATCGAATTATTTTATTAAACACTCAAAAAGTACAGGCATATAACGAACTACTAGTAATTTTAAATAAGTTACTTTACACCCCTGAATTTTATTACACTTACCAATCAAAAAATGCAAAATAACTGAGCTACCAGCCTGTGAGTGAGCCGTTCTTTAAACAACCTAAAAGTTCAGCTTTGAGTTGCAGCAGCCATCTCAGTCTGATGTGAACTTTGAACTTCAGACTGAGAACTTTTAGTCATTCTATCACTAAAAATTCCACATACTGTTAAGTGAAGAATCTGCCACTAGCACAACTATGAAACTTTCGGGAAATATGTTTTGAAGAGGGAATTTAAACTGAGTTTATTCATGAGGAGTTAAGAGTCAAAACTAACTTATTACAGTTCTTGAGTAATTTGCCCAACGCTGGTTTAACCTGCAGCAAATAAAGAGTCGTAATCTTTTTCTTTTTTACATGTTTTTGGTGTCTATTTAGCTAGGAATTAAGTTCAATTTAAAATATGAAGCTTTTAGCTTCTGTAGAGAACCAGACACAGCTCCTTTTCCCTCCTCTTTGAAACACTCAAATCTGAGGGGGTATGTGGATGCACAGGCATTCAGAACAGTTATAGTGTCTGCCTATGCCAAGCAGAAAGAATACATGTGGGTGGAGGCTATATAGCTATGACATAAACCATAAGGAACTTAATAACAGTGTTTTAAGGGCTATTTTCTTTTGAGGAAGCAGAGCCAGTTTCCTTTGTGAAATGAGAGTTTGGTGAAATGTGTCTCCTCAAGACCCCTCAACAGCATAACGAGCAGAGAAAATTGGTTTTATAGAATGTGGGACCTCCAAAATGTACCCATGTACTGGTAAGTTGAAACATAGTTCATTTGAGTATTTTTAAGATTTTACAGCAGATATCTGACAAATATGTTAGGCTGTAAAAACAAGCAGAAATTTCAATATCAGCTGATGCCTATATTCAGCTCTTTATGCCAATATCTGCTGATACTAATGTAGTAAAGATAATACTGTGTGTACATACTAGAACCATAATACAGGTGCAGCAACACTGCATAAACAACCCACGCTAACGCAGTTCATGTGTTTGGATCAGATTATAAAAAAGTGGCGTCATGGTGGCACAGCAGGTAGTGCACGTGCCTCACAACAAGAAGATCCCCGGTTTGATCCCTGGGTTGGTCAGAGCCTTTCTGTGTGGAGTTTTCATGTTCTCCCTGTGCATGCATATTGGGTTGATTGGTGACTCCAAATGGCCCTGCGTTGGGAGCATGAATGTTGGTCTGACTCTCTGTGTGGCCCTGTGATTGGCTGGTGACTGGTTCAGGTTGAAGCTGGGTAAAAGTATGATTTTGTAAATGTTGAAAATCTCCTGCAAAAATAACAAAGACTATACACAAATGTATACGTATCATGTACTTTAACATGAATTTATATTTATACTTAAATTTACTTAATTACTTCCCATCAGTGTCTTTAACGAAGTATTTAAATTTGTACTGTATTGCTGGAGGCCCAACTCTAGCACTTGTATTTGGTCTTAAAAAAGTGGTATTGGTGCATCCCTACATGATCTAAATCGACTTGAGAGAATGAACGTATGAATGAAAAATGTTCCAGATCTGGTTTAGTCTTGCACAGGTATGATCTTGAATGTAGGATGATGTGGACTGTCATGGTTTTATAGATAGGTGTGGGCATGAGCTGCCACTCCCTGAATTCTTAGTTCACTAGATGTCAAAGATTTGTTTGTAACAGCGATGATTAAAATGATAGCATCGTGCATGCAGTATGAAATCTGTGTTTGAACAGAACATTTGGACCTCAAAGGCAGTTTTGCCACGCTCTGAAACCTCCTGTATTACACAAAATTGTCATGTGAGTGCTTCAGGCTGTGGAGAAATTAAAAGCTCCTAAATGACAAAACGAGAGGCCTGCTTTGTGTTGTATTTTTCTGTATTGTGTAACACTCAGGCAGCACATGAGAGGAGACATGCTGGAGCTGTGGCAGTGAAGCAGTGTGGGGGAGGGTTGAGCACAGCCAGCCATGTTGCAGTGCACTGCTGTTTGGAGCCTCCGTATGACATTGCTGTTTCACCGCAGCAACAATGGCACTATTGTTGTGTGTGGCCAGAGCCTAACATGGCAGTCTGGCTGCTACACTCTGAAAACTGGCCTTCAAATATTAACCCCATGACGTCTTCTCGGAAACATTCCCACTGGCCATGTGAAAACAAGGAAATAACCCAAGAGCTATTGCAAAAAAAGACAGGACATGTGGTTTTCTACTGAAGAAACACAGTTATGTAAACAGTGGTGTAACAGCATGATATCTAATATGGTGTAGATGAGCTGGGTGGTGAAAAGTCACTATATGTTAAATAAGAGTGTATAATATGGATCAACAACAGTGGCTTACACTGAGATATATAGCACTGTATGGCATTAAATGTTTCAGTGTTAGGTAACAGCTGTACTCTTCTGGCCTTACACAGGCTAATATACCATAGTGTTTGTACAAAGGTAAGATATGCTCTGGATGCAGCATATGGTGTCACCAGAGCTCTGGATGTAAAATGGTGGCCATGTCACAGAGCAGCTCAACCCTCGGGGCAGGATCATCCACTACATTTGTCCAAGGACCAGCTCTTTTCTTTGCATTTGCTCTGGGGTCGTCCAGACTTAGGAAAATAATAACATTAAACAATTATTTAAAAATATTTCCAATTAAAATATCATTAGCTTGATGTTTTGAATTTCTAACTTAAAGCTACAGTTTCTTAGCTTTTAAGAATAACACTTTAAGAATACGGCCCTTAAAGCTTTCCATAAAACCACAACCATTTTTTGGTAACATACAGGATTAGGGCTACTGAAAAAAAAACATTAAAGGTGGAGCTTTATTTTGGTCTGGGAGGAAAGCCAGAATTCTGGGAATGAGATAGAACATTTTCAGAATTATCTTAATCTTAAATTTCCAACTTTATGACCTGAAGGATTCTGACCTGTTTCTAAAAAGAATCTGTATTTTTCTATCTTAGATTTCAGGCTTTTTTCTTAATCATAAGGCAAAGCTCAGTCTCTAAAAGAAGTATTTGAAGTTGCATTGATCCTCTTTTGTATGAAAATACTTAAAGGGCCAGATGGCAAGCTTTGGGGGGCTTTTTTGGCTGTTTTCAAGCATATGGCATGACTTTTTCCAAGATTATGTATTTTTATTTGATCTGTTTTTTTCTAGCTGAGCTCCTACAGTAAGTCTAAAATACTGTGTGTACGAAAAACTGTTACACCCAGACTATTAAGTGAAAAATGTGCCATTGAACTCCAGTCAAACTAAAATTTTTACCTCACTTCCATTAGACCACAATACAAGCATTTTATTCTATCTGGGTGGCAGTCTGGTCTGTTGCCTTGAAATGTATCATTTTATTTTGTTAAGTGTATGCATGATTATTTTGTACCCCTTTACAGCACTTTGGTTAACCAAGGTTGTTTTTTAAAAGTGCTCTACATATAAACATTACCTTGACTTGACTTTTAGTGCACCCTTCATCAGATGGTGTCATTGTAACCACACGACATGGAGCATGAGTATTTGACACTGAGCAAAAGTTAAAAGTACAAACATAAGTGTTACTGTTAGTCATTGACACCCCAGGCTATAACAATTCAACTAAAATATACTTTGCACATAGTATATTCAAAATCAATGTATTTTTCTCATCTAAAAGCATGGCAAAAACAGGGCATTGAAGAGGTAAAAAATATTTTAAATTCATAAATATTTATTTGGTTTGTGTATCAGAATTGACCCTGTTTTAAAACCAAGCCTGAAAAAGCTAGAAATAACATCAATGTATCTGTTTAGCTACCTAGTGAAAAGTGCATTATTTGTGCTTAGCAGTACGTGCGTGAGTATTTGACACTGCACAGAAGATAATTATACATAATAACCAGCGCTGCTGCCCATCATCCACATTTCCTTGTCTGTGATAATCCAAAACAAAACAAACAAAAAAAAAAAATCAGTTTTGCATGTAGTTTATACATCATAATAGTTTTTTTTTCTCATGTGAACATGGTGGCATCATGACAAAAACTGACAATAAAAGGACTAAAATAATTAAAATTAGCTAGTATTTGATAGCAATAATTAGGTTAGGTGTATGGGGGAATGAAAGCAGAATATCATGTTAATGTGTAACAATTTTTATAGCTTGCTTATGAAAAGTACATTTTGTGCCTAGTGGTTTGACAGTGACAAATATCAGACCCACCCTATATGGTGTTTGCACAAAGGTAAGATATGCATGATGTACAGCATGGAGTCACCAGAGCTCTGGATGTAAAATGGTGGTCATGTCACAGTGCAGCATGAATGCTGAAGTGTAACTACACATAAGAACTGGTATATTACAACATAAAAACGGCACCACCCTTCAATTATTCTTCATAGTTTCAAGGCCTCCTACTACATTTCTGAATATTCAAATAATTGTGTGTTTATTTTTGTGTTACTTTTCATATATCCACACCCCTGTAAGCCTTAAGTAACACTTAATCCACATTACTCCAGCCCTGTTTTCAAATTTCACTGATATTTCTCTCCATAATCAGCAGAATCCCTTAAAAATGCGGTCTTAGGTTTTTGCTGCCTACACTCTTTTTTTTTTCATTTTCATAGTGGGAGCCCCTCACCCGCAGTATCACAGCTTGCATTATTCTGCTGTCTTATTTCATCGTCTTCAGACCACTGCAACAAATGACGTTGGCAATCATCACCACAGCCAATCAAAGTCGACCCTCTCCCAAGTGCCATGACATGACAAGAAACCAATCCCATCATTGTGACTGCTGGAGAAGGAGCCTCTATTGGTAATAAGATTGGGGATTTTAGATTTCGTTTATTGGTGTATTACTATGAAGACAGTAGAAGATGGAACAAAAACAATAATAACAATAATTAAAGCAATACTGTGTGTACAGCTGTGCAAGTTCTACAGGACTTATCAGCTAAAATTACTTAATTGATAAGAAGAAGAAATCTTCATTAAAAAACAATGTCTTAAGATGAGAAGATTTTTTAATTGGTTTATTTGTTGCATTGCATTCGAGTCAGCTGAAAATAGTACAGCATGATTGTCAGAACTGTGCAGTTTGGTGCAGGGACATTTCATCAAATAACATCTTCAGGTTCTTGAAAATTAGTATCTTTATTAGACAGGTCTTGAGATATAGGGAGTTTTGCATTGTTAATTTGATGCATAACAAAGGAGATAATCAGTAGAAGACGGTATAGATAACAGTGTTAACAATATGGTACAAAGAGACAGCTGTGCAAATAAAACTTCTAATGAATCAGAATCTTTTTGGCATATCTCCAAGTTAAGATATTTTTTCTCGGGTGTATTGCATAAAAAAGCGAATAGAAGAAAAGTAGACCATAGGGAATGAAAGGGAGTGCACAATATGATTGGATAGGCCATTTTGCAGGAAAAAAAACTATTAAACCATTAAATCATTTAAGTTTGGATCGACTAAATGCTTAAAAGGATTTCTTCCTCGAGATTATGACGGGTATGTTAGTGTACAAATGGAAAAAAACGCCATGAAAATAAAGTTATACTTTGCATACAAGAGCAATGCAATGTGCAACAAAAAAAGACAAAGGGTGCGCCACAAATTGGTCATGTCATGAAAGGAATAGTCTGAGCTTTTATGGGCTCTATGTTCCATTAGCATTCGTTTATTTGTTAGTTACGATTAATACAGCCTGTAAATAATCGAACATTAGTGTCGTGTATAATATCACAGGCAGAGAGAAGCAGTGTTGTGCGGGAACGTCTAGTTAATGCCATGAAACCTGTAGTTTTGTTGTCAGATACAATAAAAGCCTTTAATTTACATAATTATCATCAAAAACTGTTGTACACACGCAAAAAGCTATTTCACGTCGGTCCCGTGAACGCATCATCGTGTAATATTTAGTACTTTGGGACTTAGCCTCGTTCTTCGTTTATTTGCTCTGTCGACGGTCATTTTTTTCAGCCTGTGCCTAGTGTGGGAAGACGCTAATTTCGGCAGCGGGAACAAAAGTAGGAGGGACACGTAATAAGGAGGCGCAACCCGAGAGCACCGGTCAATCTCCCTGTCCAGCCCCTTACCAGAGCGACACCTCATACTCCATTCATCCGGTAGGTGGGGCTGACCCAGTGGGCTAAGCCTGCCTCTGGTGTCCCTGGAAGAGGGCCCCAGAGACCCCGTGGAGCTAAACGTTTGCTACTATGTAACAACGCTCGGTCCAACGGTAGAATAACGAATATGACCCTCAAATAAAAGGCGATTAATCCCGCTAAAGAATTCAAATCAACTCCACAGCTTTAGAGAATTTATAAAGAGCATTTCCCGAGACTTTGAAGACACAAATCCTCTGTTCGATATCAATTTTCTCTTAGATCCAGCCACTGCCTCGCTCCCCTTCCTGTGCGCCACCAGTACACATATCATAATGCTGCTGAGTTTTCGCACCCCTCCCCGAAGAAGTGTCCGCCCGTGTTGCCAGATCCTGTGAGAGGAAGAAGTAATCGAACCAAGGAAACAAGTCCAAATGAGGGAGATGCCTCTAGGCGCATCCAGAAATATTGGGCTCCATAAAAAGTTATCAGGGTGGGCCCTGTCACATTCCAGCATAGTCTTTTGAATAAGATTCTGTGAGGAAAATGGAGAGTATGTAATTTTGTCACAATTTCTGTAACTGACTGGCAGGTCCAACCACTGGGTAGCTGAGAACAATGTTTTATTAGTTAGACGAGTGGTAAGAAACAGTGAAACACTTCAGTGCACCTGAAAAAATACCATGTTTTCAGTAATTTTAGAAGGTCAAATAATTTTTTGTTATTGTACATTAAGGAAGATATAGATTGTAGTCCTGATTATTATAAAAGTAAAAGAATGTCACCTTAAGAGCCACACATTTAAGGTAAAATTGCAGTATTTCTTAACCTAAGCTTTAGAATTGAGCACAGTAGTGACTGTAACATTCCTTTAACCACCCTGTTCAAAAGTAACATTTAATAATTTTTAAGATTTAAAATCTTAAGATGCTAATTTGAATACATTACAGTCATTTGTTTGATATAAAAATGCTACAAAATGAAGCATTTGTATAATGATGACAAGTGGGAGGTCTAGTGATTAAAGTGACAAAAAATTGCAACAATACCGATTTTATTGCCTAAAACGTATGCTTTTGTCCTACAGTATCCAAGACTGAAATCCCCAAGCAATGACCCATCTCTAAAAATGAATATATAAGTCAAGTGGCAGTGGGCAGAGTTGAAGTGGTTTAATAGGTTTATGCAAAGTAAGGTTTATCTTATTTATACAATGATTTTAATGTATTTTTTAGCTTGTACATTTTTAGCTGTATGGTTCCATTAAGGAGCAAAAATATAAGTAGTGTATAATAGACATGAAAAAGGACATGGCCTTTTAGTATGAGAAAAAAAACATGAAATATGCAGAAATTCATGCCATAAGCTGCAACACAGCAATAATGATCACCAAATTTTGAGAATAAAAATGAAAAAAGTTACAAATATGCTGAGGGGTCCCTGAGGGTTTTGCTATTTTGTCTACTACTGCATTACCTTGGACCCACAACGCACGGGAATACGGCGTTATTTAATTTCACTCTTGACATTTAGAAATCCAAAATACAATTTCGCTTATAATATGCGAACTTGGCAACACTGATGCCCGCCCCTTGCTACGTCGTTATCGAAAAAACATATTGGACGCTGGACCGTGTGTAAAATGATTGACACATTTCTGTCCAATAGTCTGCGGGAGGCAGGACTTACCGACAAGGGCCGCCCAAGGAGAGAGCCCCTGCACGGTCGCCAGGGAAACCCCGTAGCGTGGTTGTGTGTCAGTTTCGCTGGGACCCGCGGTCGATGCCGGCGAGGAGGGGGATGGGCGCCTCGGCGAATGTAAGGACCCGAGACAGAATCAGAGCCCTGTATCACATACAGCAGCATATACCCCATTATAAATAGCGACTGTAAATATATGAAACAACAATATAAATGGATTTCAACACCCAGGATTTATCATAGACACCCAATGGATGCAGTACACCCGAACAGGACAGGGAATTTAACTTTCCGTCTGTGCGTGGGAGACACTGAGAAGTTTGTTTTCTACCCCTGGAGGGGGAGCTACTTTTGAGGGGAAAGGATTCAGGAGACTCCGAGGCCGGACTTCAGGCCTACTGGTCTGGTTGGATTTGATGTTGGGATACTATTCAGACTTCTTACTGTTTATGAACTGAACTCGCCTGTTCAACTTGGGAATGCCTCTATAGGTGAGTACTTAACACAATTGTAAGCATTTATACTAACTACAGGGGAGGTAGTTGCATATACACACAAGAGTCCCACACTAAACAGCCACGAAGCTAACCAACTTAGCCAGCCTACTGCTAACTTTATTATGGGCATTTTTGTTTGCCTCACTATCTTCTGACTTTTAAGGGACTTGCTTCGCTACCACGAAGCCTCCATGTTGATGGTGTGCTCTGCAGACTTGCTCCTGCCTATGAGGACCTACCCTCCATGGCTTTTTATCAGCTCCTCGTGTTGTTTTCCATTCCAGTCCTGTTGAGTGTAGAAATACAGCTAAAAGCTTTTAACTACTGCAACAGCTGAGGCACATTTACAAATACGCATGGCACACGAGCAGTGAAGACAGTCCGAAGTTTTGTGGAGTTTGACTCATGTAATGTTGAGTCTGTTAATGGGTGCCTTCAGTTCAGGGTTTTCCCAGTTTCCACACCAGGGATGAGGCAGCCAATTCGGCTACAATTACACGCTGTTACCCGCACAAAATCCGAATAAAAGCCACAAATATGTGCCATCTGAAAGCATAAACAATAGACCAAGGCTTGTTAAACAAGTCTAATATGTACCTCAACGATTGTTAGACCAAGACCGAGTACACAACTCAAAAAAGCTGAAGCACATTTGAGCCATTTCAACGTTTTGGCACGATGAATCGAAGTTTGATATAAAATTTTGGCTTCACTTTTTCATGATAACGGGAGGATTTAGGTCACTTTCCTGCGAGGCTTTGTTTTTGTCCAAGTGTTTTGAAATTGAGGTGAAGTGTTTCATGTTTAAAAATTTTACTTTATCCATAAAAGCACGTCAGAGTAAGATAATAATTTGTATATAATTTAATATCTTGAATCTTTTCCCTGACTCATTTTGATGCAATACTTGTTACCCACAACGTTCTGAATGCAGACAGTGTGTGAAATCAATGTATATGTGATACAGATAGAGTTCAAACAAATAGCCATCGTGTCAGAACTAATGCTGTTGGAAACTTTAATCAAATAGTCGGTGTTATTGTGATTTTGCGGCCTCGGTGTTGTTCAGTTGTTATGTTCTGATACCAAGGCAGGAGTAGTCCAGCTCACCATCTTTTAGGCAGGGAAGTTTGAACCCACACTGCCCAAAGCAGTATATTTCGCTGAAGTGCAACCAAAACAGTCTGTTTTGTGCCGAATTTCACAGCAATGTGTTAAATGTAGGTCTGGAAATCCGAAACCGTCGAGTTTTTCCAAAGTTACCCACGACTGAAGAGGCAATTTGATCAGTAATGACGACTCTTGTTAGCAAGGCAACCAGCTGCTCTGTTGGTTAGCAGACGGTCCATAGGCAACAATTGCCATGTTAGCCTCGTAGCTAACTTTTGGATAATTTCCAGTTGATTGTGTCCTCAGTAGGGCTGCCCAACCATGGCACAACACCAGTTACACTGAAGCTAAAAAAAAATATATACTCAAACACTTTACAAATTGATTTATCAACTTCTGCATCATATATATCTATTGACTATCAGATTTTAAACAGGAACATACTGAACACTTTGATAAACAATTAATTAATATAAATAAGAATGTGAAATCTCAATAAATGCTGCATGAAAGGGAAACAAGCACAACTGAAAAGCAGCACGGTAGTCATTTACCGGCATATATCTTGTTATGGTGACTATATGCAGCCAAAATTGTTATGAATTACAACTCAGTTAATTCCCCAGTCCTTACTATAAGCCCTGATTATCAACACACACGGTTCAATCATTGAAGATTTGTACAGTTTTCACTGCTTTACTTCACCGTGAGGTTCTGTTCAGTTATTTTTAGTTGCTTTAAAACATTCTGTGTTTATTTTTATGTTGTTTGGCCCATGTTACATCATGTACATGCATTATTGGCAACATTCCTGACTTTGCTCAGGCGTGTGATTCAAGCTGGAAGCTTGGTAATGTTCTCCTTGTTTGTGTACTGAATTTCTCTTGAGTAATTACAAAAAGCAGCAGATCTGCTGGGCTGTGACTTGCTTTTCTTCACCTCCCCCACCTACCAACCCCCAGCCTCTGTGGCGGTTGAGAGAAATGGGTGGTATTTGTGAGGAGAGCTCTTGTTTCCTTTTTTTAGACTCCATTTTTTTTATTCGGGTGACGTTAAGTTGTCTTACTGAGCAGGAAAGTAGCAATCACATGTAC
This sequence comes from Scarus forsteni, assembly GCA_036419115.1. Taxonomy (NCBI): domain Eukaryota; kingdom Metazoa; phylum Chordata; class Actinopteri; order Labriformes; family Labridae; genus Scarus; species Scarus forsteni. The sequence continues at coordinate 1,786,860 of JAZDUH010000152.1, forward strand.
TTTCAATCAAGATAAATGCTTCATAGTTCTCATGTTTTCTTTACATAAAGCAGCTGTACAATTTAGTAGTCATTTCTGAGCCAAGTGAATGCCTTACTTACATGTACACAATAATCTGAAGAGTTAAGGGGTGAAAACTTGATCCTGCTGTAATACATGCCTCATCATATTCACTGTAAATGACCTAAGCTCAAATGAAACTCACAAGGAGTTATAGCATGGTGGCCTAAGTGAACAGAAAATGTGGGAATTTCCAAAGAAAATAAGTAGCGATGTGTGTTCTGGTGTTTCTTTCAATGTGTGAGGATAAGGAATCACGTTTCTCGAGCACAAATGGCTGCTCTCACCGTTGCCTCTATGCTTCAGCTCCACACAGTTGCACCACGTAGCCTCTTATTGTGCTGCACTCTAAGTCTGAGAAGGGGATATAACAAGCAGAGAGAAAGGGGATTGTTATCTTGCTTTTAAAGCTATGGTTGGGTCAATGAATCTGTCACCGGATGTATGACCGCTGCTCTATAGAGATATTTATGTCTGACGTGTCACAAATCTAACCGGTTTTACCTCAGGCTGCAGTTATATCACTCTGCTTCCTTCTCTTTTCCTCCACCAAAAACTTTACATAATGGAGCTTATTGTTTCTTTCTTATTTGTGTCCTTAAACTACAAAACTTCAAAGTTATCTAGCTGCTGGTAAAAATCTATTTCAGAAAGCATACATGTGGCTGGAGGTACAGTGTAAGCCTGTTGTCGACCTTGTGCACGAGGAGTACAAAGATTACACTCGTGCTCTGTTAGGAGTGTACAGCCGGCTGGTGCCAAGTATTTGGATTGATCTAGATGTCGGTTGCGAGCCAGATTGCAGTGTGCCGAGCCTTGTGTTCATTGGTTGAGACTAGCATTCTCTGAATATGCTTCACATCTTTTAATAGACCGTGTGGGCTGCTGCAGCATGCAAACCTGGTCACTGTGAACCATAGGAAACATGAGCCCCTCCAGCACTCACCCTGACCCTGTCCTGCCTTCTTTCCTCACCCTGGGAAAGCTAAGAATGTACAGCATGGCTCTGTTGTGAACCGACCAGCCATGTTAGCCTTCTGTGCTCATAATCAGGCTCACTTTGTTTTCCTCCGAGCAAGATATAAGTAGCAGGGTGTTGTGTTACAACTATTTTTGAAGGACTGCCTACAAAGAACAGCCCCATACTTGAGGATCTGTCTGCAGGATGTGGACCCTTCTTTCCCTATTTGGGCCTCTGAAACATTTGAGATCTGAGGAATGTGCAGACATTCAAGGTTAAGCTTGGCCCAGTTTTCTGTTTACTAAGGAAATAAAGTCCACCTTCCTCATTCACATTCAGGGAGCAGTCGCAGACCCAAAATGTAATTATTTGGCAAAGGAGAGCACGATGAGAATAGGTGCACTTTGGTCTGATGAGGATGGTGCCCTGAACAGAATATAAACAGTGGTATGTGTGTGTATGTGTGTGCGTGTGTGCGTGTACATGAGGGAGTGAAGCAGGATGTTGGCACCTCTCCAAAGAAGAAGACAGGATTCAGTCTCACTGCAGACAGTTGGAGAAGCAAGGGAGCAGGGGGTGTATGTGTGTGAGGAATAGGAATGGAGAGGGGGAAAACCCTGTCCTTTTTGCGTAGCATTAGCATGCTGATGGCACCCTGTATCATTACATGGAGGGCAGGTGTAGCCATTGATATGTTAATGCTGCTTCATGTGTGTTGTGCACGTCTGATCATGTCAGTAATCCAGTATTGTGGCTCTACATTTGTATGGTAAAATGTATTGAACAGCGAGTAGGATCCATATTTTGCCCCCGTATTCCTTAATATTAGCATTCAACAAACAGTGGTCAAATATCAAAGAGAGAATATTGTCAAAGTAATATTTAAGTTTGTTTTTCTGTGTGAAATTACGATTGCCTCCTCTGTCAGAAAATTTCTCTCTCCACTCCCGATATCCTCCTTCTCTGTAGTGCTCCCTCTGCAGCTGCTCTGTGTTGTGTGGCTCGCAGTCTTGCACAACGGGGTTAAAAACAAATCGCTCTGACGCCTGCCACAGCGGAGCGCTCCTATTGGTGCAGGAGCTTTGGAGCTGCTCCAATAGGGCGCAGAGTTTCCTCGGCGCTGGGGGAGCAGTGTTGCAGAGGGCTGTGCTGGTTAATTCTGTTTTGTGCCGAGGAGCAATGCTTCTTGGGAGAATAATGGAGGAGGTGGAGGTGGCCTGGGGGGCGGGGGGAAGGCAGAAAGGGGGTGAGGCAGGCAATCTACGTAATCATCTCTCTCTCTCTCTTGCTCTCTCCCTCAGTCTTGTTCTATGTTTTGTCCTTCATTTCCTCCTCCTCTCTCCCTGTAACACAGTCTGTCCTGCTTTCTTGTCATACTTGGCTGAGCATAAAGCAGGAAAAAAAAGGCCCACCAATATTCAGAGTTTCTGTCTCCACCTTTTGAACTGCAGGCAGCCATTTTAGGCTTCACTAGATTGACTCTCTCTCTCTCTTCTCCACTCCCCCTTCCCCAGCCACCTCTTTCTTCTCATGTAACTAACTGTAACATTAATAAACTAAATAATGGGGAAATTAAAATACCAACATTCCTTGCGTGAACAGGGGAAAATCAAGACTGCGAAAGCCCACTTCCAAGTGTGTTTGCTCAGAGGGTGTTGTCAAGCTCTGAACGAGAGAGCAAATAAAGAGCAGGGCAGGAGGAAAACAACCACCAGTGCTTTTTGCAGAAAGTTTAGGCACTCGACACCGACCTGCTCACAGCTGCCTTGTTTTGTAATGCACAGCCGCGAGTTGAAAAACAAAAGGGCAAATGAATGCTTGGTGCCAGGTTTTTCCTGTTCATAAGCGCCTTGCTCTGTCACCTTGAGCAAATGGTTCCTGTTGGGATCAGCGAGGCGGGGGTTTTCTTTTTTGTAAACAGGCTTTATCTTGGCCATTCACATACTTTTAAACAGATTTGGTCTTAAAATAGAGCAGCACCTCTGAGCAGTTGAATCTAGATTTGTTCCACTCCCAAGGCTGGCTGCTGATTTATTCACACACAGACTTTCCCCCGATTTTCCATTCGTAAGACCTTTCGTGGTTTTCTGCCATCATTTCCTGATCTCAACACGGTCAGATTGAGGCAGAAAAATTACCACAGTACTTCAAAATGGCCACCAATCCTCATGTTTTTTTCTTCTGTAAGTAACACCTTACATCCCTGCATTGGTAGTCTCACACATGTGCTATGCTGCAAATGTTGTCACGAGGTGGAGCCGGGGCAAGCCCTCGTGTCACTCTGGAATATAGTCTCGGCCAAAAGAGGAAATGGAAATGTCATGTAAATGTGTTTGTCATGCAGTGTGAACAGCCATGAGAGGCAGAGGCTATCTCTGCTTTATGTTATGGGCTTATCTAACAACAAGATGGCTGTTTTTGGCTTCGTGCCTCTGCTTGACTCTTAGTAAGAAAACATTCTTTCCCTCATTTGGGAGCAGACTTTGACTATTGTAAAGAGTGACCTATTAATCCCCTCCTCTCATCTAAATCAGAACAACACTTTAGGAGATTTAATGTCATTTTCTCGACTTCATCCATGACCTTACTGAGCCTCTTGGTGTTCTTCATAAGGGCTGTAGATTTTTGCTTATCCCACAAGGATTAATTCTGCCCAAGAGAGTCTGCTTTAAGTTTATGTCTGTGTAGATTCTCATTCATCCAGGTCATGGTTATCTTGAAGATTCAAGATCGAGACAACTAAACACAGTCCGGTTGCCTTGATTTTGAATCTTCAAGATGCTTTGAGTTTAATTTCAGAGGGACGCAGAGGCGGGTCAGGAGACTGTCAGGCCCTAACAGGCAGCAGTATTTTAGTCTTTTTTTCCCCTTCTGCTTATTACTGTGTGGCTGGCTTGTTTGCCCTGAAACAGATGTTTCACATGTCCATGGTTTGATTCTGTGTCTTGCTGACCTAGCTGTTTGCTCTCTCTCCCTCACACCCCTCTAATATTACCTACATGGCCAGTGTTTTCCTTTGTGTCCCTCATTCCTGGTCTGGTCCCTGTACATTTAAGCAGACTGATGTAATGGCAGGCCTCACTTCTCTCTTGAGTATGCTTATCCGCTTAGCGTGACAACAGCAACATGGCTTCAAGAGCTGAAGCTTTGTTCAGCGTGGGTGTAAAATACTGGTAGAAGTTAGTATTGCAGCAGTATTTGCTGTATTATTATTGTTGTCATCTCTTCATAGAAATTCAGAACATTTGAAGAGTGCAACAAAAACAGAAGTGAGGATAAAAATTCAAAAATTGGTTCAAATGTCTTGAAGGTCACTCAGAGCCGAGATACAAGGTCAGTCTGAGGGGCTGTTTACATGAGGCCTAAAATGGTCAAATCCGATGTGTTTTCATTGCAATTTGGCCTTGTGGTTTACATTGGAACTCTTTCGGGATTGCCCAGATCTGGAAACTTTTGAAAACTGACTCCAGAGTGGAGAGATTTCAATACACTGTCCATGCGGCGCCATGTAAACTTATATCAGAGCTTTTCAGGGTGAAACGCTGGCATCACCGCATGAGCAGTACTGTTTCACATGAAGGCTGCGTGCACATACCAGGAACAACAACAGCTCCGGCTGTCTACTGAGTAACTTGAGTGCCACTTATGCCTAAGTCACACATTCCCGTTTCTCATAGCGATTGTGTATGACTGTACACGATTGACAAGGCTGGTGTGATCGCTATGAAATGGGATGAAATGACTGTCTCACCCCTGGACACACCCCGTAAATACACCGTCAGTAGCGCTTCTACAGTGCTTCGGGGGCATTCGGCCCGCTCCAGCTCGGTTAATATGATATGATGAGGATTCCTTGAATTTCCATCCCGCTGACACGACGTCAGCCCTGCTCGAGCCAAGCCCCGACTGGGCCCTCTCGCTTGCGCTGTCTTGAACAGGACGCAGTCGGGGCACAAACAGATACATCCTTGTCAGTCGTCCTCATAAAGCTTTCAGGATTGAGCCATGATCAGCCTGACTGAGCTCTGCACATGCCACACTACCGTTCGCATTAGGACTGCATTAGGCTTCCATCCCGCTATACTGAGAACGGCGATTCTCCACGACAGTTTTAAACAGTTCAAAACTGTCGGGACCCTTCCACGTTCCCCGCCGTTCATCCACGACTATACAAGGCTGATCCAGATCAAGTAGCGCATGCACCACGACCAAAGCACGTTTTATCAGGATTATGACAATCGTGCACAATCACCATGAGAAACGGGAATGTGTGACTGAGGCTCTAGCGTGCTTGGTTTGTTATCCAGACAGTTATATCCAGTGAGTGTTCTGAACTGATTTGTTGTCCCGAAAAGAAACTCCTGCGTCTACGTTCGTCCACTCGCCATTGTTGTTTGTGAATCGTTTTTCTTCTTCATATGTGTATTGTAGCAGTGCTGCCTCTCTGCAAACCTACATTGGCATCTACTGAACTGGCATGCATACTACAGTGGTTTAATGTGTCTTCAGCATCTCCGTCAGAACGCAGATCGACTCTGAATACGCAAAGGAAAAATCTTTGCGTGTTAAGTCTCAGAATCTCCATGTAAACATAGCATGAATTGTACCCCTTGGCTTTCCCCCTTCGTCTTACCCCTTTGTCCACCCCTTCCCCTTGGCCCTCTGTCTTGAGGGATGAGGAACAAGATGCCACTTGATTCCCATTAAGTCATCAACCACTTCCAAGGTGCCGTCTCCCATGGTGTTGCCCTTGCTTTGGTGCTTTAGATTTTCTTTTGTATGTCAGCGACCATTCTAGAAAATTCAATAATTATGCTTAATTACTTATTTCTATATGCTTCCTTTGGTGTCCTCTCTGCCATCTTGTCAGCAGGCGTGGTGTATCATGGGAGATTTCTCATATCCTTTCTTTACAAGTGGTTTGTATTTGTTTTAGGGGATGTGTAGCCCTTGCCCTTAATGTTACAGAGCATTGGGACACCCCTCCACTAGACAAAGACACGCAAATCCAAGGCCTAAGGTAGGGCTGAACGATTTAAGAAAAGATTTAATTTTGATTTTTCTGGCAGATATTACAATTCACGATTTTTTTTTTCAAATCAAACTTCAATGCAAAATTCACCATGTTTACAGTACAGACAACAGTAAGGAAATAAATAATGAAAAACACTTCACACATTATTCACCTTCAATAGTGATGATAAATAATCTGTTTCCATTAACTTCTACTCCTAAACAGAGGCTTTGTGTTGTTGACCTGCTTACCAGCACTTTTAACATATAGATTGTCTACAAATATGTAAAACAGTATGTGTATAATACTTGACACAACAGATCCTGAGTCAGTCAGGAGCGCTGCAAAAAAATTGCTGCTTTGGCGATCACAAAATTGCATTGTCTAAAATTGCGATTTCGATCTGAAAACGATAAATCGTTCAGCCCTAGCCTAAGGGGTACAGTTGGGATTGACCCATAGTCAGTGAAGGGCTGCCAAATCTGTTATGAACCTGGATGTTTTTATACCATCTCATGTTTTATCTGAATATATTGCAGTGTAAGCTCTCTGAACCAGGCATCATTCACATCCATAGACATTTTAAATGCAGAGAAAAAACGCGGACCAAATCTTAACAAGCAAAGATTCATGGCAGGATTTAATGTGTTTATTTTGAACACTAATTGCCCAATGCCATTTTTGCTATCTACCTTTCCTGCTTTACTTTTTAACTAATGTTTTGAATAGGCAGGATGGATAAATGATCAATTATTCTTATATCTACAAGGAATTTTATCAGGTAGATAATTCCACATCCGGCTATAAAATCTATGACTGCAAAATACTGGATTTGTTTTGGAGGTATCTGATATGCTGATACTTTCAAACTTATCTTTGTAGATAACGATACAGATGTGCTAACACTATTTCCACAAAGAACACAGAGTCTGTTCTGGGCCAGAATTGATCTAGTCCTCTTAGTGAGATATCTAGGTTATGTGAAAAAGCAAGATTTAATGCAAGGAAAACAATTAATGGTGCCAAACTAAATTATACTGGATTGAATTTTTAAACAATGGTGATATATCTGTTTATTCTGCTAATATTATTCTTTTATATTTGATTTCTTGGCTGTAAATATTTGCAGATATGTTCATATCTGCTGTCACTCTTAAAGGATAAGTTCAGTTTCTACAGCTTTCACATTGTTTATAGAATGAAGTAGAACAATATACTCACCCAGAAGGCTTTCCTGATCTAAACAGTGCTTCAGGAGATATTTGGATCCAAAATCGAGCGGCGGACATCCGTATAATGGTAGCTCACGGGGCATGTATAGTGCCGCTCCTAAAACTGCATTAATCGTCCAAAAACTCATTAGTTTCACCAATATTTCATTATGGTCCGCTCGCACTACTCCTCCACGACAGTCCGGTGTCGCTCCAGACATGTTTTTGTGACTGTGCTGACCTCTGAAATGAAAACTTACTTTACAGCTGCCGCACATGCGCAGTACGGCTCATTGTTTCAGCGGCGACCAGTGTCTACACAACAACTTTCTTCTTCCAGTTTTGTGCAAAATGGACGAATATCTATCTGATGAAGATGTTGTGGACGAGAACTTTGAATACGATGGGTGTCCTTACAGTTTCGAGCCAGAGTTTACAGATGAGGAGCTCATCGAAAGGAGGACGAGGAGGCAAAGAGAAGAACAGCTGGCCAATGAGCAGTCTTCAGTTCAGAGGTCAGCACAGTCACGAAAACATGGGTGGAGCGACACCGGACTGTCGTGGAGGAATAGCGCGAGTGGACCATGATGAAATATTGGTGAAACTAATGAGTTTTTGGACGATTAATGCAGTTTTAGGAGCGGTGCTATACATGCCCCTTGTGCTACCATTATACGGATGTCTGCCGCTCGATTTTGGATCTAAATATCTCCCGAAGCACTGCTTGGATCAGGAAAGCCTTCTGGGTGAGTATATTGTTTTACTTCATTCTATAAACAATGAGAAAGCTGTAGAAACCGAACTTATCCTTTAAAAGCTATAAGTTACTGTTAGTACAAGTAAGATCATGCATTCAGTGTCTAAAGTTATAGGTCACTCAGAAAACAAGATTTGAGCCTTCTGAGCCCATGTTTGACCGCAGTGCAGTGGGTAAATAGTGTAGATTTGGTTTGAACTGTGGCTAAAACATTAATGTTAACATGTGAGCTGGAGGTCCTGGTCTTTTGTTCCCGTCTCAGATTAGTGTTTGTATTTCTGTTTGAAATGTGGTAGCTTCTTGTTTCCGTCAAGTGATTATGCATTTGGGTCTGTCGGTGTTTCCCTCTCTGCTTGATGTTTCGGGCATTTACCTTGACAGGATGCCCCCCAAACTTCGCTAACACAGCGAAATTAAAAAGAAATGGGAATTAAAATGGAATAGAAAATAAAAGCAACCTTTTATATATTCATAGTTAAAAAGCCATTTCATATATATTTTAAAATGTAATTAGGTCTCGGCGTTACTCAGAGGAAGGCCTGCTTTGTATTCAGACATTGAACCGCTAATTGTCAAATAATGAGAACATTGAAAGCCTCATTTATCAATGAATGTCTCTCAAGAGTGACGCCTCTTTTCTACAGTGAAATGCATCACCGCCAACATAACTGGCAGCTTTCCTTTTGAAAAAACACTGAAGGGATTTCATTTAAAGTATTTTTTTGTAACAGTTAATATATTTATTTTATGTGTCAGCCATTAACTGCATGAAAATTTCAAGATATGGATTTTTGTACGTGTTGCCCAGCCCTATTTTAAATTCTTCTGCACATTTTGACGATCATTTACAACATATTGAACACACCACCTGGACTGTGACACAGATGTTGGAGGTATCATTCCTTATTTGTGCTTTTCCCTCCGACAGCTCCACCCTATGCAAACAGGCTTTTCTGTTTATAATTTTACTGTAGCCTAAACAGTTGGCCAATGTCTCGGTCTCAGTCTTATAGCTGCTTCTGCTTCCTCCATCCAGCTCTGCTGCAGCCGTGGCTGTTTCAGACACCCCCAGTGCAGTGTAACTATAGTGAAGGTCTGTGGTCGTGCTGCTGCAGAGAGAAATGGTCTGTTCCACCGCATCACATTAACATTTTCTCGAACACTGACTGTCAGAGAGAGCTTTTGGAAACAACACAGTTTATATAAGATGGTAGATGAAATGACATTTAATAGTGTTTTAAAGCTGTATTAGTGCCTCTTTGTTGTTGTTGTTGTTGTGTTTTTTTCTGTAGTTGGGCTCACCCTGTCACCATGACAATGGATATAGACGGTGAGGAGGAGTACTGTACAGAGAGGACATTTATAAAATATAAAAAACAAAAAAAAAAGAAAGGAGCATGTACATACACTGTGTAGTTCCCCCCAAGTTTTGCATATTTGAAAGTACATTGCATGCAAAGCATTTTTGTTCAAAAGTGATAGATTTTGGGATTATTCCTTTAATTGACTATTCTTTACAAAAGAACATATTGATCTCTACAATTTACTCATTTTTGTCCCAGATGCTAGCAAACACAAAACCAATCTTCGTATTGGACTGATAAAAGAACAGAAAGCAAAACATTATATGTGTCACACAAAATTATTATTTAAATCCTTAGAGAGGTTTCATTCTCTGTAATTCCAGAATGAACAAGCACAAATTTTGATTTAGAAAACCAGTTCTAAAAGCAATCATTTGATATTTTTCACACTGCAGTCTTGTTTCCCAGCTGTATGTCTTTATTTTTTTTAACAAATACAAAGTGTGTCTAAATGTATAATACTATTATTTTTTGTTTGAGTGTTTTACCTCTTGATGATATTGTACATTGTGTTTGGGTGAGTGTGAAATAAGATCTACAATAAGTGTTGCTTCTCCACTGGCCACATATCCCGTTGGTCTTCGAGCCAGGCTCTATTGATTTGCCTTTTCTTCATCTTCAATTTCCTCCTGCTGTAGCTCAGAGAGAGCAGCGCGACCTGCGCAGTGCCAGGGAACGGCAGATATATTCATATCCTGCCTTGTACAGCAAGCATGTGTGCGGGGGCAGACTGAGGGGGTTGGTGTAATCTCACTGGACTGGATGTGTTGTGGAGGTTTGGCGAGGCACAGGTGGACACTGAGAGTATGGACATAATGTCCAAAGCCAAATTGTTTATTTCTGTACATCTATGTGTGTGGAAAACCATCCTTGTCATCCTGCCATCAACTGATCCAATACAAATCCTGTCCTCATTGTGTAGTTAAAATTGTCATGGCTGATTGAAACCATGAAGAACCATAAGCATGTTCTGCTGAATGTTGAAGTAGTCATATTTTCCTGGTGTGCATTTTCCTCAGGGTTGTGTGTTATGTATGATCAAATGAATAACATTTGAATTAAAGGTGATTCTAAATAATTGCATGATTGAGGATACAATATCATTGGCTACCACTGGCATAAAGATGTGACTTATATGTAATTATTTCATTCAAACGTCACATATTTACTCTTTTCATACAAGTCAACGCTAGTCTCAGGTGTGCCCAGAGCTTTTCTTTTAAGTTTCTTTCCTTAAAAGCCACTTAGACTTGGGTTCTGACTTGCATTACCTCTCTATTTCAGCCCTGCCTAGAACCGAGCGGTGTGAGCAGAGAAATGTTTGGTGGGGCTTCATCAACCTTTCCTCGAGCTGTACACTTTCAATACTTTTTATAGATAGATAGGTGACCATGGTCATCAAATAGCCTTGGCAGTGTAGAAATGGCAAAGACAGAAAAAGTTTTTTTTAAAAAAACACTGCCTCTTTGTTAGAAAACCCAACAAGGAAAAAAGTCCATGGTAGTGAGTTATAATGGTAGAAATAGTCAATTAGTTTTTTACAAAATGACACCAACTGCACCATGTCTGATATTTCAAGCAAGAGTGGAAAGACTGGAAACTTGCTGAAGCATTTGTCCAAACAGCACAGCGTAAAATATCAGGAATGCCATGTGTTTTGCTTTTTTTAAATGTATTATTTTATTTTCCAATATCTGAACTACTTACAAGTGTCTGGAGGAAAACTTCAATCCTTTCTGTGACAAAACAGCCACAGACCAAGATCCAGCTCCAGTCTCATTGTTATGTTCTGTCCTGGTGGGTTTTGACCTTCTTTCAGTTTGGCACCACTGTGCTGTGGTGACCCTGCTGATGTTGAAGAGGTATTACCAAAGTATAAAGTAGGTTGTACCATGGTCAACCACCAGATGCCACCATTTTGACAGCAAGGGCGAATTCACAACAACTGTAATGTTTAGAAGTAGTGCTTTTCAATTCGATATTAAACAGACATCGCCGAAGCTGCAATTTTTGCAGCACTCCTGACTGTCCCGGAATCTGTTGTGCCAGCTATTTTGCACACACTGTTTTACTAATGTTATGGCAATTTGAATTTACGGAATTTTTGGTAAGCAGGCCAACAACACAAAGCATCTGTTTGGGAGTAGAAGTTGGAGTATCCCTTAAATAAGTAAACAGATTATTTAGTATCAATATTAGATGATGAATAATGTGTTCCGTAGATTGTGTGTGTTGCTTTTCTATGTGTATAAATGGTAGAAAAAACAACTTTCTTCTAAAAAAAAGCATCAACAGATTGAAGCAAGACAAAATGTGTCCTTTATGAGAGTGGTATTGATCTTTGTATTTAAATCATGACAAGTGAAGCCACACACAATGAGGTCCATACTGTGCCCAAGCATATCTCCCCTTAGTCCAGTTCGTTTGAGCTGTACAAGCGGTGTGCCCGAGCGTACTACATGTCTGTGGCATACAACACTATGACAGTACAAGTGCTGCCAATGTTTTGGACTGGAGCAGGTGTTACAGTTTGAATGTCAGCGTGCTCACTGGTGATCTGTCTGCCTGTTGGTGGTTGTCTTAGTTACAGTAAATGAACCCGTTAACGACTTTTAAAATTTTGTAGTTTATTGTGTTTTATTATATTACCAGCACTTAGTTTTGACATGCATCTTGGATTTGAAAACTTACCAAAGAAACCTAAAAAAAGAATACCAGTTAGCCTAAGTTAATAAAGCCACATGTTAAACTGTGACACCCATCAGAACTCCAGTGGGTGGGCCTTAAAAATTAAATGTTTACTGCAGAGAAACATTTCTAAAGTAAGGAACTCTAATGCAAGTCATTGGCCGCATTTTCTGAGTGCATTTACAGTTTATTCCAGTAGTTCCCTGTGAATAAAGACAATTTTAAATCTGAACTCCATTGAAGGTTATTTTCTTTATTTTTTTTTTAAGGAAACCTCCGAATTAAAAATACACTTCCCATGTGTGGAGATGGCCTTGGATGGAGTACAGATGCAGACATAATCTGATTTATGCACCACGCCATCAGATGGGAGGAACTGGATCAGATGATGTTTAAGGCATTTTTGCCTTTTGTGATTTTCCTTGAACTTGCATTGAAAGTCACCTATTTGGGACTGGACTGAAGGGAACCCTTTGAGAGTTCTTATGTCCTTACTCCAGCAGTATTTCCTCCTCAGTTCAAGAAAAGTGTAAGTGTTAAGAAAGGTTAGACTGTGAGTTTGTGCAACAAGACTCTAAAACTTTCAATTCTCTTTTTTTTTTAAAGATGGAGTTTGTTTTCTTGGAAAATTTCCTACTGTTTTAATTCAATAATAATTCCAGTTAGACTAACATGGTTTTTACACCTACAGCCCTTTTGCTTTGTTCAGATGTAGTTTTACAAAAAAATGGATGAATTGGCATTTTTTCTTTGGTTCATTTCCTGTATTGGTAAATTGGCCAAACCGCAGACAGACAGGGCTGTTCTTGTATCACCACGGCACTGTGACGTATCCCAAATGAACAACCAAACCCTGCCAAGAGTACTCGTGTCATTCTGTATTATGGGGGGTTAGTTAGCAATCCAGGCTAACAACAAACTGAGTTTTTGTTTAGTTTGGAGCAGAGATGAGGTCAAACCTCCCATGATTCTTTGTACAGATGAGCATATTTACAGCTGTTTGACACAATTCAGGATGCAAAAAGTTAAAGTCTGTGCACGAGGAAGAGGAAGCTTCTAACGCTCACTGGTATGGACATTAGATCATAGAGGCCACCAGATAACACGGAAGCTGTCCACACCAAACACCTGCAGAAGTGTCGTCAAAGAGAGAGACAGTGATTTGGAATGACCGAAAAGATAAAATCATTTGAGGCAGTCAGTGTTGTCTAGTCCTGTAATGATCTGCTGATGAGACAGTGAGTAACATTAAACCTCCAACGAGGCTCCAAGTGAGCTGCGCAGAGTTCAAACATGATGTGGAGACACTGCAGAGCGCTGAATGGTCAGAGTATCCCCATGAGTCAGGGGTATCTGAACTTACCTATTTTAAACCATGTTGGTTCTGGTTGCTTGGTTGATTGTGATTTTACTGCACATGAACCACCCCTGTCATCTCAGAGCAATTGTATGGTACCACAAGAGGCTTTAATTGATGTGTTCATTTATATTTCTACCATGTTTTTGGGCTTTTTGACTTTTATTGATAATAAAGAGACAGTTGATTGACTTGGAAGGTGGTGGATATCGGGGGAGGTTACGGACACATGGACCTCAGTTCAAAACTGAACCTGAGCCACCTGCATGAGACAAGAGCCTCAATAAACTGAATATTTGGTTGCAAACCCCAAGATGATATATACCTTAATGAACCGATCCAAAGGGGGTTCATTTATCCAATCCACCAATCCAATTTTGAACACTGACTATGCTTAAACAGAATTTCCAACACATGAAGAAACAGAGCAAGGACAAGTTTTAAATGATTCTACAACTTAACAAAGGTAAATTCAGGTCCTCAAAGATGGTCGACCTAAGTTCAGGTTTGGAACGAGCTTATCGTCTAGCTTGGCTTCTACTCTGAACTCCTGACAGCGACAATAACTGTCAAAACATTGAGGCCATATCAATTCTGTTGATTCCATATCGATACACCTATCTCCAAGGAGTGCATGATGGTAGTTCGCCTTATCAATATTTTGAGCACAGGCCTAGTGTCTGGTGAAAACTGAGAAATACTTTTGTTTGTTCATGTTGCAAAGTTACAAGTGTGACCATGATGTGTCTAAAAGACACAAGTGTTGCAGAAAATGTCTGTTTTTCACTTTTTGTAGCTGGTTAATGACATCTGTTTGTTCTTAACATAACCACATCTCACCACTGATATCCATGAACTCTACATGTAAGATCGACTCAGCCCAGTTTTACTTGGTTGTTGTTGGTTTTCCATTATCAATCATTCTTATTATCTGGCACAGTTTTTTTTACAACTTCCACCCAGGTTTCAGTCGAGCTGAGCAGAGTCCAAACATGATGTAGACACTCCTGACCACTGATTGGTCAAGGTACTACCACGAGCCAGTGGTATCTGATGAAAAGAAAAGAAACCCCTCCAACGATGATGCTTTGTGATCTTCCAAACTTCGAAAAAGTTACTTTGCAACTTGCAACTTTCTTTTGAAATAAATTCATCGCCTCACAGCGACATATATCCAGACATGGGCTGGCAGCTCTATTGCCTCTGTTACCTCCTGTTGATGCGAGGATGAAGCAGTGGTTTCATTCAGCCATGCCTTATCGACCATAAAGAGGCCCATCAAAGTCCATGCTGCGGTGGAAAACAATGCTGTGAGTTTAGCAGATTCTACGAATCAAGAAGGACCAGAAATGAACTGTACTGCTGTGCTCAAGCCCCTCTTGGGTCTCTGCATGTTTGTGTACTTGCAGTTACTTGTGCACAAGCTGTTGAATGAAATGTGGACATGATGTGTGATTGATGCGTGTTTGGGCACAGCTTTTTATAAATGGAAATATTAGAGGAGTGTGAGAGGACTTAATCTGACCAGACTCAGTGAGGTTGCCTCTAGGGTTGGGCATCGTTTGAATTTGAACGATTCCGGTTCCGGTTCCGATTCCGATTCCGAGTTTCGATTCCGGTTCCTAACGATTCTTGATTCCGATTTTTTTAAGAGGCAGGGTCGAAAAAGTTTTGATGTTTTAAATGAGCTAGCTAACCAGAGGTCTTTCTGGATAAAATAGTCTGTACTTCTCCATGAATTTTAATGCTATGAACTTACCACTTTCTATGAACTATACTATGAATTTCTCATAGGGCTGTTTTTATATATATATCTGAACTGAAAAAAAATATAAATTTTCTTTTCACAGGAGTTCACTTTTCACAGGAGAGCTTTATTTTTGAAAAACTCATGATGGGTGTATTGTCCATGGTTGCGCTAACCTAAATACTTCTGGCGGATTCTTCTTCATTGGTGTTCGGCGGTTTCTCCTTCCGGTCAGCGGACTAGGAATTGAAACTAGGAATTGAAATTAAAACGTTTGGACGATTCCGGGAGAATTGGAAAGTTACTCCCGGTTCCAATCGATACTCGATGCCCAACCCTAGTTGCCTCCATTGTTATGACGTTTTCTTCAGTGTTGACTGAGACTGTTTAATGGTGATGTAGATCTGTATATATGATGTTTGTGAAGTTATAGCCTATGTGCTGGTGGTCCACTTGTGCAGGTGTAAAAGGGGCACATTGTAATGAAGCTGTTGTTGTATGGAGTACCCTTACTCTTGCATGTATGTATCCATCATACTGGACAAGGTGTTCTGAGCATGCTCCAAAGTGTCTGCACTGAGTTGTAACCTGGACATCAAACTCCATGAATGTAAAACAAAACAGAAGAAACATTGGTGCCTGCCCTGGGATACGACCTTAAAGCGATATTCCGGGATGGAACAACTTGGGTCCTATCACAAGGTTTAGGGCAGAAATTACCCCTACAGCGGTGTTTCTGTGCAGCAGAAGCCCAGGGCATCCGCACCAAACTCTTGGTGCGGATGCCCTGGGCTGCTGCTGCACGGAAACAGGTACAAAGCTGTGAGGCTGTAACCCAATTTGGTGATGACATTCAACCAGAATACTACTTGGTAAACTGTAATCAAAATCAACCATAACAGAGGTTGTAGTAAATAGTAAAGAGAGCATGTTGTGAATTTCCTTTCTTAAAGTCTTGTTTTATGTGTTATATGACTGTGTGTATTTGTCCGAAACTGTCGAATGGGCTGCTGTCTTGGCCATGACGCTCTTGAAAGATAGAATTATCCTAATTTAATCTCAGTTTGGTTATTCCTGGTTAGATAAAGGTCAATATTAAGCCAAATCAAGCTTTAACCTAAACTTAAGTTGGGTATGTTGGTGCTAAATGAATAGTTCTCTCAACCTTTTCTCCATGTTGTATCAGTCCATCTTGGCTCAGCTCTGTGATTTGGGAACTGCTGGGTTCATTTTCAGTGACAGTATATGCTTGGGTAGTACCTTTTTAGCAGGGTCATTGCAAAGCGACTGCACAAAACTTGTGACATCCTCAAAACATAACAGTAGAGAAGGGAAGTGAAAAAAATGCTTGTCACAGTAATGAGACAAGTGTTCTTACAGAGAAAGATGGAAGCAGCAAGATGAGAAACCATCAAAGTAACAGTGGGTTTGAAAAGTTGTACAATATTCGGTGGTCAGCAAAATCTCCACGTCACATTGATGTCTCGGCTCACCCAATCTCTGAAAAACTGCAAGATGCTACGTATGATCTCTAACGGAAAAATCAAGTCAAGATGAGGTGATACAGCAGAGTGGAAAAACATCAGTCATGTAACCAAAGTCAAGCGATGCTGTCCCCAGTTTGGATTTTACGATTGGTTTTGAGTGTAGGTTGCATTTTAGTCCATAGATTGTTTGTCCTGGAGGGCTCTGGGGGTACATGACAGTGATCATGGCCTAATAAAAAGATCGGTACTTGTCGGATAGATTGTGTTATGTTTAATATTTTGTGACTGCATACACTCACACAGTGTCGTCAGTATGAGGTGTTTCTCCTGCTCTTTTTATTTTGGCACTATCAGATAGTGCCTGAAGTTATCATAGAAAAGATGATCTTTCCTGTGTGTCCTCCCATCGTTTAATCACTGTATATAAAAGTGCAGATGAATAAATATACAGCTTCAGCTAGGGAAATACTTGTAATGATTCAGCAACTTTTTGTGTTTGCTGGTGATAACGTGTGTGCCTGACACCCGTTGACTGCAGACAGAATTGGACAAATTCATGTGATCTTGGGCTTTGGTGGCGCAGTTGGATTTTGCGCTTGGTCAGTGGTCGGGAGGTTGCAGGCTCAAGCCCAGCTACGGGCATAAAATCAAAGGGCGTGAATGTGTTAGAGGTACTGATGGATAACTAACATAGAAACACTGAACCATCAGTGAATGAATGTGAGAGTGAATGGGTGTGAATGGGTAAGTGTGTAAAGCTGGTTTGAGTAGTCAAAAAGACTAGAAAAGCTCTATCTAAGCTCAAGTCTATTTACCATTTACCTTGATGTTTAAGGAGCTTTTGGCCAGTCTCTGTAAGAAAATCTTGATACAATAAAAAGTTGCTATACTGTATCAGTATTTCTAGAGCAGTACTTTGGTATTTTAACAGTCCATGATATACAGAAATTTGATGTATGTTGTATGTTTTGTGGTTTAGTTTAGCCTGAATGTTATTTCAAATACTGTTGTGGGTTTTTGGTACTGAAATATTGTGGACTTTTGTTACCTCCGCCAAGGAGGTTATGTTTTCGGGAGAGTTTGTCCATCTGTCCGTCCGTCCATGAACAAACTAACTCAAAAAGTAATGGATGGATTTGGATGAAATTTTCAGGAAATGTTCAGCATGGGAAAAGGAAGAACTGACTCGATTTTGGTGTTGATCGGGATCAGCGTCTGGCCGCCATGGCGAAAAATGTGATTTCTGTGAATAACTACTGAACTAAAATAGATATCATTATGAATCCAATTACTAATGGTATGTTTTCATGGTCAAGGAATCTAAATATTTAGATGAAATAAAGGTAGGAGTAATATTTATGGTCAAAATGACAATATGGCTGAGGACTGTGGCGCTGGCGGAGGTCTGCACTCTTTGAGTGCTTTCTAGGTGTTCAATAATTTCTGCATTTTTTGTTTGTGTTTTTGTGCAGCTCCAGCACTAATTGGCAACGAACATTCAGCATTTTTAACTCTTTGTCTCCATGTTAAATGTATGTAAATATTTTTGCCCACAGGACAGACATAAATGTTCATAAATGATAGAAGGACCATGCTTTCTTTAAGTAAAAATGATAAGAAACTGGAGTTTAATATATGCAATAGAGCTGAACAATTGATTGCAAATAAGATGAAATCACAATATGGCTTGTGGCAAGTTTCAAATCGCAGACAGTGCAATATTTTGAACCCAAAATGTGTTGAACATTTTGGCATTGTGATGTAGTTTCTTGCCATTTCTGCCTATTTTAACCTGTTTTAACCCAGTTTTTACAACTTTATGCCTATCTTGCTCCCGTTTATCTTTTCTTTTTTGGCCACTGTCAGACCATGTTTGAAATTTTTCCATGTTTTTTAAAATTGAATCCCAATTTTGCCGCTATAATCAATTTTCCATAGTCACTGTGGAATTTTTTTTTCATTTTTTTTTTTTTTTGCAATTTCATACCTATTTTGCACCTATTAACTTTTTTTCCGCTTTCGTACCATTTTTTTTTACCCAGTTTTTACAGTTTCATACCTATTTTGCTTCTGTTCTTCACTTCTCCACTTTTTCTCAAATCTTTTATCCTTTGATTTAATGTCATATTGGTCATACTATAAAACGATCTACTGCTTATGTTTGTTTAAGAATACATAAGATGTGGAACATTAAAACAATCACAGAGTAAATCGCAATTGCAGTATTGGGGAAAATATTGCAATTAGATTATTTTCTCAATTGTTCAGCCCTAATATGCGATATTGTTAGATTTTAATGCTATCATTTTTTCTGTGAAGAGAACTGATGCATCAACCTTTTTTAGTATTATGATATACATTGTGAGATATTTTTTGTTACCGTAGAATCGTGATATGTATCCTATGGACAACTTCCTGCCAATACACACCCCTTTTCTCAAAAGAATTGCACATCAGGAGAAGTTCATTGACAGAAGGTTGAGAGTTGTTAGATATACCACATATTTAGACTGAAGTGGTTTGTTGGCTAGACTGGGAATATGTTTAGTTAGGCTGTAAAAATCGCCTCTTTCATGCACATAATTGTGTAAGTTGTTGGTTTTCTTCTGCCAGCCTCAAGAAGTCACTTGAGGAACTGCAGTTCTTGGCACTTTCACTGTGGCTTAATTTTCTAAACTTTTTGCATTCATTCATGCTCCCTTCTGATTTGACTCGTGAAACCATTAGATCGTACAGCTGAGCGTTTTGATTGTGCTTGTGTTGTGAGTCAAATGTTGTAGTGGGGTTTGACGATTATGCCTGAAAACAAAATCTCAGTTTTTTCCCATAACACTCAATTTACGATTTTCATCAATCAGTGACACAAAATCAAATCAACAAATCAAGTTTTGCCTTTATGTTGTCAAATATATTCTCAAACCTAACAGAATTTTCACTCAAATTTACAGGGTGGGACATGAAATGTTGATTATGTAGTTCAAACATAGGCAGGATTGTCTACAGAAACACTGAACCTGAAGTTTTTTCACAGTACATGACATGAAACAAACATGAAACTCTCTGATCAGCATTTAATTGCATTTAAAAAACAAGAACAAGTAAGAGGACAATTCACCATGACTGATTTTATGGGCCTGAAATGACACAGTGTGTGTTTGGTTTAATTTTCTCATAATGGTTTAGAGAGTATATTCCAGTACGTGAATAGTAACAGCACTGTCTCTTTGTGCTGCCAATGAAAATGCCAGTTTTATTCCTACTGTTTGTGGGGTTTTTTCAAGGAATAGGAATAAAACTAAAAGTAGAGTCTTTGAAGTGTTGTGTATTTGCTCTGGATTTGCTTCACCCCCATGAGGCACATTACATATTTAAGGACAATCAAGTAGTTAGGGCAGTACAGTGCACGTATACCAATGCTTGACAATGGCAGAGCTGTAGCTTGTTTAAAAATAAAAAGGCGAGGGTAGAGAGGGTAACATGAGAGATGATAAGGGGGAGAGGGAAAGAGAGAGAGGGAGAGGTTTTGCTGTTCATTTTGTGTGTACATCCCTCCCCCTTGGACTTGTCTCCAAAATGGCCTCTGTTCTGGTGGAAGTGAAAAGACTTTGTTGAGCCTGCCGGTAATTTGAGCCCGGTATTCATGGCCAGAGGAACGAACAAGGAAAGGAGAGAGGTGGGGGAGGATGAGATGGAGGCGGAGTGGGTGAGGTAAAGAAAGGCTTTCCTTCTTCGTATGGAATTTACCTCCCTAGTTCACCGTCTGGCTCTTTTGGAAGAGGCCCAAATAGTGACTCCCTTTGTGAGTTAGGTAGGAGCGAGCTGGCTATTTTTGTGAGACAGCGATCATCCGCAGAGATAATATAAACCGTCAGTGGTTTTTGTAGAGGCTCTGGATGGGGCACCATGGGATCCACTCCGTGCCATAGTATCTAAATATGTTAAAAACCCATATCTCATAGACAAACAGTGCTTGAATAGCCCAAATTGACCATCCAATCTCTGTCTTTGTTTATATCATCTTTGTGTGTCTGTTTTCATTTGAGGTCTGCTTTTGTAATCAGCAGACAGCTGACATTTCTGCTGCTACCTCCCAGTGTATTTGAGTGTGTGTGTGTCCAGCTGGATTGGACTGACATTCTCCATTTGACAGTGAGCACAGCTGAACTGACCTTGACATTATTGGAAGTCCCCGGCCCGGCTGTGGTTGCCTCGGTGCTGGAGAGTGAGGGCAGTAGTCATTGTAGCCAAGGGACGGCTACAGAAATGTCATGCATCCACTTGTAGTGGCGTGAGGCTTGTGAAACAGCCTGTTTGTATATCAAGGTTTATTTTCTTCTGCAAGAGGCTGGAATGCTGTTGAAGTTCAGTAAAGCTATGTTCTGGTATTTTAAAGTGTAAAAACTTCTTTAAAGCTGTAATAACTTCATTACTTACTGCATATTCACCATGATAGAAAAGTAAAAATTGAGAGGTACTTGGGACTGTATTTTCCGTATATTAGCATTAAATGTTTAGATGTCCGACTCAAGGCCTGTTCAAAGTTGTCTTACATGGCACAGGGTTTTCCATTTACCTCAGAACTTAAATGTTGGGACTGTGAATTACATCTCATCCCAGTTAAATGCACTCCAGCTTGTAAGCAACCTCAGGATACCTGAAGATGTGCTGACTAGAAATTCTGATCGGGACATTCCCAGATGCTTTTTAGGGCATGCTTACAAGACAACACTGTCACCAGAAACAGAAAGATTTTTCCTTTGCGTTTTCAAAAGCGCTCACACGAAGACGATGTGAAAGCAATGTTCACAGGCTTCTGCAAGAACGACTGAAAATGTGGTAGCTTGCATGCCAGGCTAGTAGTTGGTGATGTAGCTTTGTAGTGAAACAGTGATTTTACAACATGTGTGAGCTTTCCAGTGAAGAAAACCTTTTCACAAACAACAATGGTGAGTGGATGTATGAAGACACAGGACATCTCATCTGGTCAACAAATCCGTCTGGATAAGAAACCGAGCACAGTAATCAGCACACATGTTGCACGGTAGTCGGCTGAGCTGCTGTTGTTGTTGTTGTCATAGGTGTGAGTGCAACCTTATCTGAAAGAGACCGGTGCATGCGCCGTGCATCACCGGTTTCCCTGCAAGCGCTGATTCTTGTTTGCACAGAGATGAAAACAAAAACTTTTTAATAACTTTTCTTTCTGGACCCTGGTGTTAAATGTTTGGGCACTGTAAACGGAAGGCACAAACACAATGAAAACTATGTTGTCTGCCGTTTTCATTGTCGTGTAAAGTCCCTTACCTTCAACTCAGATATTCTGACTTCAGAGATCAAATGCAGAACTTTTTGATTCACCAGTCAAGGTGGCAGATGGATAGAAAAATTAATCAGCAAGAAAATTTTTTTTACCAGTGATAAGAATAAATCTGGCATTGATTTGGTATGAACAGATTGGATAATTCCACATGACTTTTAACTCATTTATATCATTTTAACTGGGAGAGAATAAATCTCATGACCGATGTGGAAAATGCTTGGAATTCTTTTTATGAAGGTTTCAATACCAGTAAATATGCTTCTTTTAAAAGCACAGAGTAAAAGGCCATGACAACCCGCAAGTTCGCTACAGATAAGTCAAAATTTCACCTGGCATACACAAAAGCCAGAGAACAAACCAGAATGCTGACTGGCTAGTTTTCAGGCAACTATTGAATATATGTACTGTTAAAATAAGACAGGCTAAGGCCAATCATTTCCTGTCCCAAACCACGGAAAAAAAATCCTTCAAAATTCACGGCCACCATCAAAACCTTATCAGAAAACAATAAAGGGATATACCTTAGCTATCTCCTTGTATTTATTTTTTAACCTGCAACCTTCCAGCTACTGATATAGGTCTCTGTAACATCTGTGTTATTTTTCCATGTTACTTTTTAGTTTTTCCTATATTCCATTTTTTCCTGTTTTAATTGTTCAGCATTCAGTTTTTAGTTTTTTAAGCATATGTAAGAGACACAGTACAAAGAAGTTATATATAATCAGTAACTCTTCAGTTGGTCCTCATCTTTGCAGGTCCAGTCAACAGTACGGTGACAAAATCTGCAGAACATTTGATCACCTGACACATAATTTTTGGGAAACTGCTCTGCCCTGTACTTTGGAGTTAGCTGGGTGTTTCATGGCTTCTTTGCTAACTTAGCTAGTGTCTCAGGCGGCCACTTCAACATGTTTGCATTGTTAATGAGGGAGGGGGAGGAAGTTAAGCATGCACTGTCCCAGCCTTAGTGACTCCCTTGGAACATTTTATTGAGAGATATGTTCCTTTTTATTCCAAAAAACGCTCTTACATAAAGTTTTTGTAATTTACATGATATTTTATGTTTACATCGAGGTCCGCTTTAAATGTCCAATTCCATGATTCCATTGGATTGTGTAGAGCCCTACTGATGGAGCAAATTATCAGACTGAGCCACTTGGGTAAGATCACTAATGGAAAACAAAAATAAGTAACAGAGTGGATCTGATGATATGTCACTGTAAAAGCTGTAAAAAAAAAAAAAAGATATATTTACATCACTATCCAGCTTTGGTCTCATCTAAGCTGTTTGTAAAGCCGGGCTGTGAACACGATGCCTCCATTAACTTTGATTAAACACATAAAAGAGATTATTTTATTACATAAAGGTTATGTTTTTGCCAGTGTTTGTTGTTTGTAAAGTTTATGCATTTGTGCATCCATATAATGATCCATTATATTGCTCTATTAAGCTACCCTATTGGAGAATAAATAGCTATCAAAGTTTTGAGCATAACACAGAACTGTACAGAAGTTTAAGTCTTTTCAGAGCTGAAAAAGGCTTGAATATGTTAAAGTTTTTGTAGTTTAAACTGTGTTCTTCTCCTTGAGGTTAGGATATAGTTTTTGATCCAAAAATATTTGCATATTTATAGTATGTTAAACAACAAATTATGCAGCAAAATCCATCGTATGATAATCTGCCACTACTGAAATGTTAAATGTACCATGTTCCTTGTATTAAGTATTTTTTAATGAGTTTCGATTGCACAATATCTTAGTTTCTATATTAAGTCCTAGTGGTAATGATCCGTTGATTTGCAGTGAATCGGATCATTTCCACTATTTGTTTGGTACTGCAGCGGCGTGTGTTTGCCCGTGGATCACCTCACTAAAATCCAGATCCTCTCCGGAGCGTGTGAGTGGAGCTGAGCAGGGCCTGCTCCTCCGTCTCTGCCTCTGGGTCTGACTGAGAGGCTGAGCGAAGAGAGAATGAGCGAGGGGAGCGGAGGAGTGTGGGTCAGTGTTTCAGCAGTCACATGATGAGAGGGTCGGGCCTGATGTTGGATGACTCACCCCTCCAGGCGTCTGGGAGGAAGGCGCCTCCTGCTGGTTCCCTGTGTTAGTGCGCTGAAAGAGGAAACTGAGTGTAAGCAGAGCTGTAAAGCCCCTGGTTGTTTTTCTGCTCTTTGAATAGCCCCCTCCCCTCATGCTTGGACCCTCTGTATGGAAGAGACGCAGGCTTATCACATCATGTCCATATCAAGTTTTATTATTAGACGCAGATGGAAGTTCTCCAGCGTTTCTCACATGTAAAGCCTTTGTTGTCCACATGAGTCAGCAGATTTTCATTCTTTCTCAGGGGGTGTAAGAGGATGTTTTTCCGGGCTAGTGGAGCAGTTTTATGGCCAATACTACCATCTGTCAATGTTCAACGAAGACAAACATTCAGTGAGCTGGCTCTTTTTATCTGATAGATTACTGCTATTTTTGAACAGGCCTTTTTTTCCAAATAGTAGTCTTATACCAGTCAATACTTTAATATTTTACTTAACTTTTTTTAATCGACTTTTAATCCAGATTTTAATAGGTACATATTTATTCAACTTTAACTTCTGAAAGGAAACAGGGCCACTGTGCAGAATGTTAAGCTTTAAAGGATTGATTGATACATAGAAAGGTGAAGTGGGGTGGTATTACTTATATATCATCATAGTTTATGTTTTAGAGACACAAGTTAAGCTAGAAACAATATTTAAACAGTATTATGCACCTTAATCACAAAATTAAATTGTTCAGTTAAACTGTGGACATGTGTCTTTACACAGATAATCCCAATTTCTTCTATGCAAACCAGGATTTAATGTTAATGTACTGTAGCTTTTAATGCTCATGCTGACCTTGATCTCTGCTGTGAATAAAACTGTCTCTGCAGCTGACGTCTGGCATTTGACTCAGACTGACCTTGTTAATGTCATGTGTGTACAGAAAAAACCCAGGTGTGTTAGGCCAAGGCTGCATTAAAGCCCATACTGAGGTCCGACATTCTGAACATCTACATTTCTTTTCAGTGAGCATTTAGATACTGACACTTGACATTGATTTAACATTGGTATCAGCTGATATTGGCTCTTTTACAAACATTAGCCTTTTGCAAATGAATGTGCCATAAACACATATCAGCTCACGTGTTTATCTGTCCCGTCACATTGAATGCTGATTCAGGGAACAAGTGTTTTATATGGCACAGGAAATGATCTGCTTGGTCATATTTTCTCTACATGAGAGGAAGTATTGCCATTCATGGAGAATATTATCAAAGAAGAAATTAAAAGCATTAGGTTAAATTTTTGCCAAATTTTCGGCATTGGCACCAGCCCTGACTTTTCAACACCTCGACTTTTAAACTGTTCAAATATATAGTCTGTAATTTTCACAAACATATTTAATCTAGGTATTGTAGTCTAAGTATTAAAGGATTTTGCTCAGGAATACACTAATAATAATAATAATAATAATAATGATAACAAAGAAATCATAGAATTTACCCCTAAACATCTTCAGGTAGGACTCCACATGTGCTTGTTCCCATGAAAATTGTACCATTTTGTTGTATAATGAATCAGGAGAAACGCTGACGGCCATCCTCGCCAATCAGCTGAAAAATACTGCGAGACAGGCTGATACAGTTTGCCCCGCCTGAGGCTCTCGATTAATCAAACAAATACTCATTGAGTGTTTCCTGTAGTGAGTAAGTTTCCACCCGGTCTGTATACTTTTGTGTCTTTTGTCTATTTATATACTCTGTGTATGGTCTGTGCTTTGTGCCACATTAAGGTGTCTTCTCTGTTGGTTTTGACCATGGACTGAAAGTTAGGTTAACATGAGGTTTAAGGTGTAAACAAAAAAAGCCACAATAAATCCTTTAATCCTGACCTTTGACTCCTCCTCACCGCTCATGCTCCTGTCTCCAAGGTGACCTTGTGTTGCTGAATTGACAAAGTGACATCCCGCTCAGTGCCCTCTGCGTCTGCACGTCAAATCTTTGTGATTGTGAACGAAATAGTGCTCCAAACCCTCATCCATTTTCTCTCATTGAGAGTTGTAATCATTTTCTATTTTTACAACCACAGCTCATGCCGTTTCCTTTCATCCTCCTGGAATTGCTTGCTGTGTTATTGAAAGACTCGGCTTGTTCTCTGTTGTTAATTGCTCTCCTTGCTTCCTGGTACTGTTCGCAAATCTCTGCCAATAAAATAGTTGTTGTTCCTCAGTCACGTGCAAAGCAGTGTGTCAAACATGAGAGGAAAGCAGTTGCATGCATCTTTTCGGATCACATTGTGGGTAGTACGTTTTTGTCGGCTATTAACATCTATGAAGTTATTTGTTTGATGTAAACAAATCAAGTCTCTGAATACTCTGGTTTCTCTTACTCTGAGAGTCTGTGTTGAAACAGACATTAAACCAGACAATACTTACAGAAAGGTTCTTTCTTTGTCAGATTCACTCTGTAATGAAGACTGAGATTGTATATTTAAATCATACATATATTACAGTACATGAAACGTTTCTTAAATGGTTACTGTTAAACAAAACTTTATCTACTTTTTTGACAACTACAAAAAGCTACAGCCTTAGCAATCAGGCAGAAAGTGAGCAATAATGTGCCTAGTACCTTTGAAATAGATTAATTTTACATGTGAAATCATTTTAAACAGAGGTATGATGTGTTCCTTCAGCTGGATCAAACTGTGGGCTCAACAAACACCTGTCTCAGAAAGTGTAACCCATTAGAAGAGGTGGTACATCCCCAGTGGTGGTACATCCCCAGTGACGTCATTAGGAAAACATTTGGGGCAATATCAAAGTTTATTTTTGTTTAACAGGTTTTACAAATTGAGGAATCTATTTTTTTTTATATTTTAGTGTAACCTCTGACCTCCAGTTGGCAGCAGATATTCAGCCTATTTTTTCTCCCGTCCTCAGTTACATTATCTGTCACTAAAACAATGAAGTTTCTAAATGTTGCAGAAATGAGTGTATTTCATAATCAACCCTGATTAGAAACTGTAAGAGTTCTTGATGCTCCTGAGACTGTTCTAGTGAAAGTTCTTATAAAGATCACCTTGTTTTTTTAATTTATTGCAAGAAAAAAAACAATACAGACAACAAGCAAGACACATAACAGGACAAGACAGATCATACATGACATATAAACAGGTCAGACTTACAATTTGGGGCAGGGGATAATAGATAATACATTACAAATAATGGAACAATCATGATTATGAGTAATGATGATCATACATGCCACAAAGAAAGACAGGGAGAAAAAAGTAAGATCTAACACTGTTCTCTGTGAATGAGGGCAGTGTGTTTGTGTGTTTTTGTATAATTCACATATAACATATCAATGTGGTTATTGCAGTAATACAAAGACATAAATCGATGAATAGTCGTAGTATTATCAGTCATGATGACACAATATGACTAAATAGTTGTGATAGAAATAATAGTGGTGTAAATAACAAATAAAATCAAAACTAAGAAAAAATGGGAAACAACGGATTTTGAAGGATTTGGGAGGGTAAATAAATTAATTTGAGGGAAAAATAAACCTGCTTATAGTATCACGGTGTTACTCCTGTATCATGATTATTTGTATCACCACATTGTTGCCAATGCACATCCCTAGCTTGGGCTGTGTTGTTGATTACACTTCTCTCTTCCTACGACAATATAAAACTAGAAAGCACTCGGAGAGTGCAGACCTCCGCCACAGTCCGCATCCATATTGTGATTTTCATCATAAATATTAGTCCTACCTTTATGTCATGTAAATATTTAGATTCCTTGACCATGAAAACATACCATTTGCAATTGAATTCATACTGATATCTATTTTAGTTCAGTAGTTATTCACAAAAATCACACTTTTCATCATGGAGGCCAGACGCTGATCCGGATCAACACCAAAATTGAATCAGTTCCTTCTTTTCCCATGCTGAACATTTCCTGAAAATTCATCCAAATCCATCCATAACTTTTTGAGTTATTTTGTTCACAGATGGACGGACAGACAGTCAAACAAACTCTCCCGAAAACGTAACCTCCTTGGCGGAGGTAAAAATCTGCTAGTAAATTAATTGATGTTTTGATTATGTATGAATATAAAGATCTCATGTTTATGTCATTTCAAAATGCTGCTCCATATGTAGATTTATGTATGTTGTAGATCCAGCAGCCTCCAAACAGCGACCTTACCTTAAATATAGAGGTAGTCCCTAACTTAGTTATTGATTTGGTGCTTATGCTTTGTCATGTCAGTTTGGTTTGGTGTTTGAGAGTGAAATAGCTCTTTAAAAATGTAATGAATTGAATGAATTCTGAAAAGTCTTGACCATTAAATGATAATGCTGGATGTTATTTTGAGGGGCATCAGTCCTCGCTGTTGAAGGGAAGTGCAGGTTTTTTTCCATCACATCACGTGACGAGCTGAGTCATGCAGCAGCCTGTTTGTTGTCTGTGTCCTGGACCGGTTGTGTCTGTGCTCATGTCGTCCGATGCTGTCTCTAATGTCTGTCCCCCCTCTCTCCTCAGGTCCCCCATGACCGTCAGCCGTGGGCTGCGGCTCGGCGGCGCCCCACCTCTGGAGTGGTCTGCTGCTGTAGTTGGGACCCCGTGATTCCTCTTCTCACCTCCTCTCCTCCCCCTCCCCCGTCCCATCCTGTCCCTCCCCGCCCCCTCCTCCCCCTCCTTCCCCCTCGTCCCCCCTCCCCTGCGTCGCTGTGCTGGACGTCATGAGCATAGTAATCGCGCTGGGAGTCACCACACCTGAAACGTCTTACTCAGATATGGCTGCTGGATCAGAGTAAGTACTTCCAACCCACCAATCAGGGCTCAGATAAACACGTCCCCTCCTCAGAGGGTGAAATTAACTTCACTGTCTGTTTTCTCTTATTCTTCCCCTCTCTGGTTTTACCTGTGACCCATTTGACTGTCACATCTGCGGATGCGTCACCTTTACTCAAATAAAACAAGTGTCACAGGCTGTAAACAAACTTCCTGTCTAACCTGATTTTCTACATCGCCTGCAAGGCTGCTGGGTGAAAAACAAAGTGGAATTCAAAGTCAGCTACAGGAAAAATTGGTAATACTGGGCACTTTGTCAATAAAGTTGAGTGAAACCATAAAGAATTGGACTTCTGTTGGGCAGCTGCAGGGGTTTTATGCACATCATTCTAGACATGGATGACATGTAATACACATTCTTTTCCTGAAGACCTTGTATTCCTTTTTTCCATGATATGATCATTTAAAGTGCTTAAACAGAGATACAACGCTTAACTTGGAAGCTACAGCATTTGGTCATGTTTAATTAGGAATTCATTCACCATAAACAAAATAAATCTGCCATCTTGACTGACCTGCTGTGTTTGTGCCTATAGATGAAGCAAAGTCATCTTGCATTACTAAAAGCTAAAACTAGTGTTGCACTGATTTTGAAAGTCAGGGCTGATGTTCTGGTATTCAAGTGTTTAAAATGTCATTTTAGCAGGGACTGTATTTCTATTTAAATTGTTTGGTGTAATTCTCCCACAGTGCCAACATTTTGTCAACTGTTTGCCCATGAAACAGGTCAGGGTTTGTTCGACAGGTCATTTCCTCTTTTCACTACATGCTATCAGCTCTACTGTGCTCAGTATTACTCTGTTGTTTTGATTCCTTTAGGGATTGTGCCTAGTGCCTTTTTTTGTTTCACCTCCAGTGAGGTCCCAAGCAAGCAGAGTCTGGACCAAATGTGGTGTGGAGACACAGCTAGGAAACTGTGGGCTCCATAATGCTGCTTAAGCCCCAGTCACACTTTCCCATTTCTCTGGGCGATTGTGCACGACCGTACAGGACTGGCAAGGCTGGTTTGATCGGCATGATACAGGAAGAAATGACTGTCTCCTCCGGACACACCATGCACATACTCTGTCAATAACGCTTCTACAGCTCTTTAGGGGCGTTCGTCCTGCTTCATTTTGGTCAATGCAACAATATGACAAGGATTTCATGAATTTCCATCCCGTGGGACACAACGTCAGCCCCGTTCGAGCCCAGTTTGCATCACGTGAGCCACAATTGACCGTTTTTGTCACATTAACTTCCTGTAGAAGATACATAAGAACAATGCTGTGAAATCGCCTTGAACAGGACACAGTCAGGGCTCAGTCGGGTACATCTTTGTCAATCGTCCTCAGAAAGCTTTCTGGATTGAGCCACTATTAGCCTGATTGAGCCCGACATGCCACGCTAAAACCGTTCGCCTTAGGACTGTATTAGCTTCCACCCCGCTAGACCAAAGCACACTTCATCAGAATTATGACATTCGTGCACAATCACCATAAGAAACAGGAATGTGTGACTGGGGCTTTAACTTCCCAAACATTCCTCTGATTTACATAAAATGCTGTTGTACTGCTTGGAGCAAAACCCATGTCATTAACCAACATAGCAGCCAGCGGCTCTATCGCCTCTGTTTGCTCCTTGATGTGGGGCTTGATGGCATCATGCCTTCTTTAAAATAGTACTTTCTTCAATAGAAAATCAAGTTTTTGACTTCCAAACCATGTGCACTTGAGCTGATACCACAAATAGAAGAGCACCACAAGAGGGTGCATGCTCTCAAATGCACCAAATGCACATGGAGCAAATGAGGAGTTTACTCATCCCCCTCATTCTGTCCCTGCTACATTCAGAGTGGAGTTGAGGCTTCACGGGGGCTTGAAGTGGCTGCGTGAATGGGGCTTGAATCAGTAGTCAGCTGTGATTGATGCATTCATTTGCTGAAGGCCGACAATGTTAGACGCACTGATGTGTTTTAAAACCGAAGTTACACCAGTGCATTTGCTTTTGCTTTTATCTAGGGCTGGGCGACACAACCTAAAGATAATATCCCCTTTTTTCCCCCACAAAACTTGATTTACAATTTTAATCTATTTTTTCCTCTCAAAAAGGCCCTTGTAAAGTGACACAAAAGGTGCATGAATCAAGTTTTGCCTTAATGTTATCAAAATATGTTCCAAAACTAAACAGACTGTCTCTCTTGTATTTAAAATACGTGCTGTAATTTTATCCTAAAATATTGATCATTTTGTTCAAAAATAGGGAGACCTGTTTACATCAACACTGAAAGATGAGCTATTTTCACAGTATCGTTGCATGAAACCATCTGATCAACATCAAATCTCATTTTGGAAACAAATAAAAGCCTAAACATGCACCTGACCAGGCCATACTGTTTCAGTATTTATATTTTCAAACATTGCAGCAACGTATATTCAGAATAAATTGAGAAAAAAATCTGTATTTCTTATTTTTAAATCTTCAGTAGAAAATAATTTCAATTGATTGATTTTAACCAAAATCCATTAATGGCTCATGCCTAATATTTAAAATCAGCATGCAGCTGACTGTATGGGTTCTTTTGATTTTCTACTCCTTTATAAATTTACTATATGTAACTCTGCAACCTAACAAGAACAGGTTTCACAAGCTTTTAGTTCGATTTTACTCACAAGGCAGCAAGAATCCTACGAGCAATGCCTGTGTTTTTAACTATTACTGTCTCCAAAACTGTCTCACTCCCACGGTGAAATTGTTGAATCCTTTGCCATATTTATTGCTTACACATTTTCTTGAAATTATATTCATTATGACGTGTGCTGCTGACCTCTTGGCCAGGTCACCTTTGTGAATGAGATCCTGATCTCAATGGGAAATTACCTTGATAAAAATGTTCATTAAAAAACAGAAATATCAGATGTGATATAACCTTTTAAGGGTATTACAGTACCCTCAGTCTAATATTGGACTGACAGGAGGAGTACAGTGTTGGGCACATCCGTTTCTATGGGGACAATTGACATATTGACATTATGCTAACACACAGACACTGACTTAGTTGTATTTACCCTCTGCTGATGTGCATCCTTCCAAAAGATAGGAAGAAAACAAAACTGGACAGATTTTTTGGTGACATAAGTGTTAAGGAATATATGATCATTCTCACAGTCATTTATTTCTGTCACAGAAAAGTAACAAACACACACAGTGAGATTTCATGCATCAGTGGTAGTAAAATGTCAGCTGGCACCTGAATCCTTCATAATACTCGGTCAGTGTCCAGGATTTATGCTCTCACACTGTCTGATGTGATGGTTTAACACAACCTAAGTGCTCATACTGTACAAGTAAAATCAGGACACAGTGTTAATGAAAACTCCCAGAAGTCTTATTCACTGTGAACAGATAGGCAGAAGCCCCACAGAGGCTATTCCCTGATGGCTGCGAAGGGCGGACATCATACACTCACTGTTACCATGGTGATTTCAAATGATTTGTCAGGGATTGAAGAAAATAAAACTGTGGAGCTGGAAAATCAGCTGGTGTATCTCCTCTCACTGTGTGAATGAACGCAGTCATGCAGCCGAACTCTTAAGCATATTTGAGATCTGTCCGATCATTTGGGAGCAGCTGATGGGGCCTCGACCTGCTGCTGTGTCGTCCTGCACGGCGCTGACACACCATCGCTCTGAAATTTGGCCAGATCTCAAGAGCAGGTGTGCCACCCTATGGGTCAGAGTCACCTTAAAGCCTTACAGTGCATGCTCGGCTTACTGGATTATATGAAGTGAAAAGCTCACACATTGTCTCTTGCTACAACCAAAGTAATCTGAAGAATTTGTTCATTTAAGAAAGGACAACAAAACTTAAACGTCTATTCAGGCAGAGGCAGAGCAGTTCCTCTGCCCTGTTCAGGGATTAATGATCGTTTTTGTTGTTTACTCTTGTTGGGATGGTTGGAGATTGTGTGGTTAACAGGAGGCAGTGAGAATGCTGTACCACACTCATCCGTTATTCCTACAGTCAAGATTATTGAAATTCCTCATCAGTGTTTCTTACCAAACAGCAATACTAATGCACACAGCAAGAACCAATTACCAGAAACCAAAAAGGCTGTTTTTCAACTGTGAAGGGATAAAAATGTGAGGGCTGAGCAAAACTTGTAAACATTAAGCAGAGGCACGAACATGAAAAGCTGTGTATCAGTGATGGGGTGAACATGTTAGGGGTGTCCCGATACAATACCAATATTACAGCCTTGAGTATTGGCTGATACCGACATCAATACAACACGTTATCAGCAGTAATCATACAGACTTTCATTACTGATTTTGTAGTATGGACTGTAAGAGAAGGCTTGAGCAAGTGAGATTTCCCAAACGGAGAACAGAAGTCAGCAACAGTAGGTATGAGAAAAACTGACCGATTTATTATTAGCCAATGGGTTCAATAAATATTAACCTAAAATATAAGAATATACTACAATTAAGTAAAATAAATGAAGAATAAATGAGAAGACCCTGAAAGTCTCCTCAAGAAATCCAGTAAAACAAAAACGTATACTTGTAAACTACAACATGACCACTGTGTTTAACTTAAATATGAGCATATTCTACAACTGAATAAAATAAATAAATAATAAATTAGAAGGACTACTTATGTCGGAGTGCTTATATCATATATTTTAGATGCAGGCAGATATAATCTGAAATATATATATTTTTTTATGATATCGGACTGATATCTGATATTAATATCAGATCAGGACATCCCTAGAACATATGGAACAGATTATGTGAGGAAATGAAGAAATGGTCAAGTAAATCAAGTTTGATGTGCAACAAGATGATATTCACAAGATACAGTCATGAAGATGATAAAGTGTTGTGATGTTATGATATAGTTATTAATAAAAATAATGATGGTAGGAGAATTCTGTTTATACTGCTGTTGATGGGAATATGTTGTTTGCAATCCCCGAGCAAGAGTTTGTGTGCATGTCACAGTTCATGTGCATAACGTCTGCTTTGGTTTGGAAATAATTGTTTGGAATTAATTTTTTTTTTTCACTTTCCCCTCTTCTTTTGTTGAATATTTTGGCTGGATTTTGTCCTGTTTTCTGTGTTTGGCAGTGATTTTATTTTATCTCCTTATTTGAAAGAAAGAAAAAAAAGAAATGATGAAGGAAAGAGAGAGACTGTGTTTGTTGGTTGCCCCATGAGCACTGCTCTGGT
Organism: Scarus forsteni; assembly: GCA_036419115.1. Classification (NCBI taxonomy): domain Eukaryota; kingdom Metazoa; phylum Chordata; class Actinopteri; order Labriformes; family Labridae; genus Scarus; species Scarus forsteni. The sequence goes on from JAZDUH010000152.1 coordinate 1,820,927, forward strand.
CATGTTGCCACAGTCAGAGGTCAGATCTCAGCTCTCAGAGTGCTGAAAAAAATGTTTTAATCATTAGCCAAAAGTAAACAATGACAAAACTGTGCAAACAAGTGGAAGGAAACACCCTTTTCCTCGGTGTCTCTGCTTCCTTGTAGGCAACCTCTGCTGGGCTCTGAGGAAGTTCCTGAAATTTTCCAAAATGAAGCAAAAGATAATCGATGTCTTCACAGGGCTTATGGAGAGGCGCTAACGTGTCTTCAGATGTTCTGACGTGTTCAGATAGGTTACAGTTTAAGGACATATCCTTCTGAAGACATAATAAAAGTGAATCATTCATATTTTTATTTTATTTTTTCGATGCTGACCTCCTAAAATTTGTAATTTAAACTATAGCAGTTCTCATGAGCTTTGCCAAGTAGGTTGTGGGTGTTTGTTTGTGTGTTGGTTTGTTAACAGCATAACTCGAAATGTTAAAAACAGATTTTGAAGACATTCCTAGAAAGTGTTGGTCAAGGTGCAAAGCAGAATGGATACAATTTGGTAATGATCAGTGTTTTTTTGTGATTGCTGTCCCTATGCAGATAAACATTAAATTAATAAATGGTGCAACAGTTGTGTAAAAGCCGTGGTTCATGCTGTCGGAGCACTTCTGTGTTTTGTATCTTTTTTTAATCTTATTAAATATCATTGTGTGATTTCCTTTTATTCTGCACTGAAAAGCTCAATATCTTGAATTTTTTTCAGTTCTTATCTTTAAAGGTCATAGGATTAGAATAAAAATGTAATCTTTAGAAGTTTGAAGGAACGTTCTCTGCCAACATCTAAAGCTTATTCATCAGTTTTCAATGCCAACCAGTATTTCAGATCATCTTGAGGTTTATATCTGCTGCTACAGATATTGACTTTATTGCTTTTTCACGTCTGCAGTTTGTTTAATGTATTTTTATATTCATTATAGCTTTCCCCTGGTCACTAAGCTGTCTGGTATCTTGTTATAATTCCAGTTAATTGTTCTAAAAGCAGCCTTCCTCTTCACTGTCATTAATGCGTGATTGAGACATGTCAGGTCTAAAGACCGCTTCAGGACAGTTGGTGTTTCTCTGGGGGAAAGTCCTCTTCTGCAGCTCAGCTCACGAGGACTGCTCTCTCTTCTTTCCTCCCCGTTCACGGCCCCCTTTAGTTTCCTCCTGGCCTCAGTCAGGAGGACTGTTTCTGAAACCTTCAGAGGAAAAGCTGTCTCTGCTGAGTTAGACAAAAACACGGGGAGTACTGTTGTGATGTTTGGTTCTTGTTATTTTATTTATTTTATTCTTTTAAGTCGAGCTGGATGGAGGCTGGAGGTCATAGAGGAGAGGTGAAGGAAAGGTTGTTCCCAGTCTGGTCAGACCTCAGTGAAAGGGCACAGGAGGGAGTTGCATAACATAATGGCGGCCTGCATTCCATTTCCTAAACTGATGTTCACAACCCTGCAGAGGAACTTTAGGGGGCCGGCGCCATCTAGTGTCTAAAGACGGAGCTTGAGTTCAGTTGATTTACTTATCCACAGGAGCCTTTGACCGCTTAGTCCCCTTTACTGTGCAACAAAACATTGATTTGGCTACTCGAATATGTTTTATATAAAACTTTATGAGCAATGGAAAAGTCTCTCTGGTTCACCTTTTATGCTTAGTCTAAATCGTCAACTATAATTTTATATTTCTCACTTTATTTTGATAAAGTGAATAATTTGGGAAAAACATTTAACTTTATAGCTGTTTGATATTGTTATAACAGTAATAGAAGTTCAAACTTTCATTTTGAGTTATAAATGTCTTCACTTTTTTATTTTAGCACATAGTTATGCTGGCAATATTTGGAAAAAGGAGTGATACCATCAGCACCCTTTTCAGTTTGACCTCTTTTTAAACTGTCACCAAACTTCCTTTGGTTTGGACAGCACTCTGTCTCTTGTTGACTGAAGTATGATGAAAGGTGGGGATATTTTTTTACTTTTTGACACCACCAGTCATCAAGAAAAGTAAACATACAGAAACCTACATATGAACATTATGCAAACCATATTGTACAGGTTAGTCAGTGTACTGCAGAGTCTGTAGTATTTTACAAATGAAACAGGCAGTTGTCTAATTCTGGACGTGTCCTGTGATTTTGTGGCCGTGGTGTCCATCAGGTTTCACTTCAGTTAAAGAACATTTTCCCCACGTGGGTGTTTTCAAAAGTTTTTATAAACCCCACCACAAAGTGAAATTTCCACAAAATTCACAGTGAGTATCAAGTGCAAAAAAACAATCAGAAATATGAAGAAAATTTCTGTCAGTTTCAAGGCAAACGAGGACTGGATGATATGGCCTGAAAGTAAAATCTCTAATCTGTCGACAAAAAAACATCATGTTCCATTTAAATTTTTACCTGTTAAAGAAAAATAAAATTTCCAATGACACAAAATAACAACAAACAAGTTTTGCTTCAGTTTAATCAAAATCTGTCACAGCACTAAACTGGATTTCCGTCCTGGCATGAATGTGTTTGCTTTACTTTTGTTATCAAACGAACTTTAGACGTTTGAACAAACAGAGATGTAGAGAATACTGTGTGTGGAGGAAGAAAGCTTCACAGTTTACACCAAACTATAAATATAAGTCTTTCACGTCATTGTGTTGGCATTTATTTTTATAAATGTTTTTGTGTGAGGATTTTAAGAAGAGACATATCTGCTCAGATTGTTCCTACTCCAGTTGTAAGTTGTTGCAATGGTTAAAAATACAAAACTGAAAATGCAAAGTTTTGATGATGGTAGCCCCTGTCAGGTGCACTTAAATGGGCTTGTATTTAAAATGATATGAAAGTTTTGATCAGAGAGTTTTATGTTAATATTCTGTGAAAATCCCTCAGCATTCAGTGTTCATGTAGACAAACGTGCCTACACAGAAATACAAAATCAACATTTCATGACACACTTCAACTGTAAGAGGGAAGTTCTGTTGGCTTTAGAATATATCTTGACAACATCAAGGCAAAACCTGATTCGTGTCATGTTTGTGTCACTTGAAGATTTTTATTGATTTATTTATTTATTTATTTATTTATTTTGGGAAGGAAAAAATTGATTAACATCCTAAATCGAGTGCTGTGGGAAGAATCATGGATTTCATATGAGGTCATACTACCCAGCCCAACATCAAGTGACTGAGCAAAAGCTGAAAACCTGAATATGTTTGGAGTCCAGATCTCTCAAACCAGGTCTAGTGACTGCCATTTCACAACTCATGTGTGACGTCACAGCAGAAACCAACACACTGTGTGATAAAGCTGAAAAGCTGTTTCTCCTGTTTACACGGGAACACCCTGAACAGTAGGCCTGTGCTCAAAATATCGATATGGTAAAATATCGTCATGCACTTCTTGGGGATACGTGTATCGATACGGATTCTACTGAATTGATACGGCCTCAATGTTTGAACAGTTGTTGTAAATACACTTTGGGTAATGTTAAAAATGGCACAGATCAAAGTAGAAGCCAAGCTACATGATATAACACATGTTCCAAATTTAACTTAGGTCTACTATCTTTGGGGACCTGAATTAAAGTTGAATAATTATTTAAAACTTATGCTTGTTCTTTTTCTTCTTGTAATAAAAACAATAGTTGCTGGGAATTCTTTTAAAAGCACAGTCAGTGTTCACAGTTTATGTGTATCGGGATACGTATCGTATCGTGGGGTTGCTGGAAATACCCGGCCCTACTGAACAGAGTCTGAAAATAATCACCCTGGCAGAAGTTTTCCATTGTGCATGTGTTTTTTTTTCCACGTGTAAACACTGATTAATTACATTAAAATAACACTAGAATAAAAAGAATAAGGTTCTTTTCCAAACTACCTGCTTCATGAGTTGCAAGAGTTTTATTCAGTTCATATATCAAATTTGGGGGTCCTGATGTTCTTACAGCAGTTTATTATACTTTTTCAGGCAAAAGATTAAAAAAAAAACTATGTTAGTCATTTATTGTGTTTTGTATAGCTCAGCTAAAAATGAATAAAATATGATTTTAGGTCTATTTCACCCAGCCCCAACATCAGCACAGTACCATGCTGTACAACTGTTTGAAGTCCAGCCCTTAACCTGTTGACTGGCATTGCAACTGTGCAGTTGACTTTTTGCTGCATTACCACTGTATTTAAACTTTGAAAGCCCACCTTTGTCTGTTTATCCGTATTCACCTCTCTGAAGAGTGTTTGTAACACCACTTTATAGCCACTGCGAGGCGCTGCTGTACATGAATGTAAATGTTTGAAAGCTGAAAATAATCAAAGCAACTCGTTGCTGCATAGCTTATCAGAAACCCAACAGTGCTAGCGAACACCAGAGTAAGAAAACATCTTTTCACATATTTCCAGATCCTCTAACAATCAGTATTTAGTTGAATGAAAAAAAATGTGTCAATAAAAAAAAGAAATGATTCCTCAGAAAACTGGGTAAATGCTCTCTGTGATGTTTTCATTTGAAAAACCTAAAAATTGCGCAGAAAAGAATCAAATCCATTCATGCCTGATGTATAACTCTTAAAGGAAAGCACAACAGCAGCTTGACCAACAAATCTGCTTCCCAATTTGATAATCTAAAAAGTAAAACCTGAGTTGTTGCTAAATGAAGAGAAAGACGCTCAATTTTACCAACAAATCATCCGTTGCAAATGTGTTTCTTAGTTTGGAAGTCGAAGAGTTAAACAGTCTTGAGTTAATCTAATTGTCTGAAGTCTGTAATATACATATTCACAATACCTCTTTCTGTTTCCAATCTGTTTCCTGAACATATTTCCTGTTTGGACTAATATGTATTTCTGTTGTTTTGCAGCCCTGAGTCAGTTGAAGCAAGCCCTGCCGTGAACGAGAAGAACTACAATAACCACAGCTGTGGGAGCGCACAGAGTCATGGGTATCGGGGACTACCATATGCTGTGAGTTCAAACTGCTCTGTCCTGATCATCAATTCTAATCATAGCATGTCTTATTGTATGAAAATAGTGTTACTTTCTTTTTATATTTTAACTCAATAAATGCTACAATAATAACTCAAGTTTAATTTGCCAATCTTTTCTTGTTTGCTAATCTTTTTAGTTGCTTGTTCTATTCAATTGTAGCTTTAAGAGTAAAAACATGAGCATCTATCCTGCTGTTAGTCTTCTGTAACCACAATCTGTTTCTGTTATTAACAGCTGTACTGTTTCACATACCTGTTTTTTTGCCCTCATTTTCATTCGTCTCCATTTTCCGTTTCCCTTTTTTGCCTGAACACCCGTTGTTTGAAGATGCAACAGTCTTCCGTTGTGTGTTGTCAGGATCACAACTATGGCGCGCCCCCTCCCCCCACCCCACCCGCCTCCCCGCTCTCTCAAACCATCATCCCCCGCATGGATCTCAACGGCGTGGTACGTGGCTCACGCTACCACGAAAACCCAGAAGACAACTCGGCCGACAGCGACAGCTCCTCAGACGAGGACGGGGCTGTGGCCAGCTGGTGTCACTGCAGCCTGACGCCCGACGGCCTGCTCATCAAATGTGACAACTGCAGGTGAGAGACGGAGACCACAGCCCTGTTAGGGAGTAAAAGCAGCTGAATAAAGTCTGGGAACGACGAGACGTCAAATATTGATGAGGCATATTAACGGATAGAGAGACGCAAAGTAATAGTGATCATTTGTTGACTGATTGTTTTCATGTTAGTTTTTTGGAAACTTCCCCTGATGAAAACTAGACAGAAACAAATCAAAACAAGTGGACAGAAACTAGAACTACATGAACTGACATTTTCATCAACAAATTAAAACTAGATGAAATTGTTTGACAGAGACTTCATCCAGTCAGAAAGTAGAGATAAGTTAGGAATCTATCCAATCACAGCTACTTTGGTTGAGTGGAAAGGTTGGATGAGTTCAGATGGACATCCAATCACATCTGCCTTAGCTTGGTGGTGGTGGGATAAGTTGTGGAGCGATCCAATCAGAGCTGCTCTCTTTATGAACTGATATATTCATGTAGAGCAGGTTCACTGTTTGTTATCAGTTCTGGTATTGTAACTGAGATGCTCCGCTAGGTAGAATAAATAAAAGCGACTGCATTTCACACAAAAGTTAAATTTGTTTCTGTTCATTAATACATTCAAACTTTACTGGCATTCAGTGAAGAGTTATTGGATGTTTAATTTTTGTCCAAGTACAAAACATGACATCAGAAACTCAAGGAAACATAAAACGTGCCTTAACCTTTACACTTCATATTTAATCAACTAGATTTATTTGACTAAAAAAATTTGTGAAATTTTGTTATCTAAAACTGGAATAAAATGAAAACAATTTAGATGACTTAATCATGACTAAAACTAAGAGATACTTTAGGTGAAAGACTATAAATAAAACTAAATAAAATACAGTATACATTCTTCAGTTGTTTTATATCTACAATTTGTCCAAGTTGGGATCTTTTAAGATGGTGAATGGTCCTCAGTTCTCAGAAAACTGAAAGTGTGAAAACAGAGATGAATAAACATTTGACAAAAATATTTTACAGAATTATTGTCAAGCTTACATGAAATCGCTTCCCTTGTATAGTTACCTGCCATTTCATCTTTATGAAGCTGTCTCCTGCATATTTTTACCTTTGTGTTATGCCTTCATTTAAGAAATGACTGGAGGTTTTTGTGTCTTTTTTTTTTTAAAGGGGACTTGACAGGAGGAAAGGAGGAGATGCTCAACACAGGAAGACAGAAAATGTCTCAGGTACATCTTCTCCTGCCTTTATTTTTGTTTTATTTAGACTTTATGCTTCCAGCTGTATTCTGAAAAGTAGATTTCTGGCTTCATTTTCATTATGGCTGAATGATATTGAAAAAAATACAGCAATGTTTATCCCTGTTGCAGTATTTATTGTTGTTTCTGGAAACTTTGAGCAGTTCTCTTGAGCTTTGATTTACAAATTAACTTGTGTCTTGCAGTTCTCTCATAATCTACATTATCAAACTTCCTCATAATGCTTAATGTCCCTCTGTTGTGCTGCAGAGCATCTGTGGTTCCTCAGTCAGGACTCCTTTTTAAATTGTTAGGTGTCTAAACAAACATTGATCAGTGTGCACTCTCGTATTCAGTCTGCTCCGTGCTGTCACATTTCCTTGACACACTCAGAGGTCCTCTGGAGTGATCCAGTCCTGATCCTCAGTTATCCAGAGATTTATCTATTTATTGCTTGAGAAAACCAAGAGTGCCTTTGAGTTTGTTCTGATTACAGATCTCTTTTCATACAGAGGGAATTTAAAGTGTGTTATCCAACAACTTACACAAGTTTTCATCCAAAAATGACATTTAATTCCTTCATTTTACACAAATCATTCTCCCCTCTGCCCCTGAAGTTAAACAAAGACCAGTCAAATGTTAATATATTTAAGCTTTTAGCCAATTGAATCCTCCAGCTAAGTGCCTGTAAATATTCTGGTCTACCACTTGACTCTTTTTGTTCCATAATCCTCAGGATCTTTAAAGACAGAGGTGTCCAACAGCTGCAGCCCTGAGTCCATTTGATGTTGGGCCGCTGCTGAACTTAAACATTTGCTCAAAATGTTTTGTCTTGCTCCTGTTTCTTCATTTTGCATTTTGAAGATCTACTTAGACCCAACTGGTCTGAAGATTTTGATCAGGAGTCTTCTACACCATGGTCTGTTCTCTGATGTAGCCCACTGAGTGTCACATAGTTTGACTTTTTTGTCAAAAGTGAAGGAATCGAGGACACTGCTGTCTTAAGTTTCCGTGTCTGAGCACACAAATAGCAGCATGACGTGCCTTGAGTCATGATGATGAGATTGCTTGTGCTGTGATTTCACTATTGATCATGTGCACGTCTTCATATTAGATATTGTTCAGCCCTGCTTTACATTGAAAGCCTGAAAGCTTAATTTTTTTTGCACAGGTCTGATCTGTTCACATCTGAAATGTAAATTAATTTGTACTGTGTGGATTAACATACAACACTGGTCCAAGTCTGATTTAAAGATTCATTTCATGTCAGTTGAGCTGTTAAACCTGCCATTTAGGATCAGCCCTGAGAAATATCTGTTTTTGTAGCTGGAGAGAGCAGCGCCACAGAGAGCGGTGACGAGGAGGTATCCCCCTCCACCATCTCCTACACCGCCACCCAGCATACGCCCACCAGCATCAAACTCACCGTCAACCGGGTGAAAAGGAGCAAATCCAAGAAGAGGAAGAAGAGTACAGAGAAGGCCCGGGGAACGCCGAAGGGCAAAAAAGTCAAGGTAATTTAACTGAAAGAATAAAAGAATATTATATGAGATTGGTTGAATCTGTGAAGACATTGCTGAGCTCGTAAGAAGAGCTGCAAGAGTAGAGGGTTATGTTTGAGAATAATAGTGCAGTAATCTGTTTTTTTTTTTTTTTTTTTAATGTATTTTTTGGGCATTTTGTGCCTGTATTGATAGGAGAGAGACAGTGGATAGGCTTGTGAAACGGGACGAGAGAGTAGGGGAAGACACTCCGCAAACTGGTCACAGGTGGGATTCGAACCCAGACCGGCAGAAGCAAGTACATGGGGTGCTAACCACTCCGCCAAACCAGCACCCCTAGTAATCTGTTTTTTACTGAAATAAGACATTTGACTTTAGTCCATAAAATCAAAAATACTATTCTAAGGATTTTTCTTCACCTAAAGGGGATGAAGCTGAAAGTATGTTGTGCTCTGTCCTCTATGTGCTGCACAGAAACAAGAGAAACAGGTCCTGAATCAGACTGTTACAACTGTCACACTTTGATATTGAAGTGCAGAAGCAAATTTATGAGACCTGGAATCAAAAGCCCTGTCTATTCCACCGACCATCAAGCAACTATTTAAACCAAATAACTGTCCAGTTTGAAGTGTGGACCTTCCCTTCTGACTTTTTAACTGTTTTGTTCCTACAACCTTTTTACTAAAACCCCCAAATTCCCCATGCCGCACGGTGCTGCGCGGCATGTGGACAGACAAACACCACTGAAAGTGCCACGCCATGGTGCGTAGCCCTGTAGGGTGGAGGGGTTTCACATCTCTCGTGGGAATAGCGATGTCACATATTAAGAACACATGTTATAGACTGAGACACCATCTAAGTACATAGAGGGTCTGTACTGACGTTGTAATTTGTGTGACGGAGTGGCAGTTTGACTCAGTGAGTGGCAGAGAACAGCGTTAAGTGATACTGTTGGTCAGAAGCAGCAAACTTTTTAATCTGTCTCAAAGGTGTTGTGGTTTAAGGTATTTTCTGTTGGTCTAATTATTTTTTGTGATTATTTTCATGACAGAATGTGTAGGTTCTTGTCTGATTTACTTTTCAAGGTGACAAAAAAGAAAATGTTTGGAGCCATAAAGTTTTGCTCATCATGCAGCATTTAAGCCAAAAAATGATGCCCTATAAAGACAATTATAACTCTGTATTTAATTCATTTTGTGTTTATCAAAGTGAGATTGAGAATTTCTCACCAGCTCAACCATCGGTTCTCCTGTTTATTTTTTATGTGACACATGAACAGATCAGATACTTTAATTTCATGAAAAATAGTCACAATAAATGACAAAATGGAAAACATGTTTATGTACCATTTCATCAGTTTTGTTGAATCTGTGATTTTAAAGTATGGTTTAATGCTAAACCAGCCATTGTAACTGGACTTCTTCACTTTTTATTTCAGCTACAAGCATGATAACTTTTTAAGATACTGAAGTGTGATTTTATGAAAAGGAAAGGTGGGGTTTATATTCATCATTACATGATTATGTGTTGCATCTCAGCCTCGTCTTCATGATTAACCGAACGTCACAGCTCCAATTGTTTCTGTACTCAATGAGTGACGCTCTGTTCACTTGCACAGATCATGGCGTCATGTATGTACTCTCAAAAACACTTAAGTCAGAGTGTAATTATTGATCTTAGAAAATACTCAAGTAATTACAGGAAAGCAGTTTAATATCCTTTATTTATTTTCACCCTCATGCATCAGAAGCTACCGTTCTTCACAATGACCTGTCTCTGCCTCAGAAAGAGTCACTCCAAATGTGTCTTTGTATTAATGTAGGATCCTTCTCTGTCTTTTAGGCCTTCAGAGAGGGTTCAAGAAAGTCCATGAGAATGAAGGTAATGTTAATGTCAGTCAGACATTTCCAACTCTTCAGTCAAACATTGCCAGCAGCCTTATTCTTCTGTCCATGTTTTTTAGAACTCGACAACAGAGGCTAGCGTGCTGGACGAGAACACAGCCGAGGGATGGGAGAGTAAGATCCGCCAGTGGACGGATCAGTACGAGGAGGCGCTGGCAAACCAGTACAGTGCAGATGTTCAGACTCTTCTCCAGCTTCATCGCACTGCCAGCACCACTGTGTCAAAGACTGAGAGTGATGCCTCATCGCCTCCCTCCAACACCCAGATCCAGGCCTCTGTGGATGCCATGGACACCATCAACCGCACCGAGCTGGCCTGTAATAACACCGTGCTGGGCTCACAGATGCAGGTCAGTCCCAGAAGAGTACCGTAGTGAAAACTGTTATTATTATCTCCCTCCAAACAAAAGTTAATATTTGGATTTGATCTGTTGTTGTGATGTCAGTAATACATACAACACTTTATGATGCCAAATGAAAACCCTTGATGATGCCAAATGGAAAAGAGAGAAGATGGAGTACCTTATTTGGCCTGATTACATTTTGGTTTCTAATTTTGTATCCGAGCTTTTTGTGTATGAGATATGTTTCCTACCTCAAAAGGGAATGTCAGCCTTGGTCCTGCTCTAACACAAATGAAGGCCTGAATGACTAAGAGGTACAAAAATGTGATTTTTCTAGTATCAGTTGCTAAAAAAAAGTAGCGACAAATGTTCTTCAGCAGTAAGTAAGTGGTAAAATAGGGCTAAGGCTGACTTCTTAAAGCACTTGAACACAACAGGTGGCCTTTCCCATTCACACCCATTCACACCACATCCTCACCACATGTTCATGTTGAAGGTGAGGTTGTGGTGTAGTGTCCAGAAGTATTGACTCATCAAATCCATTCATAGTTATGCACAGTCACACGCCACTGACACAGCAGTTGGAACTCAAGGATATAACAACATGTTACTGCAGGAGCAGAGAATTAAATCTTCATGCTCCAGGCATTTTTTAAAGGATTTGGTAATATCAGAAGATAGTGCAGTTATCCACATTTTCTAAGATAACTTGTCTAAGAATGTCAGAGATGCCTTGGTGGAGGATTGTGCTCAATGAACTCTATTGGGAGCTCTTTCTTTAAGTCTTTACCAGCTTTTGAAGTAAATTTAGAAATGGTTTATCGAACGCTGTCGGGGCAAAATTGGGATAAATTCTTGTTTAATTGGAAAATGATAGATTTATTTCTCCCTGGTTAGAAAAAAATATATTTTTTTACTTGGTCAGATGGTTGTGATCTGTGAGCTGGCCTGGGTGCTGTGTCTTTATTTATTACCCATTTTTTTAATTTCTTAACCTGAAATCTTTCCTAACTGTTGAGATCTGATCTTTTTAAAACCAAACGCTGTTCCTCAAATCAATCCTCTAAAACCATTTTTATGAAAACAAAAATGTTTATTAATTTCATAGGTTACAATGTTATTCATGTGATTCCTTATTTTTTATTTACTGCCTTTTTATCTACTAGCAATCTCGACTAATGTGTGAAAAGGTTAAAAAGTACATTTTCATTGTGGGTCTTTACTAGAAGAATCGAGCTTGTTTCGATTTAAATGCCACTTTGTTCATAGTTTTGTTGCTTGGAAGAAAGTAATGGCAAATCTATTCCTGGTATTACTATGAACCAGAAAAAGCATCAATTATAACTGACGATCTGCCTGTATTTTGAAATAACCATATAAAACTGGCTGTTTGTAGCTCCAGTTAGGGCGGGTAACACGCGTGCAGAAACATCGAAAGATCCTCCGAGCTGCAAAGACCCTGGAGCCGGACACACTCATCATTGAGTATCGGGGGAAGGTCATGCTCAAGCAGCAGTTTGAAGTCAACGGGCACTTCTTCAAGAAGTAAGACATCCTGGTGTTTTGGCATGTTTATGCGGTCTGTTCCACAGGCACAAAGGTTTCAGCTCATCTCTACTGTTTTTAATACAATCATTTTCTTCTCCAGACCATACCCATTTGTGCTGTTCTACTCAAAGTTTAATGATGTAGAGATGTGCGTGGACGCAAGGACATTTGGAAACGATGCCCGCTTCATCAGGAGGTCGTGTACGCCCAATGCTGAGGTCAGTCACTGAGCTCTTGGTTCTGTCTCTCAATGACTCTCAATCTTTTAGGACTTATTTATTGATCTAAAATATTTTTAAGGAATGGCTGGATGGTATATTGGTATTAAAGATGTGAATATACATTTTCAAAACAGATGCTGATTAACCCTTAAAAACCTGAAAAAACACATCATAGTCTGAAAATTCTCTTATTTTGGAGCTGAAATGCTCATTTGACTTTCTACCGAAATCCAGAAAAATCCAAATTTCCGTAAAATTTAGCATATATATTTTTTGTATCTCATTTGATACATTAGGTGTTTTTGGCAACTGATAATCCACTTGAGGAGATTTGTACCATTTATCTGATTATATTCAGATATTTTTGTAGTGATTTGTTGATTATATTGATTAGATAGAGGTATCATGAAAGTATGTCTCAGGTATGATACAACAGGCTTTAGAGGGTATAAGACATTAATACTTACATCAATATGATCGATGCTGATTTAGTAAATATTTGTCAGGCCTAGTGCTCTGAAAAACATGACGTGTATTGGAAAAGCCTCTAACAGTGAAATGCTTATTGACAGCAACATAATCTTTTTTAAATACTTTGTCTAAAATTACGTTACGATTTAATTTCAGCATAAAAATTGTGAAAGTAGGTCCATTTGTTCGGGTTATCACCAAGAACAGAACATGATAGTTTCATGTTTTGTTTATTACAGAGCCTATTTTCAGCAGTGATCCAAAACAGTCCCACAGACTTTTAGTGGCCTACAAATGCGTCATCCTTGCACCATTCTGCTAGGGACACTTCATACTATACATCAGGACTTAATAAAGGAGCACATCTGAAGAAAATATTTATCAGAAGAGTGATACAAGGATGCTGTCCTGCTGTCATCGCAGCATCTGATAGTGAGATGTTTGAAGGAGGATTCTTGATCCCAGACTGTGGATGATCAGAGTTTATTGCATGGTCAGTATAAATAGACATAGATACAGTTGGATGCTGTGTGTTAGTGAGGGAGGGTCTGTCTACTACATGCTGTCTCTGAGTGAGGGTGTCGGTCTCACTGGAGAAAAGTGTCTGAGGGATGCTTATATAGATGTTTGGCATTCCTTACATAGTTTAGTTCCTGTGTGTCTGCTCTATACATGGTCAGGGTGTTTTGGTAGACTGTCTGTATAGGTTTCTTCTGTACTCAGCATAGATTTGTTGATTTGTTGTATATTTGTTGGAGAATTGCTCCAATCAGTGGAAAACGTTAAAAAGTTAAAGAGCCCCTTAAATAACTTTATTTTTTAATTAACTGATTTCAAGGTAGCTGTATTCAAAAAAGCCTTCTGTCTGTATTTATTGTACACATTGCTTTGAAGAGAACAGAAAATGTCGACAGCCTGAGAATGTTGCCAATGTTTGTACATTTCAGAAGTTTGTAAGAGTTTGTCAACAATATCAATTAAAAAATACAAACTGAGTAATATTGGGAATGTAGTGCTTTTATTTTTGTTGCTGTCGTATCGAACAGACATCAACAATTAAATTCTTCATTGGAAACATTTAAGACATTGTGTCTGGTAAATTAATTACACAATATAATTCAAAGAAAAGATGAGTACCTTTTTTTTTTTTAAATGCTATTATCGAGAAGAAAAAAAAGGACCAGATTGTGGTATAAAGCAGAACCTACGACCAGGGAGCAGTCGTGTACAAATTAAGATTACATAAAACACAATTTTTTGGGAAAATGGGCAGATTTCAGGAGGACAGAAGAGGGCACCACCACTTTCTCTGAACAAGTAAATAAATCAATAAATACAGAAAAAAGTAAAGGAAAAAAGAAGCATATCAAAGTTATCAAATCTGCTATTGCAACAATTCTTCCTTCTTTGCTGAGAACATTAAAGGCCCTTTTCCACTAGCACGCCTTGGCCCTACTCTACTCGGCCCTACTCGATTTGCAGCGTGTTTCCACTAGCCCAGTACCTCCTTAAACAAGCTAGTTTTAGTACCTACTCCGCTGTGGTTCCAAGCGAGCTGAGTCGATACTAAAAGGTGAGGTGTCACCGACTGCCGGCTACTGACAGACAATGTCGTCATCGATGAGTCATGAGCTCGACGACCTAGCATGCTAGCGGTAGCTACCATTAGTTTACCCTCATACGTCTTTTCTTTGCAGCTCGATTGCTCTCGTCCTCGGCTTCATTCTGTTGCATAGCTTCCAAAACACTCATGTGCTTCTCGAGGGGTATTACTTCTTACCACCTGTTGTGTCGCGCTCAAAATGAAGTCACTGCAGAGCCGCTCAGGGACCCTGCACCCCATTGGGCAGGTGACTGGGGCTAATGGAAAAGCAGCACAAGGCGAATAGAGTAGAGCCGGGTTGAGTCGAGTAGAGCAGAGTAGGGCTAATGGAAAAGGGCCATAAGTGTCAACTATCAGTCATTAAATGTTAAGATGGGATTTCTGGTCCATTTGTCCTTAATAAAGGCATGTGTTTTCTCCTCCAGGTCCGGCATATGATTGCTGAAGGCATGATCCATTTATGTATCTACGCCGTCAGTCAAATCACAAAAGACGCAGAGGTCACCATTGGATTTGACTACGAGTTCAATAGCTGGTCAGTACTGCTCAGTTCTTTGCCCCGGCCCTTAACCAACCTCGGGAAAGCTCATCATTAGCTGTAGTTGTTGTTCTTCGCTCTAATGGTCTCTTCTTTATCTCCAACAGTAATTATAAAGTGGACTGTGCCTGCCACAAGGGCAACCAGAACTGCCCGGTGCAAAAGCACAACCTGAGCCCCAGGGAGAGCTTACTGAGCCCCCCCTCCCTGCCGCCTCCCCCCTCTGTGGTTGGTGCTGAGACTCGACGGAGAAAAGCCCGGAGGAGAGAGCAGGAGGGCAGTGGCTCTGGAGACAGCTACCAGACCCCAGACCAGATCCAGGAGGCCAAAGAAATGCAAGGGACGAGTGACGCAGAGGTGTGTGTGTGTGAAATGTGGCTACACAACAAATTCAGTGAATGTTCAGGGTTTGATGTGTCAAATATTTAGATGAATACAGAGATTCAGATAAGTTAAAAGCTTATCACTCTCTATTCACTGAATGCCCTTTGATGGAAGACTTTTTTATGAGCTGCTTTTCCTTGTAAATAGGAGAGACTCCTTGTTGAGGTGAAGGTGGAAGATGGAGAGGAGGGAGAGCTGGATGAAAATGGGGTTGCAATCTCCAGTAAAAAGGTTTGACATTTTGGATATTTTGGTATATTGATGAATTCCTGTACACGCAACACATCAGTAATTCAAAGACTTGCAGTTGATAGCCACCATGTGAAGTCACACACTTATAAAACGACAAAAACTCTTCCCTTGGGTTAGGATGTTAAGAAGATGACTGTCTGAGTTGCCAGTTATGTGATCACAACAAGTTTTTATCTCTGACTTTTAAATGAATGACGGTCTATAGTATATACAGTATATAGAATATTTTTCTGAATAGAAAATCTCATCAGCCTCAATATGCAGAAATATCCTCTATGTTTTGTGCAGTTTCTGTGAACAGGACTTTGTCTACAATTTCTGATATTTCAAAACAAACAGTGGCTGATAATCTGTTCCTCTGGCTTTTAGCTCTGCTGCTATTGAGTCAAACTGGTATTTAGTTTTATTTGAATCATATCAAGACTCAAATTTGTTGTATTGTGACAAACAATTAAGGAATTACCATATATTAAGAAGAATTACTTAACGATGTAAATAATGCATCACCATGACACAAAAAAATCAAGTTGAGAAACTTTGACCATATTTCACAGTCTTTAGGTAATTAATCCCCTCTTTTGTCTCTGCTCTTCAGACCTATAACAATCTGGAGAGGAGGCGGAGAAGAGTGGGAGGAGCAGAGGCAAAGGAGGAGGGTGTGGAGACCGAGGACGGGGCTGGAAACCCGGCAGGGAACCCCCCCACACCGAGCAACGCTGGAGTTGGCATCAGCACGCGGCGCACCACCTAT
The DNA here is from genome assembly GCA_036419115.1 of Scarus forsteni. Classification (NCBI taxonomy): domain Eukaryota; kingdom Metazoa; phylum Chordata; class Actinopteri; order Labriformes; family Labridae; genus Scarus; species Scarus forsteni. The sequence goes on from JAZDUH010000152.1 coordinate 1,837,220, forward strand.
GTGATGGTTAGTGAAGGAATTAACTGACCGTTAGGGTTCAGATTTATGAAAATATTTTAATTATTCACTGATGTATCAAGGCTGTCATAACACACTTTCATAAGTCCCCAACACAATATGGCATCTACCAATTTACAGCCTGTATTTTAAAGGGCATGTGATGCAGTGTGTTTCAGTTTTCATTCTTCCTGTCATTTAACAACTTTTAAAGCATTTCCTTAAAAATTAAAGACTTTGCTCATTAATTTTTGTGTTAAAACTTTTTTCAATAGTGAAAAAACAGAACAACTGACATAAAAGTAAGCTTAAAAAAGTTTAAATACTTTTGTGTAATTAAAAAAATGTATATGCAATTCTAAAAAAACAGATTTGTTTCTGTAGTACCACCCTGTAGCATACATTTAGACCAGTAACAATGCACAGTCTCATTTGAGGTTTCATCCCTCAAACATTTTTACTCTGAAAAATTTAAGAATTGTTGTGAAATCATGACAAACCATTATTTATAATTAAACTGTTCTTAACTCAGGACCGTCCACCAGCTTTTGAAATAATAGTGTTTCCTATTTCTTTCGGAAAAATATAAATATTATTTTTATTGCATTTAAAAAGTAGCTTTCAAATCTGTGTTTGGTTCATTTCATTATGCATTACTAATTTGAGTTTTAAAACATGTATAATTGTGTTATAAATTCTAATAAAAAGCTATTTTTTTAAAGTGGGCCTGTTAATAACCAAAGTTATCCATCCGTAGATTTACATCCTAGCTCTTTGACACATTTATCGTGTAACGTGTTTATGACCCCCTGAGAACAACCGTATGGCCCACTTTTGGGTCCTGCCCCACCAATTGAAAACCACAAATTCACTGATCAGTGGAGTGTTAGTTAAAGGTCATGGACATATTTTCTGGGTCTGGTTTTCTGATTTGTGTTTTTCTTCTTTAAAGGACCCTCCATCCATCGAAGAGAAGACCTCGTTAACAAACCTCACTGCCCCAGTCGCTCCCCCTAAACCTGCGCGGCCCGCCAAGCCTCGGCCCAAGAGCCGTATTTCCCGCTACCGATCGAGCTCATCCCAGCGCGCCCGGCGGCAGCGACAAGCCCTCGCTCAGCAGGCGGCCGCTGCAGCTGCAGCAATGGCAGCCATGCCGTCTTCAGGGGATCAGGGTGCTGCTGTGGATGAGGAGGGATCTCAGGGCCCCTTCAGTGCTGAGCAGGACAACAGTTTAGGCAGTCACCTCCTGGACGGAGAGGGTCAGGGCATGAACTGCATCAACAGAGGCAGTGTGCGCTACCCCAAGACTAAGAAGGTAAGAGACAGGAAGGCTTCAGGGTAAAGCTGAACAATTTCTGGTTTTCTGATGGAAACTGCGATTTGAGACAAAGTGATCGTTTGCTTGCTGAAGCTCCTGACGGACCTGTTGTGTCCGCTGTTTACTCGCTGCTGTCACATGTCAGCGCTCATGTCCACATACTTTGTTTAGCATGGCTGCCTGCTTTCTTTCATTGGAATTTTTTAATTTTGTTTTTCTTATCATTACTAATGTAACACTTGGGTTTTTTGGGGGGGATTTTTTAGTTTATCTTTTTTTAACTTTACACACTGAAGGAATTTTTTGCTCTGCAGTTTTTTAAGTTCAGACAGTCAAGGATGGATCTTTTAGCTCTTCAGTCGTAATAACTGCCATTGGTCAAGGACTTTAAAGACTGTACATGCATGTTTCTTGTTAATAAATCCATTTGGAAGCAGTTCTTCCCTTTAGTTTTCATCCTTGCCTTGGAATAATAGTTTTTGATATTTAATGTGTGATGTAATTGTCTGTCATGAAAATGTTACTGTAAACATAGTGAATATTGCACTGAAGCTTGATTCTGAAATGAACTGAAATTTCGGTATCTGCTAGAAAAATCGCATAGACCTTAACCTAAAATCATTCAGCCCTACTTCAGAGTGTTATTTGTGCCATTTCTGTGCCTGTCATGAGCTAATGGTGGATGTGTTTGTGCTCTCAGTACCTGGTGACAGAGTGGCTAAATGACAAGATACCAGCAGGAGAAAAGGTCCACCAAGAGGTGCCTGTTGAACGCCCGCTGAGGATAACCACTGATCCCACAGTGCTGGCCACCACCCTCAATATGCTGCCAGGCCTCTCCCACTCATCACTCATCTGCACCACACCCAGACACTACGTCCGCTTCGGCTCTCCTTTCAACCCCGAGAGACGCCGGCCGCGTCCGCTTCAAATGGACGGCACTTATGGCTGCTTCAAGAAGGTGAGCGACGCAGGAGTGATTCATTCTGAGGCTGCACTTGTTGAAATAAACCTTAGCAGTGTGTGAAACAGTGTTGGGTGTGATCATTCTTAAAGTGAAGTTGCTTTCAGTTAAATTCAGAAAACTTGAAGTGAAATAGGTCATGCTAATGTTCATCATTCAAACTCAAGTTTTTTTGAGGGTCAGAAATGAAAGTATCGGATTTATACTTACATTTCAAACAAATTCTTGTGCAAAGCAAAGCAACTGCATGCAGGGAAAAGCAGGGATGGGGAACAAGGCGAAGACCCTTAACCCTTCAACTCCCACAAAGAATATGTAAAAAAAAATGGAAAAGAAAACAAAAATAATGTAAAATGTCCCTTTTTAAGAAACACTTTTAACTTAGAAGTCATATTCATTTCATATAGTCTATTTTTATTTTTATGACCTGTTTTATTATAATAATAGGTTTATCTATCTGAGAAATTCCCCTCATTAACAAGAAGTTAAGAAGATAGTAGTAAAAAAAAAATTCTTATTGACATTTCATATTTTCTGTTGGTTGACCATAAGAACCCAGCTCAACTGTTTATTGAGCATATTTTGTATAATTTTTATTGTCTTTCAACATAATTTATCTTACCCAACAAGATTTATTTATGTTAATCTGTTGAGTAAGGTCTCTGGTACCATCCTCCACTGAATGTCATTTTACCTCTAAACATTTTGTTAAAATGAGGGATGTCTACATTGATGGATGGAAGGAGATTTAAAAATCTATTATTTTTACAAAAAGAAGGAAAAACTTCTTATTTAGCTTTAAGTTTAACCCCCACAAAATAAATATGGCCTAATCAGGTCTAAGAAATAAGATACAATTACTCAAAATTTATAACTGTTATCTGAGTCTAGCATGGAGTACACTTCATTTTTTTTTTCTTTGAGAGTCGAGTGAAGCAACAGCAGGAAGTCACTGCACTTAAAGAGATTAGCATAGATGCTAACAGCTTCAGTAGCAGTTTAATCAGATTTTTGACCGCATTTCTTTATTAAATGAAAAGAAAACAACAACACTATAAAAGCGAGGATATTTTCACTCCACGCCTGACATGTTTTTGCTGAGTTTATTTTTGACAGACAGATTGTCCAGTTGTCGATATGCTTCGGAAAGTTCTGCCCTCCCCAAACACTTTCTGAGGGCTCTCTGAAATAGATAGAGTGGTCCATCTGGTGTGTCAGGTTAGACATCTGATGCATTTGACCCTGAATTATTAAACAAAAAGCAGCTTTTAAAAAGTACATTTGATTACCGCATAATTCCAGTCTAACTAGGCGTGTCTTTTCTTGCAATCTAGGCAAAAGTTTTTTTTTAATAGTTGTTGATAACACTGCTTTTGTCTCATGCAGAGATGGTTAAAACAGCTGGAGGATGAGAGCTGCTCAGCCAGTGTGGAGGACGGCACAGAATCCACCTCTTCCCAGCAGAGCACCAGTAGCAGATCCACCCCCAACCCCCTGTCTGCTGGTAAGTGCTTCCCCACCTTCATCCACCTGCATGAGTACAGTTTGCTGTACTCATGCAGGTGGAGTATGGGGCGTCGGTGGCGCAGTTGGATAGTGCGCTTGGTCAGTGATCGGGAGGTTGCAGGTTCAAGCCCAGCTCCGGGCGACACATGGCGATGTGTCCTTGGGCAAGACACTTAACTCCAAGTTGAGTGTTAACTTGGGCTGCATCAGTGGTGTGTAAATGGGCATGAAAGGGCGTGAATGTGTTAGAAATACTGATGGATAACTAACATAGATACTCTGAACCATCAGTGAGTGAATGTGAGAGCGAATGGGTGTGAATGGGTATGAATGGGTAGGTGTGACCTGCGGTGTAAAGCAGCTTTGAGTAGTCAAAAGTCTGGAAAAGCGCTATATAAGCTCAAGTCCATTTACCATTTACCATTTTGCTGTTAAAATATGAAAATCACTAAATATTTCTGTAGATGCTTGAGACTGCTGAGTGTGATTGATGGATGACTTGTATGTGAAGTACAGTCATGAAGTGGATACATTTTTACTATCCCTCACTGTGTATTCTTTAATCACAGAGGTCAACGCACCTTTTAAGAAGCGTCATTCCAGGTATTTGTCAGAGCTGACACCAGCACCCCTGGACCACCTGCTTCGCCCACTGTCACCCATCACACCTCCACTTCCAGACGACTCTCTCCACCGGCAGCCCCAAACCCCCTGTGGCTCCCTGCTGCCAAACGGCCTGGTCTACTCTCCCATGCCCTCTCTGCCCGCCAGCCGCTGCAACACACCACTGCAGTTTGAGGTAGGGGCGCGTTCCTCTTCACGCTCAGACTAGACATCTCAAATTGATCCTAAAAATTCTTACAAATGAAAAACAGGATGTCTTTACAGACATTTTAGGTGCTTTTGTGTGTGTGGGGATCAGTGTTGACTTTGTTGATTAATTATTTTCATCATAGTTTTTGTCAACAGCCTTTTTTCCCCTGACAAAAACTAGACCATACCTAATAAAAACAACTGCACATGGACAAAAACTAAAACTAAACTAAAATTAACTGACATTTTCATCAACAGATAACACCTGGACTAAAATGTTTGACAGACACTCAATCCAATCAGACCAAATTTGGTCGTGTGGAAAGGTTCGATGAGTTATGAGGGACATTCATTGTGGAGTGATCCAATCAGAGCTGCTCTCTTTATGAATTGATCTAGTCATGTAGAACAGGTTCACTGTTTGTTGTCAGTTCTGGTATTGTAACTGAATGTCTAAATTAACAGAAACTAATTTAACTTCTGTGTAAAATGCAGTCACCTTTATTTAAGCTACCTGACAGAGCATCTCAAACTTCACTAGCATTCAATAAAGGGTAATTACATGTTTCATTTATACAAGTGTAAAACATGACTTCAAAAATTCAGGGAATCATTAAAAATACCATACTCCCACACGTCATATTTTAGTCAACTAAATTTACAGCAGATTTTGTCATGAAATTTTATCAACTAAAACTAGACTAAAATTTAAAAAATGTAGATGACTATATTATTATGAATTTTGTTTATCTTGTGCTCCATTTACATTGAAACTGGGAAGAGGAGAGTGGGAATTACGTCACGTGTCAGGTAGAGGAAGGATGTCCAACTTCAAAGTGGAATATTCCAACCAAAGAGCTTGATCCCAGTGACATGATCTAATTTGCAGCTCAGACTTTCCAAGTTTGGAGATCAGCTGGGACACACCATCAGTGCAAGCAGATCTGAGGGCTGATAAAGATATATCTTGCTGTTGGCTCTCCATACAAGTATTTGGATATTTTTAAGTTTCCTTCTGAGGTTGATCTTTTGCTCATATAGATCTGCTTCAAAATCAGGAAGACAGTTTAGAGTACTAACTTATTGAAGGTTTTTTGGACTGTCATACAGTAACGGCAGGTGGATGCATAAAACAGGGATGTCAGGGCTTTTCCAGCCATGCAGCTATTTAATCAAAAGTTTTGTGCTTTAGCATGTACATTGTAAATTAGTGCCCAGTAAAAAAGGGGCAGATCATATAAGATGATTCTTCTTTCTGCTCCTATTGATTCATGATTTGGTCTTTTGTTTTGTTCGTATGGAAGTGCTTTCTTTTGTTAATAAATGAAATAAACATTGAAAAGAGAAAGAAAAGCACAGCCTGTTGCAGTCCACAGCTGTAAGCTTTTCCAGACAACCTTCCTAAGTCTGAGGTCTGATGAAGCAACCTCCCTTTGGGTATATTAGTGTTTCTAAAGGTGCGTTCACACCGCAAGCGACCCAGCTACTAAAGTCGCGTCGCCCACTGAGGTAGCGTCGCGCGTCCATAAATAGCCTACCTGTTTGGTCGCCTGGCGTTGGCCGTCGGTCGGTGACGTCACGTCCGCTCGAGTTTTACCGCGATCGTATCATATATCCCATAATAGGGTGTATAAGCGGACATTATTCCAGCTGTGTCCTTTTCACTCACTTATCAAACACAAAACTCTGCAGCTGATGATGCAGCAGCTTCTTCTGTGAGTTTACTGCGGTCCGTCTGCAAATGTCCTCACTGAGATTAGTTCCGCCTATGCAGAAGTCATCCGCCCTGTAGTCCGGATGAATAACAGCACTGTCACACGTACACACACCACTGATTGGCTGATGCTGCACAGCCACGCATGACATCGCCTGAATAGATCAACTTTTTTTAACTTTGACATCGCGCGACGAGTGAAGTTAGCCCCGCCCCATCGCGGCTGTACATTGACTTTGCCTGGAGAGTGATCGCCGAGGTAGTACAGGTAGCGCCCGGTGTGAACGCACCTTAATGATGCACAATAAAATCTGGAAAACCTTCATAATCAGGTGGAGACGCTGCTGTTTGTATGTGCTGTAAGCTCACCATTATTTAATCCGTTTTGGTTTTAATTTGATCTTTGTTATGAATGTTTAGACTTTTATGAACTTAATTTGTTTCAGTATACCTGTAGATTGTCTGGTTGTAGTCTCTAATAGTCTCTGCTTGTCTGTTTAGAACATATCATCCCCCGAGGCGTCTCCTGTTCATCGACCGGAGTCCATCTCTCCCGAGGTACGCTTAATCCCTCTGCCAGTCTCTCTCAGTGCGAACAGTGTCCAGCCACCAACCTCTAAATCAAATATGCCTCATTAATCTTCTCTCTCTTTTCCGTCATCAGCCGTGTGTACAGACAGACTTCGAGGTCCCTCGGCCTCAGTTTCCTGACCTGTCCCTCCCCTGCAGCTTGGAAAGTCCAGTAGCTGTGACCTTAGACGACTTTTCCCTTCCTGGAGGCGCTTCGGGTCAAGATTCCCAGGGCGCATCTTCTCTCGGGGCCACTTCCCTAAACCCAGTGTCCTGCCCCCCCTCGGACCTCAACCCCCAAACCAGGGAGCAGGCCTTCAGGACAGAGTTCAACCTCATATACACTTGCTCGCCCCTCAATGCAAACCTGGGAAACCCTGTTGCCACGGACCGCCGCCTCTCTCAGTCAGAAGGAGGCTTTTCTCCAGCAGAGTCCTTTCACAGCTCCATCAGCGGCCAGGGGCTGCTGGGAGATCTGGGTGCTGGCTCCATGTCACCTTACGGCGAGTCTAATTACGGTGGAGGCTACCCGGATAGTGGAACGCCTCCTCACACCAGCAACCCACCACAAAAGAAAAAGGCAAGTTCTCCTTATCCTAATTTTGACTTTGGGTAATTATGTGTTCAGGTACAGTAAGATCCAGAGTTTAAGACGCACCTTGTTATGTTTAGTAGGATGTCAGTGGAGAAAACACTGGCCTCTTCCTCCGTAGAGACTTATTTTGTGTATAGTAGGAGAGCCTGTGCTATACTTTTTGAGTTTCTTTACTCTTTAGTTTGTTTTAACAAGTGGCCTCTGTGTGCAAAAAAAAACTTAAAAAAAAGGAAAAAGTCTGAGATGTTAGGGCTTCTCCCGCTCTCCTTCTTCAGAGGACACACAGAAACACACAAACAATAGACCTACACACAAACAATAGACCTACACACACACACAATAGACCTACCAGTGTGATGCCCTGCCATAGTTTTGTCACCAGACAAGCCATAAGTCCTGTGACTGAGGCCCTGTCCATAAAGAGAAAAAAGGGTTCTCTGTAAAGACAACATAATTTCAGTAAATGTGTCTGTCCTCATAAAAACACTGGGTACATACACACACGATAAAGAGCATGTACTTGGACTTATAAATACAATACTTGGCTGTGATATACCTCTGTAAAGTAAAGTGATGTACTTTGGTGTGATGACTGGAGATATTGTTATAAGAGAACAGATAGTTAAAGACGGTCCTGTGAGCAGCTTGTAAAAAGGCCATCACAACGACATGGTAGACGACTGATCCACCAACACAAGAAGTGTGGTTGAAAATTGTAAAAAATATATATATTATAGAACATTTAACCAACTACGTGAAGATTCAGGACCATCAATTTCAAGAGAAATGGAACAAATGGACAGTGTTTGCATTGCAACGACAAGAAAGACAGAATAAAAAAGACAAGAAAGAATGAATAAAAAAAGGCTACAGTAACATAGCTGTTTCAGAGTTTAGGCAGTCATGAATAAAATGTAACAAAAAAAAAGCACTGAACACGCTGTAGTACAGATGCCAGGACTGTAAGTGGTGCTCCATCACTGCTGCAGACAGACACCAAAACCAGAGAAGAAGTCATGGAGCATGAGCACACATGATGAGAAATGTCCACAGACCCTGGCTTCTGCTGCTGCCCATGTCCTCTTGTTGCTCATGGTGGTTCGAGAAGAATTTTCTTATAAAGCCAAAACAAGCTCAGGAGCTTCTGCAGCAGGGACGGGACATTGTATTGCATCATTGTTTCTGTTGTCAGGGTTCACACGTGCATTTTAGGGAAGAGACTGATAAAAAAGGCTTGAGCGAATCTTCCTGAATTTGTCTTCTTGTGGACGGCCCCTGACTTTGCACATATACAAACTTTTGTTGTGACAAACAAAACAACAAAACATTATTGAGCATTAGCACCAATCTCCATATGTTTTGGGCCGTGAAATCAAATCTAATAATGACTGGGCACAGGGTTTCAGTGATGTCAGAAATCACATGTATGCAGCCACAGAGATTTAAATCTCAGTTTAATCCTGGTATGATGCATTAGTATTTAGGAGGCATTTAGGTACTTGAAGCGTCTTATGCTCTGGATCTTACTATAATTCTTGAGTTTTGTTCTTTGGGGCAGTGTGCTTTGTGCAAACTGAAAAGCCAAACCTCATGATGTGCTTCTTCCCTTGCTCTGTCTTTGACGGTGTCTTAAGTTTATCAAATCGGTCTTTGTGTTTGGCTGGTCAAATCAGAAAGCCACAAACATTAAAAAAAAACACATTTAACCATTATCTGTGCATATCTGAACTGATTTTCACTCTGTAGCTTTGACCCCTCCTCCCCCTCCTCCCTCCCCCGCCCCTCCTCTCCCTCAGTCGTTTCTCCTTCAAACCTTTTGCCAAGTCTCTCTTCCACTTTTCTTCCAAGGCAGAGGGCCAACCAGCATACCATTAGTCTGCTGACAGGGAAGCCAGATTACCAGGCTATAGCTGTAAGAAGTGAATACAAGCCAGTTCAAAATATGGTGAATATTCTCCCTACAACTACATCTTTAGAAGTGTGCATGTCAATATTGTTTCTCTGCATCTGCATACAACACCCACACCATACTCCGACAGCTCCGCCCCTCCCCTCCCACAGACCTACATCTTAATATGACTCAGTGGTTCTAAGTTACCGTGATGCCATTCCAATCAAACTCATTGATCAGTGTAAAGGTTCATCCATTACCTTCAGCACAAAAGGCTAATGGTTCATGAATTCTCATGGCAGTGTTGAGATGAAGCCTGTGTGTCATCTCATCCATGGCTTGTTTCAGTCAGTGTTCATCCATGTCTGCTGGAAGGAGGGCTCCGTTCTATCTGGTTTGTACACGAGATAAGGGGAATACAAGGCTGATGAAAAGCTGTAAGCTCAGGGTGAAATAACTGGGTTTCTGTGGGACATTAAGAAAGCATTAAAAGTCATTCAAGTGATTTTGAGAAAATTAAAGCCTTAAAATGCATTTAAAATGATTAAATCTGATTCTTAGTGGCAGTAAAATTCTTTCTGTTGTTCTCAAGAAAATATGTAATAATATATGATGGTAGTAATATAATATAATATAATAATGAACTGTTATTCACCAGATTTGTACATCTGTGTAAACATATGGAACCGCTGTGATAACTGTTTCTGGCTGAACTGCTGTAAAAGCAGATGATTGGCAAGTGGCCTGCGGGCTGGACCAGGTGGAGGAACTAGTGGTCCATCTTTAACAAAAAAAAACTAACCTTGAGTTCACAGTGATGGCATTAAAAAATTTACAATATAACATTAAAATGGTGTTAAAAATCAATAAATTTGACCAGCTGATTTCTGCAGAAGCCCTGGATAGAGTGTGAAAGATAGAGTTGTGGCAGTCTTCAACCCCCGGTTTAATGACCAGAATAAAGGTTGTCACTTGGTGCATTTGTATAAAGGTCAGAATGGAGATCCGGATTGTAACTTGTTACTCGTTGCCTTCCCCATCACACTTCATATATAAAGTCTAGGGTTGTGGACAGTTAAATTATTCTCGTACTTTTCTGTAATAAACGGTCTGTCCTGCAGTCAGAGCGGGGAGTTGAATTCCAGCTACCGAGCAGTTAAAGGTTTTTTTTTTGTCTTTTGTTTTCAATAAAATTTGCAGTGACTGATTTTGTTCACCACCACAGACAGTGTAAAGCAGGGGTATTCAATTAAAAGTCACCGAGGTCCAGTTAATAAAATTTCCTCCAATAAAAAGTCCGAACCAAAGTCCAGTTGTGTCTTATAGCCTTCCCCTATGCCCACATTTTCATGGCTTCAACAATATTTATTGTCATTTTTAATGCAGAGTATGTTCTATAGAGTACACATCTAGCTCTTTTACCATATATAAAAACAGTCCTAGTCAAATTTAATTAATGCCTTTATTTTAGATTAAAAAAGAAAAACCTAAAATTATTTTTTAAAAAGTGCAGAAAGAGCCAAATAACCCTTTCTCTTAAATTAAAGAGGTCCCAGCTAAGAATTTAACACCTACACATCAAGTAAGAAAGTCAACACCTTCAGAAAATAATAAATAAAAGGCGGCTCTGTTTAGGAAAGAAATAAGTGCATCCAGAGCACTGACTCAATGTTTTTTCTCTTCTTTTTTTCTTTAATAAGAGCGGTCACAGCCTAAAAAAACGAAGACCTACATTTCCAGTAAAACAGTCGACATCTTCATAATTCAAGAAATTAACTCTTACAAGTACAATCATCTGTAACTGATTTTCCGCTGTGTCGTTTCAATATAATGTAACAAGAAAGTGAAAGGAAGATAAATATTTTATTTTGCTCTCTCTCTCTTACTCTCTCGGTCTTTCGGTCTTTTTCTCACACACAAACAGCGCTACACGCACTGCATGAACCACGCTGACTTAGGCCAGGAAATTAACAGAACAGTGTTGCTAGCACTCACACAATGTGAAACATTTGAAATCAAAACTAGTGCTAAAAACTGTAGAACTGAAACAATGAAAATAACAAGAACAAATGGTCAACTCGATTAGTAAACAATCAGAAAAAGAACAGGATCAGCCATGGAGAGGGCAGCGCCACCACATTTCCCACACAGGTCGGTGACAAAGCTTGCAGGGGACAGGGGTCTTGTGTTTTTGCACAGGCAGTTTGTTTGTCACTGCCTCCTGTTTGGCTGCTGCAGTTCATGCTGCAGACACGATAGCGGCGGGCAAATCACCTCCGCTAAATGAATCATGTCTCATTTCTCTTTAGTCATTAGACCTTATAAGCCTCAGAAAACATTTAGAACATATATTTAGGAACACTCATGGCATGACGGCCTTGTGATGAGACCACAATAGCGGTTGTAGTGTTAACTGGAGTAGCAGCGCTCGCTGTATATCAGTGACTGTCAAAATAACAATGACAAATAAAAATCTATTTTTGTGAATTTATCAGATAGGTCCCGGGTCCGGACAGAACCAACATCCCAATCAGGCATTTTTGATCACATTCTCCTTTTTGACTGATCAGACCATATAAATACACCGATCACCGATATTCAACAAAGCAGTACAAAGTTTAGTAAAGTATCCTACAGTAAAGTCTTCTGGATGACACAGTGACTTTACTCATTGATTACTTGTTTTTGTTTTTGTGACTGATAAAATGCTTGTCAAATCCCTTTTAGTTTTTTGTGAAAGCCTCTGCCCAACCCAATTACTTTCTATGGAAGTTGCCCAAATGGACTTTAACTACATCCCAAGGATATGTGAAACAGTCCATCTGTTATGTCAAGTTATTGTTGGGAATCTTTGGGAACCCGAATCAGACAATGAACTTGTGCTAAAGGGCAAACAGCTGCCAAACCATTATTCATGAGGTCAAAGGTGACAGGTGGTTGCACTTTGTAAAGCTTGTACACTGATGAACACTGAACACTGGTGCCTTTGTGGCCCTTTGTAAATGAAAAGTTACAGAAACCTGGCATGTGTGGTGCTTTCAGGGCTCAACCATGTGTGTACACTGGTTTTAAATATTTTACAAGGTTGTTGAGCTGACAGTCAACACACACCCACACAATCCTGAGAGATCTAACCAAGGGCTCTAGTTCTGAAACCTCTGTGGGTGTCCAGAGCTTTAAATTAATGCCACTGCAAGTGCCAAGTGCTGCTTGAATATTTGTTTGGAAATGCACAGGACAGACAAAACTCTTTAAAAACAGTTTTCCAAGTCGGTTTACTGAGACTACTCTAAGAAAAGTATTAGAAATAACTCAAAAACCTGGATGTTCAAGAAATTTAACAAGGTGAAGTTCAGCTAAAAAAAAATACCCTTTAGCAAACTTAAAAGACAAGAAAAACTGAGTCAGTTGATTTTGCTTCAGACAAAAATTATAGGCAGAAATTTTCATATAATTATTATAAACACTTTATGCTAACAGCACTTTTAAAAACCGAAATCTAAAAGGTGCTTTTATAAAAGACAGGAGACAGAGCACAAGAGCTTTAGCACAAAAGGATCTACTGTAACTTTAAAGAGCACAATTTAATTCAGAGAGCCGTCACACACATACACAGTCAGCACCAACCACAACACCAACTGTGCTCATGAAAGGGAAACATTTCAAAGTAAGGCAAGGAAACCTGAGACCAAACATAAAGCAGAGACAACAATCCAGGCCCAGGCGCCCAACATGGTCCAAAAAACATTGAGGAGCCCCAGTCCATGGGGCCACAGGCATCAGCCCAAGCCCAGACATGCTGGTGCAGCCCCCGGAGACGTCCCATATTATTCAAACCAAACTGACAACACTTAGTTCAGATACAAAGACCAAGATGAATGATAACAACATAAAAACAAGGAAACTGAAAAAGGCAATAGAAAGGGTGAAAGCATTACGACAAGAACACAGTAAAATAAACAGATAAATAAAATGAGCTAAAAATGACAGTAAAATAGGAACAAGGTGAAGACGACAATTAACTTTCCTCAACAGAAATCTTTTCATATGGATGAATTGACGATAATATTGTGCACCCTTAACATTTTGCAGTAGCTATATTTTTTTGTTATGTATTTCATCATATTTTTATTTATATTTGTTTATATCTATCTTTTTGTATATCCTTTTATCCATTTAAGATGCTACTGGGATTCTTATTTCTCTTAGAGTTTCCCAGAGATCAATAAAGTTTTCTTTCGATTCTGATCTGACCTAATTTACTTAAAAACAAAGACATTTTCAGTTTCCCATAGGTTCCTTTTCCTTATTATAATGGCACATAAATGCAGTAAATCTTTCACTTCATAAACTGAACCACAACCTGTAAAGAGTAAAGATTAATCCTGTTGCCTAAATGCTTGCAGCTCCGACACTCTTGCAGGACACTCGTTAGACACATGGGCGTTCATTGCTCAGCTCTGACTTACTGTCCACGTAATAAAACAGAGCCGCTCATGTCAGGATGTGACCCTGAGGTCATCATCCTGCCCCCCGCCTCTTCCACATCCTCCATATTCTCTGTATCATGTCAGCATTAAACCAGGAAGTGTGTGTTCATCCTCACTGCTCAGAGTGGAGGTGTGTGTGAGTATGTGTGTGAGTATGTGTGTGTGTGTGTGTGCGTGCTCGATCTCTCTGTGGATATTTGTGTTTGTGTCATTGTTGTTACAGCCTGGTTGCATCATTGCGTGGTGCATTTTGAAAGTTGCCTGCTCTGTTGTCAAAGCTTCAGCTGCTGTATGTTACTAACATCATGAGCACAGTTTCAAACACTATGCTCCATTTTTGGTTTGGTTATATTAATTTAATGAAATAGAAACAGATATGCATAGTAGGGCTGGGTTATATGGCTAGTTCCTAAGATATTTTTATATATTCTCAATCTATAACAGAAATCATGTATTCTTTATGATAAAATTGTTATTGTTGACGTTTAAAAACTGTAATAATGCTCAGTATAAACATTATTTAAAGTTGATTTAATTTGCACTTAGACTGCAACATCATATCAATATCATCCACTGGCAGTATTTATTCTAAACCAAGGTTTATCATTGTATGTGTTTTGTTTGTTTTAGGGCTATTGTGCATTTGTTGGTAAATCAAATCATGGAGACCTGGTTGATTGCTCCGAAATCATTTGTATCTAAATTAAGGGCAGACTTCCTCACTCAGACAAAATTGGGGAATCTTTTGGAAAAGTTGGTGAAACTCTCAAAGCTCCTCCCAGCTTCACCTTCTGTTCGAAGAATTTGCCAATGAAAGTGTGCAGTTTTTGACAGTATGCTATATCTTCTTTTAAAGTTAAAAACGTATCCAAAGAACTTCTAGTTTTTATTTGTCATTAAACAAAACTCACAAATAACACCTTCATTAGTTTAAAAGACGTGTTATAAGAGCAACTTTAGTTACCATGGAACCACGAAGACTTCGAACAGACTTTTATTTCAATTAATGATGGCAACTTTAATGTTTTGAAACTTAAATGCAGAGAGTAAAGCTACATTAGCCTAGCTTAACATAAAGGCAGAGCCATTAAAAGGTACTAATCCATCTAATGGACTTTTTTATTTGTATCAGATGCATTTAGAAATACTTCATATAATACCTTTAAATAAACAATAGCAGATAAAAATACCTTCATTATCAGTGCAGAACAAAGCACAAACCATCTGTGTAGGAATTCTGTAGTTTTTCATGTTTTTTCTCAGACATTTTGTCTTTTACTGAGTGAGGGAAAGAGCTGCTGGTGCTGTCCAACCAGCCCATGGACATTTTCACAGCCTCAGTTGTCTCAGTATTACTCAGTCAAATCTTTTGTTTACCTATAATTTCACCAGTGCGTTTGAAACTTTCTGCATTTTTGATCATCAAAACCAAAACAGATGTACCCAGTGTTTGGTGTCTTAGACTTCTAATTTTGTAGCTTTGGTATTTTACAGATGATTGTGTCTATTTTATGAAGTTTTTAGTTATGATATTGTTACAAACATTTGTTATTTCTTTACAATTCTTAACTTAAAAACATACTTCGATTTATATGACAAAACCCAGAGAAACGAATGTAGGTCCATATTACCCACCCCTGATGCATTGTGTATTCCTGACATGTGCAGGTCTGAGCTGGTCAAAGTTTGTTTTATTGAATTATTAAACGTCATTTCCAGGTGAGTCCTCTGGTGTGGTGCATGTGGTCTCCCATTACTCTGTACACTTTCTGTCGGAGAATGTTTTTCAGCACCGGCGTGAATGATTGGATTTTATGTCAAACTTGTGTCGGGCCTTCATCTCCTCCTCCTCCTCTCCCTCTGCATCAGGTGTCTTTGCTGGAGTACCGTAAGAGGAAGCAGGGCAGTGGGCGGGACTTAGAGCCGGTGGGAAACAGCTCATCTATGGGCGGCACCCCCACGAGGCCGAGCTCCCAGTACAGTCATGACTCCCATCACCCCCATTCCCATCAGCAGATGCAGCCCCCGGCCTCTCCTCAGAGCTCCACCTTCAGCTCCACCACACTCACGCCCTCCATCCCGCAGATCGAGGAGGTCAGCCCGCCTGGGCACCAGGGCTCCTCAGGACCGGCCAGACGGCAGGACAGCAACAACCAGTGGTGAGAGCGCTGAGTGATTTTATCCTTTATATATTTAATTTCTTTGTGTAGGAAATTAAAAGGTAAAAGTTATTATTAATGCCATCATTATTATTTTAAATACTTAACCATATATATGTATATAAAATGTTTATATCAATTGTTAGCTTTCAAAGCCTTTAAATCCCACACCAAGAAAATATCTGCTTTTTGTTTTGTTTGTAGTTTCTCTGTTCCCTGAATGTTAACAGTATCAAACAATGATTTGATTTGTTCTGTTTTTTAAAACATTAAATATCACTGAATGTATTGATGACCTCTGCCAAACAGTTGAGCTGGTAGTAAATTATGTTTTTGAAGTCATTGTAAGGTAACACAAGCTTGTAGATCATGTAAGGGAATCTGTTTATGGTTCATAACCTGTGGTTTTGTTTTTGGTTTTTAAGGATGGTCCCAACGACTGTTGAGCGCCTAAGGGAGGGTCAGGGGGTTCTGGAGCGAGTGCTAAGAAGCATCAAGATCGACCGAAATTATAAGAAAAGTGACGGCTCTACAGAGAAGGAATCTGGTACGAAAGAATCTTTTTAAACCCTATCTGTTTTGTTTTATACCAAAAAATGACACATAAATCTTAAGGAGTTTATTAGACCACCTCCCAGTGTGAGGTTTATACCACAGCTGCCTTAAATTAACACGGATTGCGGATGGAAATTAGCCTTGAGCTAAATCCGGCATATTTACAGCATTGTTGCCTGTTCATTAATATGCATTGTCCCATTCAAATAAAGAAATAAATGAATGAATGAACACCATTGGTAATTCTTAAAATCAGTGTTTATGTTTCTGTAATGTTAACACACAAATGTGTAGAAGCTCTTTAACAAACATTTTGTTTTTACTGCTTAAATATAATTATTATGATTTCAAAGAATCTTCAGATTTACTCATGGTGATGGCAGAGATTGTGTAATGTCTTATCTGTGTTTTTGTAGGGTGTATTGTACATATAGAAATAAAGTCTGATATATATAATATATGTCTTGTACTATTTTACAGTCATTATATTATAAGGAACGTTGGCTTCTAAATATGTTCTTGAATATCATCAAAATTATAAATAGGTAAAAAAAAATTAAAAACATCACATGGTAATAAAAGGGGCAGGATTAAATAAATTGGACTTCTTCATACATCTTTTTAAACATGTGGACTTCTACACAATGCAGGATTTCGTCAGCGGTTACCTTGATGGTCTTACTTTGTTTTTGGTGTTTCTGGTGACGACTCATGGTTGTTTTTGCATGTTCGAAATAAAGCATTCATTTATACATTCATACTGTTTTACAAAAAATCAAACAATAAATCATATTATTTCTTGATTAAAATGTCAAATTATAGTTATTTACTTGCACTCCTGAACAAAAAAATCTTTTTGGTGGTTGAGCTTTGGGTATGAAAGAGTGAAATTTCTCTTTCGAGCTCAAAATGTGTCCAGTAATGAGGACATTTTTAATTTGAGACAAGGAAATGAAAAAATGAAAGATGAAAGATCTCAAATATTGATGTTTTTCTCGTTTTTAAGGCAGGTGGTCTGATAAATATGTTAAGATTTTTAATTGTTATCACTTCTACCTCTTGTGAATAAGGCTCTGTGATTCAGTGTTTTCATTTTGATTTCAGAAGTGGACCGATACGACCTGCCTGCAGCATCCATGGCCTCTCCTATGAAGAGTCCTCATAGATACAGCCCCTCTGTGTACTCACACCAGGTACGCCAAACACCGTGATCCTTGCACACTCTAAGTTCCAGTTTTATGGGTTTAAACCCAGCTGCATTAAGACATGTGACTCTCCCACGTAAAGTCAGGATAATTTCAGGATTTACTGTAACTATTTCTTTCACTGGAATAGAAAAAAAATGTACTCATGTTGTAGGGAACGTGACATAGACAGCAAAATGAGGAACAGTATATGTATATTATATTGTGGGTTCTGAATATTATACATTTTTTTTCAAAAGGGCAAAGATTTATCATCCTGACTTCAGTATGAACATGTACAGTGATGTAACCACTGAATGGATTCTAGCTTACAGAAACCACTAATAAGTGTAAAGACAGAGTCTCACCCTGTTGAAAAAAATAATAAAATTGATTACTCGATCTGAGATTGTGTCTAAAACAATGAAACCATACATGACATGTGCCAGTACCAAGCATATGTTACAACAGTGTAGTTTTATAGTGAAACTAGCACACAGAGCACAAACCTCCACCAAGGCAGCTCCCATATTGTTGTTACATCTATTAGCAATAGTTCCATGATGAAGTTACCATCATTATATGATTTACAGAGCCTGAAAACCCACACCCAGCACTCTGAATCATGTTGACATCATTATTGGTTAGACAGTTATTGAGCAAATGCAGTTGTTTGCTAATGGCTGTTTTCTGGATCACCACCAAAATCAAATCTCTTTTTGAGGTGGGCCGTTACCAACATCTCCTGAAATTTCAGCCAAATCTGTCCAGTGGTTTTAGCGTAATCTTGCTAACAAACAAACATAGGCGGCTAAAGCATACCCTCCATGGCGGGGATAAATAAAGGGGGCAGGTACTCGATTGACCTGCCCGAAGTTCAGACCGGGCTCCTTTTGAAATGTGCACAGCATCATGAAGGTCAAATATGACAACAGAGACCCCGGACTGTTGAGCAACTGAAGCTGTGCATGAAACAAGAGTGGGAAGAATTCCACCTACAGAGCTTCAACAGGTAGTATCCACAGCTCCCAAACACTTTCTGAATGTTGTTAAAAACAGCTGATGTAACACAGTGGGAAACACACTACAGCTTTTTTTCAACACATTACAGGCATCAAAGTCAAAATGAGGATTCATTTGCTAAAACATTTATTTATCAGTTTGAACATTAAACACTTTGTCTTTGTAGTTAATTCAATTGAATGTAGGTCAAAGGGATTTTGAACTTGTTGTGTTATCTACGCCTCACTCTGTGTCCCAGCTTCACTGGACTGTGGGTTTGTAACATAACACCAGTGCTACCTGTGCTGTCTGACAGTGTGTTTCTGAATGTTTGCTGTGGTGAGATATGCAAACTTTTTTGTGCAGATGTTGAAAAGAAAAGTTTTTGCATCCTCTCATTTTGGAGATTCTGGAGCAGCTCCATGAAAATGAGGTCCAGCTCTTTTTGGAGACTTAGTGTAGAAATGTTCCTCAGCATGGAGAAGCACTGATGACTGTGATCTCCACCTTCTGTATTAATGCACTACATATTCTTTAACTTTTTTACAAGTACGATGTTGAACAAGCTAAATCCTTTCACTCTGTTATGAGTGGAGTCACTCGACCTCTGCTGCCCCCTCAGTTTCACCCAGGCGTCATAAATAAATCTGTGTTTGTGTTTTTTTGTATCTTCAGTCATCAGAAAGCCACCGTCAGACCGACAGCCCATCATTCCTCCAGCAAGCCTCCAACTCTCCATTCCGGGGTTCCTGCAGTCCCTCCTCAGGCCAGAGCTTCCACTCGCGCCTCTCCTCATCTCACCCAGGGCTCTCCCAGGACCACCACCCTCCTTCCTCCTACCCCAGCAACCCCCCCACCTCTTCCTCAGACCCCAGGCCACCAGGGGGCTCCCTACACCAGCAGAGTGGCAGCAGTAACGTGGACGGGGGCCATGGCTACAGCACCAGCCACTTAAAAGCAAGCCTTTTGAACAGCAGCAGCCTAGCAGGGTCTCCCAGCCCGGGATCCAGGGCTCACGGGCAGACTAAACTAGACTCAGGCGCCCCCAGAGGGAGTCAGCCGCAGGCATCCCGCAGCCTTAAGTCAGGCAGCCCGGGCCAGATGGCGCTGCAGGCCGGCTCCAGGCTGCTGTCGGCCTCCCCGTCGTCCCACTACCCACAGAGAGGGGCGAGCCTCAGCCAGTTCCAGCACTCCCCCCTCCAGGGGCCCGGAGTAAGGACACAGTCAGGAAGCTTTTAGGACCTCTGTCAAGTGTGTATACGTGTGCGTGTGTGTGCGTGAGTGTGTGTTACCTCCTCAACCCCGTAAAGCTGCGTTGACATGGAGCTCAGGGAGTTTGGGGAGCAGAAATGTACAGACCTAAGAGGAGCAAGGACTTCTTGACGGATTTCTCCTTTTTCTTATTTTCTGTCTCTTTCTTTATTTTCAGAAAAACAATAAAAAGATAAAAATGACCACGTTCTGCTCAAAGCTAATCACTGACTTTGGATGCCATCACAGAATTTGTGGAAAACGTGATTTGGACAAGAAAAAAACCCCAAGAAATCACATGTAACTTGAAATTTTTCCCCAGTGTTTCCTCATGTGCCGGACTGTGCAAACAGGCTCTATTATGTCTGGAAAGTCAAAAAAACTTCCACACAAATGTCTGTACAAAGTTCTAAAAAGTCGTACCTGTTGTCATGGTACCCAGGGTGGATAAATGCTGAGATGTAACTGAAAGCAAGAATTGTTTTATTTTTTTTTATTTTGTCAGCGTTCCATATTTTTTTTCTGATTTGGCACGTTGCTGAGTCTGTGCTGCAGTAAACGTGTTTGAAAGAGGGGGGGAAATGTTTCTAAACAAAGTGACACGTTAATCATCCGTTTTAAAGATGCATTATAGAGGAGGGGGAGGAGGAGGGCTTTCTCCCCTGATAGGATCATTCCATATGATTACCAGCTTCAGTGTTCACCCACTGAACACTGGAAACAGCCCATGTTCTTGTGAGGTTGGCCGTCTGTTCAGATTTTCTGTTTATTTGAGTTCTTTTCTCTTCTGTTCATCCCCACTGGACTGTTTTTGATTTCACATTAGGACTACTTCACTATAGACTTCTGATATTGTACTTGAGACATACAGGTCTTATGACTCATGGTGCTGCATTCTTGTTTTTTTTTTTCTTTTTTCAAATAAATTTGAAATCCAGTTATGTTCCCCACATACGACTGCATTCATCTTGTCATTGTATCAGTATTCCGTTCGTCCAAATTCATACCAGTCAGACATCAATGAGAACGGGAAGTTTCGTTGTGCCACGCTGCATGTCGGGTCGACTGTGGATCAAATCTGAAATTAATCAACAAGGGAGGCCTGTGCTGCTAACCTGACACACCAGATGGACTGTTTCACACATCCATGGGATAAGCCTGAATGATTTTAGGAAAAGGTCTAATTATGAGTTTTCTGGCAGATATTACAATTTAAATTCAATTCACGGTTTTCTTCATTTGGAGCTGCAGCGCAATATGCACGATGTTTACAGTACAAACAACAGTACGGAAATCAATGATCAAAAGCACATCACACATTATTCATCATCTAATATTAATGATAAAACATTTTCATTAATCAAGGGATACTCCAACTTCTACTCCTAAACAGAGGCTTTGTGCTGTTGACCTGATCACCAGCACTTCTGTAAATGCAAATTGTGTGCAAATGTGTAAATAGTTGACACAACAGATCCTGGGTCAGCCAGGAGCACTGAAGAAAATTGAAACCTTTGACTATCACATGATTGTGTTGTCTGAAATTGCCATTTGGATGTGAGAATGATCAATCTTTCAGCCCTACCATGGGATATATTGTCCGTCTGTCTGGACAACATTCACAGGAAGTGACTGGTGCCCTAATCAGCTGAATATTTTAATGCATATTTCCAGTTTGAGTTTGGATTTTACCCCCATGCCCGCACAGCTATGTGAATATTGAGTATAAGGGGCAGCCCAAGGCTTTGGAAACGGCAGGGGCAGAACAGGAAGTAAGCAGACACTTTGTTTGGAATCATCAAAACTGCTTGAAGTGATTCTTTGACTCTGTGCTTGTGTTTTTGGGATATAAAAAAATTAAGCCTGTGGATAGGCTTACAGATAGTCAGGGAAGCAGAAGTCAACATTTGTAAACTCAGCAACAGTGAATGCTGTTGAGAAGCTCTCTGAAAATAAGGTTGAGAGCTTGAGTTGTAACTTCTGTTGTGTCTTTGGATACAGAGATGTTGCATTAATCTTAACTGGAGGAGCATGACATCTGAACCAAGTAAAGTATTGTAACAGATATGACGTTTTAACATTAATATGACCAATAACTAAAAAGACATACTAATGTTACACTGCTGCCTCCATATTCAGTGGCGAATGGAGCACACCATAGATCTTCTACAGGGACAGTAGACGTTAATGATGTCAAAACAATGTGATTACTTCAGTTCACTGCCAAAACCAACAGACACAACAGAATTATAATGATTAACAGCTGTGAAATCACCAGTAACTTAAAATATCCCAGCCTCACTGTTTCATGACTAAAGTTATCTTAATCAGTGCAAAGTGGCGGAAAGAAAGTCCAACATTTCAGGGAAATGTAATCTATCACCAAGAACACATTGCTAACACCAAACAGCTGCCAAAATTCCTCTTTTAGAGGCAGATGTGAAGTTTAAGTTCAAACTCCAGCCTCTGTTGGATTCATCTCCACTTGAGTCAAATATAAGTAAAGTGTAAACTCCATCCTAAACTGGGATCTACATGTTTGAACCTACACAGAGCTGGTTGGAGAAAATGATCTGGTTTGGAAGTCCTTTGAGGAGAAGTTATGAACAACCATGGCCTTCTTTGACTAACCTAGCAAAGCAGCTGGATCCATCTGATTCAGTGTCTGTAATCAGGCAGGTTTGTCTTGTCAAGCTCCAAAGTATTTTTCAATATTAAGAATATTTTTGCTCCACTCCCAAAATGTTTTTGTGAAATTGTTCTACGACGTTGCCTGTGTTTTGTATTGAACACCGAGCAGTAGCCTCATCATGCTACAGTGTCTGATTGGCTGGTAGTGAATGTGATTGATGGAATGATCATCCAGTCACCCCTGGATATGCTTGCCCCTCCCAAACACTTTCTCTGGGCTCTTCTCAGGTGGACTAGAGGAATAAATTGAATGGACAATCTGGTGTGTCGGGTTTGTTTCTCAGTGTAAAGTAATGGAAGCAGAACACAAGTCAGCTCTGATCTCTGCATGATCGTTAGTTCAGATGTTTGTTGCCCGGTGATAAACAACATGCAGTAAACGTAACATGGGCGTTCCTCAGAAAACCACGCCAACACCTTGGTGCAGCACGGCAAGACGCCATCTTCTCGTTCTCTAAAGGGATGGGGTGTTGGGGTAGAGAAGACTTCTGTCTGTTTCTGTGCAGCAGGATTTCTTTATATATAGATGTGTTTATATTTCTGACCAATCCTTTCATTCCGAGGAAACAAAACAGGGCAGGGTTTGGAGGGAGTGTTCGGATTGTTTCTAAAACCTTGCTTAAAAAAAAAAAGGAAGATAAAACGCTGCTATGCTCTCCTGTGAGAGCTGCCTCCCTTTTCCACAGAATGCTGTATATTTTTTTGTCTTGTCTTTTGACCCCCATCATCACAAACTGACTTGTAAGAAAGAGACGGCTCTGGGACCTGAAAGCGATGTTAAAAGCTGACAGATCGGTGGCTGCAGGAGTCGTCGGCCCACTCTGAAACTTTAATTCTGAAGTGGATCAAGAGATGTGCTTGTGGGAAGACTTCAAGGACCGAGGGGCCCCCAATCATACGAGCGGACCCGACAAAACCCCCAAACTCCAAGTCGACACAAAACACAGAAGGGTACTTGTGTTACATGAATGTTTGAAAAATAAAGTTGTGACCCAAACTGAACCAGCACCTTAGAGAAAGACAGAAATACAACCTAAAGACACACTAGGACAATATGTATGACTATGTGTACTTGTATAGAAAGATGTGATATAGACTTGTATGGAGAAAATATAGTACACTGAATTTATCGCATGATTTTTGTTTCTAGGGTCTGAGTGACCAACCATGTCAGAAAGGTTGGTGATCTTTGGGTCTGAAATACCAGACGCTGCATTTTATTTTCTCTTGTTTGTTTTGTAAAGATTTTTTCTGTTGGTTTTGGTTTTATTTTTACACAGATCATAGAAGTTAATTATTTCAACTGTCCCTTCCCTACAAAAGGTTTAAGAAGCAAGAAATGTAATGCATTTTGATAATAAAATAATCATGATGGTAATGTATTTTGGAAACTACCATTGTGATGTGTCATTTCAGGGGAGTCGCTTGTATGCTTTGCACACATTACTGAAGTGTTTTATTCTGAGGCAGTGGTCCAAACTGTGGCCCGTGGTTCTTGTTTAACTCCATTAGATTAGACTAACTTAGATTACTTTAATAATCCCTTTAGGAAACTCACTCAGGGAAATTAGGATTCCAGTAGCAGTTTAAAAATGTAGATAAAAAGATACATAAAAGAAAATATATACTAATTTGAATTAATTCAAAATAAAAATGATACATATAAAAAATAAAATGAATAAATATAATAATGTATGATAATAATAATTGGCTGCCAGCAAACATCAAAAGGTACAAGTTAATTCAGCCTTCAGCTTTACCTGACTGATAAAGCTGTTAAATGAAATATTGCAGTAAATAGCTCAAATCACGCTCATCCTGACCATGTTTTTTTAATGACTGTTTAAGAAGCATTTATGAGGCACAAACATTCCTTTAACATTTGACAGATTTATATATTTTATTGTTCAGTGTTTAAATGTGATCATAAAAGGTAGCCATGGCTGACAAGAGCCTTTTCAAGGTCCCATGTCCTGATGTGTTTGATCGTTCACATCGTATCTGTTAATGATAATAATTTTGTCTCTATAGGTCAGGGGTCATCAATTAAATTCTTACAAGGGCCATTTTTTAATTTTAAGACATTGGAGGAAAAAATTTAAGAAACAAGTTAAGAATATCAATCTGTAGGTCTCACAACAAACAAACGCAGCTGCTTCAGTTTAGAACTTTCAGCCAAATACCAGCTAGCTCCCAGCCACTGGGAAGCCCCCCTCCAACCTGTCTGGGGGCCTCAATGCCACTATTTGTGCAGCATTGTTAGTAAATATCAATCAGTCAATCAAATATACTTTATTGTCCCACTCAGAAAAATTTGTCCTGGACTGAGGAGCTGCTCCACAGATGCCCCCACAGCTACAACACAACAACACATGATCAGGCACAACAACACCAGCAAACACAAACAATGTTACACAGAATTAATGCACTTTAAAAGTTCAGTATAAAAAAAACACCATTCATACTGCTCAATCTTCGGCCTCAGGAAGCATTGTTTAGCAGTTTGATGGAGGTATGTATATATATATATATATATATATGTATATATATATATATATATATATATATATATATATATATATATATATATATATATATATATATATATATATATATATATATATATATATATATATATATATATATATATATATATATATATATATATATATATATATATATATATCTGTGTGTGTGTGTGTGTGTATGGGCTCACGTAGCATCTATGTGATACATCTCTGTAGTGTTTTATATAAATGAGCCTTTGTTACAGCTTTACTAATCATCAGTCACTCATGTAGCCCGTCAGCAGCGGACCTTCAGTCAGAGTGAGGAAGGGGGACCATCACAGCCAAGCACAGACCACCAGACCGTGATATGAGAGAGGGCAGGTAGGAGTCACTGTTAATACAAGAATGCACTTCAGCCCGTTTTAGTATTAAAGCTTACCTTCCACAAAGCCAATTAAAAATGAGGGTAAACTAAAAACAGACTTGTGGAGCTGTAAAAATATTACAAAAAAAACCCTTTGGTGGTGTAAAAGGTGTTTAACAGACTTGAGTAGCCCTTCTTTTTTCAAAATTAAATTGAGTTTTTGTGGCACTTAAAGGATCCAGTGTTGTCAGCAGAGCATTTGTTACTCTGAATGAGGAAGGCACAGGTGATGATCACATTTTTTACAGCACCAGCAGTATTTATATCCACAGACTAAGAGTGGTTACTTGTGTTTTGTAAAACCATAAGCAGAAGAACAGTTATATCATTAAAACACCCTATCCAGAACTGAAAGGGAACAGGAGGAGAGGAATTTAAAATCATAAACCATCTTTTGATATAACTGGATTTCTTTATCAAGTTTTCATGTAAGTTTAAATTATTAAAGGAGACATATCATGCTGATGCATGATTTAATACTTACATATAATATAATAAATTTGAAAACAAGACCTTACACCCCCTTAATTTTCAAAAAATGAGATATTGTATTTTTTCTGATATCCTAGAACGAGATTTGATGCCTCTGAAAATAGGTCATTGCGAGATGTCTGCGAGATTTCAAACGTCATGACGACACGAGGTACCTTTCTTTTTATTGGAGTAATCTGATATAACACTTCCTCCTCTGTGATGTCCGTTAGCCACAAACCGTCACCGAGGAACACATCCAGCAGCAGGGGTATAAAGCTCCCTCACTCACATCCCCTCATTACCAGCTCTGTCCTGTAGGGGGACTCAATACGCGGTCGCTGCTTTGAGCCTGCCGGAAAATACAGTAGAAGAAGAAGGACAGGCTGGCTCTACCCCCGATAGAACTGACCAATCAGAGCACAAAGGGCTGTGACATTGCGAGGTAACTTTAGGTCATCCTTGAGACCAAGCATTTCAACGAGCGCTTGATGATGGTCTAAAATGAGGATTTTGAGAACGCTATTGTTGGGCAATGAAGGAACTAAATGACTTGTACTGAGGGCAGAAATGCTTTACAGGCATCCTAGTCTGGCATAGTGAAAAGGAGAAACAAGCATGATATGTCTTCTTTAAGTATGAATAATGAGGATGTGGAGAAAATCCAGTTTTCCATTCAATATGTTTATTTAAGGACAGGTTTAACTCAGAATACACATTTAATATTTTCTTATTTACTCATTTCTTTTTTACTATCAACTTAATTCAGAGGCCTAAAATGTAAACAGAATGACTTTAGGCATAACCAAATTCTTTAAGAAAAGAGAAACACAAACAAAACCTTATTTACAACATCAGCAGGTAAAAGTTTGAGCAGGTGCTCCTTTCTTTTTCAAAATAAAAGTCTGAGTTTATTGGTAGTGAGGAGCTGTAAGACAGGAGGCCCCTCTGGGCTTTTGTAAACATTTCAGCCCTTCTGAAACTACAAGAATGATCAGAGCCACATTTGATTTGATCGCAGCTCTCATGCATTCTCAGAAAATTGTAGTATATCAGACATTTATGTTTCTAATGCTTAAAATTTCAGCTTGTAGGTATACCTACAGACAGAATCCCACTCCAGCCCTGCCAGCTAGTGCACATGCACACATTGCAATTGGGATGATAAAATGATAAATTTTTAAATTTAATATTTAAGACACCAGTTCATGGAATTGAGCCGAGATGAGTTGTAATATCTTTGCAGTCATTAAAATTGGTAATTTTTTTTTTTACAATATGATCTGTGAGGAAGATAAAAGTAAATAAAAGAGAATTTTGTTCAGTACGAAGAAAATGAATCAAACCCTCAAAAATTCAAGACATATATGACCACAATTGTCTGTGATTAGCTTTAACAGTGTTTAAGTATTTCCAAATCATTGTGTTTTAGTTTGGACCTGACTGAGGCAGCAGTTCTCCTTCAAAGCACTAGAGGGAGGCATTGAGTCAAGGAAAGAGTGAAGTGGCTCAGTGAGAGACGGCATCCATACAATAGGAAAAGCCTGCTGTGGTCTGATTTAAGAATCATCACGAAAGGAATTGATTTAAGTTTGATTACAGTCTTTTACGTCAGCAGCTAATACATCGATGGGCAAGAGAGATTAGGGTAAATGAAAATATAGAGCTACGTTCAGTCAGGCATCAAGCATAGAAAAAGAAATGTAAATATGCAGTGTATAACAGATTTATTTGACCACCACCCAGTTTATGGTTATTGCCACAGGTACTCTCCATAAACAGTATTAGCAGTTTCAAAAATCATTTTTATGGTTCTGTAATGGTTATACACCAGAATGTAAGATAAGATAAGATTAGACTTATCTTATTGATTCCAGCAGCATTGTACGGTACACAAGTATTAAACAAATGATATCAAAAAGCACAAAAATAAAAAAGAATAATTAGCACATTATATATGTATATCTGTATCTATATCTATATCCATATCTATATATACTTTTGTATACCCTATATAAGACTCTGCAGGCTAATAAGCAGACCTTTTCAGTGATACGATACATCACAGTAAAGGCTTAGTTGCCAAAGGGGGAGGTACGGGAAGTGAGCTGACTGAGCAGAGGATTTAGAGACAAACATGGGAGTCACTTATTGATGGTTTATCTGTATTTTCTGTGTAAATAATGTAAAAAGAAATAGTAAATAATGACATTATCTTAATTCTGCAATGTTTTCTTGCAGTTCTTTTGCCATATTTTCATGTAGTTCATCTTTTTTTCATCCTCTTTTTCATTATAGTTTGTGTCTTATGGATTACATAAAATACATAAAATAATAATAAAACTAGGATGACGATAAATTATAAAAAAAAAAAATGGGTTTGGTTTTGTCTTCTCAAAAGTGTTGTACTTGCTGAGTTAGAACTGTTAACAAGGGAAACCTGTTGAAAACTCAAAACTTTTAAGTCTTTTTCCTGTAATTACACACTGTTTTAAGCATTTACAACTTCATAATGACAAATACTTGCTAGAGTGTTTTTTTTACTTTAAAATAAGGTGCAAAATAATTTACTGAAAGGGCATTTTCTGGCACATTTCTGTGCAAAAAAGGCAAGAAAGACCTGGTGGCCATTTAAATATTTATAATAATAATATTTATAATAATAATGGCCGCTGAGGGTCCTTGTAATGACCAGCTCATGTAGGCCACAACCTTTGGAGATGTCAACACAGTTATCTTTAATTTTGAACAACTTGTTAGACAAAAACAAAAGCACAGACTAAATGTGAGGAAGTCTTCTGCAGCTCCTGCAGTCCAGAGAGTAAAGACACCGAGTTAGCAGAGCCATCATAGCTTAATGCCTACAGCCAGCTGCCCAGCAATCAGATAGGCTGCACCCGACCTCACAACACCAGGGCTGCGGTCGAATAGTCACCTCCTAAGCCCTTTCCTATCTACTTTTCCTTAACCCTGATGGAAAACATCATGAGATTAAGGAAAGGAGAAAGGAGAATTCAGAAGGACTTAGGAAAGGAATACTGCTGTGCAGAGAGAATCCGACTACACTTTCACCACCCTACGTCATCATGTGACGGCAGATGGTACTGCTGCGGTGAAACTACAATTTTCTGAAGGTGGACTACAAAAGATGCATCATGCATCATGACGATGTTTTTTCTTTCAGACAACATTGAACATAATAACCTGGTAAAAATTACATCTACATAACCGATGTTGGAAATGAGGATTTAAATAAATCTGTCCTCTCATCAACATGGACACCAATCAGTGCATGAAAATAAATGAACTGAATGAAAGAAAGGCAGAAACTGTTAAGACCACAATGTAATAGTTTACACATTTACATTGAACCATGCTTATAACATAATCAACATCAAATGTTTCATATCCTGCTCTCTTCAGAGAATCAGACTACTGGAAAGTTAAGGCAGGTTTTGGTTAACTTTTGAATGGATCGAACAGCAGTGGTAGCTCACATGGTCTGTGTGATTTGTTCGTCATTATTTGGAAGCAGTCGGAATACACGTTGTTTATAAAAGCTGTTGCCGTGGAGAATTGTGGGACATATTATGCTCCTATGCTTATTCATCCTATGCTAAAGGAGATAATAAAGGAAGCATTGAGCCACCTTTCCTTGGCATTTAAACTATTTGAACAGCTCTAATCACGAACTACTTCCGCTTCATTTCACTCCATTAGGAACCTTCCTAAGCAAAAAGGACTATTCGACTGCAGCCCAGGTTACCCTCTACTCTGGAACAAAAGAAAAGCAGAAGTAACACTTAGCAAGACATTGCCACCAGATGGGGCCAAACTCTACAATCAAACTAACACAGCTCCCATGGCACTACGAAGGTACTCAGAAACATCAATCCACAGCCCAGGAGACAGCATCTGCCATTACATTATCACAGCCCTGAATATGACTGAATATGACAGATGTTCAGGTTGTACGGTTGCAGGAACAATGTCCAGAGCATTAACCTCTGATTACTGTTCTGCATGCTAGACAGAAAAGTTAAAGGGTTATGGTCTGTTAGCAAAGTAAATGGCTTGGAACCCAAACTCACATAAACTTCAAAGTACTTATGAGAAAAAATAATTGCCAATCGAATAATTTAACTGATGATGCTTGAATTTAGGATAGAAGAAGCAGACTGGATGATCCATAGCATCCTCCCCCTCTTGTAACAGAACAGCCACTGCACTGAAGATCACTCAAGACAGTCCTTTTCCTCATAATGTTTGCCCACCACAGGAGAAAAAATACTGCAGAACCCCAATAATACTAACCTGACAAGCTAGATGGACAGCTGTATATATCTGCCACAGAAATATTTCACAAGTCCCTCTGGGTAGGGGCCCTTTTAATTTGTTTTCAGGGGCAGAACGTTTAAAAAAAACACAAGCTTGTGATTGGATAATCCTGCTCGTCACATTCATCACAGACCAATCCACATCAAGCAGGGTTGCCTCATATAATGAAGCAATGTTTTCATTGAATTTTTCATTATTTTTTTTCTTTTATATACATTTTCTTTTATTATTTTGTTCATATTGGCTGCTGATGCTGCTCAGTGATTTTTGAAGACTGTATGATGCAAAATGTGCCTGTTTGTTACTTGAAATGGCTGAATAAAGAATTGAAATAAAAAATAGCATACTTTTTTGTTAGCTGTTGTTAGCTGTTAGCAGCTAACTTAGCCGCTAACGGCTATCAACAGCTAATGACTGTTAGCTGTTAGCAGCTAACTTAGCTGCTAACGGCTAACGACAGCAAATGACCGTTAGCCGCTAACTTAGCTGCTAACGGCTAACGGTCTTATACTATAGTTTTAAACTATATCGTACCACACAGATGATTTATTTAACACTTATTTGTAACATGAACCTCACAAAGACAAACTTCTTCAGGAGTGAACTAAGAGGAGGCAGATTTCGCCAAGTTTCACCAAGTATCCATTCTGAGCTCAGGCTAGTCTAGGCATCTCCATTCTCAACTTCCCTTTGGGGTGCGTTCTGCAGCTCCCATTTCCTCTTCCTGAGTTGGGCGCCAAATTTTAGCTGAGTGAATGGGGATCTGGGAAGTTTGAATGTAGAATCGAGGCCCATCTGCTCAGGCAAAGATCACAATAATACCCATCTGCTGCAAGGTTCCCCCAACTCTTCCCCCAAACTGCCCCAACATTTGTTATAACCCCTCTTTTTCTGCTCTGGGTTGGTCTCCCACATTACATAGCTCACAATCTTTCCAGTAAGTCACTAGCCAGCCTTAGCAAAAGCCTTTTGAAAAGTTTACCATCAGACTGGCCTCAACTGACTGGCAGAAGAAGGCTGCAGGTGGCAAGAAGAAATACCCCTTGAGAAGCACAGGAGAGTTTTGGAAGCTATACAACAGAATGAAGCCGAGGACTAGAGCAATCGAGCTGCAAAGAAAAGACGTATGAGGGTAAGCTAATGGTAGCTACCGCTAGTATGCTAGGTCGTCGTGCTCACGACTCATCGATGATGACATTGTCTGACCAATCAGTGGCCGGCAGTCGATGACATCATCTTTTAGTATCGACTTTGCTCGTTTGGAACTAGAGCGGAGTAGGTACTAAAACTAGCTTGTTTTAGGAGGTACCGGGATAGTGGAAACATGCTGCACATCAAGTAGGGCCGAGTAGAGTAGGGCCAAGGCCTGCTAGTGGAAAAGGGCCATATCAGAACCATCATACTTGAGAACAAGCAAGCATGGTGAAGCCCAGTTGGATGAGGTTGGCTCTGCGCTCACTTATCCCTTTCAGACTGGCCAAAAAACATGTTTAAAACCGGTAATGGTAGACTTCTGTCTGCAGTTTGAAAGGGTAAGGATGTACTCTCTGTTCTGCAATCAGCTCATCTCAACTGATAACTGGAAGAGGCCATGGATACACAAGAGTCTGGTCTTTGATTATCTCAGCATCAAAACCCTGAGAACCTAGAGAGGGAGATGGTGTAGAGTCTACACAATTGTCTGAGCCAACCCTGCTCATTGCTCTTGTCATAGCACATACAGGAAACTTGCTGGTGTTGTCTAGCACAGTCATCCAGTTGTTAAGAAAACTCTAGCTGTGTTGTGGCCATAAGTGATGGTAGACCATCTTTCCAAACTCTCCCCCCAACCAAATCATTTCCAAGAATAACATCTATCCCATCCATAGGCAAGGAATTACCCCCATGACAACCTCTCCCTTATCCAAGTCTGAGGAGCTATTAAGACAGTGTAGAGGCAACAGAACCAAGCTAATGACAAGAGCCAAGTGCCAGGAACTGCAGAAAAGGGTAGTAAGTGCTCCAAAATAAAACTCTGCGATGCCCCGGAGTCTTGAAAAATGTTAACAGGCTGTGTCTCACCCTCATTTAGAGAAACAAACCCTTCAGACACGGAAAAAGCAAAAATTTCCCCCACCCCTTAAGACAGGAGTTTAGGAAAGGGGATCTGATATCCTCCGACTCAGGACTGGGGACACTGAAGCTAAAAGACCAACAGACTTCACATTCACACTTGATTTGGAAAACTGCTGTTCCACATTGAAAATCTGACATTCTCCCTTCCAGTGACCTTTATTTTCACACAAATGGCACACTTTACCTGGATCAAATTTGCCTTCTGTCCTCGGCACATTTGTAACACTGGCCTGTGAACTTTGCTGAGCACCAACAAACGTTTTGGGTTTTCAGAATATGGTCACCCTAATTTTATTATATTTATTAAAAGTGAAAAACAAACATTAAAATCTTCTCTATAGTAAGGATAGTTTTGCTAAATTTCTTACATGTTTTGTTGAGAGGTTGTGTCTCACATTCTGTCCATTACACTGCGGCAGTAATGCCCACCTACCACATTATCTGATTGGCCTGTAATGAATGTGACTGATGGGAGGGTTGTCCAATCACCTGCCAGATAAGCTTTGGAGCAGATCTGCTCATTCCCAAACATTTTCTATGGGCTCTCTCCGAGATGGACTAGTGGAATAATGCTGAACAGTCCATCTGGTGTGACAGGTTACTGGTTCTCATCACCCTGGCAAATGTTACTCCCTGAAAACCCCTGCCGATGTACCTCTGAAACATCAATCTGTGTAGAGCTGAAACGATTCCTCAAAAATCTCAATTATTTGATTACAAAATATGATCGAGGCAAATTGTGTGCATCAAAGCCTCGTTTAATGTATAATTATACATATAAAACATATATATGGACTACTATACAGTGTACAGTGTTTGACACGGATGGTCATTTCTGTGGCACAACGCGCCTGCTACCTCTGCTGCTGTGCGGCTTGTAAAATCATGAAGGAAGAGAAAAGAGAGTGACAGAAAGGAGAGAGTCGGCAGAAGAAATGGCAGAGAGTGTCCCAAGTGTGTGGTCACTACAACAAGGGATGAAAAGAAAACACAGTGCAGTGTGTCTGATGTGAAACGGAGTTAGCTTAGCACGTAGCTTAGCATGATAGCACGTCGTCAATGCTGCAGTACGTCAGCAGTAAACATCCGGTCTGTGCGTCAGAGTGACACAACAGGATGACACTCACGATACATCAACAGAAGCAGCTAATGTGATCAATAACTGAGATATGGGCTAGTAAATAACCTACTTTGATTATGGCTCCCTGTAAAGGCTGGTTCAGGATGTAAAACAATGCGGAGGCTACTTGCCAAGAATCATGTATATTTTGTTCACATACTTTTCACATCCAATAACTTTACATTTGATTTGATTGCAGGGAGTAGAACAGGAAACAGTGACAGTGAGTAGAGGAAGCAGGTGTAGGGAATGCTTTCATATGTTATAGAAATGTACATTAGCTAGTTAAATTATCTTAGTATCTAAGTATATTATTTGGTCCTAAAAATAAAGTAAGCAAAATAAGATCATCAATATGGGACAGTAGTAAAAGCAATAATTTAGCAAAAAGAGACAAGGTGGAATACAAATAAAATGAAAATAACCAAACTTAAAAAAAAAAATACGAAAAAAACAAGATATGGCCTAGAGTAAAAATAAAAGTATAGATTTTGATTTTAAGATCCCATTTATGCTCAGAATGTTCAAAATCAGAAAAATAAGTTGTTAATTTAAGTGACCTGGCTTTTCTGTTTTGTGTGTTACTAATAATAATAATGTGTAGTGATTCAATGTAAAAAAAAAAAAAAAATAGCAGTGAGTGCAACGTAACTGTTATCTGATTACTCGATTAATCAAGAAAAAAAATGTATAGTTATCGATTACAAAAAGAATCAATAGCTGCAGCTCTAAATCTGTGTGAGTGCTCTCTCACTCTGGTGTCTCCCATCAGGCTGCAGATTATACTCACTCACCTGAACCAGTACAGAGAAGCAGGTACAAACAGAATCATCCCGTGTGGAGGGTCTCCCTCTTTGTGTGTCCTCCTGCTGGCACACAAGCACACACACTTTGACTGTGTGAACAGGTACGTTTATTCTGAGCAGCGGCTGCTCTGATGGCAGGTTGTCTGACGGGAGGAGACTCGGAGAGCAGATGGCCGGTCTGTGGCTGTCAGCATGAAGAAGTCTTCATTCTCTCAGTTCCAGATGGCTTTTAGACATGTCCACCGGAGCCAACGCACGCAGACGGTCTGAGAGAAGACTCAGGGATCAGCAGAGGATAATGCGACTCCTCAGTCCATCAACAACAACAACATTTACAATGCAGAAGCATCTCCCAAGAAAACAGGACCAAGTGTGTTCTGTGTATTTTTTGATTTGTTTTGTACAAATAGACAACATCTCATCTTTTGAACATTTCACCACTGACCTCACCCACCACAAGGAACCTGTTTGCCACCATCAGCTACACAAACAAAGATCATTAATCAGAAAGCAGACCTTAAAGCGAGGGTTGGTGATTTGATTTAGATACTATTTTTGTTATATAGGGTAAAATGGGTAAAGTGTTCCGATGGTAGTCAATGCATGATATGTTCTCAAAAAAGAGCAAAAAACATTTTCAAACACTTTTCTAGTCTTTTGACTACTCAAAGCTGCTTTACACCGCAGGTCACACTAGCCCTTTCACACCCATTCACTCTCACATTCACTCACTGATGGTTCAGAGTTTCTATGTTAGTTATATATCAGTATTTCTAACACATTCTCGCCCTTTCATGCCCATTTACACACCACTGACACAGCAGTGGGAGTAACTTGGGGTTAAGTGTCTTGCTCAAGGACACATCACCATTTGTCGTCCACAGCTGGGCTTGAACCTGCAAACTCCCGATCACTGACCAAGCGCACTATCCAACTGTACCACCGACGCCCAAGGCATTTTGTTCTTCTTCGGTTTTACAGCGGTTGGCATCCATCATTTTGGAGCATTACCGCCATGTTCAGACTAGTGACAGAGTTCAGTTTGGAGAGGCAGAGGAATGTTTTTTTTTATTATTATATCATCACACGGGAGATTTGCAGGAGAATGCTAATATGGGAGGATGGCAGGAAAGAGGCGTCAAATATGTAAAATGCGGTAGTTTCATGACCAAAATAGGAGACTTGACACTGACACCTATGTGGAGAATGGCAGAGGAACTACCTATACCCTGATCAACATCTTACAAACTAAGTTGCCATGTTTGTTTGTTTGTTTTCTAACTTTGCTAAGATAATGTTGTTTCTAGCCGCTGACTGAGACATGACTTGGTGTAGTGTAAAACAAGGAAGATGTGCTGAGGGTCAGTCTTCTGGTTCAAAACGTTTTGAAGCCAGTACTTGAAATATTACGAAAAAACTTGGACACAGCAAATTCTACATGTACAAATGAACACTATCAGAGTTAATATTATCATTCTTAAGTCTCTTTATGGGTCCACACATCGTGTTTAACTGTTTTTGGACAGTTGGTACTTAAACTCTCATCAACTGTAATTGTTAACCCTGAGTTGAGATTTAAAACTTTCTAACACTTAGAGTGTTACTTGTAATCAAAACTTAAGACATAAGGCACACACTCTTGAAATTTTAACTTTTAATGGGAAATAATAAAAATAATCTGATGTTGCTTGTGATGGTTACATACTATGCCAACAAGGACTACAAACATGTCTGAATACCTAATGGAAAGCTTCTCTGATTGTTTTCTAATTATAAATCATTCATACTCTATTGCCACAGCCATTAGAGGGAACTTGATCAGGTCACTTAATTTACAAGGAAACTCAAACCAAAGGATACAATCAGACTTTACACATTGGAAATATTTTAGTTGCTTCTAAAGGCTTTTCCACAGAGGAACCCTAATATTATGAGGATAATACCTGGGCAGCTTACTGACATGGTCCTCCACACATACTCTGGGAGTATGTCCTGCTGAATGGGGGGAAAGTGATGGAGTTTGATGTGAGGGATGACCTATCAGCAGGGCATGACGTCCAAAATGTGTGGTGGAAGTCAGGTTTATACCCTGACTTCAGTGAAACATGTTTAAAAGTTAATCTACAGCATTGATGAAAGAGTTGAGAGGATCACTGAGCACATAGAAGTGAATATTAGGGGTGGGCATATCGATCTAATATCAATAGTATTGATACCAAGCTGAGTATTGGTATTGGATCGATACTAGTGTGATGAGATCGATACTGCAGTTTCTCTTATGTCGTCTTTACTTTACTTAAAATGGAAGAATGTCAACATGTTACTGTTCCTGAACAAAAACCTATAAATCTGTTGTCAATATGGAAACAGAGCCAAAAGGGCAACCCAAGAGAGGGCTTTGTGAGCAGAAAGCCAAAGGTTAAGGTTAACTGTAGTTTACACTTTATTTGTGCAACGGAAGGTATTTTTGTTGTGATGTTGACATTGTTATATTTATATTTGTTTTACATTGCTGCTTTGTTGTCGGTATCGGTATCGGTATCGGCGATACAAGCCCTGTATTTACTTGGTATCAGATCGATACCAAAATTCCCAGTATCCCCCACCCCTAGTGAATATGGAGCAGTGTCAGCATGCGCACGGATTACACCAGAGAAAGAAAGCTGCACAGTTTCAGCTCTGTATCCAACGGTAGCATGAGACTGATCTGTGGATGCATGAGAGTCCCAGTGGTGATCGATTTAGAGAAGACGATGATGATGTGCAACACTTCTAATATTCAGACGCACATTTGAGTTTGTGTTACTCTCCCTGCTGTCAAATAAACTCCCTATGCTAAAGCTTTTTTTTTTTATCCATCGAGTCAAGTCTTTCAAAAAAGTAATATGTCACATTAGAAAAAGAAATAGCTGGAGATCACTTTTAATGGGCTTGTTTTATCGACCTGGTTTCTTATTTCTGTGTAGAAAAATCTGGCAGTGCTGGTTTTGACCACTTTGACATTAATCTATGCTTGTTTTGCCTACAATTACAAAGTCAGTGTGAATTTATACTTATTTATTGAACAATCAGAAGCTTTTGAAGTTGCCAAACCATAAAAAATAATCACATTTCAAACAAAGTTGTTAAAAGTGTATTTGTATATCTATACTGAGGGAATAGGATGTTTTTAATATGAGCCTGGTCACCTTAAATGGGCATCATAAGAGGCAACTGCATTTTATACAGTTTCTCCCACCATTTATGAAGAAGGGAGGGGCACTCGTATAAATAAACTACATAAACAAAATAAATCATTTGTGTGTAAATTGTGTTTTAGAAGAGCAACAGATTTACTATTACTTAAACATTTCAAAAGGTTGTTTAAAGATTTAAAGCTTTTCCTCAAGAATTAATGTAAGCTTCTGCTCAAATGGACCCCGTTATGTATTAATTACATGAGGCGGATAAATGAGGTCATGTTAAATGTTTGGCTCTCACTGATTCAGGGAAGCATCTGAGGTGAAGTACCATCAACAGCTCTGGCATGTCTTAGCTAAAAAGCTGCAAGTGATGAAGACATGTGGTTGTGATGAAGGCAGAAAGCAGGAGCAGGGGCAGGGAGGTGTCTCTGTGCACTCGATGCATCCTGGAACAGCGCCACCATTTTGAAACAAACTCTACTTCCTGTGAGAATAGCCTGGTGCAGCGTTGCTTTAGAAACATGAACATGAGTTAGCATTTAGCACGTCCTGATTCCCTGCCCCTCAGAGTAAATGGGACATAGAACATCAGTGTTGGATAAATGTCTGTAACAGTGGCGGCTGCTGGTCAGTCAAGGAGGGGAAGCTCATTTTTTCCGGCCTACATCATAAATTTGTTTATTTTTTAAATGTAAATTATACCCTCCGTTCCTTTTCAAGAAAATGATCTGCAACCCCGTCGTACCAACTAGGTGTCTTTTCCAGGGATTTTACCAGAGTTCTCTCAATGGCCAGCCGAGCTAGACTGCCTTGGCCCATTGTGTTGTGAGTGTCTTCCCCTTCTGCGTCAACACACCGCTGCATTCATCCACCAACCAAAGCAGTACAGCAGGTCTTTTTGAGACAGTTGTCTCAGAACCTCTGTTGTTCTTGTCTTACCTTAACCTTTGACTCAAAATGTGTTCCTCTGTGCACAGATTTGATCCTTGGAAAAAGGAAACGGGGCAAGGTCAAGTGAATAGAAAGAGTTATAAAGAACTGTAATTTGTTTTTTAAACAGAAATCGCTTTACCAAGAGCACAGTGTGAGCTGGCGTGTGAAGAATGAGACCCTATTCCAGGGATCATCAACTACAATTGTACATGGGCCAGTTTTTCTCTTGGTATATGCTTTGGGGGTTAGATTTCAAGAAACCAGTAATAATTAACACAATAATACACAAACATACATATAAGGTCCAGTTATTCAAAGGTCCAAATATTATTCATTATCCGTCCCATTTCTCGGTCCTGAAGCAGCCACATGGGGTTTCCATTGTGGATATTTAATAACAAAAAAATACTTAACAATTTTTTTTTACCCTGCACATGTTCTCATTTTGCAAACACTAAAGATCACAAAGGCCAAAAAAAAAAAAGAAAACAGAGAAGAAGACAAAGTCTGTGAAAAAAAAACAAAAATTCTGAGATTAAAAATTAGAACTATGAGGAAAAAAAGCCAGAACTCTAAAATTAAAGTATGAATCGTGTGGAGAAAAGCTAAAAGTCAGAGAATTAAATCAAACTTTACTTGAGAATTCTTACTTTAATTTTAGAATATGTTTTTTTTTTAATCTTGACTTTTGTAGTCATAAAAAGTTTCATCTTAAAAAACATTTATATTTATTTGCAGTGGCCCTGTTTTTTTTTTACAGTATGTCAGGGGGCCAGATGGAAAGATTTAAGGGGCCTGATGTGGCCCCTGGGCCACCAGTTGGTAATCGCTCCCCTATTCGAACCCACTCCTCTAAAATGACCCAGAAAATGCCCAAGAAAACATCAACATGGTCTCACGTTTCATTACATGTAATCATTCTCTCAAAACTCCTTTGGCTTGTTCCAAAATTTGCTTTTGTTTTTCCTATTGATCAGGAGGCAGAAGTTTCAGGACACCTTGGGAACAAAGTTTTGTCACGTTCAGATTTAGAGCAAAACTTGCTGAATTGTCTCTTTATCAGTAGAGACCATCTGTGGGAGTTGCAAATCATTTCCAGCTATTTGTTGAATTTATCAAATGTTTTCCCAAATTTTTTGATGTGCATGGGCGCTCAGGACTCTCATACTTCTGCTTTCACGAAATATTTTGTGACATTCAAACATAAGTAACTTTAGCTGGGTTCTTCCAAGGACAAAAAATATTGTGTAGTCAGGAAGATACAGCCTATTTTTAGGGGTTTTATCCCACCAATCCCCCAACAGTGGAAAAAATACAGGACAAAAACTATTTAGAAAAACTATCTACAAACATAAGCAATGGGATCAAACTGAAATGGGTTCCTC
This sequence comes from Scarus forsteni, assembly GCA_036419115.1. Taxonomy (NCBI): domain Eukaryota; kingdom Metazoa; phylum Chordata; class Actinopteri; order Labriformes; family Labridae; genus Scarus; species Scarus forsteni. The sequence continues at coordinate 1,877,204 of JAZDUH010000152.1, forward strand.
AGACATCCCAAACTACAACTGAAAAACTAGCAAAAACACAGACAACATCCAAAACAAAAACATTCACAATCAAAAATTTCCTCCATTCTCCAATTGAGAAAATGAGCCTTTGTTTTTCATATGAAGAACTTCATTGCAGCCAAGCCACCAGACCCTTTTCTATGTTCACACGTTGACCCTTGACCTGAGTGTTGATGGTCATGTGCAGTCCCACCTGAGCTGTGTGAGGTGTCGCTGCCCTCTGAGCCGTGTGGACAGACAGACAGAGAGAGTGATGACAAAGTGTGTGTGAGTGTGTGTGTGTGTGGGGGGGGGGGCAAGACGACTGCGAGGCACATCACTGAGGATCTCTGTTATTATCCCCAATCCAGCCAGCAGTCTGGACACGCTGCGCCACAACAAAGAAAGCGCCAATCTCTTGTGACATGCCGCACGGCCTGCTGCCCCCCGGCCATCTTTTAGCTGCTCCGTCCGGGCTAAAAATAGCCCTGGTTAGCGTGGGCTAACAGACTCAGAGGGGCGGAGAGGTTTGTGCGGTGTGCCAGGAGATGTTTTATGAGGTTACATGATAATGTGTTTCCTTAAATGGCCTCCTGGAATCCTAAAGTTGATAAGACCTGGGTTTAGGATCTGAGGCAAGCTCTATATCAGTGTCTGTTCTGTGTATTTGTGAAATATATGACGGAGTAATGATGAAAATTTATGTTTCATGCAAGGCAAGCCTTCAGGTACACTGGTATTTTAGCCAGATACACAGGTATGACATCAAGACCATGACACTAGTTTAGGAAAGTTTTTATCAGGTAAGACTATGAGATTTATAATTAGGAGGTTGTGTTTTTGATGGTATTGACTGATTGTGAACAGGATTAATGAAAAAGTTCTCGATGGATCTTGATGATATTCTCAGGGAATATTAGTCATGGCACATGGAGTAAGTAAATGGTTTTGATGTGATCCAATCCGGTTGTGGATCCAGGACTATTTGAAGTAGGGTATGTTCTCATTTGGCCAATAACAATAAATTCTCAACAGATTTTGATAAAATATTCAGATATTGTTGGTCAAAGCACAGGGCATAGCAACATGCCTGTGCTTTGCAACAACATAGCAACATAGCAACATTAGCATTTTTCCACATTTTTGACAATAACTTGTTTAACGGTTTTGGAAATCAACTTCAACTTCACTGTATTAGAATCCCTTAAAGGGCGATTTGATGTGGTGCACTGCAGATAATAAAAAAAATATATTTATGAGGACCCAAAAAGCAATCGGAAACAGTTAAGCGCAAAAACGGTATAATTTATTAAAAGAGGGGAGTCAGGGAAAATGGTGAGACGATGATGGGAAGCTGGAGGAGTAGGAGAACCAGAGTGTGGCTGTGAGTGGCTGGGCGTGCAGAGACACTGTAAGAGAGAGAAGAGGAGAGGCACAAATTCAGCTCAATGCCAAACAGAAGGTCCATCAATCATGACAAAAACAATATGAGATCTCAAAACTACTTGAAATGGTCAACAATACCACAGGAAGGTGCAGGAATCATCTGGCACTGTGAGGAGACTTCCGGAGGCTTAAATAGATGCAGTTGATGAGAAGATCTCAAACAGGGGAACTGCAGGAGGGAGCTGCTGCAGCCGGTCCCCTCCATCCCCCCTGTGAGGGTTAACAAGTACTTAATATGTTTTAAAAACTCGAAATATCACAGCACCCTCATTGCACTGTTGTTTGTTGAAAACTGAAAAAAAAGGAATTAATCCAAATTTTTTACTTCTTCTTTTTTGTTTTGGTCTCATAATCAATCAAACTTTGGAGTTTCACAGCAGATTTCATTTGTTTAACTTTATTTCCATTCAAGTCTTTTATCAGATTTTGGTAACAGAAAGTGAGACAGCTCTTTAGCTTTGTATTACTTAAAACAGAAAACATGAGAGAGTGAGTGTGTGTGCTTGTAGTGGGATTTGTGAACACTGACAGTTTCCTACTGATCAGTAACAGTTGCTCCTAAACGCCTCGCTGCTTCTTAAACAGATGGGACCAGACTACATCCCCACTCAAACAACGCACACACACAGACACACACACACCCACACACTCACACACTTATGCCACATTTTCATGTATACACATGTACAGACCTGAGCACAGTGTCGGAGTGTACGTGTCCTCGAGGCTTCATGTTCCAGCAGTGGCGTCTCCTGTAAAGTCTGCAGGACGAGGAGCTTGGGGTCAGCTGCTCCTGCTGACAATTATATAACCACAGAGGGAACAGGATGAATGGACGAGTGATGAGGGGTGAACTCACAGCACTGAGGCTGCAGAACAAAAAAACAGTCTGTGAATAATGTTTCTGAGTGCTGTTCTTAAAATTAAAAAAAAAGATTTTTCTACCATGGACCTTGTGAAAAGTCTGTTTTAGAAACATTATATTTGTGGATTTATAAATTATTAGAAATTATACACTACTAAATCTGGGATTTAGAGATTCTGAAAAACAACTCTCGTATTATTACACTTTCATTTATACCATTTGCTAGAGTCACAACTTCCTGTCAGTCTATTGACCAATCAGATGCTCCCAGCTTCGACCAGTATTGTTTTTTTTAAGGTAGTGTCTGATCAGGAGCCCCCACAGGTTAACACAAGAAAATATAGTTATCTGTCATTTCCTAAAAGAAAATAAAGACTATGAGTAAAATGTAGTGTAGTTCTTTGGAACATTTGAGCCTGAAATTGATTCAAAAAGTGGCACAAATGACCACATGAATAAAAACATCTAGAGGATGTAATTATGTAAATTATTTTTGCTCCAAGTTTCTTTGCATAACTCATTTTTAACTCTCTCATAGCCTAAGATTGACAGAAGCATATTAAGATGTGAAAATACTTCCTTATGATTAAATCGATTGTAATTATTTTCCAATTCAATTTTTTGTTTTGTGTCATTTATTAAACAACTTTTAAAGCATCAGTCTGACATCATATCATAAATATCCTGATAGCTCAGGTTACTCTGAATAAGAGGATGCCATTAACTAAGAAGTTCTCTTTTCTCTATGGCAAGCACCGATGACATAACAAAGAAAATCCAGAAGTGAGTGTTGTGCAAGTTCAATGGATAGAAACCTGAAGTCATGAAAATACAATTGTTGAGAGAAATCAAACATTTTTTATGAAAGCATGCTTAGCTCTGTTGTTGATTGGATAAGTGAGCTAAAGCTGGGGTCACATGACGACTTTAACAGTCTTACAGATCTTGAAGAGAGAAGGAGTTCACACAAATGGACTGGTTCCTGCAGATTCTGAGCTCACTAAAAAAAAAAAAAAAAAAAAAAAAAGAGTCCTTTAGAGCAGGAAAAGGTGGAAGCTATGAGCCTGATGCTGCGACCCAGTTGTAGACACTGGAAAGTTGGGATTTCCGAGTTCGGTGTGTGAAATTTCATCTGGAATGCTCACAAGGTTTGAATTTTATAGTGGGAAGTTGGGGGATCCTCACCAACCCCGAGATGACCAGATGATCAAAGATGGCTGCCCATCTACTCAACAGTTTTAAGCTTATCAGCACTCGAACTCGTGTTCGTCACACTAAATCAGCCATATACATAGGATTGTTCAATGTTTATGGAAATGCTGTTTTTGTGTTATTTACATTCTTCATGTGGTATGTGTGAACCACAACACAGGAGGTGCTAACGACAGCCAACAATAGCCTGTTAGATTCATATTTTTTTGTAACTGGAATACTGATAGCTTGGACATGACGTTGAGATGAGATTAGCATAGATGCTAGCAGCTTCATTCGCAGATTTATTAAATCTGGACTGCATTCCTTTACTAAGAGAAAACAAATATCAACACAACAAACTTCTCTCTAAAGAAAATATATTTTTCTTCAATCCTGACATTTTTTTTTTGTTTTTTACCAAAAATCTGTTTTACAAAGTGGCTCATGTTCTGTCGTTTACATGGTGGCTGTCTGACATGCTGTTAAGAGTTCCTACCTTCCCTAAACACTATCTGTGGGCTCTTTCCCTGATGGACTAGTGAAATATGAATGGTCCATCTGCTGTGTAGGTTTAAAGCCAATTGAATGCATCAAAATCTCAAGCAAACTGTCCAGAGGGAAACAGTTTAAATGGTACCAAACATACCAGTCGGTGGCAGTAATGCATAAATGTGTTGTTTTGCTGCTGAACTTGTATCTCTCTCTTTTTCTTTTGCTGTTCGCAGTTGGGTCTGTAATCAGATCACACTGCCAGACGTTTTCCAGATTTAGCTTTAGAATTTCAAACGCTTGATTATCTGCGACTGAAGTCAAGTCAAGTCTGTCTCCCTCCAACACTAACAGATTTTTGTGCCAACTAGTCATGCAGACTGTCCCAACTGGTGCAAATTTACCCAACTGGGACTCATGGATTAAATCTGGAGAAAGAATGTTGTCGGGTGTCCTCAGCTTCAGTTCAAGGAGTTTGTTGAGTCCTGTCTGTATCAGAGTTTGGAACCGAATCTTTAAACAGTTAGATAATGTCAGAGATATTCTCATTCAAAACACCGAAACAAGATCAGAAGTCAATTCTTTTATTATTGTTCTTGTTATAACAACAGCAGAGGTGAGACAGCTGTGTGAAACACTCTGTGACAATCCAGCAAAATATTCCCATTTTTAATACTCACACCAACCCAGAACTATAAAACAAGATCAAAACAAGAACAGAGCAGTAAAAACTAAAGCCTGATAAAAAATAACATGTGAGTTAAAGAGGGAAATAAGAGAATAAGTCATTTATCTGGCAGTGGCACAAATGAATAACTATGTTGGGAAGACAGTAAGAGATGTGCCCAGATGACGAAAGCAGAAAGAGGAGACATTGTGAGTATAGTGTCCTCAGTGAAGCTCTGCTCCAACGTTTTACTCATTCAGAATGACTCAGGAACACAGATGAAGCTTAATTATTACAATTAATTCCAGCACAAGCTGCACAGTGAGAACTTAATATCAGTTTCCCTTTTTTAAACCTGCTCCATTGAGATATGTAACTGCTGGGATTTACTGACAGAAGATCAAAATGTTTCCAATCCTTTCACTAACATGAGCACTGTCAGGCACCACCACCCAAAAGAACACATGGAGCATGTGCATTAAAACATGTATGATGTTAGCAAACACTGGCATCTGCTGCTCTGTGTCCTCTTGTTGGTCATAAAGGAGCAGAAGATTTTGCAATAAAAGCCAGAACAAGCTCAGTAGCTTCAGCAGCACGAATGTGGTGCCATAGTCTGGCATTGTTTTTGTTGTTGTCAAGGTTCAGGCTTGTCTTTTAAAGGAGAGGTGGGGCTTTGACGTTATTGTTTCTGAAAATATCCATATTGACCGAACACATGGGGCCAGGTTCACAAAGAATGGATTGCTCCTGCTAATAGTAGTGCCATCATTTGTGCAGAAAAGTTTGGAATCTGAACGCACTGCACCTCTGATTGCAAAAGAAATGCAGAAAATACAACTCAAATGACCAAAATGTGGTCGCGAGGGTCATAGGGGCTTTTAACTGACTGTGTTTAGACAGATTGTTCATGTTTACTGAAAAATAGTGGAATGGTCCCAGAGACGAACACAGTTGGCTATATTACAGTCATCCTTGATGTCATCTAGTAGCACAAGGATCATGCAGGCTGGCAACCGCTTTCTGCAATTTTCATTGTCACTTAAATCAAAAAGTGAAACTGTCTCTGCTAAATCCACTTTCGTGGGCGCCTGCCATCTCGCCTGCCATGGTGCCTTCGCCTGGCTACAATGACTACTGCCATGATTACCGGAGAGTCTTGGCATGACAGCCCTTATATAGGCTCTGCTCTACAGTTACCACCAACTCAGTGCAAGAGGGAGAAAGACACGATTTAATGCCGTTAAATAGCACCACTTTACTGGCTGTGGCAATTAGCACTGCTCTTTGTGGATTGGGGGTATTTGTACTGAAGCTTATTTGCATCAGAAAGGGGGAATTTTGCACTGAATTTATGAATATTCACTAATTTACGTGCATGCAAATTGGACCGGTGCAGCTAGGAGTGTCACTGCAGTTTGGGTTCAGTTTGCGTGGATTTCACCCTTTGAATATGCTCTGTGGATTGAATGTTGTTATTTTCTGTTATTTACACAGGTTTAGCAGTCGCAAAAGCAGTGCAATCCTTTTGAGGACCTGGCCAATGGAAACACAGGGACAGCCTTTGAGATTTATTCACTCTAGGACCAGTTTCCAAAATGCACGTTTTCTGGCACCCAATACTTCATGACTAAAAACTTGTCCCTCCTCTCTTTGTGGACAGCCCCTCAGTCTTTTGTGACTCTAGCTGACATAATTACTTTTTTCATTAATTAATGTAATTTGGAAGCACTGTTGTCTATTGCTGATTTTTAGACATTAAAAAAAGGGAAAGTTATAACGAATGACTTTGATTGTATGTCCAATAAGATTCTTGCTATGAGGATGCCTATTGCGTTGGTTCTTGTAAGTCAGTTGGTATCCATAGCCGGGAATGGCCACCATCTGTATCTGGGGCTTGTCATCATTGTATTTCCATGCTTGTTCACTGGAATTGTACATCAAGTTTATTTTCAGCTGGGGCCACAACCATGCGTCTGTTTCTGCCATGCACAATGACCAAAACCAGAAAAAAACAAACACCCAGAGTTTCTGGAATTTCAAAATATATCATAAGTAGGTGAAAACTTATCAATACAGAAAGTAAATTGACCTTGAGCATGTAATTATATCAATCAATCACTCTAGTGTTGCAGGAATCAGTCCAAAAATGTAGAAATGAGTCAGCATTTAGCACTCCTGGTTTGCAAGCCCAAAACTATGAGGGGTTTTGATACTGGTTTTAGAAAAATGCCTGAAGTAAGGTTCATGACAAACACGCGCACACAAGATTTTAGTGTAACTTAAAATAAAAAAAAAATGCATCTGATGTTGCTTGCTTTGGAATCTTAAAGTAGTGTTGCTTATTTTTAAATAAAAAGACTCAAACAGGGAGCATGTTCATGTTACTTAAGAAGCATGGGAAATGGTTGAGGGTTGAAAATAGGAAAGACACCTGTACTACATGCCAAAACACTTTACAAAAGGCATATGACAGGGCCTTTTCTGTTCTATACAAACCTATTGGCTTTACTGCCTTCAAAATTCACATTTAGAGCACCTTTGGATATGATTTATGTTGAAAGAAATAACAATATATTAAGCTGGTGTCTACCACAGACCTAATTTTGGATATCCAACCAAAGACTTGTTCAAAAATCCCAGGCCTTGAGACATTGATTTTGGAATTGTTAAATTTTCATTACTTAAGAGCTCTCTTTGCCAGGTTGAATCTTTACGAGTCTGTTTGCAGTGCCTCCAACATGTTTTTCAAAGCACAACAAAAATGTTAAAAGGTTTAAATAAAATGATCAATATTCCTCAGTTTCCATCTTTGCGTTCATTTGTGCCTTCAGTAAGAAACAAACATCCCAGACTCTGATTTCTGTCCCGTCAGAGGGTCCCATGTGAAGTCAGAGCAGGTGAGCAGAAAGGTGTGTGACTGTTGTGCTATGTGTTTGCTGTATTGATGACAGTCTGTTGAGGGTCTCCCAGCTCTGTGTGGTGGTCCTGGTTTGTGCAGCAGACCTCCTGTAGGACAGAGTCTGAGTCCTGCTGAGTGTAAAGAGGAAGCCTGAGATAGATGCAGCATGCAGGGCATTTCCTGGGGGGACGATGGTCATATGACATCAGAAGAACTGAAACAACCAGTGAGTGGGAGATAACACGACATGAAGAAACAGAATGTAATGAGTCTTTTCTCAGTGTGGGCTCAGAGATGAGGGGCGTGGATTCATCATATCACATGGTGGCCATTTTTGTTTGACGTGATGCTCAGGAGAGAAATTCTAAAGTTTTATATCTGTAACCTGATGTTTTTATCACAGCAACCATGGCGACTGAGCTGACATGAGAAGAATTTTAGGTGAAAGACTGCTGCAAGTGAGACTTTACTCTGGTTTTGTAAACTGCCTGGCCAAAGAATGATAATAAAAAAGGAAAAAAGGTCAAACAATATTTCACTGGACTGCCTTTGGCTTTGATTACAGCACACATCCACTATGACATTGTTTCAGTAAGCTCCTGCAATGTCACATATTTACCTCCATTCAGTGTTGCATTCATTTTTTTTTTTTTTACCAAGATCCTGTGTTGATGATGGAGAGTCTGACCACTGTGCAGAGCCTTCTCCAGCACATCCCAAATATTCCCAATGGGGTTAAGGTCTGGACTCTGTGGTGGCCAATCCATGTGTGAAAAAGATGCCTCATGCTCCCTGAATCACTCTTTCACAATTTAAGCCCCATGAATTCTGGCACTGCGTCTTGGAAAATGTCTGTGCCATTAGGGAAGAGAAAATCCATGATGGAATAGCCTGGTCATTCAGTATCTTTAGGGAGTCAGCTGAGCTCATTCTTTGGGCCATAATGTTGCTGAACCTCAACCTGACCAACTGCAGCCCCAGATCACAGCACTGCCCCCACAGGCTTGGACAACGGGCACTAGGCATGATGGGTGCATCACTTCACCTGCCTCTCTTCTTACCCTGATGCTCCTATCACCCTGGAACAGGGTCAGTCCGGACTCATCAGACCACATGACCTTCTTCCAGTCCTCCAGAGTCCACAGCAAACTGAAACTTTTTTCTGGTTTTGCCTTACTGATTAGTGGTTTTCTTAAGGCTACACAGCTGTTCAGTTCCAATCCCTTGAGTTCCCTTCACATTGTGCGTGTGGACATGCTCTTACTTTCACTATTAAACATACCCCTGAGTTGTAACATACCCTTACTGTTGTTTTACACAGATTTGATTTGGTCAAAAGTTTAAGTGATTGGCCATTCAACGATGTTTCAGGATTTTTTTCTGACCACATTTCTTCCTCTAAGACGATGATTCCCCACTATCCTCCCAGTTTTTAATAATGCGTTGGACAGTTCTTAACCTAATTTTAGTAGTTTTTACAATCTCCTTGGATGTTTTCTCTGCTTGATGCATGCCAATGATTTGACCCTTCTTAAACAGACTAACATCTTTTCCACGACCACAGGATGTGTCTTTTGACGTGGTTGCTTAAGATATGAGTAGCTACTCGCTGGATCAGCTGGAGTTCAACAACTTGTTTCCAGCAGAACGATAAATTACCCATGTAGTAACTGTCTAATAGGAGGCGAATACCTATTTTATTAGTTAAATCCAGGTGGCAACTTTTTTTTTGGTTTCTTAATCATGTTTCTTTGCTGCTGTGGACTGCTCTTATTTTCTGGTTGCTGTTTGTTCTGTCACTGAAGCTTCCTGTGTTACTTCCCCAAGTTTGATGTATTGTGCCAGAATTAGCATTAAGCTAATTTACATCACTGTCCTTTGGCACATGCTTCTCAATCCATTAAATCCATTTTTATACTTCATAGGCTATACTGTTCATGTCTTAAGGTACATATCATTGTAATAAGTTTCCAAATATGGAGAACATGCACACCCATAACAAAAGAGCCCCTACCAAGACTCACTCATCAACAGCTTAAGTCGATACTCATTCAGCTTGTGATCTCACAGAGTCAAACACTTAACTAATACAATGGACAAATAGTGAGATTTTAGCTACCTTGAGTGACTTTAGTGTGGCTCTTCTGTTGTTGATGCTGTTTGAACAGGTGTTGTTAACTCAACTCACAGCATGCTTTGTGTTAACTATTGTTGCTGTACCCCTGTTTGGATATTTTTCCATGTGACAAACAACACAGCACTTGCTTTGCTGTTTTTTTGTGTGTTTTTTTTCTACATATCTTTGCAAATATTAGAAATATTTGATATTTGATGCGCCCACTTCCAATTAAGTCAGGACAATATTAAGTTTAATACACCACAAAGACAAGATGTTATATTTTCAAGCTGATACACTTTGTTGTTTTTGGTAAATATTCACTCATTTTGAATCACATCCCTGCAACATGTTCCCAAAAAGCTGGGACAGGGGCAACAATATACTGGGAGAGTTGAGGACTGCTTAAAAACACCTGTTTGGAACGTGCCACATGTGAACAGGTTAATTGGAAACAGGTGAGTGTCATGATTGGATATAAAAGAAACCCCTCTAAAAACCTCATTTGTTCACAAGTAAGGATGGGCGAGATTCAGTTAAAGAACAAGCTTTCTCAGCATACAGTTGGAAAGAGTTTCAGGATTTGATCTTCTGAAGTCCATAACAATATCAAAAGTTCCAGAAAGTCCAGAGAAATGTCTTCACGAAAGCAGCAAGTCCAAAATCCAACACTGAATGCCTGTGATCGTGGATTCCTCAGGCGGCACTGCATTTTAAACTGACATCGTTCTGGAAAGGATAGCACTAGTTCCTAAGCACTTATTTAGTTAAAGGAAAAGGCATTACATTCAAAACAAGTGAATATTTGCAAATAAACATTAAAGTTTATCAGTATATTATCTTTGGAGAGTATTCAGTTTCATAGAAGTTTGAATTTTATTCGAAGTGGAGTTTTTATTTACAATTTCAAGTAGAGGAAGCCCCTGTCATCTTTTGAGCTAACCAGGGAGGGCTAAAATATCATTAATCACATCTCCAAATCACTTAAGATGATCTTTAGGACCACCAGATAACCTGGCTATTGATAACTCTGAGGGTCAAAGGGCAGGCCTATTATCTTGGCTTATGTACCTTGACGTTGAATCATCATGATCCACTATAGTCCACTTGGAGTCTGTCTTTGTGTTTCATTGTTTGTCTGTTAGTAAGGTTAAACAAAAACTACTGGATGGATTTACATGAAAATTTTACCAGAGGTGTGGTTTCATCCAAGGAAAAAGCCACTACAGTTCTCTGGTGATCCGCATATTCAAAATAATTACATAAATTTATAGGACAATATATATATATATATAATATAATAATAATATACAATATACCTCTATCATCAAGGTCAATTTCATCTGGAGCTGATCCAGACTAATGTCACAAAACACAAAGTTTATGACGACAAATCCCATTCAATTCTAGTTGGCTGCTGTAAAGGCTCTTCCCCCTCTAGGTCATTATGGGAATTGTAGTTAATTTGTAAACTGACTTCAATGATTTTCAAGCCTATGTCACTACATTACCAAGCTTCCCTTGCGATGCCAGCGGAGGAGTTCTCCACATGGACAGACATGAGCAGAGTTTTAGCCATCATGTCAGAGCGTATGGTGATCCAGAACTGTGTCTTGGTCTGTGCTCTCCGAGTGCTTCTCTAGTTTTTACTGTATTTATTACAATATATTGATTAAAGTAAACAAACAGTTCATGATATTTTGTAGACACAACTTTGTTTATAAAGTTTCAGACCTTGGAAACAGAGGTTAAACTTAGCCTGAGCATGACGTCAAAGAAACTTGGCTGCCATGAGAATATGATGAATCATTTATAAAGACCAGTGCAGTCCACATTTTTCATGATTTCACGATGAAACAGGTTTCACTACTCCACAGCTAACACAGATGTGTCATGATTGGGATGATGATGTCTGCACAAGCTTTTTTTTTTTCTTTTTAACCCTGTTTCCATAGAAACACGTCAAATTATTTTTTTCCCAGACACTTGTCATATACAAAGAGGAGTTGAAAACTGACTTGAAAAAGACATAAAAATCACGCTGTGGCTGTACAAAATCTTTTTTTTTCCATGTGCATCTTTTCTTTTATCATATTTATTTAGTTTAATAGAAGTAGCACCTGTGTGCTTGTTCATATGCACTTGATAATGACACTTTAAAGGTGGAAACAGTCCACTCAATAAAAATATGTTTAGTTTTATAGAATACTCCGACTGTAGGCATTTTTATCATCATAAATACTCTTTGTTTTATCCTTCTTAAATAAAACCTTATGTCTAATCCCAGAGTTTGGTAAAGCTGATGGTCCTATATGCTCTGTCAGGATGTTCCTTGTCTAAAAGACAGAGAAAACACCACAGTCCCTTTTTTAACAAACTGCTGGGCCTCCAAGACCACATCCAAGTCCAGATTTAGGTTTAACCTGAAGAACAAGGAAGAAGAGGAGGAGGGAGGGAAGGAGAGGACTTAGAGGAGGACAGAAGGTTTTGCTCTCAATGGAAACGATGGACTGCAAATCTCGGATCCTTGGAGTCACGGATTTCAATCTGAAGAAGAGACAGGAAGGACGGAGAGGTGTTGTCAGGACAGTTTCAGAAAAAGCATGTTAAAAATACTTTGTCTTAAGAGGAATGTAACAAGGAGAGGAGGGTTACACAGAAAGGAAAGAACCCAAACTACTCATGATTTGTTTTGTCAACATCAAAAGTGATGTTAATTTAGCATGGAGGTCTGTTTTTAAATCTACTTTCAAGAAAAACTGCTGTTTCTAACATTTTATGCACATCAGCTTCATTCATAAGGGCGATTCATCACTCATTAAACTCATTTTTATTTGACTGTATCAATGACAACATAAACAGTAAAGGGGGGTAAGGGCAAAGGCTTGGGTACCATAAAACCTGTATGATTCTTGAACTGGTCTATATTCACATCTTATTTTCAGCGGCTTGGTTCAGTTCAACAGGGATGTTATTTCATTTTTCTCTTTGTTTGGTTTACCAAGAGAAGCCTGTCAGATGTTACATAATCTGGCCTCCTGTCACTAACTGGGGCTGTTGCTGCGATCTAATCATCTAAACAATTATTGCATTATTAGCAAACAGCAAAAGCCAAAACCAGCTTTGGGTAATAACACTGTCACCTCAAAGCAGTTTTAAAGTATTCTGTTCAATAAAACAAAGATAAAGTTGCATCTAGGCGGCATCCCATGGTCCTGCACACTGATTCTTCGACCTAAACCTGTAGGACCAGAGGCTAGCAGTGCCATCAACGCTAACATTAGCTGCACTCTGCTTGTTATTGCCAATAAACACTGAGTATTTCCCTCCCCTTTTGCCTTTTGGAGTGCTTTTGACTTAAAACTTTAGCCCACTTGGAGCGAACTGAAGGATTTTGGGTCTTTGTTCAAGATCTTTTTTTTTTTTAATTGATAAACCAAATGTAACAACTGGCTTTGAAAGAAGACAGTACATAACCTAATTTTTTTTTTCTTATTGTGTTTTCGCAGAAGTTATTTGAATGTGTTACAGTTAAACTGTCCTGCTTTATTACTTTATCATTTGAAATCCTACAGAAAACTTCAAATTTACCCTTAAAGGTAAAATAAAATATTTTAATACTGACATTATTTGGTGTGGTAGGAAAGTTAAAACATTTTGTTGCTGTAAACAAATGTTGGACGACATCACGAAGATCACACATAAGTTTAAAAAAATATAAATTTTAACAAATTCATTAAAACTTTTCCATCACCCTCACACTGTTTCCAATTCTGGGTGAGGTGAATGTCATTCCAACCCTCACCTGTGCTCATGAGATCTGAGAAATAATGAGATTGCAGATACAAACAAGCCAAGATAAAGTGAAGAGCTCAGATATCAAGAGGGAGGGAGGGTGGTTTAGGCATCTAATCAGGACGCCCCCTGGTCACCTTCCTGTGGAGGTTTTCCTGGCACGCCCAACTGAGAGGAGACTCTGGGGCAGACCCAGAATCTGCTGGTGGGACTAAACATCCCATCTGGCTTGGATTTTTTTTTTGGGATCCCCCAGGAGAAGGTGGAAATTATGACAGGGGAGAGAGCTCGTCTTGTTTGACCTGCTTGGCGAGTTGCCCTCGCGCCGGCCCTGGATAAGCGATGGAAGATAGAGATGGATGGATGACCCTCATATTGTTGTTTTGTCTTTGGTCTTTCAGGTAGGGCACATTTTAAAAAGAATCAATTTCATTTCATAACAGTTAAATTTAGTCTAAAAGTGAGTCATTTTCAATTGTTTCAAGTGGGAACGAGACCAGCCACATCACATTTGGTCCATCCTAGTTACAGTTGCCAAGGAGGATGACTAAGGGTCAGTTACCAAAGATCAACTACAGCCTCCATCTCATCCAGATAATAAGACTCACACATTCATGCATCTTCTTTGGGGGGTGGCACAAATACACTAAAACAACAGATAAACATGTTCAATAAGTGAGTCCAGCTCTTGTTTGCCTCTGAAGCCCATAAACATAATGATCTGTGATTTTGCTCAGTCGTCTCCACACCCCCTCTGCCTCCTGCTGCTCTGCTCCGTCTGGCTGCAGATTGAAGTGAGAAACGACAGGACGGCTCTGACATATGAGTCAGTGTGAGGCAGCGAGATGTGGAAAATGAAAAGGACCAAAACAAACATAAATAAACGTACTAATGCAATAAGCTGGAAAGGTCACACTCTAACACATATTTTATCACATTTCCTCTTCGGTTATACAACTCACTCTGTCTGTGCAGGATTACCACAGAGAGCTTCAGCTCTGCTCTGTTAAGAACAAACAGATATGGACATTTTTCTTTTCATTTTGGGATGATTTTTTTAGTTTGAAAGGAAATTTTGATTGAAATACATAAAGGATGAAAACAGGACTGTAAAATTATTTCACATCTGCTTTAAGCCACATTTGACTCAGTTGTGCTGCCTGATATATCACTAGTGATGTTATAAAACAATGGTAGAGCTGGTGTGTTGATCCAAAGTTGTCCCAAAGCAACAAGATGTTTTTTCCTTCCTCTTTTTAAGCTACCTCTTTTTATAATCGATCAATCAATCAATCAAACTTTATTTATATAGCACTTTCCCTACAACGTACGTAACTCAAAGTGGGATCCTTTAGTTGCTGTTTATAAAAAAGCCAAATGTACTAAATGAGCTGAGAACTGAGTTCTTTCTTCTGTGCTGGTGCAAAAAATCGCAGGGTGGTCTTTCATTCACATTACTACACGACTGAGTCCCTCAGATGAGGAAAGACACCCCAGACCACCTCTGTTTGTAGTCTGGACTGCAGCTTTAACAGTTTTGTGACAGAACTTTTTATCTTTTTAAACAAATATGTTTGAGAACAAAGGCACAATTTATCAAAATCAGAATTTAATTGAAATCTATCCTGTTACAAATAAAACATATGCAAATTAAACATCAGAGGAAACTGAAGACAAAGACAACATAAGAAGGGATTAGAGGCAACCATCAGTTTGTAAAAACTGGTCAGTGTTTTTTGGACTGCATGCAGGGTTGTCATGCTTCAGACCTAGATCAACTTAAACCCCTTTCACACTTGCGCAGAAAACCCTGATATTATCTGGACATTATCTCGGCAAGCTGCGTGTGAATGCAAACAGCAAAATTTTTCACTGGGACTTTACCTGGATAATTTTCTCACACCCCTCAAGTGTTTTATCCATATAAAGTCCAAGCAGGCTCATGTCTGCAGAAAATTATCAGTAAATTCACTAAAGTGGGAGGGCTGATGACATCATCCTGTGTGACAGACGTGAAACAGGAAAAAGGAAACTTTACAGGATGGATGAAATCAACCACTTCTGATTTAAGGGGATAACACAAACTATAATGTGCATCTAGACATCGATGGTGTTGTTTCTACTGCACGTCATCAAAGTTCTGTTGATCATCTGCTCCAAAGCGATCACCACCGGGTCTCATACATCCAAAGAGCTACTGTTGGATATGGAGTTGTAACTCTGCACCTTTCTCTCTCCAGTGTAATCATCCTACATGCAGTGATGCTACTTCATTCACTCCTGTGTGCTTTAGTGCTCCTCCCAACTCCAACTATTGTACTTTTTAACATGTAACACTGAATTTAGGTCAAAAGTTGTGATATTACTGTTTGTCTGCTTCATTTTCTCCCACTGTAATTGACATTGTATGCCGCCTGTCGGTAACCCCCTCCCATCCAGCTGGGACTATTCCCTGCTGAGAGGAGTATGAACGGCCATGTCAGTGAATTACCCAGACAGGCTGCCTGGACATTATCCTGATAATATCAGGGCTGCATGTGTGAAAAGGGCTAAAGAGACTTAAGTCGTGGTAGACAAATAAAACATAATGCAGTCTTACTCCATCCATTCGGAGAGAGGATCCAAACTGGAGCTGTAAGGAGGAAACATTTTCAACATCATCACCTTGATCACTATCACTGTCTTTAGCACCTTTCAATGGGACCTTATAGGGACAATGGTGTTTGGAGTGTCACTCTTTTGTCAATCTACAGAAGGTTTAAGGTCATATATGTGCACTGGCAGACTTTGATGAATCAGTAATTGGTGATTTTGTTTTTTATCCTTTTCTTTGTTAATTTAAAACATATCGGTGAAGTTTTAACATCTGCATTTTGACCCCTGGAGAAGTGTCAACTTCCTGTTAGACCAATCAAATATCAGTTAGTGTCTGATGTTTTTGTCCACAACAGTTTTATATACATATACATAAACATCATACTAAATTGATGGATGTAAAAAAAAAACAATCTGTTTGCAAAAACCACTGCCAGATGAAAGTTTCAGTGTCAGTCTGCATCTCTTATTCTAATGTGCAACACTTCTGTAAAGCTACCCCAGCCCCTGTGCTCATAGAGCTTTTAGACGTCTCCTCTTTCTCCTCCAAAGAATCCTTAACAGGCTCAGATGGTTTTTCTTGTCCTACTGTTTAAACATTTCCTTTATCATGGGGGGTCCAGCTGCTGCTAACATCACATTAATGTTGGTGGCTTGTAATTAATGTGATTTTGGCGTCCTGTGTTTCTTTGATGCTGACACACACACACACACACACACACACACACAGACACTCATGGAGGCTGCAGGGTGTTTGCTGCACACACACTCCTCACTGAAAGTCTTTCCTCGACTTGACGTCTCCTCTCAGCTCGCAGTAGACCTCGGTCCTTTGGGAAAACATTCTACCTGAGGCTGTTTTATACAACATGCAACCACCTTTTTGTTTTTTTATTTCACTGATTCTTCCTCTTCTTCTGCACCTCAGCCTCCGCACAGCAGCTCTTTAGCCTTCAGCCACGTCGCCTGTGTGGACTTTATCACCTCTGCGCGCTCTCTAATGTGACCAAACATCATGTTTTCATGAGGACCAGAGCAGGATATCTGACCTGACACCAGGTAGGTCGACTCAGGGAAGCTGAACTCACTGAACAGGAATAGATTACTGTGAGGTTTGAGGTAAATAAAACTGGCAGAGACACGCCGAATTACTTACATCTGATGGACTGTGAGACGCCAAAAAATAAAGATTGGTGATAGTCTGATGGTTCAATAATGTCTCAAACTAGATAAACTTAAACTGGATTAAACAAAATAAAGAATATAAGAGCAGATTAATATGTATTATAAGGCCTGGAGATCCACCTAAGAGGACATGCACTCATTTATATTTTGCTGTGATAATGGCTGAATATAAAACTGTGAACTGTTGTAGCAAAGCATACTGATGAGGTAAAAAAGAGTGTAGTATGCAAAACAGGCAGACAATTTGCAGACAGTGTTTGTATTACAAACATTAGCCTTTCCATCCATCACAACAGGGGAGATGTTCAGAGTAAGGCCAAAGCACATTAAAACTCTGTCACTTTAGTATAAAGCTGTGTTCACAAAATAAATGAAAAAGTTAAAAATCTTGGTCACATTCCTTGCAAAACCAAAGTTTGCACATTTACTCATGTGTTCAAATGGTTCATATTAATTGCAATGAATTTTTGCCAGTAATGCCAAGGCCGCTTATTACAAGCTGGATTTCAGGACATTTTGACTTGATGAATTATAGAAACATATAATGTTTAAAGTCAGGGTGTGTTTCAGTGTTCATTTTGACAGTGTTTTATAGTTTTGTTTTAGTTGTACTATTTTGCCTAAAATATCTTTTATTGTTAATTGTTTTGATTTCAGTTAACTTTAGTTCAGTCAGTCAACTCACTTTTAAATTGTTTTATTGCAAATGCATGTTATAGGTTTGGCGCCCAGGCTCTGTTCTCATATCTCATGGAGGCATGGAGGAGTGATGAGCAAAACATATGAACACCCACGGAGCCTGCAGGTGGATGCTGGGGTGGTGGTGGGGGTAAAATAACACGTAGCAATTGCCTGGGCATTGCAAGGCAGAGGGAGAGATGGGTAAATAAATTCTCAGTTAAAATATACCGCCAATTGAGAGGTGGAGTGTGATTAGAGGATGGATGGGAGGAGTGCAACATGTGACACATGCATAGCAGAGCACATCGAGTTGTCTGCTTGAACTAGCTCGCAGGCTTTGCTCCATTTGATGAAATTTAACATTTTAGTCAAATTTACTGCGATTTTAGTCAACCAAAATTTGAAGTGTAAAGTGTAAGGCATTTTTTAAGTTTCCTTGAATTTCTGAAGTCATGTTTTACACTTGGATAAAAAAAATCTAATAACCCTTTATTGAATGCTAGGAAAGTTTGAATGTATAAATTTACAGAAAAAATATAACTTTGTGCGAAATGCAACAAACTTTATTTATTTTACCTGGCAGAGCATCTCAGTTACATATACCAGAACTGACAACAAACATTGAACCTGCTCTACATGAATATATCACTTCATAAAGAGAGCAGCTGTGAGTGGATCACTCCTCAATTCGGTCTCCATGAAGTTAAGGCAGTTGTGATTGATCCTAACTCATCCAGCCTTTACACACAACCAAAGTAGCTGTGATTGGATATTTTCCTAACTTTTCCCTACTTTCTACATGACCAGATTACTTCTAATTGGATTAAGTCTGTCAAATATTTTCATCCAGTTTTTATTTGTTGATGAAAATGTCAGTTAATTTAGTTTCAGTTTTTGTCTATGTGCACATTTTTATTAGTTACTTTCTAGTTTTCCTCAGCAGAAAAGGTTGCTGATGAAAAACTATGACAAAAATAATTAGTCATTAAAATGAAGACTGGTGTGTTTTAGTGAGTTCATGTTACACTTTAATGGACCCACATAACGTGCATACATCCATACATTTCAGACAGTTGCATGTACAGGAACAGTCAAAACACAAATAATGATTCAAAAAGAGTAAACTTACCCGAGACACAGCAAAATCTGTGGGGAGAACAGAAGAGAGACAGTTAGGCAGTTTTCTTTACTTTCTAGAGAGGGGATTAATTATAATCAGCAACGAATAAAAACTGTACACAACAATATCAACATTGATACCAGTCTGAGCTTGCTCTCCTTAAAGTTTCAGTACAGAGCTTTTTGGAGTTTTCCTTTTTTGGACTGTTGTCCAATACCTCAGACAATCAAGCAGACCATCAATATATTTTAGAGTCCACCTGGAAGAGAGCCCACAGAAAGTGTTTGGGAACTGGCAGAGCCTTTCAAAATCATATCTGACAGGTGATGACAAACTTTTGACTAAATAAGTTGACATTTGAGCAAAATATGCGTTATAGAAATGTTTTTAGTGTTGTTTGTTTTCATTTAAAGGGACAATGTGTAGTAGTTTAAGTAATTTATGAGCTAAAAACAATGTCTACATCCTTAACCCCCCTGTTGTCCTCATATTCTGTATACACCCCGTGTCCTCCGGGTCAAAATGACCTGTCTTCACTAAACCCCCAATAAAAACAGCTTAATTCAATTTTAAACACCAAATTTTATCTTGCTTAAAGAAATAACTTGTCATTCACCACAAAATGTGAAAACCTAAGTTTTCCCTCTTCACTTGTATTTCACTTGTATTTCGATAGTTTAAGAAAAGAATTGAAATGTGCAAAAAGGAGTTTTGAATGGATTTTTATTCATCCCGATGACTCAGTTTCTTTCTTTTTTTTCAGTGAACAATTTAAGACAATATGTCAAAAATGTGAAAAATAACATAATCCATTCAACTAATTAGCACAACTAGCACCACTCTCTGCATCCCATAGACTAGCTGCAGCCTCACCTCGTGACCTGTATACACCTGCTAAGATTAGAAGCCCTAAGTAAGCCTGCAGGTCAGTCTCATCCATCTTTTTCCACCAGTCTCCATATTTGCGAAAACCCTCCAGATTTGCCATCTCCAGGATTATTACCTCCGCTAAGGAGGTTATGTTTTCGGGAGAGTTTGTTTGTTTGTCTGTCTGGCTGTAAACAAAATAACTCAAAAAGTTAAGGATGGATTTTGATGAAATTTTCAGGAAATGTTTAGCATGGGAACAGGAAGAAGTGATTCAATTTTGGTGTTTATCCGGATCACTGTCTGGATCCACCATGACGAAAAACTGTGATCTACGTGAATAACAACTGAACTAAGACCCCATCCACATGAAGCCAAACCGAGGTCTAAACGCATAAGTTTTTTGCTGAATCTGCGTATCATCCATAAGAAGACGGCATTTTGGGGGTCTGTAAACTATCATTTATGAAACCAGGTTCCAGAGTGGAAAGATTTTGAAATGCCGTATACTCAGCTCCGTGATTACTGTCTCTCTGCAAGTTTTCAGATACGCTGACGTCATAGTTTCATATCTTCATTGATTCGCATGCGCCACACGCGACAACAACAAAGGCGGCATACGTGAAGCATATGTGCTGATGAAGCTAGTGACCCTACTATCCCTGTTGCAGCAAAATCTCCTTCTTCTCAATCACCACAGAGTTGAACAAACAATTGTTAAGGACACATTACGGCACTTTATGATCACTTTATCACAATCTCTGTTTACAACTTTTGACTCAAGTGTGCATGCCCACTGTTTTTTCATCTGTTTCCGCTCATTTCTGTCATATTGTTACAGCGGCCCCAGAGGTCTGGCATGTGTTTTACAGCGTTTTGATGCGTATCAAGTGCATTCATGTAGACGCACACATTTTCTGAGATGCCTTCGTCTTTATGACGATCGTTTTGGAAACTGTCAAGCGTTTTGTCTTCGTGTGGATGGGGCCTAAAATAGATATCATGATGGATCGAGTTGCTAATGGTATGTTTTCATGGTCAAGGAATCTAAATATTTAGATCAAATAAAGGCAGAACCAATATTTATGGTAAAAATCACAATATGGGAGAAGACTGTGGTGCTGGTGGAGGTCTGCGCTCTCCGAGTGCTTTTCTAGATTTTTCTATTGCTGGTGTGATAAACAGGTAGAATGTAGAGACAATGTCATTGGCTTGATTCATCATACCCTGGGGTGTATTCCTCCCCTTCTTATTCTTCTGATACATCCTCCATTTCCTCCTCTGAATCAGAGTTGTCTTTGCTGGACATCTGAAAAAATCTGCTCTAGAGCCTCTCCAATGTTATAACACACACTAATGGCTCCAGCACAGAGAGTCCTGTCATCTGCAGCACCTTTATAACCTCTAGAATCCACAGACAAAGAGCTCTGCAACCTGCGAGAACGCCACCTGTCTTGTCTTGTTTACTTCTGGTACTGTCTTGTTTACTTCTGCTACTGATTGATTTGAGACACAACTAAAACATTGTTACATTCTGTGGTGTGTAAATTACTCTGTGACCTTGATTTCAACTCTACTTGTCTCACGGGTCATTTTGACCCGAAGACCACCTTTGTAACTTTTTTTGTACAGCTTACATGGAAATGTGAATAAAAGCAACATTTCAATTTTTCTGCTGTTTAGGCCAATCTAGGAAAAGTCAAAAAAATTCAAGTTGAAAAAATATTGTTTAGGGGATTTTTTTTTGTTTTTTAACACAGTTACGGGTCATTTTGACCCGAGGACAACAGGAGGGTTAAATATGTCTTAATTTGTGTCAAACTCTGCCAACAATCTGACTTGTACTCCTGAACAGGTAAGTCCTATTGAAAGTACCATGTCCTTCCGGTCTTTAAAAACTATGACCAGCCAGGAGGAACATAAAGCACTTCTGGCTAAGGCTGAATGCGTTTTTGCTCAGATTGAAACAGAGAAGGAACACAGGATGAAGAAAACTCAACCAAGTGTTGGATGACATGTTGATATTGCTTCAAGGCACACACTGGCCACCGTTACCGAACCAGTGAGGCGCTAGAGCACTATTCATTTAAATGCAAAATACAGTTTCAACATGAGATGGAAGAACAAACTACACAGTGCTGCTTTGGGACCCTCACAATCGTCGTAGACCGGAGCTTAGCAAGATAGATCTTTCTGACTACAGACACTGAATCAGGCTGTTACATCTGTGCTGCAAGGTCACTGGCACAACCCACCTCAAAAATACTGAAAGTCCCTTCATTCATAATCATCCAACAATGAATGCAGTCGGACATTTGCCCATTAATAAACCAATGTGGGTTTACACAGGCTGAGCTGAAGTCAACTGTGCATGAAAACGATGATGAAGTGATGAAGACTGAGCTGCACACAGTGAAACAGAGACACACATTAACAGACCGTTACACTGAGAGGAAACCAGAGCCTCAGTCTGACTCGTTACCATGGAAACTTCCTCCACACACTCAGAGGAACCAGGGGAGTTTATTTTTGTCTTTCTTAAAGGCAGCTAAACCTGTCTGATGATGCTCGGTACAACACCAAAAAGGCAACAACCAGCATGTAGAAGCTGAACTTGTATTTACTGCTCAGTAAGTTTACACATACATGGAACTTGACTTGATAAACTGGTGCAAAAACAATAAATACAAAGTTACAATGAAAAAAAGCCAAGGGAATTTTTTAAAATCTAATTTCATAGGATAAAGTTAGAGCAGACTCATGTCTGATGTCCGGTGGGCCCGGTACAAACCAGGAAAAGAAAGACTTGACAGGATGGACTAAAAACAACCACTGGGGAGGTAGAAGTTTATCTGACTGTAAGGAGAGTAACACAAACTTAAAGGTGCTATGAGGAGAATCTATTTGCTGCGACATTAAAGGAACACTACACCCAAACAACGATTTGGCCTCATTTTCTACTCACCCTCATGCTGAACAACACTGTGGAGTAGTTTTGGAACATCTAGGATGCAGCCGGAGATCTGGGGGTATACTCGCTGTCCACTGCCATTGATATCATGACTTAGATACGAGCCCAAACGAACAGTGTCCTTAAAAGTCCACAAAAAGTCCACAAAAAGTCGTCAATATTCCTCCATACTGCTCGTGCGCTGTAATCCAAGTGTCCTGAGCGGGTAACGTCCACCATTTACTTGAAACGACATCATTTAGCACATGTTTATAGCCTAAACAGTACTACTTTGCATTTCTATGATACTCTTACGGGTGCCTACGGGAGCATGGATGATAAACAAAGGAATCGCACTCTGCAATAACTAGGGCGTAGAAAAAACAAGAACCCAAGAAACCCCACATTCTGCTGCCCCCTCTTGTGTCTGTCCACGGCTCCGTCGCACACAGCAGAATGTGAGTTTTCTTGTTCTACGCTCCTAGTTATTGCAGAGTGCTCATTCCTTTGTTTGTCTCCGACTTATCGGCGTTCCAGTTGAAGTCAGAAAAAAACATGCCGACCTACCAGGCCATTGTTAGCTGTTGTTAGCACACCCTGTGTTGTCGTTCACAAATATCACATGAAGAATGTGATTATCACTATGGCAGCATTTTTGTAAATATAAGTCTAACAATACTATGTATACAGCTGATCTAGAGCGACACACCCCAGTCAGAAGTGCAAATAAATTGATTATTACAGGAGCTAAATAACTGTTCACACTGGGGACATCCATCTTGGATTGTCAACTCGGGGGTGGCGAGGTTTCACCGAGTTCCCAGTAGGAAACTCTGACTTCGGGAGACGTTTCAGTTGCAGTTTCCTACTCGGAACCCGGAAATTCCTACTTCTGACTACAACTGGAACGCACCAAAAGACGTGACCCAAGTCAAAGCATGTGTTTCTTGATGCTAATAAAAATGCAGTTCGGACCTTCCTCAGAACTCTGCATTGCTTTACAACTTCTTTTTTCAACAATTTACAGGATGTAAAGCGATGAGGTAATGTATCTCTTTCTAGTTACGTAGCGGTAGTTTTGATGTGTGACAACAAGCAATTTTTGGAAAACTTAGTATTCTAGTTTTATAGCCAGCTATATATCGTTTCTTACAGCTCGGTGCTCTAAGACGTGTCCGAATAATATAAATTTGCTCTAGTTTTAATTGTCTTGTTCCCGAAGTTGAGTATCCAGGCCAGTCCAGCCCTGTCCGACCCGACCGGAAGGCTAAGGAATAGCATTTATGGATAACCTATTTTGATGCTATAAATCTCATCTTAAAGTGTGTATTTCGATCAGGCATATATCTAAAAGTGAGACTTTTTTGTAATTACTTAGAAACTCCTCACACTCCCTTTAAATGTGTGTCTGGACATAGAAAGTTTTGTGTCCGCTATACATGATCAAAGTTCTGTAGTCCATCTGCTCCAAAACAATCCCAGGATCAGTCACGCATCCTCAGCGCCATCGCTCAGTGTGTTGGATACAGAGCTGAAACACTGCAGCTTTCTTTCTCTGGTATAACCTTTGTGAATTTAGTGACGCTGCTCCATGTTCTCTTCTGTGAGCTTCAGTGATCCTCTGATCCTTTCTAACAATGTAACACGGAAGATGGGATATAAATTGCTTATCAGCCCTCATATTTCAAATACTGACTTCCCCCTGTATATCGATGCTGTGTGCTGGTTTGCTGGTGAAGATGCAGTTTTAAAAAGAATCCACTTCATCTTCACCTTTAATGACTTGTGTAATATGGGGTCAAGTGGTGACATTTAATCATTTGTCTGGTTAATTAAAACCTGCAACACTCTGATATATTCAGGTCACCTTCTATATGATCTGATTAATCATGCATGCAGAGTAATTATCCAGCATGTCCTCATTTTTAGATGTGTGCATATTTGTAAAACATCAATAATTCTGTTTATTCAGCTATTTCACTTCCTCTCAGCACTGAGCTTAACAAAAACAATCTGCCTTAAATGTATTGTCGCTCACATTTGTAGAGATTGGAGCTTGGCATGATGGATCTGCCTGATTACAAGAATTGAATCAGGCTGATCAAGCTGAACTGCAAAGTTAATTGAACATTAGATTGGTGATGCTTCCTGGTTTGCTGGGTCTTATCTGCTTTTCCTAAAATAAAATTGTGTGCAGCTCAACTCAGAGTTATTAATATCAAGTTTTGGACTTGATATTGAAAACACCTTGCCCGAATAGGAAGCAAAGATGACACAAACTCTATTATTCGGACAAAAACAGGTATCCCCCCTCTGATCCTCCAGAAAGTGAAGTTTGTGCAAAACCTACCATTAAATCAGCGTTTGGCTGACTTAAGCTGCTTTGACATTTTTTTAATTTTATGTCTCACCTTTGTTTTCAGCCTTCAGCTCCTCCTGCAGGAAGTCGCTCTGCCGGTTGCCGAGCACAAAGGCCAGGAAGGACAGGATAAGTGCATCCAGGATGCCGATGATTGCCAGGATGTAGGCCCAGCGCACCGAGCAGTTTCCCAGAGTGTACCTCCCTGTGTCCTCTCCACACATATCCCGGATGATCTCTGCATCCCAGCCATTTGGGAAGATGATGCAGCCGAGCACCAGGCACACGGCTGAGGAGAGGAAAGAGAGAACGATAGAACAATGAAAAAAAAACAGCAGAAAAGATTGATGATGTGGGGGTGAACAGTGTAATGTGATTGTGGGTTTTGTCAGGCAGTGTATGTATTAACACACAGAGCCATCCACCAAGGGGACAGGGTTATGTTCAAGTGAAAAGTAGCAGAGGAAAAAATCAATACAGGAAATAGAACCAATATAGAAACAAGATGACATGACAGAAAGAAAGTCAGAGCAACGAGAGGGGAGTGAGACGGGGGTGGGAGAGTTGGTGTGTGTGTAAAATAGCGAGCAGGAAAAGAGGGAATGGCACCAAAAAAAAAGAAAGTGAGAGAGAAAAGGAGGGGAAGAGAAGATGGGTGGATTATTGTTTTTCTATTTTCATTGAAGGTGTGGTAATGTCTTTTTCTGTCCTATAACTCAATCTGGAGTTTCTTTTCCTTTCCCTTTATACGGTCCTTCTGTACGACTGACTTGACTTGACAGAAATGAACATTTTTAAATGCTACCAAGTAGACACCCTTAATGTTAGAAAAAGGAAACAGGTGCAGTTTGGCAAACACCTGCTGTTCCTCAAGTGTCCACTAGGAGATGGCTCCAAATGATGTAGCAGTCTATAGTGCTCATGTTAAAACAGATTTTTATTTATTTTTTAAAACAGACATAACTTAAAAGTGAGCATAAACCTCCACCAATGCAGTTCCATCACTGACAGACTTTTTGCATATATTGTGAAAACTGCCATATCTACCACTGTTGACAAATTCTTCAAAATTCCTGAATTCAAATTCAGAAATGGACCACTGCCAAAATCAAATCACTTTTCCTGCGTGCCATGAGGAACACTTCCCAAAAATATCATTAAAATCCATTGAGACGTTATTGACAATTGGTGGAGATGTGAAAAAAAAGTTACAATTCCTGGATCTGATTCACTGAAATCATTAATCTTGAAAATTTAATTAAAATCTTCTCAATGTTCATAAGTGATAGACCTATCCTGTTCACAATATAACAAACAGTCAAAGAAACTAAAAAACACCAGCAGAAACATACAGCCTGACAAAAACGATGTTCATGACTGAAACAGGTCATGTCTTTCTAAACTTGGGCTTGCTGAAAGTGGGTGAAACTAAATAAGGCCCCTTTTTATTCATTTTGGGCAATTGGTACCAAGT
Organism: Scarus forsteni; assembly: GCA_036419115.1. NCBI lineage: Eukaryota > Metazoa > Chordata > Actinopteri > Labriformes > Labridae > Scarus > Scarus forsteni. The sequence goes on from JAZDUH010000152.1 coordinate 1,903,909, forward strand.
GATAAGTCTCAAAAACATCTTTCAATTTGTCCTGAAAAATAGTTTGATAAAGGATCAAAAAAGTGGGTGATTCAGTCCAGCTTTACTCAGATTAGTTGTCATTAAACAATTGCAGTTGTTCTGTTGTGGGCATTGTGGGCATGTAACACACATTCATATAACAACATGACAATGTTGTCACCAGAAAAAGGTTCTTCCTTTGAATTTCAACAACGCTCCGTGTCACACAAAGACAATATGAAAACGATTGGCAATCACATGGATCTGCAAGAACGACTGAAAACGCTGTCGGGTGCATCGCAGGACAGTATCTGGCGATGTAGATTTGCAGATTTATGCTGTCTGTTGACAAACTTTTCACAATGGTGAAATGGGAACTGGATGCCCAAAGATGTAGGAGTTTTTTGTCTGAACAACAATTGTGTCTGGATACTTTTGTCTTGATAAAAAAAAACGAGCACAGTATGCAACACACGTGTTACCTGGTAGACGGATGAGGTAAAAAAATGTGTCTCAGCATTGCAAATTCATTGTGGACATCTGGAGATATAATGACTGTTGAGTTTTATTATCGTAATTTGGTGACATTTTAAATAGTGTTGTTTTTGTCAACGATGATGAGGACATCATTTCGTTGACGCCCCTTTTTTTCATGACGATGATGAGACGTGACGAGTTAAACGTGGTTCTTTGATGACTAAAACCTGACGAAACTTGTGTGAGTTTTTGGTAATGAGATAAGACAGGACTAAAATGTTAGTGAGTAGTCTGTCAGACCTTTACAATGCATGACATTAATGCCTATTTTGCGTGTAATCTGTCTATCAAAGCTAAAAGTATCAGAAATGCTGCCACATCATATCTGTGTTTGGTCACGCCCACCACCTGGCATGCAGCGCTCATTCTACACAACACACCTGCGGTCAGCTGGTCACACACAGACACGCTTAATAATTCACACATGGACCATGGTGGCAGCGCCAACAAAGAGGCTTGATGGTCGGAAACAACCAGATGACCTGTTGATATTCTTTCAATATAATCCAGCAGAAAGAAGAACAGAGCGCATTGTAGAGGTAGACAGAGGTAGCATAGATGTGCGGCAGGAAGTGTGAAACAAAAATGCATTAGAGTACAGTGTGTTTATTGTAGAATGGAGTTAGCTTAGCTTTATAGCATATCTTCAATGCTGCAGCTACTCAGCAGTAAACATCTGGTCTGTACATCAAGTCTGTGCAGCAGACAGAGGTGTAGGACATCCTTTCATATATCTAATAAATGTGAATTTGCTTATTGAAACATGCTGTATCTAAGTATGGATGTTATTTAAGCCTGTTAACTAAACAAGATATATTAGATCCACAATATGGAAGTTAGCAACGTTCCAGCAGTAAAGGCAAAAGTATAGCAAAAAGGGAAAGCCATGAATAAAAACAATAAAAAAATAACAATAAAAAACAAAACAAGTTACTAAAAAAGCAAGATATGGACCAGAGAAAAAAAACAAAACTGCAAGAACAATAAGAACAAACCAAGTGAAAAGTTAAGAAATATTACTCCATTGCACATAGGTAATGCAGATTAAATTAGATAATACTTTTAAATCCCTTCGAAAAACTTCCTCTGGGAAATTGAGAAATATCAGTGTCACTGGATTAGTTGTAACTGTTGTAACTGTAAGTTGTTGTAGAAGGTTTGCATAACTTAAAGATATTGGGGTTACTTAGGGATGCACGATACTGGGGTTGTGTGATGTCTGTTTATAATGTGCATCTTATCTGCACTGGCAGAAAAAGTCAAGATGAGAATCAAGTTCCTAATCCATTGGTCATATTATGAACATGTAAGTTTTTTGCAGTTTAGCAAATTCACTGAAAGAAAGCCACAAGTGCCAAAGTAAGAATGTTCTTGCTCTTGGCTTTTTGGAGTAATGAACACTGGTTCAACTGTGACCATGTTATCTGCATGTAATGCATAATCCTCAGTAGATCAGGAAGTATCTGCTGTTGGGTGGAAACCGTGTATGGCTATAACCATTCCTTGATTATTAATATTGTAGTTATTGGTGAAAATAGCCAATCTACAAGCTGACAGTTTGTGTCAATGTGTTCATGTGTTAAACTTGTTGATCTATTTTTACAACTTTTGTTTGACACTATTCTACAACTAGACAAAAACCTTTTAGGTTTTCATCAACTAAAACAAGACTAAAACTATCACAAATAGAAATGACTAAAGTGTGACTAAACTGAAACATGTTCATTAAAAAGGCTAAGACAAAGTGACTGCCAATAAACACTTATTTTAAACACTAATACTGTTAAAATGTGTGAATTGTTACTAAAAACCTGTCCCACTCGTTGATAAATCATCTCACTTATTTTCAACAAGCCTCTGTTGACATTTCTGCTTGTAAACTGGCTTCACGCCAAGAAAAACAGCATGTAAATGAAGGTCTATGAGTCTGTAAGGATTGTTGGCATCCAGCTCTCTCCCATAAGGCCTCAGTGTTCCCTGGTGGGTCGAGGGTCCAGCTGAGGACAGGCTGGCCTGAACAGATGGGTCCCTGAACGCCTCATTTACTAGATGGCTGTTACTGTAAAACAGAGCGAGTTAAAGTCAGCTCATGTGAGAGTAGGGATGTACAGGAGAGCAGACTTAAGCTGATGTAAGGAGAGTGAGGAGGAGGAAATCCCAGTCACATAGGAAGCAGGAGAGGCCCGAGGAGCTGACCTCAGGGTCTGCACGGTCAAATCCTGAAGTACGCAGATCTGCGGACGGGAGATGTGTTTTGGTTTAAGTTAATATCTGGATTGTGAAGCTTGTCGACTGATTTGGTGAAGGTTTACATTTTTGTCCATCAGAGGTACTGAACAACTTATTTGGATTAGTTGTTGTCCTTGCTTATGTCATCATGCTTTGTGGTTTTTATTTCTACAAAATGCACGTATGAATAAATATGACATACTGATCTTTGCTTGTTTTAAAAAAATCCGCAGTTAACTTTTTGAGGGTGCTCAGAAAATGGATGTAAAGTGGGTCGGCTTTACACAATCATTTATTACAAAAAAAATAACTTGGCCAATCAAAAACAAACCCAGGTCCATCCCACTGAAAACCAACAAAGTTTTTTACTCCCTTGAATTGGCCTCTTCATGTCAAAGCAATGGCGGCTACACCCTCATCGTCCTGCGAGATCGTCTTAACTTTAGTAAAAGCTGTTTAGAGGTGTTTGGTGGAGAGGCAAGCAACCAGGCACAACCCATATAGATGTTTCCTTCCGGGTCCAAATCCAGGCTGTGGCCAGTTCGCAGTGTGTCTTCCCCTACTCTCTCCCGCCCCTTTTCATAAGCCAATCCACTGTCTCTCTCATGCCTGTCAGTATAGGCACAAAAAATGCTCCAAAAGATAAACAAAATAAATAATGCGTGTCCTCGAGAAAGACCCAGGACACACTGGAGAGACCATGTCATGGAATGGCTCGGGACCCCCTGAGAAGTGGATGGGGAGAGAGAAGTCTGGATTTCTTTGCTTCGGCTGCTACCCTCGCGACCCAAACCACAGATAAGTAGGAGAAGACGGCACAGTATGGTACAGACAAATATCAAGACAATATTAAAGCATCTGAGAGACTTTAAATGTGTAGTCTTCTAACCTAATGCAATATTTGTCAAAATCACCGTATTTCTCCTCTCCATTCACAAGATGTCACCACTGACAGCATGTTGAAAAAAAAGTCTGCTTTCAATACACAGCCTTGGCTCTGAATTTCAGCAGGTAAATACTGTGGCTCGGGCCGAGTCACCAAAACAGGGTACACACCCCCACATCCAGGGGGCGATCATACTCATGCGCAGATCAGACAGAGGGGGGAGGTGGAGTCGTAGGTTGCGTAGTGTGCACAGTTAGCATAAGAGAGAGATACAATATGTGCAGTAGCTATGGCTGAAAAACAGCCCAAAAGAAAAAGGTCAGAGGAGTGAAAAGTGAAAAAGAAGGGCTATGACCATGAAAGAGCGAAGACCCGGGTCAACATTGGTGTTGCTTTTCGACGGTGGAGGGAACTTCGCGGATTGAAAGATCTGAAAACGGACGCGGTTGTCGCCGTCTTTCTGCTGGATAGGTAGGCCTAAGCAACATTAGCTTTGTGGTGCTTCACATAAAGGTAACAGCTGTCAGGCATTCATCTTATTGTCTAATCTGCCAAAACGTACTGTTGTTGTGATGTTATCGATAATGGAAGTCGAGTTGTCAGACGAGTCGGGGTTACCTTAGCTACGTTGGTTAGCTATGCAGTTTCTATGGCCGTTTCCATGACGATGCACGTCCATCAGCTTTCGGGGGGGAGCCAGGGGTGAGGTATGAAGGGAGAGGTGGGTCTAAATTTGTTTATCAACAACCTGTCCACTCGTTTTCTCCCATATCGCTGACTACACCTTTAATATTGACTTGATGATCTGAAGCATGTCAGTGTGGGGCTGTTGGTCCTGATTATACATGGGTGTATTTAGGTGTAGGTGAAGCCAATCAGCGTATCAGCTCTTCTTCCCTTTAAATCAGTGACTGCTGTTTCACTGTTCCACTGTTTGCCTGATGTGCTATTTGAACAGCTCTGGCACAGGGCACATAAACACACATGTCAGAGGTAAATTGGGGATGATGCCTGGGCTTCACACCAAAACACTGCACTGGTCATAAAATAAAAATAATGATAAAACTAGGGTCCAGCAGGTTGCTGCGTCGATGATGTCCTACTTGTAAATGAAACCACTTCTGGGTTGATTGGAAGCGAGCTTAGACCACCTCTTTCAGGCAAGCTTTGCATGATTGTTTGTACCAAAACAGGGATTGATTGCTGTGTTTGTAGATGATTAAACAAACCAAGTGAAGCATGAAACGCCCATCAGAACAAATACCCTCAACAATGTAGGTGTGGAAGCAACCTGACTTTATGAAATCAAATGTGCAGTTTAAAATTCTAAAATCTTTACATTTTAGGACTGAAGTAGATAAGTTAAAACTTAGAAAACTTGCAATAAATATTTGTGTATAACATTTAACGAGTGGTATCAGAGGTAGACATGATTTTTGGCACCTATAGCCTAATGGGTGACAGATTTGAACAACACCAGAGGTTTAGTGTTCTCCAAAGGTGCTCTGTGGCTTTGCATGGGTGCAAAGGACGAGTGATCCTTTCATCCACATCATGAGCTCCACTGCTCTTTCTTTTCATTAATTTAGACACATCTCATTGACATTTTTGCTGTGAGACATACAGAGGATTGAAATTCTAATTCTGGAAAATCGTATTTCAATGGAGAAACAATAAAAACAAAAACAGCAAAAGACAGTATTGTGGTCAAATATAGCAACAGTCAAAAATAGCAGCAGCTGTGTCTCAGTTGTTGTTTCTGCAGAAAAAACAAACAAACAAAAAAGAAACGGCTCCTGCGTGGTGTGAATGTTAAATAACACTCTATAAGACAGTCTGGAAAGGTGCAATAATCTTTGTCTTTTTATTATGATCTAGTTTTTTTGCTTGGGTGCCTCTTTAAAGTGTTGGACCGTGTATAGAGTCTGAAGATGGACAGGCAGAAATGTCTGTAAATGTCTTTGCAGAGAAATTCTTTTATTTTAATTTGCAGCATAATTACTGTATTTTCAAAAACAGCATCCTTATGGTATTTTCATACATGGTATCTTTGCTGTATATTTTTCTGCAACTTGTTTCATGCATTTCAAATTACAGAAAATTTTCTGTGAGCTATTATACATTTTTCTGCATCTTTTAATAGAATTTAAATTATAATTCATCGCAATATTTAGTTTTGCAAAAAAAACACATCAGTTTTATTGAATAAAATACTTTACTTAAGCATTTTTTCACCCTAAGATATAAAACATTTACTTAAAGAAAAGTTTCCTGCTCTTGGTCAGTACTGGGGCGAAATGGACTTTTGGTGGTGACCGAAGTTTTTCTTATAGGTGCAATGAGGAGAATCTGTTTGCGGCGACATAAAGAGTCTGCTACCCATGAGCAAGCGCGGCGACTGTCGTAAAGACGTAACCCAAGCCAAAGCGTGCGTTTGTTGTGATGCTAATAAATGCAGTTCGGACCTTCCTCAGAACTCTGCATTGCTTACAACTTGTTTTTCTTTTCTAAATTTACATGATGCAAAGCGATGAAGTAATGTATCTCTTTCTAGTTATGTAGCGGTAGTTTCTGATGTGTGACAACAAGCAATTTTATATCGCTACCTACAGCCTGGTGCTCTAAGACGTGTCCGAAATATGTAAATTTGCTCTAGTTTTAATTGTCTTGTTCCCGAAGTTGAGTATCCAGGCCAGTCCAGCCCTATCTGACCCAGCCACTTAGCTAAGGAATAGCATTTATAGATAACCTATTTTGATGCTATAAAACTAATCTTAAAGTGTGTATTTCCATCAGGCATATATCTAAAAGTGAGACTTTTTTGTAAATACTCAGAAACTCCTCACAGTCCCTTTAAGGAATGTTCTTTACCAAAAAAAGGCCTATTCCAACACACCCACAGTCTTTTCCCTGTCTCTTTGGCAGCTTTACACAGCAGGTCACATCTGCCCATTCATTCACTGATGGCTGAAAGTTTTCTTTGCATGTTATCCATCAGTGACACATTCGTGGCCTTCATATTCTTTTGCACACCACTGGGGTGAGGTGTCATGCCCAAGGACACAGAATCATGTGACAGGCGGAGCTGTGATTGAACCTGTAACCTTCAGACTGCCCCACTGATGCCCCATGTGAAAACCGTAAGTTACTGAACTGAACCTTGTTAAATGTTCTTCAAACTTGATTAAATAACATCAATCACAGGCTTTCCTCAGTCACAACACTGAGCTCTGTGCTAATTCACTGTTAAAGACACACCACAGAGTTTCTTTAGTGTGGTTTAAAGAAGCCTCAACAGTTTTAGTGAGGTATGAAGAGTTTCTGCTCCCCTGTGGTTTTCTTTTAGCCCGGCTGTCAGACAGAGGTGAACAAGAATCACTCTCAATTATTCATCCAGCTTCGTTTAAATCTGTGTCAGGCAGGCTGGGACGCCGCTCTGCCAGGAAGCTCACACTTCTGCGTGTGTGTGAGACAGAGAAAGGGAATTTAGGATTGTGTGCGTTGGTTTAGTTGTGAGAAGCAAACTGTGACTGACTTGATCCATTTTGAGACAGAATACTTTGCAGAGGTACTTTGTAGCTTCTTTTCCACTCACTTGACTCCCTCCTCCCACAGTTCTGGACTTTCTTCAGCTTTACTCTCTACAGGGAGAATAAACTGACAACAGCACAGAGGAACGGCCCGGGTCTGAGCATATGTTTCTATCTCTGCTCAATAAATGCATATCCTCCTCAGGTTATTTAAAAAAATATATATTTTTTGATATAATGGCAAAGAAGCTGGAACTGTAATTTATATTAAAACATAATGAATCACACAGCTCCGCTTCTATACCTGTTAACATTTTTAACAGAAGTGATACAAACGTTGGTGGATTTTTAAAGTTCTCAACTATATCACACATGAATCAAAAATTCTGCACCAGGTAAAATCAGCCAAACCAATGCAGTAATGATGATTATTTTGGCATTTTTAACAGGAATGAGGAATTTCCAACTGAATTAATCTCTTTATACCCAAATTTGAGCAGCTCGCTGATCCCCTGAGAAGTCAGAAATTAATCAAGCAGAACATTGAACCACTTAAACTAGTTTTTCCTTTGAAAAATGCAAATAAATAACTAAAATTGTAGTTATTGTAACCAAAACATAATAATTTTTTCATACTTTTTTAAGTTTATTTGTAAAATGGTAAATTTGAAAATTCAAAAATAAAAATGCTTATTATATTTTAGCATTAAAAATGTAATTTTTGTCAGAAAGCTTCTACATACTGTCAAATTAACAATTACAGACACATAAACAATGATTTTGGTATTTACTAATGCTGCTGATTTAGGGCAGCTTAGGTGGTGGTCTATTACATATATTAAGCCTTCAACACCACCCCCCACACCCGAATGGAGTTTCAGAAAACAGTATACACACACACAAAGACATAGACATAAATAAATAAATAAATATAATAAATAAATAAATAAATAAGCCGAGAACATCCAGGGCCATTACAACTCAGCAGTACAAAACCTGAGTAAGATACAGAAACACAATGGCAGAATTAGGTAACATCTCAAGCTAACCTGTATGTTTGACAAATAGTTTCCTTTTTTTAAGGCAATAAACCAGCTGTGCCTTTCATGGCTGCTCAGTCATGACAGACATTGCATGATGCTTCTGGTCTGGATGACTTGTTTCAGGAAAATGATGATTCTCTTTGCTACTATAGTCAGTATTTTTGTCATTAATTTAAATATTTCAGGCTCTAATGGTCATATAACTACATAAATACATATTCAAAGACCAACTGATAAAGTGAATACCTGAGGTGTAATGAGAATTGATGAAGATGTTGAACTTAAAGTGACGTGAAGAGGCTGCAAATTGTCCTTAACCCTTTAAAAGATACAAACATTTTCGCAAGTATTTGTTATTTTTAAACTTTATGGTTGATCTGAAACTGACTTGTGGGCCACAATAGGTGAAAAGTGGGTCTGCACATAGTCTCTGGACTAATGGTATCCTCACTATGTTGACACACCCTGACCATCAACGTCCTTGGATGACCATCCTCTTATGAGGAAAAGATCTTTGCTAAATCTGAGCTAAAATCTACCTTAACTGTAGAACATTGGTCTGTGATGCTTGGTCTGTTCCCTCTCATCTCCTTTCCAGAGCGGGATGCCATGGGAGACTCCAACTCAGTTGGGAGCAGTAAAACTGTCTTCCTGGTGCTGCACCTTTGAGGATAATTTCGACAAGTTCTCAGTTGCACCGAGCCTGTAGTCAGCTTTAAACATATAATAACATAGCTTTATCTTCTCTCATTTTAGAAGGAACAGTCATTGCAGTGTTACCCTCATCAAGTCAGGACATCATCCAAATGATTTGGTTGAGGTTATTTTAAGATTTGTTTCATAATACTGCTTCAATAATTTAGTCTGCTGCCTGTTTAATGCTGGCTTTCTGTAACTATTCATAGCTGTGACACACTGATTCTACTCTCTGGGCCCTTCTCAAACTGCTCCCTCCTCATTTGCACTCTCACAGAGTGAACTTCTTCTGACGTCATGCCCACAGCTGAATGAATATTCCCTTCATTAGGATGGAGATGGATGGGGGAGAAATAGAGCAGCAATCTTTGGGACATCGTCAGTACCACTGGAACATTTCTATACTTGCGCTCCTCAAAAATGTTTGGGAATGACACTCCAGTCGATTAATTGTCCTTTTTAATAATACTATTACTATTTTGGATTTTTTAAAACCTGATTATTTGGAATAGAATAGAACAGAGTAGAATAGCCTTTCCTGTCATTGTACAATGTGTCAATGTGTGCAAATGAATTAACATTTACCTTTACAACCGGATTAAACCTGTATGGGTCCTGCATTTGTGGAATAACCAGCACTGCTAAACGTGAGGGTGGTGCCCCCCAAAACAATGCACCAAAGTCCCCTGCAAACCCGATAAACAGAGAGGCAGCATCACTTGGTGTTGGCACGGGTACCATTTCCAAACTGAGGACCAAGTGCTGTGAGGCCACTGCAGAGTGGGCGTCCCAGGAAGGCACCGAGCAGCTTCCACACCCTGACATCACTGAAGAATCTTTATGCTTTCTTACAGTTGCAGGGGATTTCAGCACATTTTTGGGGCACTCAAACTTTAACCGTATTTCTCATTCCACAAACACACAATCCTTACAGGTTGTACCAGGTTGTTTGTAAAGGTGAGGCTCAGGCTTTCTAATGATATTTAGTACAATACCGGTTGGTGTTATTAAAGGGTGAAATTAATCAACCAAAATAAATATCCAAACCTTTTGAAAGGAGTTTACGTATTTTAAGTATAAACCCTTTTATCTCAACTTTCTTTCAACCTTAACAATCATCATATTACTCACTTTTAGAATTATTCTTTGTGATGTTTTTTTCTATAAAAAGGTTTGGCAATAATGACCCACATTCATGTCAATATAGCAACTTAAGTTGATTATCATGACACTGGAAATTTCTTTAGTGTTTGTCTAAATCAATTTATGACATTATTACAATTTATTTTTATTCCACATTAGGTTAAAGCATCCTTGATTCAAAAAATCACAAATATTGAACATTAGGCCTCCTCAATAGTTAGGAGGGTATTTTATAAAATATTCAGTCTTTGGTTATTGAAGTTCTAACTAGTTACATTTTGACTTGTGACCATGTTAACTGGTATTCATGGACATTTCTCTGATTCCTTACAGTTTTAGTTGTCACATGATACATATCTGATGAGTTAGTGCAAATTCATGATATAATAGAAACATTTGTGAACATTTAACCTCCATTTTAAAGCAAGTTTACAGGATATGTAACTTCTGAACCATTAAATTTCAGTTTCACAGTCTATCTAATGGTAGAAGGAATCCATCCTACTCCCACAGAGTCACCTGCATGTAGCACTGTGTAAGTCTGACTGCAAGCCACTCAGACATCGAGAGAGAACTGCTTCATGGCACAATAGCAGATTGTCTGTCTCATGAGGCAAGGAAAAGAAAAAGACTGAGCAAGCGACATGCTGGTCCACAGTAAGATCTGGAGAAGCCTTGACATGTTGGCAAGAGCTTCAAGAAGCAACAGGCTGCAAGTCAGACTCTGACCAGTCAGGTTGTTGTAATCAGCAATGATTAAAGTTGTCAGTTGAAGCTTTGGGGCTTTTTGTCAGGACTGCTATCATATTATCAAGTGGTTGTCCACAACTGTACACTGGATTTTTCTGATGTTAAGTAGCTTTTAAGCTGCCCCTGACCAAAGTCAGGGGCAGATTAAAAGCTAGGGTCAGTAGTTTTGGAAAACTAGCATGAATTTGAATGTCCTTCTAGCCCCTCCCACCCCTCCTCCAAAATGGCGCACGCATGTGAACAGTGGGCACCATTTTGGAGGATTCTGCTGATTCACAACCACAAGACTGATTGAACTCCAAACCGGCCCCCAGCATGTTTTTGTTTTACACTACACCAAGTCATGTCTCAGTTAGCCATAAGAAAACACTAAGGGCTCTAATTTCGTAGACCAGGCACAAGCACAGGCGCACCTGCCCTGCGCCGGCCTTCGCCGTGCGGACAGGGTGTGACCAGTGCACTTTGCAAGTTTCCTGCAGTGCCAAGAGAGACACACTCAAGGCACAGACCAGCGCAGACCATCGCATCCACGCCTCCGTGCCAGCCCCTCAGCGCATATCCAGAGAGGAGGAGACGGAGGCGTGAGTGAGTTTAACACAGCCGATCGCTGTCTTCACCAATCAAATGACTGCCTCTCCTCGCCTTTAAATGCTGCGGCCGAGGTGCAGCGTCTGATTGGTCTGAATTATCCCCGCCACCGCGGAAACAGTATGCTGGAAAGACCCAGCAGCGGAGATGGTCAGAGCCGCTGTCCCTTCAGCAGGAGAATGGACAGCGGGGCGCGTCACCGTGTGGGCCAGCTCCCGGGACAGATGTAATCTGTTCCTTTGTCATTAATAGGAGTAAAAAAAATAAGAGACAGTTCACACCCGCTGGCTTATCCATTCATCATACTTGTGATCCACCTGCACTCCTGGTTTGTCATCGCCAAATAGCAGAGCCTTTAGTGATATACTGTATATTCTCCCGGTGTCTCCTCCTCATCCTCCTTGCAATGATGTACTCCATCTTTTTAGATCACGTTAAAAATAAAGACCAAAATAGAGGAATATCGGAAATCAAAGGTAAATCCTGAGTGACATAAATTTATTTTATCTCCTTTTTCTTCGTCTTTTTTCTCCCTCTTTTCTTTGAATTTAATGAAATGAGAGAAGCCAGATATATACTCAGGATCAGATGTTAAGGCTGTTTATTGTTGACTTGTAAGATGTGCATCAAACTTCCAGCTGCCGTCAGGTTAAGTTTCCATTATGACAAACAGCTTTAATCCGACATCAGATGTGACGGGACAATTAATATAGATACAAATGTATATGCTGGTTCAGACGGGGACATTAAATAGTGATTGCTGTGATTGTTTAATGCATTAAAATGTGCCTGACACTCTGGAAACCTGCCTCTGAGGCGTGCGCACACGTGCGCCTGTCACCAAATTACAGCTGCGGAGGGTGCGCTTCGCCTTGCGCCGAGAATAGACCAGGTTGGAGCTGGCGAGCTTTCATTGCACTTTCTGCACTGTTTTTGGCACGAAATTGTCACTGCGCCAACATGAATCTGCCGACATCTCCCCCTGGTGCGCCGTCACACCCATCTCTGCGCAGACGGTCTACCAAATTGTCAAATTGGCAGCGCACGGCGGTGCGCCGGACGAAATTAACACTGCGCGGGGTGCGTCAGGCTTGCGCACCCTGCGCTGCACCATGAAATTAGAGCCCTAAAACATTATCATTGTAAAGTTAAAAAAAACAAAAAAACAAACATGTAAAGTTAGTTAGTACTCACAACCCGATGTTGATCGGGGTATAGGTAGTTCCTCTGCCATTCTCCACGTAGCTGTCAAGTCTCCTGTTTTGGCCATGAAACTACCGTATTTTACATATTTTTATCCTCTCTTCTGCCGTCCTTCTGTATTAGTATTCTCCCGTAAATCTCCCATGTGATGCTATAATAATAAAAACATTCCTCTGCCTCTCCAAACTGAACTCTGTCTCTAGTCTGAATGGGGCAGTAATGCTCCAAAATGATGGATTCCAACCACCGTAAAACTGAAGTAGCCTGTGTGGCAGCTGTTGCGAGATTAGAGCCAACAGCGGAACAAACCAAGACAAGCAAAGTGTTTATTTTAGATTTCTTGTACATCTGTCTTAAAATGTGAGGGATGCTGGAGCTTGGTTGGGGTTGTGGGACGGCTTGTAGCGAGCTTCCCTTATTTTCATAGCCAAAAGTTGACAGGGTAGCATTCTCCAGCGGACTTGGATCCCTTTCAGCTTGGCTATATTGAATCAGAGCCAGTGCACGCCAGTGAAATGTACGTGCAGGAGGCGGGCAGAACGGCAGTTACGGGATTTGATTGGTTTAAAATGTGTGCTACAAAGATGTGATTGGTTGGTGCTTTCCCAGGTTTATTCCTGCTGTAGACAGCGGATAGTTTTTTTTACTCTGTTTTAAGAACACATTATGAATTGATTACCATTGAGTGATAAAGATCATTTAACTAGTATTACAAAAAGTATATCTAAATCAGATTCCCAATCCTAGCCTTAATAAAGCAGAAAGGCACAGTTGGGAGAAGGAGGTGTGTCCTCTGCAGAATGACAATAGTGGAGTAAATCAGTCATGCGAAATGGCCCTCTGCCTTTGCTCCAGGACTTACACAAATAACAGTATAGGTCAAAAAACACCTTAAGGAAAAATGTAAATATGTGGATAGTATCTGTTTTGAGGGTGGGGTTTTTTTTGCATGTTGTTATTTCATTCTTTCAAACTTTATCATATAAATGCTTATACTTTCTTTTTTAACAGACAAGCAGGGTTTTCAGTTCAGAACTTTACGAGAAGGCAGAAGAGCTCCTTTAAAACATTTACCGTTATGAACTTAAAACCTTGCTTGTCTGCTAACAAAGAAAGTATAAGAATAGTATCTACGTAGACGTAATGAACTTTTTTGGACTGTCATATAAATTATTTTTTTAATAATGTTGAGATGGTCCAGTAACCAGAACAGTTCAATGGGACTTGAGCAATCTGCTCTCTAAAAGCCAGTTTACTGCCACCACCATGAGAAGTGGATTTCCCCAGTGTCACTGAATCTTTGGCATCTTTAAGAGGTGACAAGTAACATGGGCTGGGACAGACTGTGAGGAGGTGGAGCAGATGACTTTGCTGAGTGTTATAAACAAAACAACACACAGGCAGATTCACACCATCACAAACACAAACAGTAACATGTGAAAAACAAAGAGCCTACACACTTTTATAGCCCACATGTTCATGGATACTTATCTCTATTATGAAGATATTCTTAACATCTCAAACATTTTTTTTCTGTCTTTTGGTGAAGTAATGGTAGAGATTTTTGTGGTTGATTCCTATTAGAGTTAGAGGGAGATGTAACTTTTACTTTACATAAGGCAAGTCTTTTTTTCTATCCATTTTGATTTTCATTGTGTTTTATTTAATCATATTTATAAGATGTCTTTTTTGAAAGTCATTAGTAACATTCTTTTAAAATGGACTTAAAACATTGACTTTTTGAAGCATTTACCATTTTTAGTGTTAAATTTCTTGGTGTTTTATTTTCCCAATCTTTTTTTTTATATTTGTTGATTGATTTTTATGTAGTTTATATAAAGCAGTTAGGGTTAGGGTCCAGTGTTGTCTCATTAAGAAGTCATAACAGCATTTTTCCTCAGTTATGTTTAATCACAGTCTGTGGCCTTTGTTTTCTTCAGTATTGGTTTGTTTGTTTCAATTTGCTTTATTTATGTTTGTTTTGTAGGTTATTTTGTTGTTCTTTATTTTCCACATATGACAACATTTTTCATAGATTTTTTTGTATGAAAAGTTTGTAGTATTAATTAGTAATATAACAATTTAGAAGTGGTGATATTCGGTCTGGTAGTGTTAGTTGGACTATGCAGATTTTGCTGGGAACAATAAATGTCCAAAACTTTTGACTCCCTACAAGAAGAAGCAAGTATTCTTACAGATGTAGCCTCAGGAGCATTAGGTTGGTTTTTCAGAGGAGAACTTTGGTGTTTTTTATGTGATATATAGGGCAGCACGGTGGTGCAGTGAGTTAGTGCTCGTGCCTCACAGTAAGAAGCTTGCTGGTTCAACTCCAAATGTCGGCCAGGGTCTTTCTGTAAAGACTGCTCGATCACTCGTACTGGCTGGTTTCCTAAAACTTTAAACACTTTACAATGTGCCTTATGACCAACCCTTGTATTTAGTTTAAGAAATGTTCCCGCTCAGAGTTTCTTTCTGTCTTCTTTTAGCAATGTGTAGCCTCAAAATTAACACTACAAGGCGTAAATATTTCTATTTTGAATTATTTTATGCTTGCAGTAAACTGTCCCTTTAAATAAACTTTGTGCTTTGTTATAACATATTTATTTTAAAAACATCTGTACCACAGTCATTTTGAAATACTTTGAATCTGGTACTAGGTGCCATAATGTAACAGACAACCATTTGCTAAATCCAGAGGTCACAGATTTCCTGCTGGAGCCTTGCAGCAGTTGTTGGTATATGGAGTGGAAGGAACACTGCAGGTGTTAAGTCCAGGTTCAGAGTCATCAATTCATAGTTAGATGTACTGCAGTGACACCAATATACTTGGTTTATTGACACTCAAATTTCACTTTTTTTTGGAAATCCAACTCTTTTTCTATTGAGGGTTAGTTTTCAGGGATTTAACTCTACTCAGCGTATAATTAAATCTGCATCCAACAAAATGTTACCAACATTTTTACTCTTCTGAATCTGCTTTCCACCTAGACTATTGCTTGGCAAACTTTGAAACACTCAACATTACTTTTGGGGCAGCCGTCTGGATTGGTCTGCCGCGGCTTACGTAGTGCAGGGAGCGCGCGTAGACGTGCACTGCAGAAGTACGATATAGCACTGTTTAGGCTCGAAAAATGTACTAAATGACCTCGTTTCGAATTAATTATGGACGTTACCCGCTCAGGACACTTGGATTACAGCGGACGAGCAGTATGAAGGAAAATAAGCACGTTTTTGTGGACTTTTATGGACCTTTTTCTTCAGGCTCCGTCGTCCCCTGTTAGATGGACGTTTGTTGACAGCGAAAATCACCCCGGACCTCCAGCTGCATTTGAGACATCAAAAAAGTGCTCCAGAGTGTTGCTCAGCATGAGGGTGAGTAGAAAATTAAGGCATATCATTCTTTGGGTGTAATATTCCTTTAAGGTGTTGGGCATTAGGCCGAAATCTGAATATACCCCTGAGCCTGTTCCCTTTGACTTTCCCTTTGCCTACCCCTTCCCCTTAACCCTTTATTGACTGAGGACAAGGGGTGAGAACACGCTCCTGATAAACGGGACGCCACTTGATTCCCACCATGTCAACACTCAGAGCTGTCGCTGGCTGTGTCGTGGGCAGATATGACAGTAGCTTTAGCCGCCTGTGAAAGCTAGCTCGTTATGACAAGAATTTTTAAAATATGACCGAAGGTTCAAAACATGATTAACATTGACTTGATGATTAATAATTACTCATAATTATACACTTCTTTGGTCTCAACTCTGCCTTCTTGTCAGTGGGCACAGTGTATTATGGGTAATTTATCATACCCTTTCTGTCAAGTGAGGTCCCTGTCTGTCTTCATCTCAAGGGCTGTGTAGCCCTTTGTGTTAGGCCCTATGGAGAATTGGGACACCCCTTCACTAGACATGACCGTGCAAAACCAAAGGGTAAGACAAGGGCTAAGGGGTAGAATTGGGATGGACCCTTATCGTCTGTCTCTCTATGTGGCCCTATACTTGGCTGGCAATCGGTTAAGGGTGTATCTCTCTCCTAATGCAGCTCGGGCAAAAGAGACAGGTAGTATAGATTATGGATGGATGGATGTGTGATAAACACAAGTATGTTTGGATTCTTAACGTGTCACATGAAGCATCGATACAACTGTCATTGCATCACTGAGTCATCATGAAAGAGAATGTATGCAGACACAATGTTTTACTCTGTTTTTTAAAGATTAGATTCAAGTAAAAGGAGGTGAAAATAATGCAGAAATGGAGTAAAGGGAGACAAAAGTGCACAAAGAAGGGGAGGATGAAGCAGCTGGATTTAAAACATTGCTGACAGAACAAGATGTAGACATGGACAGTGAGAGACAGACATATATAGAGCGAGAAGAAGAAAATGGGGTGAAAGAAGAGAGGGATGCATGAAGAGATGGGAGGCAGCGTTGCTGTGGCAACTGGCCGGACTTATGAGAGGGAGGGGTGGGGGTGGAGGTTTCTGTTGTTACTACAATAAATATCTGCCTTCAGCTGGCACCATGGACACATAAAGAGTTACGGACACTGATCCAGACAACCAGTAACATCAGTGTGTTGTTGTGTGTTTGTTATGACAATGAGTTTCATGATTTGGAGTCAGTCCAAAAACAAACAACAGTGTACACACACCAGCGGGCAAAACACAGCCATCAGTCAGGACACACACACTGCACACACATACAGCCATGAAGGCTAAAGTCAACTTCAACAGCATCAATGACCCTGTGCTCTAAGCAACACTGCATAACTTTCAATAGTAGTTTAAATATTAATCTGAAAGTAGAAATGATAATGTCCCACAACTGCGAAGCTCTCTTACATGTGGCACTATGTAGGTTTGGCTGCAACCTATAAAATAACTAGGAAGCACTCGGAGAGCGCAAACCTCTGCCAAGATAGCTCACATATTGCTGTTGCATCTATAAGCAATAGTTCCATGATAAAGTTACTGTCATATTATCATTTCTTAACCACGAAAACCCACATCTATCATATCACTCAGAATCAAGTTGATATTATTATTAGTTAGACAATTATTGAGAAAAAAGTATTGTTTGCTAATGGCAGTTACCTGGATCACCACCATAACCAAAGCATTTTTAAGTAGAGCCATTGTCAACATCATCTGAAAATATCATCAAAATCTGTCCAGTAGTTTTTGTGTAATCTTGCAAAAAACAAACAACTAAACAACAAACACATGCCAGCAGAAACATAACCTCCTTGGCAGAGGTAATTATACTGTATGAAAAAATTTGATCATAATTTAAAAAGGATCTGTTCAGTAAAATCAAAGCCATTTACCAGCCTTATTTATGCATGTGCTGTACTGAGACCCTGTTATATTTCACATCAAAGCAACATATCATTAACCTTGCAGTGTAGCTGAATCCAGCTGATTTATTGTGTTATCCGTCAGATCCACCTTGCAAGCCCAAAGGCAAAACAACCATAGTTGCATTTTCTGAGTCCTTTAATGCAGAGGGTAGTGACTGCTCATACAGAGATGGTTGTTCACAGACACATATCTTTATAGCCAAGGGAAACATTAGAGCACAGTGCTGGAAAGCTGAGGCAACATCATGGTCATGAGAATTTATTCTGAAAAATGCCAATGAGAGCAGGGCTGAAACAGGGATTTTTAAAAACAACCTAACTCCAGTATCTCAGTGGATATTAGGTCACCCTGCACAGGAGCTGAGCCTGCCCCATTTAATGTCTGTAAAAGGCAGGTCGATCTTACCAAGCTCAAATCTACAACAACTGTGAGCAGCCCAAAGCAGTACGATCCAATCAGAGTTATTTAGAAAAGAAAGAGAGACAACAGCAGGAAGTGACAGCTCATACATAGATTAGCATAGACGCTAACAGTTTCAGTAGCAGTTTTGTCAGATCTGAAACACATTCTTGTTAATTGGAGAACAACACTAAAAGCATATTTCAATGTTTTTGCAACACCTCCAACATGTTTGTTCTATAAATTGGCTTACATTTGTATTTTACCCAGCAGTAACGTCTGCCTGTAACATTATCTGATTGTTTTGTAGTCAATTTGATTGACAGAATGATCGTCCAATCACCTGTCAGGTATGTATTTGAAATTTTCTGCCCTTTCCCAAACCCTTTTTGTGGGCTTTTTCCTTGATGGACTTGTGAAATATGTTAAACGGTCCATCCGGTGTGTCAGAAAAGATGTTTGGGTTTTAAGCTTCAAAATTATGTGACCTTTCACTTTGCCACTCTTTGGTGGTTCATTGGTTTTGAATTGGATCACAGTGTATTCATTTATTTTTGTGTTTATAGCTCACAACAGAGATAAAGTCATGCACAGATTTGCCTTTGTCTGGTGGCTTTGACTGTTCCCTCGACCTTACAGTGGTTCAGTCTGCTGAAAACACACCAAAGAGCAACACTTTTGTGCTGAGTGACATTACTGTTCATCATCATGAACACACAGTCACTGTGGGTTATTTTGATTCAGTCTGACAAACACCGTCCTGCTGCCCCAAATACTCAGCAGAGCACCACATACAGTATGTACAAACCAACAACAGGAAATAGACCACAGCAAAAAACTATTTCCTCCTCAGGCTGGATGGCTAGAAGGATAAATTTTAGGTTGAAAGCTTGAACACAAAATCTTCAAATGTGTGGCCTCTCTGCAGTTCTTTGTCCGGGCCCAACATGTAAGGATCTGCGTGACCTGGACTCAGTACTATCAAACGCAGGGGTGGGAAAATTACCAAGAGGGCCCCACATTTTTTCAGGGTTTGAGGGCCGCTCTGTTACATATTGCTGGCACTCTCAATGAGAAAAAGATATAAATAAACAAATAATGCAAATTTACAACTTCAAAAATATATTTGGAGATTTGTATCATAGGAATCTAAAAAGGGAGACAGTCAGCTCAAAAACAAAAACGGCTGAAGGGATTAAAAATATTTGCTTTGCTATGAAGTTGATTTGGCTCATGTCACCTGATGTACTTTTACACAGTTTTTGATGCTGCACATGACAGGGTTTACCAGCAGTGTTAATTTTGTTGATGTTATTTTTGTCAGAGTTTTCATCAGCAACCTTTTCCCCCTGATGGCAGCCACACAATAGCTTATAAAAATAAGTGCAAATGGAAAAAAACTAAAACTAAATGAACGGACATTTTCATTACCAAAAAGAAAAACAACAACAAAAAAGTGAAAATGTCTGACAGAGACTTAATCCAATCACCAAGGTCTGATTTTGGCATTAGTGCGGACACAAAAGTGCTTTAAGTCGATACCCCGGAAATTTTATGTGTTCTACGTTTATGACTGTTATTTATGTCATGTAGAGCTGATCAAACAAACAACCAAACTATCAAATTCAGAAAAAATGATTCTATATACTATACCTCCAGCCTGTCCTCCTCCATCTCTACCATCTGTCCCCTGACAAAATGTATTGATGCCTGAAATATGTGGGACAATTTGGGATGCAACAATCATAAGTTTTGATGGTTTGGTTATAGCCTGAGGAGAAAACACAGTTTCACAATTATTACTGACAATTTTCCCAACAATATCAATGTATAAAATCAAGTTTGTAGGTTTTATTGTTTGGCAGGATATATATTTATTGTATTTTTTCCCCACAAACTTTTATTGTTGGTACAAATGGTTGCTTTCTTTCAATACACAAATAATACATGGATAATAAATAAAATAACTAAAATGTGTAGCTCTTTGGCATTAAATATAAGCTTTATTTAGTTATGACGTTATACATCCATTGAGTAACGTACAAGTTGACTTCTAAAGAAGTCTCTTATGTGCAGTTTTCTTTTCTTTGACATGTTTGCTGTGCCTTAAAAGAAAACACACAGACACAGACACACTTACAAATGTTAAGTAAATGAAACCACTGTCAAGATGACGTCACATAACCCAAGCAGGATAAATGTCCAACATGTTAATAGCTTATAATGGGAGATTAGCTCCTGACCAACCAGTGACCACAACAGTGGGAAAATCCAGCCATGTTTTATTAGCTAGAAGTCTCCTCTCATATCTACTGGTACTAGATGGGGGGACAGCAGGGACAACCAATCACACGTTGTGGCTTGTGGCAGGGGGAAACGGGATGCTGCAATGGCTGATGGGAAAGACAATGTATCAAATCAAATCAAATCAAGTTTTATTTATAAAGCACTTTTCATACATTAAAAATGCAGCACAAAGTGCTATACATGTTAAAAACAGTCCCGTCCCCCCCCTCCACCCCACTATTCAAACTCCACCCCAATGCATCCCCCCCCCCCCACACACACACACACACACACACATAGACACACACACACACACACGCACACAGACACATACACACGCACACACATAACATGATTTTAAAATCGTGTGGCTGAGTACAGAGGAGCCAGGTCAGGAAACGCCAGGAGGCTGACTGCACTGGGCGGCACCCATGGTCCAGAGCCGGGACACCTCCACCCGGGCGTGCCTCACTACAGGACCAGCGAGGGGCCCACTGCAGCAAAGCAGTGCTGCAGACCCCCCACCTGTCCAAGACGACGCCCACCAAAGACAGAGACATCCCAGCCAGAGCCAACAGCGGCCCCCAGTGCAGGCAGGCCCCTGCTGAGGAAACACTGGAGATATGGGATAAAAAACATAAAACTACATAGGCTAAGAATCATAAAATAAATAAAATTAAATAAATAAAACACTAGTAAATGAAATAAATAGTAATAGAATATGAATAACAAGTAAAAAGGCGAGATTATATAAATAAATAAAATAAAAATATAGATAAAAATAACAGATAAAAATATAGGATTAGTTAAAAGCTAAATTAAAAAGGTGGGTCTTGAGCCTACTTTTAAAAATATGAACATTCTCTGCAGCCCTGAGGTCCTCTGGCAGGCTGTTCCACAGACGGGAACCATAATGTTGGAAAGATGCCTCACCATAAGTCCGTGTTCGAGCTTTAGGAATTATCAAGAGGCCAGTGCCAGAGGATCTCAGGGTCCGCGAAGGTTCATATGGTAAAAGCAATTCTGAAAGATAAGAAGGTCCAAGACCCCTAAGACATGTAAAAACCATTAAAAGGACCTTAAAATCACTCCTAAAACACACAGGGAGCCAATGCAGTGATTTTAAAACTGGTGTAATGTGTGCCCGCCTTCTGGTCTTCGTCAACACATGTGCTGCTGAATTCTGTAATAATTGTAAACTTGAGTTGTTTCTTTTTGGAAGACCAGAAAGCAGGGCGTTACAATAGTCAATACTACTGGAGATAAAAGCATGCATTAGCGTCTCTGTGTTAGTAAAGAGTAATTTTGCGTTAAAATGCTTGTATTTTGTGTTAAGGACCATGTAGTCCGGCATAATATTGATAGGGTTGTGACCCTAGCGTCCCTCCCAATTCTACGCCCCTGCCAATCAGATCTAATTTGGTCATGTAGAAAGTAGAGACAAGTTAGGAATATACCCTGTGCCAGCTACATTGGATGTGTGGAAAGGTTGGGTGAGTTAAGTGGGACATCCAATCACAAGTTCCTTAGCTTTGTGGTGATTGGATAAGTTGGGGAGTGATCCAATCAGAACTGCTGTCATTATGAATTGATATGTTAATGTAGAGCAGGCTCACTGTTTGTTGTCAGTTCTGGTATTGTAGCTGAGAAGATCTGCCAGGTAGTTTAAATAAAGGTGACTGCATTTCACACAAAAGTCATTTATACATTCAAACTTTACTAGCATTCAATAAAGGGTTATTAGAAGTTTAATTTTATCCGAGTGTGAAATATGACTTCAGAAATTCAAGGAAACATAAACAAGGCCTTACACTTTACATGTCATGTTTTAGTAAACTAAATTTACAGCAGATTTTATCGACTAAAACTACACTGAAATTTAAACAGTTAAAATAAATTAAAGTGCCATCAAAATTAACCCTGATTTACAGCTGATTAAATGATTATTCACCTCATCACCTTGGTAACAGAATTGCACTTTCATCCTAGTCGATTTTTGTAGATCGTTGCTGAGTGAAAAACGTGGCCAAATGTGTCACATTTCATGTGAGAGAGTGACCCATGATGGCCTCACTAAAATACCCCCATAAAGGTCAAGGAATAATGAGCCGGAGACGCTCTGAGTCCTCAGTGACACAGAGGAAACAGAGCTGACACACTCACACACAGTGAATTCAGATCTATAACCTTCTTTTTTTATATCACAGCTTTAATGAACATTATGTGATTATTCATCCTTGTGATTTTTTTGTCTGAAAGACTCAAACCACTCTCAGAGCTGCAAGCTTCCTAAAGTATCCCCTGGAATGTGTGTGGAGACGTTTTTTCATGTAATGTCAGGATTCAGTGAGTCCAGTGAACTGTATCTAAGAGGGCAAACAGACAGAACGGCTCGCTCATGTATCATCTTCTGCCTCCAACCAAACACCAGATTAGAATCCACAGTCAGCGTCACAAATGTCTCGGGTCACCTCAGAATAAACACACAGCCAGGCCTCATTAAAGCACAACCACTCCTGCCTTTTCAAATGAGAATTTAGTGTGCGTCACACCGGTTGTGTAACGCTGTTCTCTTCGTCTGTGACTTGGTAGACCCTTAGTGACATCTCCCCAGTATAATGCTGAAAATAGGCACTAACTCTGCTTTTCATAACAGCATTTATTTGAGAAACATTTCTCAAATAATTGATGAATTTACAAAAAACACTAAAATTGTATGACGGGGGATTTCTTTATATTTGTGAAATTGGTTTAAAATAAATAAAAAAAAACCCACACAGACCTGAAGGGTGACCAAGAAGACTGATTTAACAAACAATAACTAGAAAGCACTCAGAGAGCGCAGACCTCCGCCAGCACCACAGTCCTCAGCTATATTGTGATTTTGACCATAAATATTAGTCCTACCTTTATTTCTTGTTAATATTTAGATTCATTGACCATGAAAACATACCATTAGCAACTGGATTCATAATGATATCTATTTTAGTTCAGTAGTTATTCACAGAAATCACATTTTTCGCCATGGCAGCTAGACGCTGATCCGGATCAACACTAAAATCGAATCAGTTCTTCCTTTTCCCATGCTGAACATTTCCGGAAAATTTCATCCAAATCTATCCATAAGGATTGGGTTATTTTGTTCACAGACAGACAAACAAACTCTACCGAAAACATGACCTCCTTGGCAGAGGTAATCATGAACAATATCGATATTAGGCTTCTAACCGACAGCAGCTGATTTATTTGTTGAATAACATTTGTTTTTAACAAATTTTAACATACATTTTGAATCATTTGGCCCTCTAATGTAAAGCAAAGTAAAGCTGATGGACTTGGTGTTTCACTCCCTGGTCAGAAGTTGCCTCTCGAATGTAGCAGTTGCAGTGGAGTGGTGAAAGAGAGATATGGACATCATCGAAGTCTTCAGGTGGGCACCCTGCATCAGCGAAGTTTCATTAATTGAAGCTGACAATGTCTCAGTAGGGCTCAACCATGTACCCATCGTCGCAGGTACAGCCCCCTCTGTGTCACACACTCCACGACCCCTGAAGGACTCTGCATGGCAGGGCGTCCTTCTCCCTGGACCAGGTGGACTCCTGGCCTCATACCATCTGTCTTTGTCTTGGTGCCCAGCTGTTGTCGTTCCGTTTGATCCAGAGCCAATTGCTGCTTTTATCGGCAGCACTTCACATGGTTTTGAAAGCCTGTTGGAGGGAGCAACCCCTCGCACCAAATTTCCTCGACAGACTGATGGTAGATGCTGCAACAAATCCCTGCATCCCACTTCTCCTGGGCAGATGGTGGTCTGCCAGCTGTTCTGGGATGCTTCAGCAGGCAGGTCACAATATTTGTCTTTCTTTCGCTCATAGGCCTCTTCAGCACCATCTTCCCATGGTACTGTTAGCTCCACCATGTAAATCAGCTTTAGTGTAGGAGACCACAGGACCATGTCTGGTGGGAGTGTTGTTGCCACTATTTCTTGGGGAAACCCAAACTTTTTGTCAACATCCACCTCCAATTTCCAACCTCGAGCAGACTGTAGGATGCTTGCATCCTGTAGTGTTGTCTGGTTCTCTAGAAGTTGGCCTGCTGGTATGAAATGTAGGAAGTGGGTCTTTCTTGCTGATGTTTGTGGGAGGTTTTTTGTTGTGGTTCGCCTCTGTTCCAGTGTTGATGCCAGCTCTCTGAGTACTTAGTTATGGCACAAAGTATTGTGGTCTTGGGTGAGACTTGAATGTGCCCTTCAAAGAAAGAGCAGCACTCATGATCATCTGAGTTACAGATCACTGCACCGACTGCTGAAGACACAACCCTAGCTAATACTTCTACAGAGCCCAATGTCAGGAGGGGAGCAAATAGTGAATCAATGCTCCCAGATGATATTTCTTTCTGTTTTCAAACTATTATTTGTTCTGTTGTTTCTTTTACATCCTTCCAACATATTTAGATCATGTCTCATATGTCTTCTTGCTGTCCTTCTAGTGCTGGCAGTATCATGTGCTTTGGCATGGAGCCCAGGTATGCTTAATTTCTGCCTGATGTAGGTGTTATTCATAAATCATGTGCTCATGCTGTTAATATAAAAAATGATCATGCACACCCTTTTGTGCCCAGAGGTATTTATACGAAATGAGGAGTGGTCAGGAGCAAAGCTGACATGTTCCTTACTTGATGACATAGGAATTTTAAACCTCCCTGTAACTGGTGTGATGTATAAACTTAGAGAGATTTTTACACACAAAAACACATGACTGAGCTTATTACTCACATGGCATGCACATCTCGTCTGTTAAAATTAAAACATTTGTTAAAGATTTAAAATTCATAACAGGACAGAGAGCTCAGAGCTCAGAGCTTTTTTGAAGCACTCATCTATGCGCTATTCCCATGTGCTCCAGTGTGGATAATACTCCCAGAAACAAGAAAAACACACAGGATTAAAGATTTTCTCAAGACAATTTGTAATATTTGTTATATTAGTGAATTTTCCTGATAACAATGCTAACTGATAATTAAATGGGCACTGCTGTGTACTACACACATGAACAGAGAACAGAGCCAAGGATTTCTGCAGGACATTGAGAAATATCTATTTATGTACAGTAAACAGATCTATCATAAACAGAAGTCCCCCATTGATCTGAGAGGTTAAACTGTAGATTTAAATAATTAATGTTATTTTCCTTTTACCTTTATGCTAAGGTGTCCAGCTCATCTTTTAATCATTTCTTTTGGATGCTTCAGTGAAAAAAAGCACTTGATGATGACCAGGGCATCGACCATCCTGTGAGTTACTTCTCAAGAAAACTTAACAATCATTAACTTCAAGGGCAACTCCGGTTTTTTGACACCTGGACCTTATTTTTAGGTTTGTGCATGCTCATATACTCACTCAGACAAACATCGTGCAGTTCGGAGCCCTTCAGAAGTTATTTAGATCCAACCGATGAATAAGACTTAGTGGGGGCCACGGCAATGGAGCTTCAGCGCGGGACATAATCTCTGCAAAATCGCTCATTTCGACTATATTTTTTCATCCATCGCCAGTGTTATCATAAATTCAGCTCGTCTACCGTATTCAGGTGGGTCAGCTGACCTGGTAAACAAACTTTTGATGACGTCATAGCCGCGCGACACAAAGGTACAGCTGACTTACTTTTAGCCGGCATTGCTGAGCAACATGGCAGAAAATTTATCTGATGCCGAAGAGTCAGACTACGACGACCGGTTTGAGTCTGAGTACACGGACGAGGAGCTCCATGAAAGAAGAATGCGGAGGGAGAGAGACGAACAGCTGGCTCGAGAACAACAAACAGGAGCACGTCCACGACTCAATGCTAACTGGTGGTGCGCTTGTGGACAGTGTTCGCCTATGGCAACAGAAGAGGTGTGTGTTTGCTGCTCAGAGTGGGACTTGAAACCGGCTGACAAGCGTATGGATCTATCGAGGAATATATGTCTGACTACTCTGGAGGATTTCTCTGCAATGACAAACCGGGCTGTGGTAGAGACAAGCGATTTTGCAGAGATTATATCCCGCGCTGAAGCTCCACTGCCGTGGCCCCCGCTAAGTGCGGCTAAATCGGGTGGATCTAAATAACTTCTGAAGGACTCCGAACTGCACGATGTTTGTCTGAGTGAGTATATGAGCATGCACACACCTGTAAATAAGGTCCAGGTGTCAAAAAACTGGAGTTGCCCTTTAAGTACTCCACAATTGAGAAGGAAGCCCTGGCATTGTTGTTAGCCCTACAACATTTTGAGGTTTACCTTGAGGCAAGTGTTAAACCCATTAAGGTCTTCACAGATCATAACCCTTTGGTATTCCTCTCCAGGATGTACAATCACAACCACTGCCTTATGCGCTGGTCTCTTATTGCTCAGAATTTAAATCTCGAAATTAACCACAAGAAGGGTTCTGAAAATGTCATAGCTGACGCTTTATCACATGCTCTACACACCAAAAAATGTTGGGTTATTTTTCCAACCCAACAGCTGGGTTGAGACTGTTGGTTTGTTTAATTGGGTTGTTTTCATTAAGTTGGGTAATCTAATAACCCAGCTTGCTGGGTTATTGTCGTTGGCAGTTGAGTTATTAGCTGTTGGGTTGTAATTTCCATTATAATGTGTTGGCTCATTTCGGACTACCCAACATGTTGGGTTGACGCTCATGCATGCGTGACCAACAGAAATGGTTACCCTCACACTTTCTCGCAGTGCATGGATGCTGGATGGGTAAGTCTCGCTATGGCCCGGCCAAATCCCGTGAGAAGTCCTTGGGGAAGAGAAGAAGAAGCCCGCGAAGATATTTGGTTCTACCTTGGTAAGTCAGCTCACGTAGAAAGCTAGCATGTTAGCTGGGTCGCTACGTAGCAGTTTCGATGTAACTCGAGTATTTTATTTAAAGTTAAAGTTAGGAGGTATATGTGGGATTTTTATCAGTTTGGCTTCCATGTATAACAATGTAAGTTGGAGTGTGTTGTGAACCCAAGTGAAGGAAAAATATGAGTATAATTGACCGCGGTGGAGGATCAATTTTGGTTTTGCCTACCCCGCTACATGCTAGCAGGCCCCAGCTAGCCAGCCAGTCCATGCTGTAGTAGCCTGTTTGAGTTTGCCGAGGGGAAACCGGTAACAGTGTAATTTGCTCAAGTTGAAGTTTAAAACTGTAGAGAACTTCATTGTTCCAACAGTGAAAATACCTTTGATTTAACATTACTGAATGAGCTTCTTATGATACCTTTGTTTTATTTTAATCCTTTTGTAGGTTTTGCAGTTTGATTCTCCCACCTCATGGACGAGTTTGTGAGGTCCAAATTGATTGAGTGGAAGCTTCCAGGGCTCTTTGACAGGTTTAGTGGTAGGTAAATTTAAGTTGTTTCCGTGTCACATTATTGTATTGGTTCTAACTTGCTGTTATGAATAAATTGGGACAAATATTCACTGAACCTTAAGCTACTGTCTGCTAAATGACCAATATTTTCCAATATTCATTTTAAGGAAGAACATATTTTGAGTGTTGTACCACATATATACTTTATTTACCCTTAGTGTGAACTTCAGCTCCTCAATTTTTTTTAACAAGTGTTTCTTAAAGTTGTCTGACTACTCTGGAGGATTTCTCTGCAATGACAAACCGGGACCAAGGAATGATTTTTACTCCCTTCTTCAGTTGATTGACATGATGATACTGTACTTCACTGTTTTATCATTTCTAAATATATTTTGTACTTAGTTATATTTTTGTATTTGTCTGCTTTGTATTTTTCTTTATTGAGTTGTAATGTATGTGTGCGTAGAAGTAGCCACTGGTCTCTGACAACTGTAAGAAGCACTTGTAAAAAAATCCAATATATTTTTGACATATTTTGACCTAATATTTCCTGCTCTGGACCATTGTGAACTCCGTCAGAGCCTAGTTAATTTTGTTTCCACCTGACAAGTGAGACCTATCAGCTGAACTGATCCCATTGGCTGTCCTCGATGTACATCCTTTAGATATATATATATATATATATATATAAGTACGTATGACGTGAACACTTCTCTTAAACTATCCTGATGAAGGTCTAGTGATACTTGCTTTGCCCTAGTAGAGATACTACCCTGTTTCTTTTATTTCTCATCATAGGTCAGAACCAACATGGGGGGATACCTTGACCAGGCAAAAACATTGAGATCCTGCCCCTACGTCCTCCTGCCGGAGAATGGGACACAGTATTCTCAGGCGTTTTCTGTGATCTCTGAGGACAATTGAGGTCAAAACGATACTTTCACCGTGGATACCTTTTTGTGTTTGACTTGGACTGCATGAGAGAGTGTATGCCAACATGACAATGTCTCCAGACTTAAAATATTTTGTATTTTGTGAATTTTGAAATTTAATTTTAAAAAAATCTTAATTTTTTTGTGTCAGAATATATTTAATCAACATATAATGACCATAAAAATATTATAGAAATTAGCAACCCAACTAAATGAGTAGAAAGAACCCAGCAGTGTAGTCAAATTGAGCAGATGGTTGGGTTATATGAACAACCCAACTGGGTTGTTCATATAACCCAACTGTTGGTTTAAGAAAACCAACCCAACTTGTTGGGTCAAAATAACCCAGCATGTGTTCTGTCCAATATTTAACCAGTGTTGGGTTAAAAAATAACCCATATTGGGTTGTTTTTAACCCAACATTTTTAAGTGTGTAAGGTAAGAAAAATGATTGAATGCTCCAAATATTAAATTTGGACTTGTATGGGTGGGGGTGTTACATGCCAGGCATGAGGCCAATAGCTGCAGAGTTTTTTTTTTCTGTTTCTTTCTGTTCCTGCCTTTCTCCCCCTCCCTTCTTGTTGCTCCAGGTAGAGCCTGATTGAGCTACACCTGGGAAGCTGTGATCTGATTGTTCTGTGAAGCCAAAATGGAGGAGCTAACCCCTGATAGGCTGAGAAGGCTTTAAAAGGAGAAGTTTTCTACAGCTCTTCCTCTTTGCTCTGAGACTGAGACTGAGACTGAGACTGAGACTGAGACTGAGACTGATACTGATCATATTGTTTTGCTCCTGTTGCTACATGCAGATTGTGGTGGTGGGAGGTGGAGGCGGTTAGGTAAGTTGGGGTACCCTTAACATGCTGCACGAAGGAAAAGTAATTGTTAGACACACTAGGTTAGTTTGGTTTGTGCCACCCTCTGTATTTATATTGGTTGAAGCTTGTTTTATTAGTTTAATCCTAGGCTTTTTGTTTGTTGTTTTGACATAAGGATTAAATTAAAATAGGCTGAGTTTTATTGTATTTTTGGGTTTTATTTGGCACAACCACCTTGCCCTATCCTCCCCCCCACATTGTGAAAACCTATGTTAATTTGTGTTAAAAATAAAAAGGAATCTTTGAGTTTCTGCACTTTCACTCTGACTCCTGTCAATTTATTTTGGTTGTCGTGTTATCCTTCTTTTGGTTTTACAAAAGGGTCGTAACACTGAGAATTAACATATCTAACAGTGTCCTGTGTGTGTTCTTTGAGTGTAGTGGCACAATAAGAGGGAATGGGAATAAGAGCTGACACTCTGGTTGGTTGGATCTATGTTTAAACCATCCAGTCATCACATCTAGTATCCTGCCTTTACGTCAAGAACATGCAACAGCAAAATGTAGACTGACGCTCTATGAACCTCCGTATGGCATGCACTTTAGGTCCTGTTTACCTGGAGACCTTTCACCAGAAATGGACAGATTTTTCCTTTGTGTTTTCAAGAGGAATCTGTATTTACATGGAAATGCAAGGATGATTGAAACAGCTGTAGCATGCATGCCAGTCCAGCAGGTGCCAATGTAGGTTTGCATCAAACAAACTTTGGTTCACTTCATATAGATATACATTAATATCCTGATGAAATAATAAACTAGGTCAATTTCTACTTTGAAGTTTTTCACCTAAAGCACATTATTGAGGAAAGCGTAGTGAGATCCTGGAGGTTCATGTCTTCTGCTTTCTCTGAATGTGGGCTAATTAGACTCAAACAAGTGGAGCCAGCTGCAGGCGTGGAAGTTCCTCCTGCCATCCTTTCCTCTCCATCCTTCATCCTCTTATTATCCGCTCACTAGAAACTACAAAGAGAGCAAACTCGTGTTGATCGTGTTGTGTTGCTGTGATCGTAGGCCTCAGTGTAGTATCTCCAGGGAGATGAGCTCAGTTAAGTGAAGAGGATGTTCCCAGAAACAGTTCAGTAGTTTCAGAGGAAAGAAGGAAATTGTCACATAAGGTTTCGGTGGCCATATTCTGAAAACTCAAAAGGAGAAGCCTCAGCAGCATGTGTTCTCATTCTCAAAACTTGACAGGTGGGTACAGTGGAAAAATGCCAGTGGTCCAGTGCAGTGTTTCAATATGAATATTAACCCTTTTACTACTATGATTAAAAATGGCTGCTTGGTCGTTTTTGACTATTTTGTCAAATGTGCAAGAAAATACCCTTTGGGTGAATCATTTTGTACTTTTTTTGAGGTAAAACTTTAACATTCTAGCAATTTGTCATTAGGTTGTAAATGCTTAAAGCAGTGTGCAATTACAAGAAAAAAATCTACAGGTTTCTCTTTATAAACAATTCTAAATTAACATGAACCACTGTATTGAGATGATTAAACAGAAACCCAACCTATTTTATATTGTCATATGATTTAACTATAAAATGTGTTTGATTACTGTACAGAAATAAAGCCAACACTTTTTATGAAACCCCTCTTTTATAATGCAGTGTAAACACATAAGTGTGATTATGAGGTACTTAATGTGATATACTTTGCTTTTAATGCTGCATAACCAGCAGTTTATGCACTTGTGATCATTACCAATGCTTTTTTACAGGTCTCATAAGTAATACTAATGTGACTGTATACTTTTAATCAGACTGATGGGAAAAGATTTTATATTGTTTTGCTTTTACACAGCTTACTATTGGTTCAAAAGTCTAGATGAGCCCAGATTTTCTTCTGTTTTGAATGGATACACATTTTTTTACAACAAAATAAGAGTTATACTTTTTACTGCCAGCGTTATCTTGGTTTTGTTTTAAAAGCTGTGTTCACCCCAAATGTGTTACGCCTTCACACAAGCAAGTATCATGCACGTATTTGCGTGTTCGAATCATTCATGTTTATTGAGGTGAAGTAGAAACAAATCATTTGATGATCAATAACACCCTTCAGAGCACCACATGGAGAGTTTCACCATGATGTCCGGGTGGTGCCTCCTCTGGAGCTGTCTTTACTCGTCTTTGTTTCCCAGAACGGCCTGAGACCCACTCCTCCTCTCCAGGCCGACTCTTTCTTTCATGGGTGTTCTGTTAGTTCTCCTGTGAGATTCAGCATATTTTCTCTGGTGAAGGACAAAGAACTGCTAGGAAGACAGAACACACACCAGCAGCCAGCTCGCCATTGTGCTGGTGGACTTAGTTCACCCTGGAGCTCATGAAAATGTCAAATAACTACAAGCTGAACTTCCCGGATACTCAAAACTCTCCAGAGACTTTCTCCCTGTTTCTTCTCTGTGATGTGGTTTCTAACTGCTCAAATAAGCATGTAGAGAGATGCTGACATGCAGCAACGTTTATTTCCTCCTCTGTCCGAGATGTCATCTCATCACTGTTCACTTTCGATGCTGATTGGCTGTCTCCTGTACTTCACCGTCTTAAATTACCCAGCTCTATCTTGCTAAGCTCCAGTCTCCTACGACTTCACGGCCAAAGGCTGGATGGACCAATCAGGGAAGAGAGGTGGTAACTAAAGACATGACCACAGCGAGCAGTGACTGCATGTTTGAAAACAATCACTGCTTCTGAAGCGGTCTCCATGGATGCAGCATTATCTGCGGTTATATCAGAAATTGACTTATTTTCTTTTTTAAAAGAGGAAAAAAAAGAATGTCATGTAAAACTCTTCTTATGGGAAATCATGTTTTTGCTCTTCTCTTAACCAGGGATCACTGTTGGGAAACTGGGAGGGAACGCGGCATCCGTAAACGATGCCAGTTACTCTATGGTTGTCATGGTTACTCAGTGATACCTGGTGAAGTCTGCTCTCCTCAGAATTAGAGGTAATTGTCATTAGCAAAGTTTATGTCACATGGAAGTGGTAAATGATTTATCTGCTGGTATAATGCAATGCAAGATGATCGTCTAAGGACTGAAACGTAGTTTAAACTAACAGCTAACAACAGGGTCATGCTGCTACATCATACTGTGGCTTGATACGATTGGTCTGTGATGAACGTGACTGGCAGCCCCGATCGCCCAATCACCAGCTGCTGTTGTTTTTGAAGGTGTTTTTTCGAAGGTTCTGCCCTCTGAAAACATTTTGAACGGCTCTTTTGCACATGGATAGTAAAATATTTCTGTGACCGATATATGGGACTGTCCATCTGGCATGTCAGGCGAACTAGTCTAAGGACTTTAGCATTTTCAACAACTGAGAAAGGGTGTATTGCGAGGCTCAGAGGATGATTCTTACCATTCCAATGAAAATTTTCTTTTTATTTCTATTTTGTAACAAACTGAAATTGATGATGAAAACATGGGGTCACCTTCTCTGTGTCAAGAGTTTTAGGGTGTAGGGTGATTTACTGCTATAACTATATTTTAACTCTTGAGAATGACTTACCTTTACGCTTCTATGCTGCTTGTTTTCTCTCAATCGGGCTGCCTAGAACTGATGTTGATTAAAATATTTGTATCAATGAAAGTAGAAAATTGTATTACTACATGAAACCTTTCTGGCACTTTTCACTTTGGGGCATAGTGTTACTATTTTTCAAAAGGAAACAAGGTTGTAAGGATTTAGAAAGTCTTAAATGTTCAGAATAAACATGAGTATCTCCTCTCAGAGCTCTCCATGTTCAGGTATTGAAGAGTTCACTCAGTGTTGCAGAGCAGCTGCCCCTCTGAAGTATCTGACCGTGCAGCCGTCTGTTGGGAAGCCCTGCAGTCTGCTGGCATGGTGCTCTATGACAGAGCTCCTTCACAGGGCTCAGGGGCCAGGAGGAGCTCAAGGCAGAGCTGCACCACAGAGCTGATTAAACTGTCATCTGCACCCGGACTGAGTGGTGGGCAGAGATCCAGTCCCAATAGACTGCCCTTTCATTCACACAACATTCATTCAGCGACTTTAAAATAATCCTACAGGATCAACTCTGTGGATCCCAGCTTGCATGCTGTGCCAATGAATGCAGGTGAATACCTACAATGATTTTGTCCTCAAATGTCAAGAAGGTAGGTGCAGGAGGATAAAATAAAAGCAGTGTTGAACAAACAACCATTTTGTTAATTTATAACAACATGTCTTAGTTTTAGTTATTAGTTGTTTTAGTTCAAGTGGAAAATCTCATCCATGCAACTAACTTTCCCCATAAAACTCTGTATGAAGTCAAATCCCTGAAAATGTATTCTGTTAAAAAAGAGTTCTAAGACAAGAGTAAAGATCCTGTTTCAGTAAATCAGATCCACAGCTGTCGCCGCAGGATCTTTAACTGAACTTTTCACTCTGAACCTGTGGATTCATTCATCCTGCCCATCCTTCATTACTGTTCACAGTACACAGATGCCACAAACTCATCTTCTTAAAATAAATATGCTCAAACCAAACATGACCTCTATAATTGTCCCCATAAATCCTTCCAACTCCACAGGATTGCCGGTGCATTGGATCTTTATGGTGACAACTTCATTTGAAAGCTTACTACTTTGTCAATCTTTGAAAGTGTTCATATCAAATGTCTCCCTTTCAAATGTTCATCCTGCTTTAAATTGTGGTGGGTGTTTCTTCCTTAAATGTTGTAATTAATGATCTAAGTGGTGATATTTTTTAATCCCATTTTCTAGATGGAAACTTAAGTGATTATTTTTTAGGCCTCACTGTTAAACCTTGGAGAAAGTAACACTTACTTTATCTCTGGTGTGTGTCTACAGCAGCACTACAGCACCACTTACAGACCTGGCATAGGTATAACACTGTTTTCTTGTGGACAGACACATTTCTTGAAACAATGTCGTCTTTACAGAGAATGTTTTTTTTTATGAAAATGTGTTCCCCTTTTTAATTTAAAGGGCCATTTGACCCTTTCATACATGGTGTCCACTGTGATGGACAGATATTTGGAAACATTTTACACCATTAAGGCTATGTTGTCCAACTATCAGGTGGAAATCTCCAAAACTCCTGTCTCAAGTTTCATTAAAGTTTTTTCTTCACATATTTCTGTCATATTTAGATACTACAAAATAAATTTAAACTGGCAGATCAAGGACAATTTGCACCACACCCTGTTAAATCCTTCTATTCTCAAAAAGTCAAACATGTTAAAAATATATATCTTCTAATTTAATGATATATTAGAAACTGTTATGCAGATTTAATAATACTTCCCTTGTATATTTTTCTGAGACCAAAAATTAATCCATCCAATCCAGTGGACATTTAGTATGTATGCCGGTTCAGTAGATGGCAGTGTAGGTTTTCAGAGAGGCAGCGCTGCTACAATACACGTACAAAGAGGAAAAACTTTTCACAAACAACAATGGCGAGTGGATGCATAAAGGCGCAGGAGTTTCTTTTCTGAACAACAAATCAGTTCGAGAGTACTGCACATGCGGTGACGTCTGCATTTCACCCTGAAACGCTCTGATTCAGGTTTACACAGAGCTGCATGGAGGAGCGTTTTGGAAACTCTCCACTCTGGAGCCTGTTTTTTAAAAGTTTCTATTTTCAGGCAATCCGCAAAGAGTTCCCATGTAAACACCAACACCAAATCTAAAGCAGAGAGAGAAAAGAAATGAACTGTAAATCGACAAACAATGAGCAGGGAATTGACTGACATGCTTGAAAGTACAGAGTTTTGGACTGATTTTGAGATTTAATGCCCATTTCAGATAAGGAATCTGAAGAATGGACACTAGAGCCAAACTCTTGTCACAAACATATCCCAGCAACCTCCACTTGTTACCTCAGTTTCTCCGGGAGCTGAGCCGTATAATGGAGAGAGGGAGCCTTGATTGTCTGATGTGTCAGTGATGATGGGTTTTACATGGTATGGAGAATTATTGGTTGCGGCTGAATCTCTGGGGAGGGAACCGAGGATTATGGGTGCGCGTCGAAGGCTGCTGTGATGTGAAACCGCGGGCAGTCTCCATCTGATTGGAGATTAGCTCTGCATTAAAGGGCCCTCAGCAGGCAGCACACACACCACGCACATCTTCAATCCTTTACTTATCTGCCAGATTCCTTTACTTCTTTAATTACCCATCGTCTTAACTCACATTTGATCTTGTTCTTTTATGCCCGTTAGCGTTCATCTGCTTCCTCTCAGTGTTTGCCTGCGATACTCTCCTCCATCTCTCTTTGAAATCACAAACCCAAAGTACAGGCTGTGTGGAGATATCCATGAAGATGGAAATCAGAATAAAGATGTTTGAGTCATGTTGCTCTTGACAGCAGATGAGAAGGTGGGAGATAGGAATCCCCTTCAATCATAGTTGGTGATCAAAAAGTAGACTGAAGATGAAGCTCCACTGAGTGACTCCAATTTTAACCTTGTTATACCCATTTTACTGCACGTTCATGCAAATGCTTAATCAGGAAATCACATGGCAGCAACTCAGTGTAATCAGGCATTTAGACATGGCCAAGGCAACCTGCTTAAGTTTAAATGAAGCATCTGAATATAGAAGAAAGGAGATTCAAGTGTGTTTGAACAGGACATGGTTGTTGATGCCAGACCTGGACCGAGTTTTTCAGAAACTGCTGATGTACTGGGATCTTCACAGACGTTACAGAGAATAGTCTGAAAAAGAGAAACTATCCAGTGAGCTGCAGTTCTCCCAGTGAAATGTCTTCATGATTCTAGAGGTCAGAGGAGAGTGGCTACAGTGGTTTAGGATGACAGAGAGGCAACAGTACCTCAAATGACCACTAATCACCACCAAGGTATGCAGAAGAACATCTGAAGCAGATAAGCTACAGCAACATTCGACCACATCCGCTCGCAAGTGAAATCGCGCTGCGCTAGACGCTTGAGTTTTGACGCTGGTACAAATATGCAAAAAAACGCTCACCGCTCGCCGCGGCATCGTTGCACGAAAAGTCCGTCATTATCATTTCATCATATCATTCTAACGTCGAACATGGCTCTGATTACCACCATCGCTGCTCTGTACCTGCTGTGGAGAAGTCAGCTGCGGGCTAGGCGCCGACGTCGGCACTGGATGCATGCTACCCTACGGAGGCGGTGTGAGCTCGTATGAGTTCCCCCGTCTCTTGCAGGAGCTGCGTCTGGTCGGTTCCAGTGGTACTTCAGGCTGACTGTTGCCCAGCTTGAAGACCTGCTAACCAGGGTTGGTGCCAGGATCTCTCGCCTGGACACCAACTACAGGCAAGACAGTCCAGCTGCAGCTGCGGAGCGCCTTTCCATCTGTCTCCGGTGAGTTTGGCAGTTTGTCAAATTAGCAAGACTCCGACCCCCAGGATGCCCTGCATCAGTGACGATCTCCACGCTGATAGGCTGTCCCGGCGCGTCAACAGGCTCGCTCGAAAAGTTCAATTATTTCAACTCGAGTGTCAAGCGTTGAGCGTTTTTTTGCTGGAAACGCTCACCGCTCAACGATGGACGCCGCTCTATGCTCGCCCCGATGCAGCGTCAATTCCCGTTTTTAAATTGACTTTGTATGTAATATCAACGCGCGAAAAATTTGCAACGCTTTCGGTGGAAACACACCGTAAGGCTACAAAAGGCACAGGCTAACAAAATATGAGCAAAAGAAGACTGGGAAAACACTGCCTGGTCTGTTGAGTCTGGGTCTCTGCAACAACATTCAGATGGTTTGGTCAGAATTTGGTGTAATCATCATGAAAGCCTGAGTCCATCCTGCCATAATGGTTAGCTGGTGCTGTAATAGTGTGGGGGACATTTTCTTGGCACACTCTAAGCCTTTTAGTACCATGTGAGCATTGTTAAAACCCCACAGCCTACCTGAGTATTGTTGCTGACTAGGTTTATTTTTACTTTTTGTAAAGGAGTAGTTTCTGACATTAGATCCCATTTCCGTTGTTTAATAAAACCTTTGTGTTAATCTGCATTTTGGGTCTGCACCTAATGTTTTTTGTTAGTTTATATTTGGATTTCATACCGTGACAAAGCTACTTTTAGGATGCAAGTAACAGCATTTACCGGTTGCCAAACCCTACTTTGTGATAATTTTTAAACTTTTTTTTTTGACAAATGAGTAAAAAGAAATTTCACAGAAATAACTATATCAAATTATTGCTTTATTTTTTTTGAAATGTTATTTTTAATGTGGCCCACGAGCTGCAGTTACCTTACTTCCAAGTAAGAGCATACATCTAAAACCCCAAAGGCTAACTTTAGCTACGACTGTGACTGATATTAAAACTGACAGTTCAAATCTCACCTCTGATTCTCACAGAGGTACAGAGAAACTGAAAACTTTTACATGCTCAAGGCTAACTACTTATATACTGTTATACACTGTTAGTAAAACCTGTAAGTTATTGAACAAAACTCTCATCCAGGTGTTTTATTTAGTAAGGATTCGAGCTTGTGTCAGCATCAATACTGCAGCAAGTTGGTCTTCAGTTTGAATTCATCAGCATCCATGTGACATCAGGTCAATCCTTATGGACGTGATTTGTTATTCTTGCCCCCAATGATGCCAAGACTTTCTGTAATTTGCTGTGGTATCATCTTGGCAATGGCAGCCTGAAAGGCCCCCACTCCACTGCTGGGTCATCTGATGGCATGCTTTGCCCCTCTCCTGCCAACTTAACTATGGGCTTTTCCCTGTGTGGCCAACCAGAAGCCTCCATTTATCTCTGTTATCCTCTTTTACCTGTCGGCCTTTCAGGCTCTGTGGACATATTTGTATAGGCCAAGACACTGATTTAAGAATGTCATCCTGTATATGTGAATGAATTTACAGGCGGTGGAGTGGTAATAGCCTAATGCAGAGATAGAT
Source organism: Scarus forsteni (assembly GCA_036419115.1). NCBI lineage: Eukaryota > Metazoa > Chordata > Actinopteri > Labriformes > Labridae > Scarus > Scarus forsteni. Next base: position 1,942,567 of record JAZDUH010000152.1, read on the forward strand.
TATAATACAAAGCCCAAACACTGACACCACGAACAGCTGGCCTGAAATGTCCAAACTGCATTCATTTAAAACACTGCCATCCTTTTCCCCCTGAGCCCAGAATAAATCAAAGGTCATATCATCCCCACTAAAGCTTTGCAATGGAGCTCAGTGTCAGAGAGTGGAGGAGCAGGTTTTGGCTGAGATCGGCCTCCTTTTGACTCTGGGTTGCACCTTAATGAGCACAATCAGTCTTCTAGTCTTTTCACATATCCAGCAGGCCCAGCCAGGACCTGAGTGGGACTCTGTCCGAGGCCTGGAGTTGGTTTGTACAGCAGCCCACTTTGACTTGCAACCTGTCGGTATAACTTTAGTATTGTGAGTATAAATGCCTGAAACATTGGATTTGTACCAAATACTTCTTTTGGTAAGCAATGAAGACTGTAATCAACATATGCCTTTTTCGAATACAAAAGCAAGAATAGGATCTGCGTACTTGTCTCTACATGTGAGACCTGTGAATGACCGACCATTTGGGCAGGATGAACCCATTTTCTTGAAAAATCACTGTCACAGGACTGGCAAGATAAAAGTAAACAAGCTGACAACTGTGGGTTATGGATGTTTGCAGTGCAGGACATTTTCGGTTACTTTTACCTGAAATATTGTGTTAAACTGTTTTTCAAGTGTTGTCATGAATATTTCAAGCCTGGAACATCTTATCGATGTATCATATCATCCATATATTAGCCTACAGACTGAAAATATAAATGACTGTCTAAATGGTAAATGAACTTGAGTTTATGTTGGCTTTTCTACTCTTCCTGATGACTCAAAGCGCTTCTGCCCATCCACTCTCACATCCACCAAGCAAGTCACGAGCTTTGCGCATTTTAAATACCACCCACTCCATTTTCCATGACAGGATAAATTGTATAACGGAACCCTCATAGTGTGGCTTTTTGAAACTAAAGTTGCATCCTCCCAAAAACAAAGGAGTAAACAGAGGGGATAGAACTGCCAGCCCCTTTATGGGTTTTTGTTACAGTTAGGGGATGAGTTTTGATCCCAAGACGGCTGCAAGCTGCAAAACATGTTATTCAATCACAGCAGAGCATTACAGAGATGTCAACAGGCAGCGTTTGATTCCCACAACAATACCTCCAACTTGTGGTAATACTTTGCCCACTCAGGAGTCGGCTGCATCTCCACATCAAATTTAGTCTTGGTTCAGCTAACTAGGAACCCTGATTTGAATAACTGTGCCAGGTACTTGGTAAAATCCTTGATGAAAAACCAAAACAATCAAGAAGAGCAGAGTTAAATACATATTTGCATCCCCATAAGTCACCAACCCCCCATCAGTTCACAGTTGTGCTCCAGTAAACTGAGTATGTTTTCTTCATTACTTAAAAATGTTCTAAAAATATACAATATTGCATAAGCCTTCTCATTCTGATCAGGATCAACTCTGCGGTGTTAAAATGTTACATCTCTGCCTCTCTGAGCAAATAAATCAGCAAGAAACCTTTTCTCTCTTCTTTTCCTAATGTAACACTACAAAGTTAATGAGTGCTAACTCTTTAACCAAACAATGTCAGACCTCATCTGTATTCCCTCAGGATGACTCTGCACCTTAAAATAAAAATGCAGTTATAAAATTACCTTGAATGTGTCCTACAAAAATATCTTCAGTTTTATATGAAGAATCATAAGACGGGGACTCATATATTATCCTTCTTTTTCATCTGAAATTGGGTGTCTTGGGGAAAAAGGTGTCCATTTGGACTTTTTCTGGCACCTTTGGAGCGTTAAGTCAATTCTTCCCTGAACTTGTCTGCTCTGCACTATTTCACTGCTCTGACCCAGCAAACCACCTATGGGGCCAATCATTTATAGATCACTGAACTTACAGCTGAGCTCGAGCCAGCATTAAAAAAGTGTCACAAACACGACATGATTCGCTCGCCGGTTAAGGGACATCATAAGACAGAGAGAGCTAGCCTTTCTGGATGAGTCCTTCACTTTTTGAGTTATCAGAGCATGAAGGGAAGCTTTCTGGACCACTGAAGACGATCACTCGCTGACATCATGACTCGCTACATATTCAAAGTGGTGATTTAAGTGCTACTTTCCCTCTTTGCAGCACTTCAGCATTTTCCCAGGGCAGAATTTCAAAGCATTTAAATCAGGTTGGAAATTTGAATGAACTCATTAACACGATCTCTGCTCAAGATCTACTCAAGCATCTCAATTCAAAATAAGACAGCAACAATGGCACAGAGGCACATCTGGGAATATAGATTCATGATGAGATTTGGTCTGAAAATGTGTTTAGGCTTCTTCTTCTCCAGTCTGGATACACCGTGGCAAAAATAAACCATATTTTATCCCCACCTTGCCCTTCTGAATGATCGGGATGTGCCCCAAATGCATTTAAGGCTTGTCGCAACCTGAAACTGATGATTTATCCACATAACCTTCCAGTTTGTTCCTATCAATAAGATCACTGGTTCCAAAGCCAAAGCTGACATGACTGGGCTCCAGAAATGCCCACTTAATGGGCCCTGCATTGGTTCCAGGCAGCATGTCTGTGCACTTGTTGAGTTCTGTAAGTCAGGTTTTTCGTGAGTTTTCATCACTTGTGGGGGCCACAACAGGGTTAGTCCATCACCTTTTTTATCTTTTGTGTCTGACATCTCCCTGTCAGTTATTTCTACTAACTGTTTATGTGTTTCTGAAGACCAATAAGCAATGCTTATACTCTGTGGGCCTCTCCATGACATTGGGCCCAAGAAAGCTTTACCATTTATCCCCCCTTAAGGGCAGCCTTGGACACGACACAATAGTGTGCCTTGAGTGTGTGTGGGTTTTGTACAACCATTTATGACTACTTCAACAAAAATCCAAGTGATTTTTTAAAATTTAAATTCTAACTGTGGCAGTCAGAATAACTACTTTCTGCTTTATGTTTTAGAGAAGCTGACAGTTTTGGTTGCCAATTACATGATCTAACTGGTTTTATTTTTATTTTTAGAGACAAGTCCACTTCTACAGAGTCCTGGAAAGAAACCCCAGATTAGAGTAAAAAGAAGATTAATGTGATCAGATGCTTCACTGTGTCTGTGTGTAAAAGGATAGAAGCGCTGAACAAACTTCTTCAAATCTTAATTTAAATTTGTGTTAAAGGGACTGTGAGGAGTTTCTAAGTATTTACAAAAAAGTCTCACTTTTAGATATATGCCTGATCAAAATACATAGGCTACTTTAAGATGAGTTTTATTGCATCAAAATAGGTTATCTATAAATGCTATTCCTTAGCCTTCGCGGTCAGGTCGGACAGGGCTGGACTGGCCTGGATACTCAACTTTGGGAACAAGACAATTAAAACTAGAGCAAATTTATATTTTCTGGACACGTCTTAGAGCACCGAGCTGTAAGTAGCGATATATAGCCAGCTACAAAACTACGATACTAAGCTTTCCAAAAATTGCTTGTGATCACAGATCAAAAACTACCGCTACGTAACTAGAAACAGATACATTACCTTGTTGCTTTCCATCCTGTAAGTTGTTGAAAAAAGAAGTTGTAAAGTAATGCAGAGTTCTGAGGAAGGTCCAAGCTGCATTCATTAGTATCACAACAAACACATGAGCTGTGTCCGAAATGACATACTAACATACTACATACTACAAACCCATTGTGTTTATACTGTATACTACATACTATAAGTATGATTAGAATGCCAACCGTTCACACTGTAGTATAGTGTATATGTAGTATTTCAAACCTTTGACAAAAAAAAAAACAGAAGCACACCAGGCTATCAAATATCTCTGTTGATTCACCACATTTGAAAGTTCAGAGAGCATTTTAGGTGAGAAAGTCACCACGTAGAATACCAAAATGTGGTCATTTGAGCCATAAAACGCACGGATACAAATTTCATTTCGACATTTCGGACATTCCGCTATGCCGCTATTATGTTATCGATGAAACTTCCGGGTATTTCTCGCACACTCAATCTTTTCATACTATCCAGTGTGAACACACTACATACTCATTTTGACGTCACACATAGTATGAGTAGTACGTTAGTATGCCATTTCGGACACAGCCATGCTTTGGAATGCACACATCTTTTGGTGTGTTCCAGTTGTACTCAGAAGTAGGAATTTTGAGTTCCGAGTAGGAAACTGCAACTGGATCGTCCCCCGAAGTCTGAATTTCCGACTGGGAACTTGGTGAAACCTCGCCACCCCCGAGTTGACAATCAAAGATGGATGTCTCCAGTGTGAACAGTTATTTAGCTCCTGTAGTAATCCATTTATTTGCACTTCTGGCTGGGGTGTGTCGCTCTGGATCAGCTGTTCACATAGTAAACAGTTAGACTTATATTTACAAAAATGCTGCCATAGTGATAATCAAATTCTTCATGTGATATTTGTGAACAACAACGCAGGGCATGCTAACAACAGCTAACAATAGCCTGGTAGATTGGCATGTTTTTTTCCGACTTCAACTGGAACGCCGATAAGTCGGAGATGATGTCACTCCCAGTTCCGAGGTTACTGGAACGCAGCATTACGACAGTCGCTGCAAGAGGACTACGGACATCTGGACTACCATAATCAATGAAATACACCATATGGATAGACCGTCATTTTCAATAAGACAGCAAACCTAGGTCTTCACAAAACTCTAGAAGAAATGGGCTGACAATCTATGCGCTGTAACCCTGATCTCGTGGGACCTCAAATAAATTATTTCTTGGTTTCTTTATGATGTAAAACTCACTGCAACCTAGGTTCAAGTTACCCTTTGTACTTCTTTCTTTGTATGTGAGCCTGATAGGATTGCCAAACAACATAATACGCCAATGCTAGTTTCTACCTAATTAATGTTTTTTTTTTTAAATTAATAATTTATTTTTCTCTTCTCCCAAATAGCATATTTATTTATCTGAAAATCCAAAATGCATAAAATCACCAATATATTTTTATGTTTGCAGTGGTGTCAGGGGAAAGATTCTGTAGTATTTATTTAGTGGAATTTGAAATAGGAATTTATATTAAGTGGCGTTTCTGTTGGTTTAGTTGGTTTAGGATAAAGCAGTTGGGAGTCATGCAGGTCCACAGCAGCAGGTTGTCAATGTTGGCAGTCAACATCAAATCCATTTGACAATGGGAGTAATAAATGTATAACCATGTGAAAAAAACTCTCCGAGCTTGCAGGGACACTGACAGAGAGGAGAGTAGTTTCTTTAAATAGTGTCTGTGATGTGCAGCATGTACATGAATCTCCTCAGCTTACTCTGCAGCTTCTGTACCAGAGATCCATTATTCCCTAATCAATCAATCAACCAATCAATCAATCTATCAGTTGTTATTTGAATAGCACCAACTACAAATGGAGGATCTCAAGACATTAATCCCTTCCACATTCATTTTATTTTTAGGATCATTGTTGTATGCATAATATCTTTAATTCTTTTGCTTGAATCAGTTTTATCTCCCTTCAGCTTTCATGTGGGCAGACAGAGACCCACGTCTTGTGCCCCTCGCTGCTGCAGGCTCTGAGTCATCTCCTCTTTTCTCTCACTTTTATTGTGTCCTTGCCCCTCACTTTGTACACTGAGTGCCGGACAAAGCAGGAACAAGATGACGGTCTTTGAATGTCTAGAGTCCATCAACATAAACACAGCGCCTGCTCCATCTGCCTCGTGGAACGAAATAATGTATCCATCAATACCTCCTCCCATTTACCGTCAGCCCATCCACACCAACGCACAATACCCCCACTCCCAGTACACACACCAACCGCACATATGCATGATAGCTGTTGGGGCACTGGGGTGATGATTTGTGAAATAATCTCAACAAACAGACACATCAGATGTCAGACTGAACAGGGTAAAAGCCTCTCCCTCGTGCCAGAACACTGTGCACCTTTTCAAACACACTTGGGACCAGTTTGATGTGCATCCCGTCCAGCTAATTAGCAGTTTGTGTGATTATGAATCCGCCTGGGGATTCTTTGATGTCGACTCAGCTTGCAGGAGACACTTTTGGCTCCACTTGAATTGATACAATCTGTGTTAGTGCTCTGTGATTGGACTCACACACACAACACACAAACAGAACTCCACACACAAAGCTTTCATATGATGTTGGTTGCACAAAGAGTAACTTTCATATTTTTTCATTCTGCTTTGTTAAGATTTACTTGGGTGCTTTTCTAACCTTAATTTTGGCACAAGTTAGTGGATAGAGAAAGAAATGAAATAACTAACAAAACTTGTTACATTAAGGATTATTACAGCTGTACACACATTTTCTCCAGACAAGCAGTTGGAATAAGCTCTAATTTACCTGCATATTCGTGAGATTTTGTTCAAATGAATGTTGTTAGACTCCTTCTGTTTAACTGAAAATAAACAAAACAACACTGTTATCATCCATCTAATACAACTCAGCAAGGGCTTACACAATATGATGATGTCAATGACATGAGGGCATTACAGTGACAATGAAGATAGTAATGGTGATGATAATATTGTGGAAGTGACTTGACAATTTTTTGTCTATTGACTGGTGAACAAAAAAAAAAACACAGGACTTGAAACAGTTTGCTACATTAACAAATGTTGTTCCTCAAGTCTGTATTCTTGCCAATGTCTTACTTAAAGGTGCTATGAGGAGAATCTATTTCCAGCGACATAAAGACTCTGCTGCCTATGAGCACGCACGGTGACTGTCGTAAAGACGTGACCCAAGCCAAAGCATGCGTTTGTTGTGATGCTAATGAATGCAGCTTGGACCTTCCTCAGAACTCTGCATTACTTTACAACTTCTTTTTTCAACAACTTACAGGATGGAAAGCGACAAGGTAATGTATCTCTTTCTAGTTACGTAGCGGTAGTTTTTGATCTGTGATCACAAGCAATTTTTGGAAAGCTTAGTATCGTAGTTTTGTAGCCGGCTATATATATGGCAACTTACAGCCCGGAGCTCTAAGACGTGTCCAGAAAATACAAATTTGCTCTAGTTTTAATTGTCTTGTTCCCGAAGTTGAGTATCCAGGCCAGTCCAGCCCTGTCCGACCCGACCGCGAAGGCTAAGGAATAGCATTCATAGATAACCTATTTTGATGCTATAAAACTCATCTTAAAGTGTGTATTTCCATCAGGCATATATCTAAAAGTGAGACTTTTTTGTAAATACTTAGAAACTCCTCATAGCATCTTTAAATCTAAGATGTATGTCACTTTGGACAAAACCGTTTGCCAAATGACATTCTAACATCAACCCTGTTCTGTGTACACATAATAATGTGACATAAGCAAAGTACTAGAAATATGAAAAAAAGCAGGGAAAACAATTCAGTGGCATAAAAATCTGCATTGCTTCAATGTAGTGACATTTTTAGTTAGCTGTAAATTTTAGGGATGGAGTTCAAAAACAAATTCCAGTTGGTAGGTGAAGAAAACTTCCTCAAGGAATCGATGTCATATGCTGAGCAATTCCTTTATCAGATCCTTCCATGTTCTGCATCCCTTGTAAATCAAGGACATCACACTCATAACAAGGGCGGTCAGCAAAAATGATAACAAAAAAGCCCAAGTTGCTTTATTTTCCACAAAAAGACAAACTGCTCAGCGCTTAGTCAGTGGACACAATAACAACTTGCAGAGACATTTATATATGCAGCAGGACATCAAATATCAGGAGTGTCATGTATGTGACATTACTGCTAATGAAAGCTGTGATGGCTAACTTCTTTCAACACAGGATGTTCACAGGAATTGAGCAAATCAGGAAACAGTGAAAGATTTGGATCGATAAGCTGAATCAATATGGCATTGGTAACAATAAAAAAATGTTTTTCTGTGATTTTAGCCTGAAAGTGGGTAAACTATGATGCTCTCAGTGGCACCATTCACTGCTATGTACTGGCTAGCATTCACACTCTGATATCTTCAATTAGGGACAAAGCTTACAATTTTTTATTGTCTAATACTGTAAATTTTGTTGCTGTTGGGCACAAACTAAGCCCATTTTCTTATGTTTTTTTTTCATGAAAGAAGGACATTGTCTCCTTTAATGTTAGTGAGTTGGTTTTATACGTTTTCAACCAAATTATAGTTACAAAATGTTATCAAGACAATACAGTATTCATTAACTGAGTAGCAGAGTTTTTTCCTTTCTTGGGAAGCAGCAGTTTTGGAGTTAGGAGGTCTTTTCCAGACAGTAATGGTTTACTAGTTCCTCAACAAATCCCATTTAATGCTTTAAGGCTTTGAGTTACCTACAGGTCACTGTGAAGCATTAAAATGTAAAAAAATGTATTTGTCCATATTTGCTGTGGTTCAATAAAATGTAAAATGCTCTGTACAAAAACACAAGAAGTTTTCTACGTTGGCTGGCCTTTGGGGAAGTTTCATCCTAAAATCACCACAGTAATACCTACATATCACTCTGACACCTGGGCTCCATCACAGGATGAGCCTACCTCACTTCATCGCTGTCAGCTTGAACACATATTTCCATTCTAATCTCATCTGTTTTTCCTTGCTGTCCACCTCGTCCTCTGTGACATATCAGTCTGAAATAAATGAAGAGTGTACGTGATGGTGCAGGACGAAGACCCATGCAACTGAGTCTAAAGGATGCTTTCCTTGTTTGTTAAGACTTAGATAATGTTGTATCGCCTATTCAGTCATATTGGCACAAGAAGTTATGGCTAATCCTTTCCTTTGTTACTTAAACTGAAAATCTGTCATTATGCTGAGTCATGTCGATGTACTGCTAACTGTTTTGCTGATCTTTAATGCATGTTATAAATAGGGCCTTTGTTTAAACCTTGAGCAACATTTAAATGTAGAGAGGTGAAACATTTGTGTGTGCTGGGGTGTATGATGGTTTGGGTACGTGTTTCTTGTTGAATGGGTGAGAGTAAGGGGGTTAGGGTTAAGGGTTTGGTTAACAGTTACTGTTTCTAAGATTGATGAAGACATCACAGCATATTCATCGCAAGTGACCAACGACAACTAATACAAGGAAAGCATTTTATATTTGAGAAACCATTGCAAATAATGTTATTTGACCTATTGCTAAATCCACAGGATGATAGGGCTACCACAAACGACTATTTTGATAATCTTCTAGTCAACGACTATTTTTGCGATAAGTTGACTAGTCTAGGTGGAACTAATGTCCTCACTGACTAATGTTTCCCACACTGACATAAATTGTTACTCTGTAGTCTGGATGGAAAACTGTCCGTCACGGGTATGTATACCGACTGAAATGATTTGGATTCAAACTTGGGGCTCATAGACTTGTAGAAATGTAGGCCTCTGCGGTTTTATTGACATTTATACAGAGACGACTTATGCCGGGGTCGAACTACAGGATTTATGCATGATTATGGCCTGAGACCCGTCTCCTGTTATGTGTCATAACGACCACTAGCAACTGACCAGGCTGGGACCTCTCACAATTCTGTGGTGAAAGTGTAGCAGGTTCGATTTTTGGCCTGAAGAGCATCTTGAGAACTATGAAATATATAAAAAGTTTGTGAAACTGAAAAAGAACATCCCTAAAGGGGTCAATCTGCTGAGAAGTTGTAAACAACAGTGAGTGATGCACCTCCATGTGGACAGGGTCCAGGTAAAGGGGCTAACGCCAACAGATCCAAAGCAAAGTTGCCCTTTAGAGTTCAAATGTTGGTTAATGTGTGGCTGTGCTTCTTACATTTTTTATGTTTAAGCATTTTGGCAGCAGTGATTTAGAGGGGTTCATTAAAGCAAAATGAATTCTGAGATCTGTGAACTCTTGACTCCAACTTGTCACCCCTCATTTCTGCTTCAAACTTTGAATACAATGTAAATCCTTCCATGGCACAATGAAGACCTTATTGGTGGCTTCTGAGTAAAATAATCTGCCCAATTTTTTTACAGCATCCATTGACATGTCTTTGACACTGACAGCTGCCATTGTTATTTAGTGGAGCGTGCTGTTTGTTTGTCCGAGGCCCTGTCCACATGGAAATGCATCACTCAGTGATGTTTCCAACTCATAATTGATGTGTTACAACAAAATCTGATAACCAGGAACTGTGGTTTAAAAAGGACTGAAGAGAGATCAACACTTAGACAGTGGATCAGTGTTTATGATGGACCCCAGAAAGTGCTTCGGGGTCCATATAAAGTGAAATTTTGTATTCCAATGTTCATGTCTTATCAACTCATCCATGGCTATCTGATTCCTTATTGCACATCCTTATACTGTTACATAAACAATATCGCCTGTGCTCTGAGTATTTTCTGCTCCTGCACAGATGAATGAATGTGCTGAGTGTAGATACATTACTGGAATGCATGTGCAGATCATGCATAATGCAGGCTAATCTGTTAGGCAGATATGGCAACCAAAATAGAAGCTGTGATCTTTGATGCAACACTGCTGAAGGCGCTCCATTATCATAATTCCATACAATTACACATTATCTCATGAGTGAAACTGAACAGGCACTGTCAGGATGATGAGGATTTTGGGAAAGACCCAGAGTCAGTCATCAAGGCTTCAAATCATCTCCAAGTTTGATTACTCTTAAGCATTATGGTCTCTGACATCTCTATTTCTGTTTTTCAAACATGCAGGTCATGTAATAACACATGACTGTGCATGATGGAGACATATCTGACGACCTTTTCTATTGATTTGGCTCTCATTCAAGTGTAAGATCACATTTCAGCTCTGCTCGCTGAGGGGAGCCCCTGTGCACTCCACAGGAGATAAGGGAGAGAGAAAGGGAAAAGAGGGGAGGGGGTGCAGCTGCTGATAAGAAGCAAGTCCCCAGTATAGTGATCGTGCACTGAATGCACGATGCACTCCTGCTGCGCTCATCCATTAAAGGACTGAGGCAATAGAGACATTTTTAAGAGATAAGGTGCACAAACACAAAGGAGGTGATATGAGGATACTGGTGACTGCTCACGCAGACCAGTTCTTAAAAATATTCAAGTGTCTTGTTTTCCTGCTGCAAGGGACAGATTAAGTTTAATTGAAGCCCAAAGACTTCTGCAAGGCTCCACCATCCATTTTCTCCTGCCAGTGCTGGGTCATGGTGGCAGCAGGATAACCTTGCTGACCCAGAAGTGCATTATATGTTTCTAGTGCAATGTTTCTCGCTCCTCTATAACTGACCTGTACTTATACTTAAGCTGTGTTCTTCACTCAGGCACATAGTGCACAGAGGTCGCCAATGCTCTTCAGAGTCAACAACTACAGAGCTCCAAACATCATGTGGCCTTCAGATTAGCTCAAGAACAGTGCAGAGAGCTTCATGAAATGGGTTTCCATGGCAGAGCAGCTACATCCAAGCCTCACATCACTGAGTGCAATGCAAAGCATTGATGCAGTGGAGTAAAGCACGCCTTCACTGGACTCTAAAGCAGTGGAGACGCGTTCTCTGGAGTGACCAATCACGCTTCTCTGTCTGACAATCCAATGGACGAGTCCGGGTTTGGCACTTGCCAGGAGAACAGTTCTTGTCTGGATGTATTGTACCAAGTGTAAATTTTAGTTTGGCGCATTTTCAAGAGTTTGGCTCGGCCCCTTAGTTCCAGTGGCAGGAACTCTTAAAGCTTCAGCACATCAAGACATTTTAAACAACTTCATGCTCCCAACTTTGAAGACACAGTTTGGGGATGGCCCCCCTACTGATTTGGCACACTTGTAGTCTCTCTGCCAATCAAGCTTCCTCTAAAAACCTGGCCTGGAGTTGACCACACTGCCAGATAATTCCTGCTTGAAAGGTAGTGTCTCTTCCCGTGTTCAAACTGTTTGTGAAAGACCTTAGTGAAGGTGTTAGGGATTTTTTATGACCTGGGGGGTATTCCACGAAGCTGGCTAAAAAAGGCGGGGCTATCTTTGGTAAGCACGCGTCCGGGGGAGATAAAAGCCCCAATATGTCGATTGTCAAAATAACGAATTCATGTCAAAACCAAGAGCAGAGATGTCTTCCTCGGCGGAGCAAAACACTCCTCATGGAGCTGTATGAGGACTACAAGGGGAAAATCACAAAAGGGCAACACAGTTTCAATTTGTAAAGCTAGAGCCTGGCAAAGCATTGCTGTCCGTTTAAAGTATTTTTATTTTTAATGAAGCACTTAGCCTGTGCGTGCACACGCACACGTCTGAAAATTCAGAATTTCAGAGGGCATGATTTTGAACACTGATTTAGTTTCTGCTGTGGTTGACAACCTTTTTGTCTCGCCCTAAAGCTCCTCACACTACTGTGGCACAGAGGAGATCGATCTTGATTAAATTAAAGCTGTTCAAAACCTGCTGAAGAAGTTGATTGGTAACACCTAAAAAACAAAGTAGTTAAACTTAGAAAAAAAATGGGCAACTTGATGTGGTGATATTTCATCAAACACTGAACAAACAGTAGAAAAGACATGTATAGAGAAGATGTCATTTTTATAAGGGATGATAGTGCCCTACATTTAAATAAGGGAGAAGACACAGACATGAGCTTGTACACAAATAAAGTAGTTATCTAATCATTTGGCATCACCTTTAGATTATCATGGTCAGAATGGACCGCTGGTAAAAGGAAGGTATTTCTATGGAAAACTGTGGCTGTTGTCACCTTCTACTTTTTCTAAGACAATTTGTGCCTTTATTCTGTTATGTGTTGATGAACTTTGAGGGTGACAGAAGAAGGACAATTAAACAATTTCAAATAGTTACCGCTGGTGGATTTGAACCCATGGCACAATGGAAAGCACAGAGTACTGCCACTCTTTGCCTGCACTCTATCCACTCACCCACTTACTTTCTTGATCAGCTGATAAACAGTGCAGCATCTGATATGTCTTTATTCACGGTAGTGTTGTTTAAAAAAGGTCTTAATTAATGTTTCCGAACAAGAACATCATTGATTACAGAGCAAGATGAATTTAATGTGAGACAGTTCACAAGGCGTCTTTCTGAAGCTTGTCGGACCTTCTCTGAGATGGAGCTAAAGTAAGCTTGACCGTAAGCCTGCCCCGGACCAGGCTTATCGCTCTGGCTGATTTACCATGGTTACCAAGCCAGGCCAGCTCTAAGCCTCGTAAGTGGAACCAAACTCTCACTAAAGTTAGCAAAGCTTACCAAAATAACCATAATAATGTTTTCTAAGAGCAGTGGACCCCTTAATTAGTGGTGTCACTTGCAAACTCAAATATTAAAAATGATCTTTCCGAGATATATATTTTAAGATAAAGTTGTTTTATGGAATATTATTTTTTTAAATGAGAAAATATACATACAAAAGCATGTTGTGTCCACTCCATTTCTCACAATACCCCCAAGAGTCTTTGATTACCACTAACTCCATTCACAGTACCTTTATGCAAAAGCACCTGGCACTGACTGCAGCTTTTATACACGTGTCATGGTGCATGCCCCCACATACACACAATGTCAAAGATGCTCACTCGCAGCACTCCTGTCTCCTGCTTAGACCTTGTGCCTCCTTGTCTCCAATATCACGCCACTGGCCTTGTCCACATGGACATGAAAACACTTTTGTATTGAAAATGTTCTCTGTGCCAAAACCAAAAAGAAGACATGGGGCCTGCACAAACATCATAAGAAATGTCAACAAACCCGGGAATCTACTGGTTTCTGTTTCCTCATGTTGCTGTGAAGCAGAAGATAATGTTGTTTGCAAAAACAAGCTTAGGAGATTCTGCAGCACGAACGTGACACTGTATTCCTCCATTATTTCTTTTTTTATTGGGTTCACGCATGCTGTGCATGGGAGAGGTGGTTCATCATTTCTGAAACTATCCATATTTAATAATGATCATAGTAATAAACTCATCTGTATTGCACTTCACATTTTAGCAGTCTCAAAGAGCTACAGGGTAAGGTACAAACAATTAAAGGTGTAGTCAGCGATGTGGGAGAAAACGAGTGGAGAGGTTGTTTATAAACAAATTTAGACCCCCCTCTTCCTACATGCCTCACCCCTGGCTCCACCCCCGAAAGCTGATGGACGTGCATCGTCATGGAAACGGCCGTAGAAACTGCGTAGCTGACCAACGTAGCTAAGGTAACCCTGACTCGTCAGACAACTCGACTGACAATATTGATAACATCACAACAACAGTACATTCTGGCAGATTAGACAATAAGATGAATGTCCAACGACTGTTACTGTCATGTGAAGCACTACAAAGCTAATGTTGCTTACCTATACAGCAGAAAGACGGTGACATCCACGTCCGTTTTCAGGTCTTTCAATTGGTGGAGTTCCCTCCACCGTCGGAAAGCAACACCAGTGTTGACCCGGGTCTTCGCTCTTTGATGGTCATAGCCCTTCTCTTTCACTTTTCACTCCTCTGACCTTTTTCTTTTGGGTTGTTTTTCAGCCATTGCTACTGCACATGTTGTATCTCTCTCCTACGCTAACTGCGCACGCTACGCAACCTACGACACCCCTCCCCCCTCTGTCTGATCTGCGCATGAGTATAATTGCTTTTGGATGTGGGGGGTGTACCCTGTTTTGGTGACTCGGCCCGACCCACAGTATTTACCTGCTGAAATTCAGAGCCAAGGCTGCATATTGAAACCGGACTTTTTTTTTTCAACATGCTATCAGTGGTGACATCTTGTGGATGGAGAGGAGAAATACGGTGATTTTGACAAATACTGCATTACATGAGAAGATTAGAAGATCACTGACTACACCTTTAAGATTAAGATTGAAAAACGGTTTTAAGATGTCTTTTAAAAGCTTCTGTAGACTGTGGGGCCCTCAGTTGGTCAGGGAGGGGGTCCCACAGTCTCAAGACAGCAGAAGAAAAGGACCCATGGTGTGAAGCTTAGTTCTGGTTAATATTGCCTACACAGACATGCATGGCTGGCGGTTTCAGATCTATCCACTCTGGGACTCTTTCTCAATAATGTGCATTTTCAGGCAACTGAAATGTGTATTATTGTGTAACTGAGCCTGGAAACCTGCAGAATGAATGCATTCTGAACAAAATGAGAGTTTCTCCACAGAGGAGGCAAACTGAGCTCAAACTTTGACACATGTAACACACATCACATCTTTCCTATTTTTCTTTCCTTCCATTTGTTCTACACAAGGTACATCCACGGCTCATGGAAAAAATATGTTAGTTCTGATCAATTGTTTTGAGTGGCAGACGGGCACGAGATTACGCCTTACTGAGGCAGTCTGACAGCTCTGACTTGATAACATGCTTGCTGAAATGAAAACATGGACATATCTTCACTTTCAGACAAAAAAAAAAATGCACCCAGTGTGAAAAGGCCCTTAGTGTGTTTCATGTCTCCTGGAGTACTTCTATGCACAAGACAACAAAAACTGCAGCATCGGGGTGCTGGTTTGGCAGAGTGGTTAGCACCCCATGTACTTACTTCTGCCGGTCCAGGTTCGAATCCCACCTATGATCAGTTTGCAGAGTGTCTTCCCCTACTCTCTCATCCCCTTTCACAAGCCTATCCACTGTCTCTCTCCTATCAATAAAGGCCCCAAAAGGCCAAAAAATACATTGAAAAAAAAAAACAAAAAACTGCAGCATCAGGACTCCTCTGTCTTTCCCCGTGTCAGTAGCTTACTGAAATATCTGAACCTAAGCATATCAGACCTACCACTATGATGGCATGTTTTCGTTATCTTTACGTCATTGTTGACCAGCGATGCTGCCAAAAATGATGGACCCCTTGCCAGGATATGATTGGGCCCCATCCCAAATCAGCTCTGAACATTTTCCCAAACTAAACATCTGGAAAGTGAACTGAGAAATAAATATGATTATATGCTTTTAATTGAAAAACTAAGTGGAAAACTTAAAATTTTTTCCAGCTCAGTTAGTCTATTTTAAAGAGACAGAGAAGCTTCAAGCAGTGGAGAAACACTCTTGGTTTAAATAATGAAATAAATGGTGGATCAAACTACACCCCACATACAGAGCTTTCTGGCATTTGGACCAGTTTGAGCATTTATGTGCAATGTTTTCTTTTTTTTTAATCATACAATCAGCCCAAATGAATCTCTGATCTTTTAACCCAATAAGAGATTTAAAACCATGACAGAGTACAGAAAATCTTCCTTGAGCTATGATCTGTTTTTAGCTTAAAGGGACAGTTCAGTATTTTTGAAGTGGGGTTGTATGAGCTCCATATGGTCACTAAGGACAGTAGATACTGTAGAAAGTTCTCTCCTCTCCACCAGAAAGCCACAGACTGTGACCATCGGTGACGAAGAAAAAGACGCTAATAGAAAAGTACCGCACCGGAGTTAAAGGCTATTTTCTCTGCCTACAAGAACTCAAATAAAAAAGTAATACCACAGTTTAAGAGTACGCTACATAGACAATTTTTGAAGTGCATTAATCTTTCGGAAATATAAAGTTTAGCCGGACCTAAGCCGACACTCGCCGTGTATCCCTCCGCTAAATCACTCCGCCGTAGTTAGCTAGCTGCTTTTAATGGCTGTTTTGGACTAATTAAAAGCACATTATAACACAAATATTGCTGAGATGGGTTTCTGTGATGCTTCCCTTGATTCAGAAACAGATGTGCATCATGGAGAACTCAGGTTTCACCGTATTCCTCTGCGTAACGAGGGCATTCGGTTACACAGTATAGTGAATGCATCTCTGTTACCTGTTAGCTGACAGATTGTTATGATCAACAAACAGCCTCCTCTACTCTGCTTATTTGTCTCTGACAGATCATTATTACTTACTTTGAGCAGAAACTGTCATTAGGTCCTTCAGGTTTGGGACGTTTTCCCAGTTTATCGTCGAGAAATTGAAGTCTGTCCACAAAACTCCGGGAAAGGAAAGTCCGTTTGCAAGTAATACCGCCGTCCATATCACCTATTCCCAGGTCAAACATTCGCCCCACTATTTATTTACGTCTCTATCTTGATGTCCAGGCTCCATGATGTTTCCTCTATATTCCTCTTTAGCGACTCGTCCTCTGTAAAGTCCGGTTGGTATCCTCTTGACTCCAAACTGAATGAGACTTCATCGGCGCTGTCATAATAATCCCTTTTTTAATTTCCTGCACTGTCTCTTCCTCACACCGCTAACAGTCAAAGCAGAAGAGTTATGATACTTGATAAAAGTTATACGAAGCATCTGAAGCCGCTCATTAGAACATTAGCGTGCTAATGTTTTGATCAGCTGAGAGGGGAAGGGGCGGAGTGTCCCTCCGCTAAATCAGTCCGCCCCTTCCCCTCTCAGCTGATCAAAACATTAGCACGCTAGCGGCTTCAGATGATTCGTATAACTTTTACCAAGTATCATAACTCTTCTGTTTTGACTGTCAGCGGCGTGAGGAAGAGACAGTGCAGGAAATTAAAAAAGGGATTATTATGACAGCGCCGATGAAATCTCATTCAGTTTGGAGTCAAGAGGATACCTGAACCGAACTTTACAAACTTTTTTTCAGTCATTACCATTTGTGAACAAACTCTAGCAGCCATCCAATCAAACACATGACCTGAGTTGAGACAAAAAATGACCACTTTAAAGGCTCTTTAAAAAGCCTTTAATACTTTGCTCACACTCGACATGAGAAGCAGTGATAATTTTGTCGACTAATTATTTTCATCACAGTTTTCGTCAACCTTTTTTCCCCTGACAAGACAGTAACTTATAAGAGCAAGTGCACATGGACTAAAACTAAAACTAAATTAAATGACATTTTCATCAACAACATAAAAACTAGAGTAAAATGTGTGTCAGAGACTTAATCAGACCTAATTTGGTCATGCTGAAAGACAAGTTAGGAATATATCCAACAGTTACTTTGGTTTTGAGGAGAGGTTGGATGAATTAAGAGGGACATCCAATCACAACTGCTTAAGCTTGGTGGTGGTGGGATAAGTTGTCCAATCAGAAGTGATATGTTCATGTAGAGCAGATTGACTGTTTGTTGTCAGTTCTGGTGTTGTAACTGAGATGCTCTGCCATGTAGCATAAATAAAGGTGACTGCATTTCAAACAAAAGTTTTTTTTCTGTTCATCTATACATTCAGACTGTACTATCATTCATTAAAGGGTTATTAAGTCTTTCATTGTATCCAAGTGTAAAACATGACTTCAGAAATTCAAGGAAATATAAAAAAGACTCACTTTTCACTTCATATTTTAGTTGACTAAATTCACTGTAGATTGCATCGACCAAAATGTAGTGAAATTTCCTCTAAACAAAATTATGACTAACACTAAAAGATAAACTGGGCAAAAAACTATAACTAAAACTGTATTAGAAAGTGCGGTCGAAATTAACACTGGTGAGGAGGTGCTTCCTCTAAGTTTCTGTTTAGGGCGTCCAAATGAGTACAGCCGCTCCTGAAGCAGAGGCTGATAAGAGGCAAGTCCCCTGTGCAGAGTTCGTGCGCTGTATGCGCGATGCGCTCCCGCTGCGCTCTTCCTTTGGAGAGGTGATGGAGACATTTCTGACAGAGAGATAAGGTGCACTTACACAAAGGAGGTGACGAGGGGATGCTGTTAATCCTCTTCCAAATCCAAAACCCATTAGAGGGGCCCACTATTGTCACATAAAGCCTCTTAAAAAACAACCAAACAAACTTAAGTTTCTGGTTCTTACCGCATAACAGCTGCATCCAGGCGCACGTCTTGTAGACCGTGGCGGTGTTGCAGAAGAAGAAGAGGGCGAAGCAGCCGATGCAACAGAGGATGAGCACCATGGACATCAGCACGAAGAAGGAGGCTGCCTTAAAAGCCCCAGACGGGATGGAGCTGAATTCAGAGAAGGTGCCCTGGCACAAGAGCTCCCTGTTGGAGTTGCCGTTGCCCACGCAGTAGTGGAACAAGCCGAAGTGACCGGCGTGGGGGGTGCTGATGCTGTCCCCGATCCAATAGGGCTGCATGAAGACCACCACGTTGATAATGGCCAAGCAGATGGTGAATATCGCCCACAGGACCCCTATGGCCCTGGAGTTGCGCATATAGGTGTCATGGTAAATTTTAGAGGCTTCCTGGGAAGGCAGCATTTTCCTCTCCCACCCCCCAACCCACCCGCACCAATGTCCAAAGGTCCAGTGACTCCTGGCGTCCCCCCCACTGACTCTCAGCAGACCCTCAGCAGATCCAGTATTTTGGGATAGCCCCCCCGTTCCCTCCTGCGTCCAACCTTCCGTACCACGGATCAGTCAGTCAACTCTGCGTGATTCAGCTGACGGGGGAAGCCTCCTCTCTTCTCCTCTCTTCTCCTCTCTCCTCCTTTCTCCTCCTTTCTTCTCCTCTCAGCGCGTAAAGCCCGAGCAGAGCAGACAGCCGAGCTCAAGGAGCCAAAAGCAGCAGCCACTGACGGACGTGATGAGCATCGTTGTCTTCTTCCAGCGTTTCACCTCCACAGACAACATTCCGCGCTCCGCTCCGCATCCACATCCAACAGGCTTCACATGAGAGAGGAGGCGCACACGTCGATTCTCTCACAGCTGATGACGAATCCTCCAAAAATGAGCAAAGACCCAGCAGAAAAAGACGGAGGCACTGTTGCAGCCTCTGTCATACTTCGATCAAGAACAAGCCTCGACTACAAAAGAATGTCAGAGGGGGAAAATATCGTTAAAAAAACAACAAAAAATCAGCCCCTCCACAGCGCATACAGCGACCGACCCTGTGTCAGTGGTTTTGGAGGCTGTGGTCTCTCTCTCTCTCTCTCTCTCCAGGCGCGCAACCGAGGAACACCGTCGACTTGTGGATGGTTTCTGAAATTGCAAAACTTGAGCAGCCCTCCTTCAGTTTACATACACATTTGTCACACACGTTCAACACTTTTCATCATGAACAAACACAGGCAGGAGGGAAGGCTCATTAGACTCTCATGACTGATACCCCCCCCGAAAGTATGATACCAGCAACATTTTGCCAAAGGTGTTAGTGTTGGCCAATAATACTGGACTTTTAAATCGGGGTAGGCCTACTACTAATACTTTTTGCTCTCATTTTTTTTCATTGACTAAAAGCACATGCGAACAGAGTCTGGACCATCAGCCTTTAAAGTGAAGTTAAGCTTTAGTCCAAATACTTCATTTGGTAGATAATTCTCTGTTTTCGGATAACTTGATAATCATGCCATAAAAACGGATACAAATGAAACAGCTACACTAATGTAGGCATATGTTGCACTGATTTAAAAAAAAAAAAAACTAAGTTATTTAAATTGTGGGTTTTATGAGTAACAATCCATAAAATTGTTTTCTTTCTCATCAGTCCTTCATTATTTTGCCACAAAACGTACATTTCTGGTCAGTGCTGTTTCATACAGCCTATTGGCCTCCACTCTCATGACATGGAAAGTTGTGGGGCCTTGTCTTGGTAAGAGAGGAAGACTGAAAACTCCCTATAACTTAACACTTTGGGCAAAATGCATGTACTATTGGAAACCTGTGCTGGCTATGTCTGAATTCGTGTCCATGTGGACAGTCCATCAGGCCCCTCACACCCTCAACACAGCTTCAGTTCAAGCTCCATCTTCCTTCCACCAACCAAAAACATGCTCAGTGGGTTGATTGGTGGCTCTTATTTGCCTTTTAGGGTAAGGGTAAATGGTTGTCTGTCTCTCTGTGTGGCCCTGTGATTGGCTAGTGACCGGTTCAGGTCCCATTTACAAAACAACATTGCCTTCGGAAACGGAAAGGTTTTTTATGTCGAGACGATTTGAAAACGATGCGTGTTCACGTGGATGCACAACTGCTTAAGCTGTAGTGTGCTTGCCAGGCCAGTAGTTGGCAATGTTGTTTTGAAGTGAACAGCAGTGTTACAAGGCCCATAACCTTTCTGGTGAAGACAAACTTTTCACAAACACCAATGGCAAGTGGATGCACAAATACACAGAAGATTCTTATATGGGTAACAAACCAAGCACAGTATGCAGCACACATATTGCTCAGTTTGACACCCATATCTGCTGCTGCTGTTGTTGTTTTTGGTCCTAGGTGTGTGTGCAATCTTCATCTGAAAGAGTAATGTGCATGCACCATGCGTCATTGTTTTCCCTGAAAACAAGGCACTCCGGGCACCGTTCTCGTGCAAACGAAAGGCGAAAACACAACGAAAGCTCTCTGTTTTAGGCTGTTTGGTGTCTTGTAGTCAGCTGGGATAGGTCCAAACCCCCCCAGCCCCTGAAACAGGTACGGATAATAGATAAATGAATGGATAAACATATATAAATAAAATGATGAGTATGGTACTCTATTGTAAAGTGTCTTGTGATAATATTTACTATGATCTGAAAAAGATGCTGAACAAATAAAGATGTTTATTGATTGATTATTCAGGCACTTAATATCTAAATAACATCCAAAGATGTGACAGAATTCTAATAAGAGATTTCAGATTTCAAATCAGGAAAAGATTTTCTCTTTTACTCGTTCACATGGTAACATTTGGGATGCATGAGGTCACACGTGGATCTTGACAAATCTCTCTTCCATGAAAATCACCCTAGCTCCTCTTTTTGACCCATCACTGTTCCTCCACTGTCTGACCGTTAGCCCTGCAAAGGCACAATGATGTCAAGCAGTGGCTTTTTATTTGAAGAATAAACATTTTATTTGAAGAAAGCTGTTTTCTGAGTAAAAAAAATGCTGCCTTTCAAATGTGATTTTCATAAATAAGATTCAACAAACTGATGTAAAATGACAGTGAGAGCTTATGATGGTGTTGACTCATAGTTTAATATAAAATGTGTGACAGTGGCATGGGGCAGCCATGTTTGCCAACATTAAGCACATAAAATATTCATTAGCTGTGCGGCTGAATGATCAATATTAACACTGACTGCTGGATTTGACTTTCACAGTCTCATGTTTAAATTAATGTCACAAGATTACAACCCCCATTGGAGCAAACTGTCCTTAAAGATTAATGCTAAAGATTATTCCAATCTAACTGTCATGAGACTTCAGGCAGAAGCTAAATCAGCTCTGTCAGTCACGCTGGGGGCAGATTCATGTCATTAGTACTGAGGCCTAAAGGAATGAATCTGTTTGAGACATTGTGTGATATTTGAATACAGACAATCTCAACATATGAAAAGTCTAAACGAAAAATTTCTAAAGCTTTCAGTATTGCTGTCATGTGGTTTCCAGGACTTCAAAGCTTGTCACTATGCACATATATTTTTTAAGTATAAAATTCTGTATATCTAGATATCCCTCTTGCTGAGTGCTGTAACAAAGCCCAAAGTGAGAGGGAAAATATATTCTGGACACTTTTCACAAACAAGATTTTTCAGAAGTTTTTACTAATTTTACTAATTTCATCATCATCAATTAAAAAGAACTGGATGCTGCCATGTGATGTTGGTGATTTGGATATAAACAGAGCCTTTTGATTTCTCCTGAAGCCAATCTGTAGACACAGCCACATTAACACCTTCTTAACCTAACTTTGGATCAACCTACTAAGGCAGAGTTTCAGCGAATCATAAAAGTCTATCAGAAAACAAGACCATCCACACAGAGATGGATTTCAAAGTTTTAATAGGTGTTTCATCCACATGGATACAGCGTTTTTAGTGCCCTGAAAACGCACACTTTTGAAAACAGGATCCAGAGGGGATAATCTGAAAATGCTTGCCAAGAGTTTCCATGTGGACAACAAATACGAAGACTATGGTGACATGAAATCCCATCTCACACCTTAACCGCATGCACAAACCCTGACAACAACAGAAACAATGTGCTACAGGAGCTACTGATCTTGTTACTTTAGCAGCAAAGTTTTCTGCTCTTCTATGACCACTTTGAGAGCACAGAGAACAGAATTCCAGTGTTGGTTCACATTTGATGTACAGTATGTGCACGCTCCATGTCTTCTTCTCTGGTTTTGATGTTTGCCCATGCAGCAGTGTCACAGCTGACAGGTCTGGCACTTGCACTACAGTATTTTAAGTGTTTTCATGTGGACAGACATGTTTCCTCAATGCAGTCTTTAGGGAGAAAGTTTAAAGAAAAAGCTTTTATCTCCATTGGACAGGGCTTAATAGTTGCACCATTGCAGCCAATCATATCCTTACTATTTACTTTGGAAATTCTCACTGAAATAAAAAAGTATTATACAAAGCAGCTCTCTCCTTTCAAACAAAGAGAAATTAAACCACTGATGGGCAACTGGCTGGGGCCACACAAACTGGAATGACATGTTGATTTTCATTTTGAGGATTCTGTAATGTTTTATTCCTGTTTATTTGTTGAATAACTGAATGGCTACATTCAGTGTGTTAGACGCCAGTTGCCCATCACTGCTGTACAGGGTCATTCAGCAGATTCCTCAACCTTTTTAGGATTGCAAAACTTTGCATCAGCTGCACTTATCAATATTTTAAATAAACCTTACCTGAATTTGATTAATTTTTAGCTTGCTTATATTCCCCTTTGTTTATAGATTATTCACACTGTCCTTTTGTTAGTAGCATTATCTGATCCTGTTGCCAAAATTAAAGAGCTGGTATGAAATATTTTTCTCAACCTCTTTTAAATTTAATTATAGTCACAGAAAAGTGAAACAAAATAAATACACAAACATTTAAATATTTTTTTTCTTTGTAACTCTATGATAACAGCTTTTTTTCTCTGTGACAAAGTATTTGTCTTAAAAATGATAATCTTATAACAATAATTATAAACCTCACGGATTGCATAATTTGCAGTTTTGTTAAAATTCTCAAAGGTCAACAAAATGTTTGCAGACAGGTCATAACTTCAGCACCAAAACTTTATTATTATTTTGTTTAATTAAAGATAAATTAAGGCAACAATATACAGGAACAAATGTAGAAACACAAGGAATACAGAAGGCAAAAAAAACACACCAGGGGTTTGACAGAAGCATGATCAATGTACAGTAAATAAAATAAAATACTATACTTGAAACTGAATAAAAATATTAAATGCACAAGTTTAAGGCTGGAGCAGCTTTTCCCTTCTAGTAAAATGTATTATGCTCATTTTATTAAGTATGCATGAGTATAAGTACAGCAAGTATACAGTGAACCATGCACTTGTAGCGCACCAGAAAGTATACTAATATAATTTCTTATAACTTCTTCAGACTAAATTAGACCATTTTAAGTTTATAAAAGTATATTTTAAGTATAATTTCGATGGTCATTTTTAAACAGACAAAAGTACACTAATATACATACTACTAGTGTACTATATATATACCTCTAGTCCACATTTTAGTTTATTGAAGTATAATTTAGGTATACTTTTATAGACTAAAATACTTTTTTCTGGCATTTCACTGGTTTACTTGTTATACTTAATTATACTTGCAACGTCTACTTTCTTGTAATTCCCCTTCATGCACAAATTAAACAAAAAAGTTATGTGTCACAGCCAAAACTATGACAGATTAAAGAGCTACAACAGTGCTGTATGCTTGGAAGATGGTATTTTTGTTTCATTAATGACTTCATTATTATATTGCTTTATATTCATGTGTCAAACTGTTGTGTTTTAATTGAGGTACTTATTAAATCAGACAGGCCTGTATGTAAAGATTCAAGGATCAATGTGCAAAGTACCTTCATACATGAGGTTCAAAGAACAAACTGTCAATGCTGTCTGTCCTGATCTGATTAAAACAAAATGTGTGCTTGTCAAAACAGATGATGCTGTGTATATAACACCAGTGCCAAGTCCTTATGAAAGAGACTAGAACTTGATCAGTAAAGTCAAGTGGAATGTTTCTCTATTTATGTGGATGTTTTTAAAGTACACAAAGATAATGCAATGGAAAACACATGTAATTTAATGTGAACGTTTAAACTCCAGCACTATGTGATGTTGAAAATGTAAGTTTACATAAGGGTCGTGCCTCAAAGCCTCAAATTAAGTATCAATACTTTGTGGTGGAAAGAATTAAAAAGTTATTAAAGTACAAGTAGAACATTTAGTATTAAAGTATAATTGCAAGTCTTAGCGTACTAATTCTCAGAATTGTCTTTATATTTTCCAGTGAACCTCACTATACAATTCTCCTGTAGCCTATATAACATACGGTTTTAAAAAATAAACTTCGAGTAGGTATACTTGCTTAAGTTTTAAAATAAAATAAGAGTCCGATTTTAGAGCTACAGCTCTGTTACTGTTTTAAAGGCACAAAATTATGTTTATGTTTTCACTACTTTATGAGTACAAAACTTTGCCAGAAGTAAAGTGAGATTACAGGCAGCACCACAACATGACACCCCTCAGATCAACAACAGACGTCATTTAAAGGGGGAGATGTCGGTCACGTGGTGTTTTTAACTTCCTGTTTACCGCCTGTTGTACCTTCAGACCGGAGAACACCGATTGCAACACCTCCCTGTGCGGCCGGAGCTTCTGGAGTATAAACACAAAATCGTGGATAGTACTGAGACCCTGCAGCCACGGGGTCTCATACTGGTTCACTTTAGTCAGTTTAGCGTCATGAACATGGTTACTAAGGAGACATGAAGACGTGACATTGGGAAACGTGAGCAGGCCCTGGAAGCATCCTCGGGATTTCCTGACTCCAGCTAGCCGGGGTTTGGCTGTCGAGCTGTTGTAGAGCGCTGGGTGTCACGTCACCAGATGGCACTGATGTAAAACAAACAGCTGCAATGTGGTGGACAAAGTAAGTAATGACAGTGTCTCATCAGGGTATTCGAGGAGTCTAATTAAGCGGAAAATACGACCGCAAGCTTGCAAAGTGGAAGTAGCCTGTTAGCTTCTGGTGCTAACGCCGCGGGTTGAGTGGCCGGCCGCGCGGGCTGGCTCACGGCTCGAGTTCGGGAGAGTGGAGCAGCCCGCCGGTGCCCTGAATTCAAGAGGGCTCCCCGGCTCCGGCCCCCTCAAGCGGGCAGTCAGGAAGAAGCTGGCTGGGAGGGGATGGCCTGGTCGGTCTTCCCGCTCCCAAGGACAAGGCTCTGCGGTGTTTGAAGGAGGTCGAGTGCGACTGGAAGCCACCACCGCGGGTCGAGGCGTCATGATGGCCGGGTCTCCCTCCGTGGCCGGCGGCTCCACTGCCGCCGGACTGACGGTCAGAAAGAGCGAGGAAATAATGGACCTGATAGACCTGTTCTCGAAGATGCAGTACAGAGCGAAGGAAGCCACCTCACGGGTATGTTCTCGGCTTTTCTTAGCGTCTTTAATACTCAACAAGTTCCTGAAAGATGCCATATGATATTATGAAAACAAGAAAACACGGATCTTCAGAATTTAGTCATTTTTCAATTTATGGCCAAAATATTTTATTTATAAGCAAACATTTTCAGCCTCCAAGCCAACTTTTCCTTGTTTTTTTAGTTGAATTTAATTAACTTTATCAATCCTTAGCTTGTAAAAATAAAAAGAACACATTATTTATATTAAATGAAATTTATAATTGCAGAAATTGTTAGACATTTCTGTGTTGACACAACGATGATTGATTATGATACTATGTTACTTATTTATTTAGTCTTTTATCGCATGCAAAGGTTTGTATGAGACTTTGGAAGCATAAATGTATATTTCTATTCTACTTTTACCTTTTTGGTTTGTGTTAAACAGCTTTGTATTGTGTTATGTTTAAGTTCGACCTGGTTTGTGAATTAATATTTAATAAAGTTAAAAGAGATACTTGACATGTTAGAGCTTGTGTAAAGACGTCAAACCACGTTTAAATGTCATTGTATTGAAATCCTACATGTGGAAAGTCATAGTTATCAACAGTTATGGTGACCCTGGATGACTTTGTAATGATTAAAAGAAACCTCTGAATATTAATATCTGTGACATCAATCATTGGTGACACACTTAGCTGCTTTTTATGATGTAAGATTGCTGTTGTACTCAGATCACATGAGGCTGGATATGGTCCAGGGGTTGTTACGATGCTTGGTGGTTTTGCAGGTGCGTCCTCTCTTTATAGACACTCTCCTCTGATAATTGTTAAAGATTAGATACAGTAACTGGGTTATCTTTAGATTGCTTCCTTCTCTTGTTGACAGTCTGCTCTACAGCTTTCCAACTAGGTCAAATTATAACCCAAACATCCTTTCATTATTGACGAAGGCTTCCTTATGAGTTGTCAAATGATCAAACAGCTTAGGTTGCAGTTTGTGGCTTTTCTAGACGCACTGCGCTGTTCAGCATTTATCTGATCAACCATTAGTTTTGCATCAAGGAATGATTTTGACACATGGTTGTGTTGCAGGAGGATCCGATATATGTGCACTCTTAGCTGATGATTGCCTTGATTAAACATCGTAGGACTGCCGTCTTATGGTGTTTCAGCCCACATTTTATGGTTTGTGTAAATTATAAACTAAATCCTTTTGTAAAACCTTGGAAATTGAGTCAACATTTGACCCAACCAAAACAATAAACACTGTAGATAGTGTTACATGACCTTTTGAGTAATTCAAAATAAGCAATTTTTGCATATGTTTGGCCAACCAAGTTGCCACTAGTTCTCATAACTTAAGATTTCAATGTGTTGACTGCTTTCTGTCATAGTTCAGGGGTTTGCTGTGTTGCAGATGCAGTCTATTCTCTGAAAGTCTACACTGATAGGTTAAGTTGAAAGGATACAGATGGAAAAAACTCATCTGATTTAATGTTTACTCTGTCCAGATATGTCTAATGTGATTGTATCAACAACAAAACCAACACAACAGTACCAAACTGTTGAAAATTTATATTTTCTAAGTCACAGTTATATTCCTGTTTTACCTTTAATCGTTATCATCATACTGACCGATGTTGTTTGTCTCATTTTCTCAGTCTTGCTAAGGGTTAAAGGAAATATCTGTATTTTTAAGATGTGGTTGTATATCATATATATATATATATATATATATATATATATATATATATTTGTCAGGAGAGCGATGACACCAAAGTTAGGCCGTACATTTCTGTAGATGGGTTGAAGAGTCACTGCAATTCAGTAAATCTTTGATGTAAATGAACCCAAATACAGGATTGGGTTAATTGTCCACTACACTGTTCTGCCATCCCAGGTTTGAATCAGCCTGTGGCCAGTTTTTCCTCTCCTACTCTCTCTTGCCCGTTTTACAAACCCATCCACTGTCACTCTCTTCTATCAATAAAGGCACAAAATGCCCCTGTATTTTTTCTGTTTTTCCCTCAGGTGGAGGCAATAGAGAAGCGTTGTTTGGACTTGTTTGCAAGAGACTACAAGTACAGTATCATCCACAACGCCAATGGAGAAGTGTGTGGCCATTATCCCCGGCAGATCGTTTTTTTGGAGTATGAATGCACGAGTGCCGATAAAGACAGGTACCTCTCCTCTACATCGTTTTCCGATACAAAGTCCATCCACTCAGTTACCAATTTGCTGTCCTGTTTGTTTTTGTCACTCCTCTGATCTTCCGCACCACCTTGCAGTGGTGCAGTGGTGCAGAGAGCAAAGATCAGACTCCATGTCTCAGTAATTCAATCGATCTCTTTAGTCCCACTGATTGAAGTGGTTGAATTATTTTCCTCTGTAGTTCTGAAAGATTCCCTGTAAGTGCATTAAGTGTTTATCATATGAATCAAAGAAAAAAGCATCGTCACAACAGCCTCATTAGGCCCGAATGAGATTCTCATGGCAAATTTTGTCATACCCTTTCAGTCATGCAGTTTTCCCCTGTGTTTATTCATCATAGTTACAAAGATCAGTTGAAAAATGTGAACAATGAACACATTTATAGAAAGGCTTCAGGGCAGTTTTGTTTGTTATATCATTGATCAAGCAAAACCAACAAATATGCACCAGTTTTAGCCAGGAGTGAGGATTAAGTTCAAATCCTCTTTCACTGGCAGAGTTACTTTCTGCTCCAGTATTGATCTGTTTGTCAGCGGTGTAGTAAATTCTCTGGAAAACACTGATCATTGAATCTTAAATCATAGTAAAATCTGCTCTCTCTGAACAGTGTACCCACTGACCACCCCATCAGCTGCTTGATAACACAAATACCTAATCTGTCAATCACATGGTGGCAGCTCAATGCATTCATACCCGTAGTTCAAATCAAGCATCAGGATGAAGAAGAAAAGTGTTAGTACGAGACAAGCTGGTCTGACTATTTCCTGATCAGCTGGATGTTTGTGTCCAGCTGTATGAAGGAGAGAAGCCAGAGGCCAGAGGAGAATGAACAGAGTGGTTCAAGGCTAAAGAAAGCCAGTAGTGTCTCAAACACTTGTTTCAGTCAAGGTGTGCAGAAGATCATTTCTGTACGCACAACACGTCAAACCTTGTGGTTGATTTGCTACAGCAGCAGTAGGTGCTACTCCTGTCAGCTAAGAACGGAAAGCTAAGCCTGCAGTTCACTCAAGCTCACCAAACTGGGCAATAGGACCTGGCCCGAGTCTTGATTTCTGCAACATTCAGATGGTAGGGTCAGAATTTAAAGCATTTCATGACAGCATAGATCCATCGTCCCTTGCATGAGGAGGTGATGGTGGTGTCGTCAACTCGTCAACTCTTTATGTCGAGCTGCGACCTAAATCCAGGAAAATTTTCAACTTCTTAAGTTTATTAATTAAGAAGACCCTGCACTTGAAATCTGAGATGGTAGCAGAATATCACTGTAGCACAAAAAAGTTTAATTAGAAACCAAAAAGACCTGCATGTGGCGATGCCAGAGAGGGTAGTATTCCCTTTACGTTCAATGACCTACATTTAATTGAAACAAAAAGTGTATCCTAGGGAGACAAAGTTTCAAGACTATTGGCCCTTTTCCATTAGCCCTACTCTACTCTACTCGACTCTACCCGGCTCTACTCTACTCGCCTTGTGCTGCTTTTCCATTAGCCCCAGTCGCCTGCCCAACGGGGTGAGCGGCACTACGGTGATGTCATTTTGAGCGCGACACAACAATCTGTGGCTTTTTGTCACAAACCAAGTAAAAAAAGGAAAACAGAAGAAGGCTGCAGGTGGCAAGAAGAAAGACCCCTTGAGAAGCACAGGAGAGTTTTGGAAGCTATACAACAGAATGAAGCCGAGGACGAGAGCAATCGAGCTGCAAAGAAAAGACGTATGAAGGTAAGCTAACGGTAGCTACCGCTAGCATGCTAGGTCGTTGCACTCATGACTCATCGATGACGCGATTGTCTGACCAATCAATAGCCGGCAGTTGGTGACGTCATCTTTCAGTATGGACTCTGGTCGCTTGGAACCAGAGCGAAGTAGGTACTAAAACTAGCTTGTTTTAGGAGGTACCGGGCTAGTGGAAACACGCTGCAAATCGAGTAGGGCCGAGTAGAGTAAGGCCGAGGCGTGCTAGTGGAAAAGGGCCATGTAACTCTGTCGCTGTGATAACCTTGTGTCAGTGGACACATACTGAACAGCTCTGTATTAATAATATTCATTTAATAACACTAAATAAGCCAAGGCTGCCATAACAAAACACACTTCAAGAACTGAAGCCTTTTTAAGAGACTCAACAGAGCATTCAAGCTTAAACGGGAAATAAAAAACTCCAGCTACTGAGATATTGTTTTAATCTTTAAAACGTGTAGCTTTACCCGAGTGCCTGCTTATCAAACATACAGCAACCACCTTTCTTTTCAAACAGGTGTTAAGTAGCATTTAAATAGCACCACCTATTGATAAGGAGTGGATAGATGGCAGTCCACTGCAAAATAAAAACCACAAGATTTTTTCCCAACACTTTTTGCCCAGGCAGCAGCTCGCGACTCACTGAGGTGTTTACACGGCTCAGTTTAAGGCCGAATCCAAAGACTTTCATTGCATATCTGCCTCCTGTTTACATGGGAACGGTGCCTGAAGCACCTGAATCTGCAAACTTCTGAAACTGGAGTCCAGAGTGAAGTGTTTTGAAAAGGCATCGCAGCCCAGCTTCATGTAGATTGGTTTCATCCCTTTATGACCACAGTGCTCGTCTTCCAGTGGACACTCCCAACAGGATAACAAACCACTTCACAAAGCCGGAATGATCTTGAACTGGTTTCTTGAAGATGACGATGAGCTCACTGTAGTACAGTTGCCACTACAGTCACAAAGTGGTAATCGAGTTGAGCATCTTTGGGATGTGCTAGAAGGGTTGACTCATTGTGGATGTGCAGCCGACAGATATTCAGCAACCGTGAGATGATATTGTGTCAATATGGACCAAAACCTCTAACACATAATACAGCAGGCTCTCTTTAAATAGTTAAATTTATATTTTCTCTTTCTTGAATTAGTTGTTCAACTGATCAAAAAGACCTTAAACCTGACATATTAGTGGTCTGGTATTTCAAATATTTTATTGACTGAAAACACCTGGAAAAAATC
The DNA here is from genome assembly GCA_036419115.1 of Scarus forsteni. NCBI lineage: Eukaryota > Metazoa > Chordata > Actinopteri > Labriformes > Labridae > Scarus > Scarus forsteni. The sequence goes on from JAZDUH010000152.1 coordinate 1,973,882, forward strand.
AACTGCACACTTAATGAAAGGATGATAAAATATTCTAGAGTTCAATAAAGTGCCAGAAACATGTTCACTTTGTAGCAGATGTAGTGGTGGTTATAATAACGCATATACTTAGACTTTCTTTAGCCAATGATGGGTGCTCTGTATCATTGTTAACTTTTCCTCAGTTGAACCAAAGGGCTTAAAATTCATTTGAAGACTGTCAGTCTTGTTTTCATTGATACTACTGTGCATACTTTTGGGGGAGCTAAATTAAACTAGAGTGCTCGTGTGGACTAAGTGCTGAATAATGTGTTGGTCTATGTTTGCAGGTTTGAGAGCTCGGTGCAGATCAGTAAGCTGCAGGACCTTGTGAATCGGAGTAAGCTGGCTCGCTGCAGAGGGAGGTTCGTTTGTCCTGTCATCCTCTACAACGGCAAGGTACTACTGCCAAGCTTTAACTCCTGCAGTGTATTTCCTGGGTGTGATATCAATTTTATCCAGCTTAACGTAAAAACTCACTTGTTTCAAAATTTGTTGAATGTTGTTCTTTAATGATCATTTGTTTTGTATTTGTTTGATTTATTAGTTCTTTCAGTCTGATTTGTTTGTATAGTTTCCAAAAGTTTTCAGTCTACAATAAGCCCTTTCAATAAATCAACATTTCCAGCATTTTGTAATGTTCTTTGAATCCAGTTAACTGTTACTTGTGTCTCTGAAGTGACCCTCAAGGGCCGGCTTTATACAACAAATCTTTCGTGTGGTGTTTCTCATAGAAACACAGGACAAGTGTAGCTGTTTCCTACGTGAGACACAAAAGCCTGGGGAGCTTTTTCCTGAAATAATTGATATAAGATGTGTTATGTGCAATAACACATCTTAGATTGGTTGTTGAACTGACAAAAGCTCTCAAGAATATTGATTATGTGTTTGCCTTGGTGATTGTGTTTTAAAATTAGGCCGAGCACTTGTACAGCTAATCAAATCAGAAAAAATGTATTACAAGCCAACTGAGTTCAGAGAGTATAATGTACCAGATATGAGTTCATATCCCGAAGTGAAGTAAAATAACTGGCATGAAGATTTTACCATGTGTTGTACTGGTATACGAGCTGCTGCCAGTTTTAAAGGTCCTTTTGGCTTTAGTGTTGCTGCAGTTGATGGGGGCAGCCATTGCTGCTGCATGGACTTGAATAAAAGTCAAAGGCTTCACTGCCACTGCTGATGCTTGTGTCATTTGGTTTTCATAGTTCTTTTTGAGTCAGCACTGACAACAACTGCATTGTTTTTGAGTTGAGCAAACGCTTACTTCAAGAAATGTTGCTGCAAGGGCCATGTGGGCCAGAAGATTATGACACCTTCTACTAAATTCTCAGTTCACAGAGAAATTCCCTCTGCCTCTTACAGAAAACTTCCCTTTAAAGCTCTGTTTTTTTACTTCCTGAGATTTTTAATGTAATATCTAAAGAGCCTCCTGCACGTGTGTGGCAGCTGAAGGCTGGCATCAACACAGGCATTATCATCACGTCCATTCACACCTCGCCCTCTCAGATCTAAAGGTTTGTCAAAGGGGATGGAAAAAGAGCTTCAGCTGACCTTCGACAGAGACATTTTTTATTCTACTTGAATCTAATATTTTCTTAACAGACACCCGAGACACGACGTAAACAATCAAACACAGCAGGACCTTTAAGGGCTTGTGTCTGTGTTTTTGATGAATGATTTTAATTTACCTAACTAGTAAACAACATGCACAATCTTTGAAACTGTGTCACAGTTTTAGTATGGCCATGCTGGCTTGTCCACTGCTGTCTTTATCACAGCAGTTTGATTCTCTGCGCTCTCAGCCTGCTGACAGGGACTGTTGTCAGGGGCAGGGTCACAGCCTGTAAGAGTCACGCTGGCTTCTTCCAATACTTGTCTTAAACCAAGAAGTGCTTACAAACATTGGGCACTACACACAGTGTTTCATTTAAGTGGAGGCTCATAACAAACAGCAGAGAAATACTGTTGCACCGGACCATACCAGCCCTGTCTTGCTGTGTTTCCAGTACCTTCTGTCTGCGATTGCAGTAAGCTACAATGAAAGGGAGCTCTTTTATTGACATTGTGCTATTTTAAATGTGTTATTGAAGCAGCTGGAAGTGTGTATCATGACAAAGCCTTTCATACTGGCATGGTGACTACATCTGTCTACAAACAGCTGTGATCTTTATGAATAAAAACAGGAATTAGAAGTGCAGCATATCCAAAGATATTTTACAGAAATGGGATTGATGTAACATATCTGTGTGGCCAAAACACAGATATTTTACAATAACCCCAAAAACCATTTATAGCTGATTTGTATGTTGTGCAAATTTATGTTTAGGCTAAAGAATAATTTTCTGTGATTGATTTGTTTAAAACTTACAGTTGGAAGAAAAGTGATTGTTAAATACATATTATCATAAAGAAACAATAACTGCACATTTGGAACATACTAAAACAAAACCATAATATCAGTTCTAATAAAGATGCTTTATTCCAGTACTATAAGCAGCGCTTTGTTGGCTTAAAAACTGAATTTAATTATTATCACTTCCTCCAGTACAATGAATTCAGGGTCATATAACTATTCCACATTTTTTTTTTAAATGACAGCAACGTATGTTCAGTTGTTGCCGCTTCCTCTTTATTGTGTAAAAGGCAGAGCGCGTGACGATTAATGCTGTAAATCAGTAAAATAAAACCGACTGAATTTTATCTTTTCTCCATCATTGCAGCATATTTGCCGGTCGTCCACTCTTGCAGGATGGGGAGAGCTGTATGGACGCACAGGCTACAATTACATCTTCTCAGGTAAAACACAGACACACAAACACTCCCAAAACACAGACACATGGGAAGTAAAAATTAGCCTCAATGGGGAAGTTGTGGTTGGTTAAGTTTCCACGGAAGATGTCAGTTCCATGTGTGCTCTCTGACCTGTGAATATTCGCAGCAGTTGTCAGACAGCTGTCAGGCTTTCCTATAAGAACATCATGTCCTAACATGAGGAGGGGCTTCTTCCTGTAGAACCAAAAGAGACGATGAACATCTGTTATGAAGTGATTTCAGAAGATAAACCAACAGATTATTCCAACAGATCCTGCGGCTTCAGAAGGCTAACATATAAAATCAAATAAGATGCTGCTAAAAAAGCACAACTGTAGTTTTGTGTAAACCACACTTTTAAGATAAGGTTAGATAGAAAACAACGCTGATGTGAGTTTTTTAAGAGTACCTCTGCTGTAATACTGTTATACCGTGATAAATGTACTTTAATCGCCATTTTAGCTGAAGTTGGAGCACTGAACAAGCCGTAGAGATCAGAGAATGTCCCTGTCGTGAATCAAGCAGTCAGAAGATCAGCCATGCTGTAAAAAGACACCCAGACATGATGATGATTTATACTTCTGAAAGGACCCCATGCCACAACCTTTAGCTCTAGCCTGACATGAACCTGTGGTGAAACACAAGTTCAGCCGAACTTTCAAGTGACTTCGACCAAAACAAGCGGGACAGAAGCAGAATTGTTGATTGACAAGTACATTTACACACACAAGGAAGTTGTCTTGATAAATTGGTGTAAAACATCCAACACCAAGTAAGAATAAAAATGAAAAATGTCAAGAGGAATATGACTAAATCAAGTATAAAAACAGGGGGGAGGAGGAGTATGTTCATAGTACTGACTGAAGAACTCTGGCAGTCCCCGAGCAGACCAAAATGCTGTGCTTGGGGCAGGGTTAATGTCAGCAACACTTTTTGATTTAGTTTTAGTTCAAGTCTTTTGCCTAAAATATCTTTTAGTTTCCGTCATAATTTGGTCGTCTTAATTGTTTTAATGTCAGTCAAGTTTTAATTGATGAATTTCAAAACACTAAAGTCGCTGAAATCTACTGTAAATGTAGTCAACTAAATTATGAAGTGTAATGGGTAAAGCATTATTTTAATGTTTCCTTGAACTTCTGAAGTTATCTTTTACTCTTGGATAAAATGAAACATCTAAAGACCCTTTACTGAATGCAAGTAATGTTTAAATGTATTAATGACTTTTGTATGAAATTCCTGGCAGAGCATCCACTGATAATTTTTGTTAAGAGCTCAAAGTCTGAACCTTACAGAAATTGACTTTTTGACTTCAGAATGACAGTTTATGTTAGAAACAATTGTTACACTAGAAATAAAAGAAATATTTTTGTACCCTTTCAGTCATGTTGAGGTGAAGCAATATCGTACATTTTTTTTGCTTATGTAGGGGATTTTTTTGGCCATATATTGACTGTAAATATCACAGAAAAATTTGATACGGAGTGATAGGGCTGGGTATTTCCAGCAACTTCACGATACTATTTTCTTATAAGAAGAAAAAGAACAAGGATGAGTTTTAAATGGTTCTACAACTTTAGAGACATAAATTCAGATCCTCAAAGATGGTAGACCTAAGTTCAAATTAAGAACATATGCTTCATTATGTAGCTCGTCTTCTTCCTTGAACTGTGCCACCGTTAACATTACCCAAATTGATTTACAACAACTGTCAAAATATTTAGGCCGTATCGATTCTGTAGAATCCGTATCGATACACGTATCCCAAAGAAGTGCGAAACGATATTTTGCCGTATCGATATTTTGATCACAGGCCTACGGAGCGATACCATTCATGCATCCTTAATTATTTGCCTCTATGATGAACAGGAGGGCTTTGAAATTGTCCCCTCTGTTCTTTTTGATGAGCCGACAAATATAATGAAACAAAGAATTAATTAAATTCCAAGGACCTTTTCAGTGATGTGTGTTTGAGACATCATTTTCCTTGAAATGTTCAGTTAATCCAGAAAAATGTTATAATTATTTTGCCCTTTTTAATAATCTGACACAGAGCTTGCATGTGGAGGTTGGCTTTTAAGGTAAACAATACGGAGAATAAACCTGATGTTGAAAACTTTATTGGAACTTGATAAGTTGTAACATGATGTTTGGGGATTCAGTTCAAATTAATGGATGATATATAGTATTCACGCTGAAACATTTTGGTGGTCCTTCTTGTGAAAATATGCCTTGAATAAGTTGCTATCCTTTCTCTCTGGCTGTACAGACCTGTAGAGGTGGAGCTTGTCACTGATTTTCCTGGATAAAGTTAAAAAGTGGGGAAAACAAAGAGAGTCCTCCTCCAGTGGAGGGACTCATAACTGTCCAAATCTGTTTTCCTGAACTTCTTAAAGAGAGATGTGACATGTAGACTCATTTAAGTGACTAAGCTTTTACATTAACATCATTTGTCTGGCACAGCCATCTCAAAAGCACTTAGAATAAGTGCATCCAGTACATAACAGCAGCAGATAGCTCTTATTGGAAGGTGTGTCCTTCACAACAACAACAACAGCACCAGCAGCAACAACAACAACAACAACAACAACAACTAAGAGGGAGCTGAGTGTTAGTCACTCAGAGCTGCTGCGTCATCTGTTCTGTCTCAACATATTTTGATATAGACAAAAAGCCTGTAGTGCATCATTGTGGTTGCAGAATTAAATATAGATATTCACTATGGATAATTTTTAAATACTAATGATGAAAAGTATTTCTGATAAATACATTTATATAGTTTTTGCATTGTTGCAAAGTAAACTGAACTCATAATTGATTTATTGTGTTAATCTAAGGTTGTTTTTGCCCCCTAAATCCTACAAGATTGGCTTTTTCTTTCTTCCTTTTTGTATTGCATTTTTCCCTGCAGAATTAAAAACATTGCAGGTAGTTTGTACACTTTTCCCAGCTCAATAAGAATAATTAAACGCTTGTTTATATAAACACTTGTTCTTATTAAATTAATCTCTTCAGCTGTTAAAAATAAAATGTTTTTTTTTTAAAAAAGTAAAATAACAGAATGGAGCTCAAATAAAAGAAGGGGAAGACTCTTGATGCACCACTACAAGGCTTTTTATTCTATCTAATTAAAAGCAACATAAGTTTGAATAAAATGCAAAACTAAACATCCCAGGAAAGATATGGCAGAATATACACAGGATGTGCCCAGAACAGGAACATTTTTAAGCCTTTTTTGCACATGCAACCCTGATATTATCTGGATAATGTCTAGGAAAACAGGGAGTCGTCCCTGCTGGACGAGAGAGAGGGTGGATGGGGGTCATTGACAGGCAGCACACAACGTGAAATATACCCAGTGGAAGACAGTGTTTGTAATATGATATCCGTCAGACAATTTATATCCAGTATTACATGCTGAAAAGCACATCAACAGCATCGATTTAAGAGGAGCACTGAAGCTCACAGAGGCAAATATGAAGCAGCATGACGAGTACACTGAAGAGAGTAAGCTGCAGTGTTTTAGCTCTGTATCCAACAGCAGCAGGAGATGGCTCTGTGGATGTGAACTCTGATAATGTGCAGTGGAAACAACGCTTCAATGTTCCAGACACACATAAGAGTTTGTGTTACTTTCCTTACAGTCACATAAACTTCTCCCTCTGCACATAAATTTAATTTCACAGGACTTATTCGCAAGTGTGTGCGAGGTTTTACTGCAGCAATAAAGCCATTGCAGGTCTTCGGCGTGTAGTGAAAATGCCCATTTGAATAAAAGAGAAACTTCACAGAACTTATACGACCCTGCATTACAAGTGAGTTGGTCTGAAATGTGTTTTTTTTCCCAACACACTGGTGAACAGCTGTTGACATTTGCTTTGCTTGAACTGGAGTCATATCTTGCCTCTTTTTGTTTTTAGGGGGCACTGATGACACGTGGACGGAGACAGAGGAGGTGCTGGAGGACGACAGTGCAGTCAGGTAACTGTAATGATGTAACAACAGCAGTGTATAGCAAACTGTAGACTCTGTTCACTCTCTGACTTACATCAGGCAGGAAATACAGCTCGTTGTTCACATGGTCCTCTTTCTGTTGTCTCTTAAACTCAGTTACCTTGTGAGTTGCAGTTCTGTTGTGATCTTTGTGATCCAGCTGCTGTAAATATGCTTCCTGTGGGCGAGGATATGAGCTGTCAATTGGAGCAAAGCAGCGGTGTAGATGTGACGCTCAGGAAGTAGACTTTGGAAATTCAGGGGCAGAGAAAACTGAGTTTGTCCTCCATCTTTCTTTTAGTCACGACACAAAAAGCTTTTACTTTATAACTTATTCAGGATTCAACAATGGCCTGATTTTGGCAACATTTGCTTGTTTACTGCAGCTCCTCTTACCCTTACCTACTGTATGCTAATGGCGCTGCTCAAAGGAGTGATGCAGTACAACAGAGCTGAAATTTCATAGATTAAATATTGACTCTCTGAGGTAGTGTTTTGATAAGTGTATTTCAGGATATGTAACTATATCAATATTGTGTTCCACTCTTCAAGAGCTCACACTTAGGGATGCATAGTATTGAATTTTTGCTAATATCAGGAAGGGATGTAATGGTTACCGGTAAAATGGTAAACTGCAGTAAAATTTCCCATGATAATCTTTACTGTGTCCTATTGAAATTATTGGTAAACTGTGTTTGATCACCACACTGTGTCAGTAACTCACGGTGGTGCTGCTCTGTCACTGGAAAGCCTGAACTCTGTGTGTCTCACAGAAACGGAGGCGTGCATAAGCTGTTTGCAATGTTTGGTCTCTGAACGCAGTTGGAGCCTCGCTCAGACTCTTACAGGTTTTCCTACTCGAACAGGACAAAGTCTGAAGTCTGGTCGAAGTTTGGATTTAACAAGAATGTTGAGGGGAAACTGATTGACGACAGTCGCCCTGTCTAAAACACCAAGCTGCGGTGAAAGACAAAAATGCGCGTGATTGGGGTGCTGGTTTGGCGGAGTGGTTAGCAACCAGGCACCCCATGTACTTGCTTCTGCCGGTCCGGGTTCGTATCCCGCCTGTGACCAGTTTGCAGAGTGTCTTCCCCTACTCTCTCACCCCCTTTCACAAGCCTATCCACTGTCTCTCTCCTGTCAATAAAGGCACAAAATGCCCAAAAAATACATTTAAAAAAAAAAAAAAAAATGCGCGTGATTAAAACTGCTGTTACTCCACGAGTAAATGAGCAGAGAGAGAGGGGATTCAGTGAGCCATACCTGAATGAATTATAGGTGGTTTTTCAGTACTTTCTGTGTAAATAATGTATAAATGTTGTAAATAAAAGCCTTATGATCATTCTTGAGTGTGTTCTGGCCATTTACACGCCACATTTCATCAAAATAGATCGTCTTTTTCCGTCATGGTTTGTGTTTTATGGATTTAGTCAATCGTAATTTGGAAATACTAAAGAAGGCGATGTCAAGGAGATCTGCCATGGAAAGGGGAGACCAGAGGAGAGTCATGACGGGGACTAATTACTTTTGGGACAATCGTTAGTAAAACAAAAAATAAATACCGGTAAATAAAAAGGCCTGGACATGGTCTATTACAACGAGCTGCAACATGGACACTAATGCTGCAGGCAAACTAAAATGTGTGAGTGTATGTCAAATAGGTTAAGTTTATTTTTGGTCGTCTCAAACTTTAACATGTTCATTTACAATTGTTTATTAAGAGAATTCTGTTTAAAGTTGAAATCATTTTTTTCTTTTCTTGTAATCACACACAGTTAAAGCATTTATAACATAATAATGACAAACACTTGCCAGAATTGGTTACTTTTATTTCTGATGAAAAAAGTTTGAACGACTTTACTTATAGGACATTTTCTGACACAGTTATTGACAAAAAAGACAAAAGAAATGTTAAAATTATAATATCAAAGGGGTTAAATGATTTCAAGACTGTGTTAAAGTGCTTTTAGAACATTTTGAGCACAATGGAACAATACCGCAATAACAATGATAACCGTGATAATTTTGATCACAACAACCGTGATACAAATTTTCATACCGTTACATTCCCAATGTTAGGTAGGCCTGTTTTTTTTAAATTCATTATCATTGATATAGATATCGATGTTTCTGGTCAAGAGCTCAAGCTCTGTGCTAAAAACACTTGACTTGTTTTTGTCAGTGCTACAGTATATTTTTGAAGGAACAGATGTAAAATTCAAAAAACACAAAATTTTAGTCTTGCAGAAATTAAACCCTTGATTTTTAAATGTGTCAATGCAGTGATGAGCAGGTGTGTCAACTTGTGTAACTTGATGATTTTCCAGCTGATATATGGATGATATATCGGCTGTAAATATCTGTAAGAACTTTGATATTGTCTAACACTGATACTTAGCATTTTAAGCTGTTATCGGCTGATACCGATATCAAACTGATAACATCATGAACCCCTGCTCACACAGCACTCATTTTTAGTAAAATAGCACTAAGAGAATTGATAATCATGGCTATGTAGCAAGAAGTGTTTTTTGGCACTTGTTTGGCCACAAAGAGATATGGATGAGCAAATGAACTGCTGATATATTAGTCACTAGATATAACACTTTTTTTCTTGGAGTTATTCTACCAGTTCATGTTACATAAATAATGTCTGAGATGTGACCAGCAGATACCTGGTGCAGGCCAGAAGACCAGTCTCAGTACCAGAATCTCTCATTTCATTACTTTGCTCCAGTAATTGTTTCATGCTTTTCATCGCCTTTCCTTCTCCCCCAACTTCCATCTTTTCTCTCCCCTCAGGAACGGGGACTCCCAGCTCTTTGACAAGGTTCGAGGTCACGACATTAAGCTGCTACGTTACCTCTCGGTTCGCTACATCTGTGACCTGATGGTGGAGAACAAGAAGGTTAAGTTTGGCCTCAAGTAAGGAACATCACGGACTAATTCATTCACACTCTGGCTGGTATTTAGGTCATGCTTTCTACTGAACCTTATAGGGACAAACCTTATTAAACATCAGTGATCCAAACCATTCATTTCAATAGAAATTTTAATAAGTTCACAAAAATGGTTGATTTAGCATAACTTTACATTTATAATTGTTAAAAGAGAATGTGGACCTGGATTATTTGCACCCCCTTTTTATGTTTAAAGTTTTCCTTAGAATTCTTGATATCTATCCGTTGAACCGTTTTTTGATCATACATACTGAAGGCAGGTGCAGGTAATACACTGTGTTAAATAGCTAAGTGATAAAACTTGTGTAGTTACTATAAGATCTTGTTGAAACTCCTTTTCAATATTTTCCTTCAGTGCATTAAATATCTGTCTTCCAAACTGAAATGATCAGAATATGTGTGTGTGATCAGCAGTATGTGTCGCACTGTATCTTTAAAAGGAGCTGAGTTTGGTCAATTTTATGTTATTGCTTTGGTTTTGATAATATAATCCTAATTTTCCTCTATCTGTATAAGTCATTAGGCAATTGCAGAGGAGAACTGATGCACTATTAACCTGTGTTCACACCAAACGTGACACATTTTTCATGTAATAAATATTTATTTAGGCATATTCTCACCCTTCGAAACAGTTTAACAACGATAACAACAAAGGATAAATGGGGTGGTTTTTGTGCATTCCTGCATTTTTGGTAAAAGGTAGAAAAGAAAGATTGGAGCTTATACTCTGGGTTACTGAATATATCTGGGCAGCCAATCCTACTATCACCTTTTTGAAGAAAACCCTGTTGTTTTATTCCTTTGAAAAAAAAAAGCGTAATCCAAAAACGTAATCCAAAAATCTCTTTTGTGCGCCAGCAGAACTTTCTAAAGTACTGAGTCCAGTCGTGGTGTCAAATAATCTTTCAGGTGTAGATTATAGATGGTCAATAATCATTTAATCTCTTAAAGGCTGCTGCTGGACAAAACTAAGTAAAGGAAGAAGAAGACATACTTTATTTATCCTTCACTGGAACTCCAAAATCTTTACACTCCATTGTTGAGTCATGCTTTACACAACAAAGGCTGAAATACACAAACAGGTCCTATGATCATGCACTATGGAGAGAGTCAGAGTGATGGCTATTTATCTGACTACTTGTGTTTATTATCTAAACATATTAGCAAGCATGCATATTACTGCACATAAATCTATGTGCAGTTATATGAGAACTCAAGGATTTTACTCACTGTGTAGCACTGCGGTATCAAACCGTAATAAGTATAAACGTAATAATTGTAGATAGATAGATGATGAAGATGAACAAGATGAACCTTGTCCCCAAAAAAAGGGAAATTTGTTTCCACAGCCTTCTGTATCACGTTGCCAAAGCACACCATCACACAGAACAATGGACAATCACAAAAAAGAAAAAAAATCAGATGAACTGGGAGTGAAGATGCACAGCAATATAGTCTGGTTTTCTTCTCTATCTTAACCCTGAAATGGTGCCAAAAATTGCACAGAGCCACTTAGGTGTAAAAATGTAAACACGCCTTTTAAAGCCCCACCTAACGCTGACAAGATTTTCTTTGACCACAAAAATCAGACTGGTGGAAACACCCGAAGTATGTTTACGATAACATGGAAATTTAAAGGGACTTGCTTTCACACTGTGTCTGTATATGTATCCTCGCACACTTTGACCTTTTCTATGCAGATAGTGAGAAAGCCGTATGATACTGTCAGGTCAAAGTGGAAGCAGACATGTCCTCACACACACTCTGGGCTCTTCTTTACACATGTTGGTGTTTGTGTTTCATCCGTTGTTCCTCTTTTTGTCTTGGCAGTGTGACGTCCTCTGAGAAGGCAGACAAGGCTCAACGCTATGCAGACTTTACTTTGCTCTCTGTGCCTTATCCAGGTAAACTTTTGGTCTGAACTTTGCAGTGACTGTTTGCCCCAAGCAGAGCAGATAATCCACAGATATGACTCGTAAAGATATCAGGGTTTAAATGTAAATGTCACCAGATAAATAGATGTTACAAACTGTAATACAGAAACGGTTATGAAGAAGCAAAGCTGGTGCTCTGGAGACAAAGCTTGTTTTTACATATTGAAAATTCTCCTCAGTAAAAACAAATCTTGAAGGGGTGCTGGTTTGGTTAGTGGTTAGCACCCCATGTACATGCTTCTGCTGGTCCAGGTTCGAATCCCGCCTGTGACCAGTTTGCAGTGTCTTCCCCTGCTCTCTCTCCCCCTTTCACAAGCCTATCCACTGTCTCTCTCCTATCAATAAAGGCACAAAATGCCCAAAAATGTACATTAAAAAAAAAAAAAAAAAAATCTTGACAAACAGGGTTTGTAGGTTTGTCTTGAAAACAATTAGTAGTGCTGACAGACATAATCATTGAAACCATCCAGATACTAAACTCAAACTTTGGTCTGCAGCCGGCAGAGTGCAGGTCTGTTTGTGTTTAAGTGTTGCACAGAGGGGGAAGACTAAACATTTGTTACTTAATTTTTTTTTTATCCCCATGGATTATTGAGCTTTTTATGCCTTCATTATGGTGGATTACCTGACACACTGGATGAATCGTTCACAAGTCCATCTGGGAATACATCTATCAGCCACATTGATTTTAGGCCAATCGTTTAATGCAGTAGGCTGGTGCTACTGCTACAGTGTAATGCACAAAATGTGAGCCACTTTTTCAAACAAACTATCCAAATATGAAGAAAGTTGAGCAAAAATATCCTTTCTATGGAGCGGTTTATGGTGTTGGTTTTTGTTTTCATTAGGTAAAGAAATGTAGTCCAGATCTTATAAAACTGCCACTGAGTCTGAATCCTGCTGTCGTCTCACTCTGATTGTGAATGTAAATGTAAATGTTCTTTAATTACACAACCCTTTACAGCAACAATAAATAGAAACGGAATTAAAAACCAAAGCAAAAAAACAACAAAACAATAAAGCAACAAAACAATAAAATACAGTGCAGTAAAGTAAAAGTAAGTGTCACAACACTACCAGTGATTAAGGCCATCCTAAATATGATGATTAGGCAGTGCTGCTTTGGGCCGCTCTCTGTAAAGACAGCATCACTTCAAGAAATGTGTCCTTCCACATGAAATGATGAAAACGCTGTAATACATATGCCAGGCCTGTAACACAGACATACACCAAAAACAGAGGAGAAGACATGGCGCATGCCCAAACATTATCTGAGATGTAAACAAACAGAGGCGTATGTTGTTCTCTGTCTTTTTGTTGAGCTGTAGATTTTGCTGTTAAAGCCAAAACAAGCTCTCTAATTTCTGCACCATGGACGTGACTCTGTATTTGGCCATTGTTTCTGTTGTACATGTCGGTTAAGGGAGAGGTAAGGCTTTGACGTCATAGTTTTTGAAAATATCCATACTTGTTTTCTACATTGAACGGCAGATTTATCCACTTCAGGACTGTTTTCAGAAAGGGCGTTTTCAGGCACCTTTATCTGTGTGGTCCTCATTTTTCTGTATGATTGAAAACTTGTGTGGATATGCCTGAATTTATCTGGGTCTTTCTGCACTGCATAGTTAATGGGGGATTAGAGAGTGGATTAAGTGGGCAAAGTGTTGGGATATCAAAGTTGAACATGGCCACCATTTTAAGACCTAGCCACAGTAGCCATATGACACAGAAAATTCTTTAAGATGATGACATAAACAGGAAAAGGATGGATAGTCTTAGAGCAGATTATGAAAACCTACATGGGACTGTTGCAACACTTTTACAAGACGTTTTAAAGATGTTAAGACTAAACCCCAAACCGCTTTCAGAGAAGGTGTTTTTGATTAATAATGGTCCAAAGCTCAGTGTGTCAGTCTTATTTAAACTCTACATCATGTGATAGAAATACGCAAAGGGATTGTCCGGCTCCTGAAATTGAATTTTATGATCAGCTGATCTCTGACAGCATTTGACGTGGTGCCAGCTATCGTCACCACAGACATCAACAATAGCATCCACTTTCTCTTGACCTTTATCCTCAGTAGGAGCAACTGTGGATTCAACGTATAAAAAGATGTTACTGTAACATTTGAGGATTGTGGAAAGAGCACTGAGTTCCCCCAAATTATAGACAAGCCATGACGTCCATAAAAGTTCTTCATGTGTCAAAACATTTTTTTTGACTTACTGTCCCATCACATGAGTTTGTTTATTCAGTCCTGTTTTTCCTTGTTTTAGGGTGTGAATTTTTTAAGGACTACAAAGACAGAGACTACACTGCAGAGGGTCTGGTGTTTAACTGGAATCAGGTACAAGAGTTTGGTCTTTGTTCAACAACACATGTTTTAATAATGTTTGATGAAGCAGTTTATTTGATTTTAGCGCTCATGTGGTGTCACTGTGTCTCTTTACAGGATTATGTGGATGCTCCTTTGACAATCCCTTTGTGCTTTACTCAGAACTTGAACATTGACTGGACACGATACCAGGTTGACTTTTCTGTCCTTTCTTGTTCTTTCCTTTCCTTTCATTTTATTTCATTTCCTCTTTTTTCTGTTCATTTCCTTTCCTTTCCCTACATTTAATTTCCTTTCTTATCCTTTCCTATCCTTTCATTTTATTTGATGTCCTCTCGTTTCTATTGATTTCCTTTCCTTTCCCTTCTATTTATTTCCCTTTTTATCCTTTCCTTTCCTTTTCTTTCCTTTTCTTTCCTTCTCCTCTCCTCTCCTCTCCTCTCCTCTCCTTTGATTTCATTTCTTTTCCTTTGATTTAATTTCCTCTCCTTTCATTTACTCCCCTTTTTTCCCTTTCATTTAAATTTATTTTATTTCCTCTCCCCTCCTCTCCTCTGGTCTTTTTATTACCGACTGTTCCTCTCTAAAATATTTGTGGTGTTTCAGTGCCATCTGTTGCCCAACCTGAAAAGTGCTCTGGTTAATATTAACGACTAGTGAAACATCATTATTTAGTTATGTAACAGAAGGAGCTCACGCTGTGCAGTCCAACATTCATCAATCTCACACAGTATTAGTTATTAATCTGAAGCCATGATAGATGTAGTGAGGCTAGTGTTTTAATATTTTATGCAGCCAAAAGCCGGAAAGATTCCACATGAATATTCTGTCTGACATCCTTTTTTCTTCTGGATTAAGTCGAATTTTGGTGTTTTTTAATCTGAAAACATCTGAAAAAATGATTGTGTAAACTTTGCAGTCTCAAAGAACATGTTCACTGCCATAGCTGGTTTAGGAACTCAGTGGTGGCTCATTTTGCTATACCAGCGTATAATTGTTTCTCTGTTCTTCAGTGTGTTTATAGTGTGTCTGTCTCCTGTTGTGTCTCCTTGTGTTGTTTTCAGTCTTGGGACCTGGTGGAACAGACCCAAAATTACTTAAAGCTGCTGCTTCACATCATCAACAGTGATGGTAGGTTGTAGTTTTTGTTGCATATTGTTGATGGAAAGAGGATTGAGTTACATTTTCCTGACTAAATTAGATTTTGGGATACATTTTAGACACATTTAAGCTCCGGAAACATTTGCTACAGACTTTGTCTTTTGCCTGCTTTTTCTTGCTTTGTTTATTTTCATGGGTGATCAAATCCTGAATTAACGACAAGCTTTGAGTTTTTGTTTTTATATCCCATTAAGGCCCTAAAATAATTTGTGTTTATGCTAACTGTAGTGTATCTCGTCATTCTATAAAAATGGGCTGCATGCCTGGCTAAAATGAAATGGCCATGAAAACCTGAAGCTCTTTATGACTGTTTTTTTTTAACCTTCCCACATTTTTTTGACTTTGTGCTATATGTGTGAACTTTACTTTGAGTGGTTGTAGTTTGTCATTAACCTGCTGTCCTGTGTTGTTTCAGATGAAAGCGGCCTCCTGGTGCACTGCATATCAGGCTGGGATCGGACACCTCTTTTTGTGTCCCTCCTCAGGCTCTCGCTTTGGGCAGTAAGTCAACTCGTATTGTCGATCTCACCTTTCACCTCAACCTCCAAGGATTTCTCAACTTGAGACCAAGTTGTCAAACAGCTTAATTGGCCCGTCCATGTTTAATTTATGAATCCTCTGACCCTGAATTGTCATCAGTCACCCTTGCGTAACACATATTTAACATTTCAAATGCAGCCTCTAATAAGCCCTCTCTGTTTGTTCAAAAGAGCCCTAATTAGAGCTGCCACACATTTTAATGTGATCAGTTGTTGAACATTGATGGTCCGTTGGGATTAACAGCATTTTGTGTTTATAATTCTATCAGGTTGCATTTAAAAGCAATCCTGACTCTTACATATATTCCTTTTATTATTTAAAGAAGAGCTTCAGTGCTGCACCAGTGTAGTTGGAACCACGACGAAAGACTTGGTTGTGTTTTCTGCGAAAATGTTTGAATGGACACACACTGATGCTTGGCTTTTTTTAATTCACTATATGTCTTAATGAAGCAAACTAATATTCTCTCAAACTGTCAGGGCTGTGCCTTCAGAGTAGTCAAGTCTAAAGCATGATTTAACTAAAGTTAATAAAGAAGATTGCTTCTTTACATTAAAGAGAATTTTTTTCTTAATTTATTGTTTTGACAAGTTTGTGTCTTTATTATTAGGAGACGGAATGACAGTGGAAAGACTTGAATGGGGGTGTAAGAGTAGGGAAGACACTCTGCAAACTGGTCACAGGCTGGGTTTGAACCCGGGCCGGCAGGAGTACGTATACGGGATGGTTGCTAACTATTTCCCCAAACCAGCACCCCCATATTAAAGAGAACTTTTTAGCCCTTTTTGCTCATGCAGCCCTGATATCGTCAGGGTGATACTGTGGTTATTTCCAGACATGGCTGCTCACACTCAGATCACTGATAGGCAGCACACGACATCAGAAATATGCAGAAGTCCGTGCTTCGTTAAAGAGAGCGGCAAAAAATGTATATCTCAATTTATGTCTGAAGTGAATATGAAGCAGCAGTTTTAGCTTCGTAGCCAACGGCAGCTCAGGAAGACTCTTTTGCACAAGAGTTGTGTTACTCTCCTTAAAGTCAAATAAACTTCTCCAGCAATAGCAGTTGTTGTCATCCATCCTGTCAAGTCTCCACCTTTCATAGTTCTCTTGATCAAATTATTAAGAACAGTTTAAAAATTGCAAGAATTTGCACTGTTGGATCTGCAGAAGGTTCTACATAGAGCTTCAAAATGCAAAAAAAAGAAGAATGGGAGCGAGAGACAGGGAGTGAGGAAAACACCTGGGTGAAGTCAGAGAGAAAAACTCATCTGCGTTCTTTCACACATGCCGCTCACCGCCGTTAAGTCCAAACATTTTATTTACAGGTGTGAATGGGGTTCCTGAGTTTGCTAGTGAGTAGAAAAGAGGAGGAGATGTCGTATACAGCAGCTTTTCATGGATGGTGAACCGAGGGGGGTTAATATACCAGAACAGACATTTCAGAAAACAATTATACCTGTGAAGATAAATATTTAAAGGGATAGTTCAGTATTTTTGAAGTGGGGTTGGATGAGCTCCATATGTCCATTGAGTACAGTAGATGAAGTAGAAAGTTCTCTCCTCTCCCTCAGTAAGCCACAGACTGTGAGAGTCAGTTACGCAGAACTAGCACAAACAGGAAAGTACTATACCAAGAACAAAGGGTGTTTTCTCCGCCTACAAGAACTCAAGTCAAAAAGTAATACCACAGTTTAAGAGTACGCTACATATGACTGTTTTTAAGTGCATTAACCTTTCGGAAATATAATGAATGACCATGTCGTAAAAAAACAAAGCATTTTAATTGTCCAGGAGAGTGTTTGTGTTTGACTGTTTTGTTCAACAAATTCAATTACTGCTTATTAATTGTAATAAAATTGAATCATGAGACTTATGAGGATGCACAGTCCCCGTGTTCAATCTACATCTCACTGCAGTTACTTAATTATGGTGTGCCCAGAGGGACAAAATACTGGACAATTTATTTAATTAAAACCTTGATGCATTTATTTCGGACCACGCCCTCATGGCATTTAATGGGTCAACACATATGTTTCCCTCTAAGGACTTGATCCATATTTTCACAATAATAATTCTCCATAGCTCCATTTCAATGTATTAAATGTGATGTTTGGGACTCACTCTTGTCATTTTTCTCAACAGGATGGAGCCGTGCACGCCAGCCTCGAGCCAGCGGAGATCCTGTATCTCACCATCGCTTATGACTGGTTCCTCTTCGGGTAAAAATGATGTTTTACATCATCACTATTATTATTTCATGACTTCCTTGCAAGCTTTAATGTACATAACCCAAGAATTTATGCCAGCAAACCTGCTGACATCCGAGGTGCATTCTCAGCGTCTAGCCAGCATTAGCTTTTGGATCCACAGTTTTTGTCGGCCATGTATTATTGAAAAGCGAGTGGTTAATGAAGCTCCGGGGGCAGATAGTGGAAGGGGAGGTCGGGACAACATGATGGGAATCAAACACCCCAGGCTTCGCTCTTGACCATGTCTTTGATCCTCCCACTCTCTGCACTGTCTCAGGCTCTCTCTTGGTTTTTTTTCCTTTTAAATTACTGGAGAGATCCTCCAGTTTGAGCTCATCAGAGACAGACTTTGAAAACCTCCTTCAGTGCCGGTGAACCCTTGTAATTAAACCTCAGCCGCTTAGCAGGGATAGAGATTATGGAGTAATGCAGAGAGACGAAGGTGCTGCTACACTTCACCTGAACAGTCACAACTTAATCATTGAAACAATTAGACCTAAATGAAAGGATCTTTGTTTTATTCATAAACTTATGTACAGCAGCAATGTCAGTAATGGATACCTGCAGATAATTTTTTAGGTGTATTTTACAGCAAAGTCTCTTTAACAGAAGCACTTGATGGGCTTCATCGCTGTAGAGCCCATCTCAACCTGTTACAGATCCAACTGCTTTAATCGTCCCCTCTCTACCCACCACTGGAAGCCTCCCCACCTCTGTGGAGTTGTCTGAAAATCCATTTTTTATGGATTTTATGGATTTTATATGTCTCCATGACATGCTGCTGCCCTCATGAGATGACTTAGCCTCAATCTTTTCATGGTTCATAAATCAGCTGTCAGATCAACTGAGGGCAAACTTGACACCACAAAGTCATCCAGTTATGGCCTAGAGTTTACAATCAGTGACTGTCATGGTGGGCAGGCCCTGTCCTAGACCTGTCATGAGCCAGGCAAGACCCCATCTGGGAAAGGGGGGAAGTCTAAAGTGACTGCATCTGTACCAACTGGGGGAGCTGAGTCACAACTCTTTGCATTTCTTTTCATCAATAGAATACTGAATAAACAAATTTAAACCTCCAAACAAATCAGTGCTTATCAAAGAAGTGCCGGCAGGGACAGCTACATGACCTTTGTGTGCTTCTGTAGCACTGCGTGCCTCTTATAGTGCTTGGTTTGTTATCCAGACAGAACTATCCAGACAGATTTGTTGTCCAAACAGATTTGCTGTTCGGAAAAGAAACTCCTGCGTCTTTGTGCGTCCACTCGCCATTGTTGTTTTTCTTCTTCGCATGTGTATTTTAGCAGCACTGTTTCTCTGCTAACCTTCATCGCCATCTACTGGACTGGCTTGCAAATTACAAAGTTTTCGTGTGTTTCTAGCATCTCTGTCTGAATGTGGATCAAGTTTGAATATGCAAAGGAAAAACCTATGCGTTTTAAGTCAAAGTGTCTCCATGTAAACATAACCTAAGATATCAAAAAGACAAACAAAAATCATCAATTGATACAAATTACTTTCATCACAGCTCATGTGATAGAGCTCCTGTTCCCTGTAATGTCTGTTCCTTTAAATGATATCTTCGTTAATATCTCAGTGAGCAAAGGCAGAAAAAGGCCAAAAAATCCCAAATGAGCATGAAAACCTGCATTGTGAACACAGCCTTAGTCACCGTCCATGACAGATCACCAAATTCATTCATTCATACAAACCACAACATGTTTGTAGTATGTTGGTCGTAGTTATTCTTAGATCCTTTTATCAAAACATCTGCATTTGTGAACTTTTAGGCGTGTACAACAATGTGGATTTAAGCGCTTTGTTATTGTCCATGGAGCTTGTCAGAGTTATTGTTTAGTTACATAAATGAGTGTCAACAAAATAAACCAAACTCTGCCTCTTATTTTCTTTGCAGTCACATGCTGCCAGATCGACTCTCCAAAGGGGAAGAGGTGAGTCTTTTTTTTAACCAAATAATTATAGTTTACTGTTTGATTATGCTAATGCATATTTTCCCTCAAAAGACAACAGACATCCTTTATTGTGTACATGTAATTATAAGTCTGTTTTATAAGTAGAAAGGGGTTTGTATTTGCAAGAATCTAAGACAAGACATATTGCAATACAGTTTTATTAGCAGTGCATCATATTACTTATTTTAACCAAAAAGTCTATTTCTGAAATGTATTACAAAGAACCCACTATATATATGTGGAGGGATTTGTTGAAAAAATGTGCATACAAATATAGCCATACTTTTCACGTTTTTCGGATTCACAAATATATATTAGATGTTCACATGTGTTTTTCACATTCACAAATATATCCATACATTTGTTGTTGCAGCGGGGCTCTCCATACATGTGAATATTCTCAACCTGTGTGCATATGAATCTCTGTGAAACTGTGTTACGTTTGTCTCAAAAAGAAATGCACGTGCCGGTTGATCCACGAACGTTCTTCAAATGATTCACAAGCACAATTGAAGATTTACAAATGATAAGTCATGATAAATACTCTCACAAATTTAAATCATCCATGTGAAAAATGTGAAAATGTTTGTGAATCTCAAAAGCACATGAGAAAATCATGGATATATTTGTGGATCTGCTAAACACAAGAGAAAATCATGGATATATGTGCGAGGGCTGTCACTTTAGTGCATTAATTAGATTAATAAATCACACCGCAAATTAATGCGGTATAAAAATTAATCACAGATTAATCATAGCACACAAACATTTTGATATTGTCCAGCTGGAGGACCCGTACATGGCAGTGGCACGTCACTTCACACATGCGTCTCTAGTCAAACCAAACAAAGCCCAGGTGACAACAGGAATGGCATATTTAAGACTAGGTCTTATTTTATTTTTGAATTTATATATCTATATTTGTACTGCATTCTTTAATAATTCATCAGGCCTAATTGTTTTGCTGGATGTCCTCGAACTTTTTCTTATTTTGAATTTGATTTATGAAACACACTTAGAGCGTAATTGAGCTTATTTTATTCAAGTTTTATTCAATCACCAATAAAAATGTAGATTTACAATCTTCTCTTTTTAGTGTATTCATTTGATTAGTCATGCCCTACAATTTTATAACATCCTAGAATTCAAATTCTTGATTTGGGTACTTTAAGCAGATATGAGATTAAAATGCGATTAATTAGATTAATTAATTATAAATCCGGATTAATTAGATCAATTTTTTTAATCATCTGACAGCACTAATATGTGCGCATATTAATGAGAAAAATCCCTTGGAATATGCGTGTGCATTTCTTGGAAACTGCATTACGTTTGTCTAAAAATTTTATGTGTCAGTTGATCCACAAATACAAATGATAGGTCATGATACAGGCACTCAAAATTTAAAAACACGTAAAAATTATGTATATATATGTGGATCTGCAAAACACCTGTGAAAATCATGGATATATTTGTGTGCATATTTTTGAGACAAATCTCTCCCCATGTATATTCACAAGAGAAGTATGGTTACTGATCTGTGTTACCTAAACAGATAAAATCAGCATGGATAAACTTAGCCGTCCATGTCAGTGAAAGAAATAATACCTCAGAATACTACAGGGAGGGTTAAATATTTGAATGCCTACTGCTAACTAGTGGCCTGAGGCTAAACAACAATACAAACATGGTTAACTTCAATTAATTATTTACTAATAAAACATCCATATTGATTATGAATTATTGATGCTGTATCATGCAGCAAAATATTGTAATGTATTCATCCATTGGGATTCGCTTGTGCCTCTGTTAGCGTGTGAAAAGTCTGAATTTAGAATGTGTTTGTAGGTTTGGTATTATTTTTCAGACTTCAGCTGCTGAAATTAAAATTTATTTGATCTGAGTACATATGATAGGAAGACGTTCACTTCACTGTATTATGAAGCAAACATGATTTGTGAGGGAAAACTTATCTAACTTATTACATAAAACTCAAAATACTTTTTTTACGAATAGTTTAATTTTTTCAAAGACATTTTTTGAGTCTAGGCCTTTCTTGATAGGACAGAGACAGTGGATAGGCTTGTGAGAAGGAGTGAGAGAGAAAGGGAGGACATTCAGCTAATAGGCCTGAGGCGGGATTTGAACCTGGGCTAACAGAAGCTAACACAAGATAATAAAAACTGGAACATATTAAAATGAAATGATCCCCATTTACTGATGGTAACTTCAACCATAAATATTTTAAAGGGGAGGGAGAACCATCAGTGTTGTACAGACAAACAAAGTTACATCGTCGGTGCATTCAGCGTCCAGGAAATGTCCTGCTGTGTCTTGTTTTAAGAGCAGCAGTGGGACTAAAGCATCACTAGTATTTTATAAGATTATTTTGTGTATTTTGGGTGCTTTCTTTGTCATCTGGGTCTGTTTGCATGCACTGTTTGGTTAAAATCCAGAATTGGTAGCTGAAGGGCTGTTTTGTTCTTGTAAATATTTTGCTCTGGGACCACCCACCTCCTCGTGATGTTTCACCTTTCATAAACTGATGTGGGTTGGATGTTTGACCAAAACTATGCTCTGTTTGTTGTTTTTAACACTGGTAGAGCATTTATGCTGTCATTCCAATCTATTTTGTTATTTTTTTTGTCTTTCTCCCACAGATTTTCTTTTTTTGCTTCAATTTTTTGAAGCACATTGTCTCAGAGACGTTCTCTGCTGTTAAAAAACAGAGGTATGTTCCTTCATTTGTCTTGTTTCATTTTTTAAGTTGAATTTTCTCTCTTTCTTTCTTTCTTTCTTTCTGTCTTTCTTTCTGTCTTTCTTTCTGTCTTCCTTCCTTCCTTCCTTCCTTCCTTCCTTCCTAACGCAATGCTGTCTACAACACACAGCAGAAGTTGTTCATAACATGATAGTGTGACATAAAATTTATATCACAGTTCTGATCCTAACTTCATTGATCCATTTTGAAAAGCTGAAAGGAATGTTGTAACATGCAAAAAGAAATATGAAATAGAGTCACTACATGCACCAGGATTACAACAGAGAAAGGTAGCTGCAGTGTTTTAGCTCCAAATCCAACAACAACACAAGAAGGCTCTTTGGATGTTGATAATTATTTTGGAGAAGATGTTTTACAGATTTTAGATGATGTGCAGTGGAAAACCCTGGTTTCAAATATCCAGGGGCCCATTTAGGTTGTGTTACTCTCCTCACAGTCAGATAATCTTCTCCCTTTACAGCGTTTATCCATCCACTCAAGTCCTGTCCTCAGTGTTGAATAGGGCAGAACTGAACCACAGAGAACTGACATATCAGCACCGAGTGGGTCAGTCAGCTAGTCAGGACCACTGAGAGGGGTCTTAAAGAGCCCATGTTTTGCCTAAACTTTCTATGGTCCACTATGACTGCCAGAGTCTGTAACAGTTGCTACTGTTTATAAAAACCCTTCAGTTTTCACATAATAAGGACCCTCAGGTGCTGGCGGAATAAAATATTTTGGGCAGTTGCTGGTGCTTTCAGGAGGAGGAGAAGGAGTAGTCCTGATGCCACTGACTAATTGTCTTGTTCATAGAAGTGCTCCATTACACGGAGGAGACGTGAACACACTAAAGCGGGGGTCATCAACTACATTTATGCAAGGGCCAGAATTTAAAAACAATTTAATAATTTAATACTGGCTGACACTGGCTGTCGGGTGTTGGATCAAACATGAAGTCATTCTTGATAAAACTGTTTCAGTCACTATTGTTTTATAGGTGTGTTCAAAGTTTGGAAAGTGCAACCACTAGGAAGGCTCGATGGTGGACTTTTCCTGTCATTTGATATGCTGATAAGTCATTATTACTGGCACTTATATTTTTGTTCAGGAGCACATTATAAAACTGGACTTGTCTCTGTCAAATTGACGGTCTTGTTGTTGTGTAAGAAAAGATTGTAAAACTAGAAAAAACAACATTTTACTCTTAAAAAAATGAAGCGCCTGTTTTTTTCTGTTGTACCCATGCAGTGATGTTAAGGTGTAACAGTATACACCTTTGTGTATTTTGACGATATTCCAGCCGGGATATGGTCAATATGTATTTCTTTTATATCAACAGCATATATCCACAAAAACTGTAATGTCAGCCGATGCAGATTTAGACATTTTTGGGTTGATATTGGCCCATTTCGATATCACCAATAATATTGTACATCCCTAGTAACCACAAAAACATAACCTAATACCACAACATATTTTCCTCAGTCACGTTTCCTGAAAGTCAGGGGGCCGAATGGGAGGCTGTGGGGCCACAGGATGATGATAACTGCACTAAAAGGAATATAGAAAAGCAGAATATGAGCTCCTTTAATTATGAAATATCAACAAGAAAGACACATTTTTATTTTTTGCAATGTGCTGCTGGCTGTCTGTCTGCAGTCGTAAACAGTGCTGCCTGTTGCTCCCTAAATGGCAGAGGAAACTGTCTCACTGTTTTCTGTAAAAATATGATTTGCACGTGATTTACATATAATCTAAAAAACTTTAGAAAAGACTTTATTTAAAAATAAATCTGTTATTCTTTGTGAGATTAAATGTATTTTGCCTTATTTTGTGTCTATTTCTAAAAGAAAAAGACTGTTTGAATTAAAGTAACAGTTAATTTTTTTAAAACATGAGGTTTATAAAAAAGTGTGTATATATTGGTATCAGCAAAAATAAGTTTAAATACAGTCATTAGCACTGGATTACAGCAAAAGTCCATTATTATTGTGCATTTTTCCCTTCTTCCTCTCTTTGTTCCTTCTTTCCTTCCCTCCCTCCCTTCATGTGAGGCCTCTCTGTAGTCAGAAGTCATCATCATTAAGCACGGCTCTGTGCTGCTGAAGCTTTCGAGCAGCACCACGTACAGCAGAGAAGTTACTCAGTGAATCACCATCTTCTGGAGGCTTTCTCTTCTTTTGATCTCGGATGTTATTTTCATCTTTCAGAAGGAAGAACTCCCACTTCAAAGACAGTGATTTCACTGTGGAAGACCTCTGCCAGTTAAGTAAGTCACGTCGTGCCTCGAACATCCCTCCCTCTGCTCAGGCCCACACACAGGACACCTCTGTCAGACCTCTGACAGATCTTACATGCACAGAAATATTTTATGATCTTTATTATAATAATACTACAGCAACGTTGGTTGTGTGATAATGTCAACAGAATATGTAACTGCACAAAAGTGTAGACTTTGCATGAAGTTTCTTTTTATTAAAATTAACATTTGATGTTTTTAGATAGGCATAAATAATTATAATTATACCCTTAAAAGAAGTCCTGTGTTGAAAAAACACTTTTTGCTTTTTTTTAATGTATTTTTGGGGCATTTTGGGCCTTTATTGATAGGAGAGAGACAGTGGATAGGCTCGTGAACAGGGGTGAGAGAGTAGGGAAGTACATGGGACGTGCATGGTTGCTAACCACTCCGCCAAACCAGCACCCCAAATACTTTTTGCTTTTCAATAAGCTCAAATTTTTCAGGTGCATATTATACATGAGTACAGGCAAAATACTTATTATATTTTGCCTCACCAACATCGTGATTGCAACACATCTGATTTGAAAAGCTGAAATATTCTTTCTTTGCAAAACATTCCTGTCAAACTTGCATACCGTCATTTCTCGTATAAAAACACAAATTTTGCTCTTAAATTAGGTAAATTTTTGGGATGCATATAATATATCCTTTATAAGATAAGATATACCTTTATTAGTCCCAGAGGGGGAAATTCCAGTATTATCCTGGATATATCCATATTATACACAAACACAAGAAAAATATGTGAAGTATTTTGTCTCTGAACATTAGCGATTAAAACACATCTAATATGTGGGAGATCGGTGAAGCTTTCGAAACTTTCAGCAACAGATTTTTGGTAACCCCTCTCCCAAGGGCCTATATAGATAAGAAATCTGTTTACCTGTGCCATGTCATACCGATGTGTCTACTGTCGCCAAGCTTTGATTTTAACGTATGTTAAATAACTTATTGTTTTGTTCATTTTCCTTTTTGTTTATTTAAGTCTTATTTTTTATTTTTCATTTTCCCTTTCTTTACTAGTTTTTGGTATATAATTTCTTTCTTTCATATGGTGTAAAATTGCTAAATAATTGATAAAATATTTGTACTGGATGTAACAAGATTTCAATAAAATGTTCATCCTAAAAAATAAAAAAAAACACATCTAATACAAAAAGCCAAAATGTTCTCTCTGCAAAACATGACCCCCAAACATACATAATTCTTATTAAACTGACTGTTGAGTTAAAAATGTTGCAGTGTTCCTTTAAGTATTTAGTTGAATTTTGTCTTTAAGATTTTGATCGGGAGTTTGTTGTGAGGAGTGTCTTGTTGAGCTTTCAGGAGAACTTCATAAATGTTCAGTCTGCAGTACATTATGTTTGTCTTTAAGAGAAAAACAGAATCGAGTAGAAACTCAACAAAAGTCTCTGACACGAGAGGAGGAGAATGAAATCTCTCATGTGCAGATGAATAATACCTGGAGGCGTGCAGGGACCGCAGTGTTTGTGTTCAGCACAGGTGGAGAGGGCGGCTTCTTCCATTGGTGTGTTTTTGTCAGGTTACAGCGGTGGCACAGCTCTGCGTGTTGTGCAGTTGTTATATTCTTGAGAGGATGTTCAGACCGTACATCACTTCACACAGAGCCTGGACACAGTCAGATTTTTAGCCCTTACCAGGGAGGTCTTTGTCAGTGTTTGTCAGAATTAGAGGATTTTTTTCTGTGATTGTTGTACATGAAATATATTCCATGTCTGAGATAAAAAAAATAAATAATAATTGCTACAGACATTTTAATTAAAACAGGGTTTTGAAGATTTCTATACTGTTTGTTTTTTCCTTAGGAAAGGTGTTCTAATAAATTTGTGTAGCACTGCACATTTGACTGTTTTCTGGAGTTCTGGAGAAATAACACATTTCATAAAGAAAACTATCCACATGATCTCAGATAACAGCATCAGTAATAAAATCTCTTGGAAAGGTCTCTCTTTAGTCTCCATAAATGTAATAAAATCAAAAAGATAGATGTGTCAACTTAGTGCCCCTGACATTATGGACTCTTGGCGACAATGTTTTTTTTTCTGTAGTCGCACAGTGAAGACCCACTAAGAACAGCCCCGTGACCCACTTTTGTGTCCAAGCCTCCAGAGGGGAACAACTGGGTTATTAAACGGTGTTGATTCTTCAGCCAGTGATGATACTATTGCAGAAATCTAATTCGTTGCAGAATTCAAACCAGTGATTGTTTTAAGATGGTTTGTTAATCATAAGTACTAAAAATAATTAGAATTTTGATCTTTTTACCTCATAAAACATCTCTACCTTAACTTTACAGGTGCAAAGAAGAGAGTTTTGTAGAACACATCAGTCTCATTACATTGCATTCCAATGACTTCGATCATCTCAGTCCTTTTCGATGTTCCACTCGTGGAAGCGTTGGGAGCTCCTGCTTCTTGCCTCTGGTCTGATGCAACGAGGAATAACTCCCAAAGTGTCTGAAGCAGAGACAAAGCAGAGGGACTCGGGGTGATATCACAGCGCTTTTATCTTGTTAGAAAATTGCAGGGCCTAAATCCAAAACATGTTGCATCACAAACCTTTATGTGTGCAGGTTTTTAACTTTCAGAGGAGTCTCTGAGGCGTTCCCATCAGCCTACAGCTTTATGACAAAGTTAATATGTGTCACAGGTACAAATGGCTTATTATCATCCCTGTTATGGGAAAAGTCTAGAAGACTGTTCAGTATTCAGGATGCGCACACACTTCTATTGCAGCATTGTGGAAAAACTTACTTAATGAGTGTTTTTGTGCCCTCTTTGTTAAATCATGACACAATTTTTAAACCATCATTGTGAAAGATTTCTTTCATCAGTCAAAGGGTGTAACATTTAGCACTCAGAGAGAGAAAGAGAAGGATATTGCAATGTTTAAGGTTTGTTTTAAAACTGCTTTCTTACTCCTGTTTTACCACAGTGGAGTGAAGGGTTGCACATTTGTTTCACAGCTTTGAAGTCAACTCAAAAAAAGTGTTGATGAGAAACTGTCATCATTAGTAATGATAATATCAATCAATCAGTCTTTATTTGTATAGCACCAATTCATAACAAGTGTTATCTCAAGACTCTTTAGAATAGAGCATAAAGCTCTTCATTTTATGGATACACATATATGCATGGATACATAAATACAAATAAAATACACATAGACATATATATACAAATATATCTATCCAACACCATATAGCCAATCATGAATCCCTCCATCATGGCGGCGAGAAAAAACCTTCTGTTAAACAGCAGGAAATCTTGAATGTGGATCCCAGTCTCATGATGAACAGCAAATCCACACAATAATAATATTAATAAGAAGAATAGTACATTTTATCTAGAAGGGTCTTTCACAGCACTGAACAACACTGTACAAAAAACAATAAAATCAGTTAAAGAACAATAAAAGCAACAAAACACAACAGATAATGACAGGTATAGGGATAAAGTGATAGGTTATTGTTGAATTCAGTTACTTTAATGATTTATTGAACGGGCACTAAGTGGAAAGAAATGACCAAGTGTAATTAAATGCTTCTTTAAAATTTAAACCTATGTATATGGTTTTATGATTATTTATTGTGCAAGTATTGGCTAAAATTCTAAACATTGTGTTAAAAGTCTGCAAAAATGCTGCCCTCCAAAGGTTGAGGCACTGCTTCCTCATTTAGATATTTGTGAGTTATGCTGCGTTCCATTTACCTCGGAACTGGGAACTGGGAAATGGACGTGACATCATCTCCGACTTATCTGCATTCCAGTTGAAGTCGGAAAAAAAACGTGCCGATCTACCAGGCTATTGTTAGCTGTTGTTAGCACGCCCTGCGTTGTTGTTCACAAATATCACATGAAGAATGTGATTATCACTATGACAACATTTTTGTAAATTTAAGTCTAACAATACTACATGTCCAGCTGACTTAGAATGACACACACTGGTCAGAAGTGCAAATAAATGGATTATTACAGGAGCTAAATAACTGCTCACACTGGGGGCATCCATCTTCGATTGTCAACTCGGGGGTGGCGAGGTTCCCCCGAGTTCCTAGTAGGATATTCCGACCTCGGGGAGCGTTCCAGATAAAATTTCCTACTCGGAAGTGGAAAATTCCGACTTCCGACTACAACTGGAATGCACCATAAGCAGGTCATTCTAAAGTACAAATTGCCTACAAATTTATATAATAGTGTGTGTAAAATACTTCACTCAACAGATTCTGAGTCAGTCAGGAACGCTGCAAAAAAATTGCGGCGTTGGTGATCACAATTGTCTGAAATTGCGATTTTGTTAAGAAACGGTGAACCTTTCAGCCCTAACTGTACAGTTGAAAATGCATGGTTTGAACTTGGTTTCACTTTTCTCTATATTTGGTTAAACCATAATGCTGTACACAGCTTTATGGTCTACTGAACTCTAATTGGATCATTATTTACAAAATCAACATGCTGATGAAACCAGTGACTGGGAAAACAAAATAATGAGTGTCGTAGTAGACGACAAATTACTTCATGTTTTCTGTTAAGGCAGATTTTTATGCAGCCAAGGGAGTCTCTCCTGCTGACTTCTTGATATGATGCATCCATGGGCTTCACTTCTTGAGCACAGACTTTTGAACAGATGTAGAAGAAACAACACGTAGGACAGTTTATAGATACCATTTAAAGAAAGTCAGAGAGTGTCTGAAGTCGAGAATTGAAGTTCAAAGTCCCTGTTTCTGTTTCTGTCCTGTGATTTTCCCTCTTGATCTCTCAATGTCTATTAGATGTTCTGAAGGTTTACCCTGACAGGTTCCGGCATTAATGGCTCTTCTGTGTGTTTATTTGCAGACTTGAGGGATCGGGGCAGTGTGACCAGCCTGAGCAGCGAGTTTTCCCTCATCACTGAGGAGGTGGGCGGGGCCTCCAGCCTCACCAACGACACTGTGGAGCTGTTCTCCAATCAGCCCCAGGCCTCCAGCTGGTCAGTCACATATTTATACTCTGAAAAGATATTTCTTATCTGAAATTGTGGACCTTGCTGCATTATCAGACTGGACAGCTAAAGCTATACAGGAGTTGTTGGAAAGAGAGAGGTGTTGAGATTCCACACGTGGCTGTCGATCAATGCATCGAGGCCTTTTTGTCGATGCAGGGAAGCCTGATCAAAACTGGGCCTTCCAGATGTTATTTAGTTATGAGTTTTATAAGTCTATGCTTTTAAACCTGATTGTACCAGTCAATGAATTACCACATTTCCTCATATAAACACTGAAGGTCACTTATTACAGGCCCATATTACAGCGGAAGGTTGTGGTCCACACAAACTAATAAAGGCAGACCTTTTTATGGACAGGGTATTATCAAAGGTTTATCTGCTAATGCTCATTCATCCTTATTTTGAACGAGCAGTTTCTAAAGCTTTTATACAACACTTTATTTAGCAAAGCAGAGAGGACAGACACAGAAGAACTAATCAGATAGGAAAAAATGTCCAGTAACCTTCTTAATTGTTCTTCTCTGAGCATTAAAATAAGTGTCATGGAGCTCCGAAACAGACGTGCAGCGATGTTTACATCCTCCTCTGTCTGTGATGTCTCCCTCGTCACCACTCACTGTCCATGCTGATTGGTTGTAGCACCACAACTTGTAGGGCTGTAAAGTCCAAGTCGACTGGTCGGCTTACTGGTCGATGCGTGCTCAGTCGACCAAAATTCTGATTGGTCGACCAAATGTATCAATTTATATTTTCCCTTGCAGTATATGGTTCATTTTATCAGGAGAAATGTATCAAGTGAACCGTTTCACAGGTCACTCTTTTAATGTATTTATCATTCATTTCAATATCAATATTATATTAAGAAATTTTCAATATTCTAGTCTAATAATCCTTTATTCGTTTTATAGCTGCATGCCGCCGCTGCATGCGCTCTGCCCACTGCAGCGGCTGCATCCCTCACCCTGTCCGCGCTGGATTGTATGCCTCATATAAATATCCAAATGCAAAAATGACATCACAGATGGAATTGTCAATTTTATTTCTGAGGGTATGAGGCCCATTGGTGTCATGGAAGGCCAAGAAAAACATTGGAACCTGGATATTCAGTGCCAGCGCGCCACACAATTATGCACGCACATACAGCAAAATACGAGGGAGTAAAAAAAGAGAAAGTTTCTGAGTTAACAGATAAAGATAACAGATGTGGACGTCTCTTCGAATGAAGTCCTATATGACAGTGACTGCCCATTTCATTGATGAAAACTGGAAAGCAAAAAGTCTTCTGCTTGAGAGAGGTAAAAAAGGAGAGGCGGACACGGGAAGAAACATCGCTGCGGATTATATGAACTTGCCGATGCCTCAAAGGTCGAGCAGAAAAAAAAGTGTCTGTTGTAGTGAACAACGTGGCTAATATGGAACTCTGTATGGAAACACTTAAGGAGCCCCATGAATGGTTTAAGATGCAGGGCATCTGGAGGTGCGCCGGGCGCGCCGGGCACATTCCCGCCGTGGCTGCAGCACGTCATGATCTGGTGCATTGTAATAAGGGGCACAAAGCAGAAAAACTGGGCTAAAACAGAAGCAGAAGCAGGTGCTGATATAAGTTTAATCCAGAAGCAGCACGTCATTTTGTGGCGCATTTTGAAAAGGGACACAAAGCAGAAAAACTGGGCTAAAACAGAAGCAGGTGCTGATATAAGTTTTACTGAGCCGCGGTCCGCTGAGGCCCCCCCCCCCCCCCGCGCGCGATTGGTCGACCAACAATTTCTTTGGTTGATTACAGCCCTAACAACTTGAGATACATTTGTCACAGGAGTTGGCGATTTTCAATGAAAGTCTGAAAAGGGAGATACAAAAAATAATGTCGTGTTGAACAGAGCATCATCCCATTCACTTTTAATGTGTTTTAATGGAGGGACAAACTCAAGCGTACGTGGTGTTAACATATCTAAAGCATATCAATGTGTCAATAGAGCCTTTTCCCTGGTTTTTGATTTTCTTTTAGTCTTTTTACCATTATTTTTTAAATACTTTTAAATATGGGTCCTAAAAAGATGGTTCAGCATTTGTGAAATTGGGTTGTATGATGTACCTGAACAACAGTGACGTGACTGAAAAGGCTCCCTGCAGTATTCAAGGAGGTTGAGCTGAGACTACCAGTAAGGTACACTGTGGTTAATGGGGACAGTTACTTCACGTAACTGTGTGAGTTTTGTGTTGAAATGAGCCAAGAAACTATCCTGAGTTGGATTTGTGGTTGGGCAATAAAATGTCAGAGTGCTTCATTTTATCTCCAGGAAGTCTCTGTGTTTGGCACTATTCAAAGATGCAGCAAATCAGCTTTCCTGTGACCATTGAGTCCACCAGTTTTTCATTCCACTCTATGAACTCAGAGAGTCGACAACAGCTTCAGAAACTAAAACTGAACCAGACATGAGTGATTTTGACCAGAGTGATAATGACACTCCTTTTACTGTGTTTGGGTTAGAAGAAGAAATTTGTCTTCTGACCCAAACACAGAGACTCCCTGGAGGAACAAAAGAGCACTCTGAATTTTTTTGCTGCATTGTACCATCGACCCAAAATAATTTAGGAGCTAATTATTTATATGAAACTCTGGATTACACAAAGTAAGTGTACCCATTAACAGCAGTGCACCTTACCAGTCGTCTGAGCTCATTTTTCTTAAAGGAATACTCCAACATTTTTGCTGTTGTCGTGTCTTGCCTCACCCACAAGTCCATGACAAGCAGATAGACCTCGTTCTCTTGACTGTGCGTCCAGTAACACATGGGCTACGTTCACACTGCAGTCAAAAGTGACCTGAATCCGACTTTTTGGCCCAAATGTGACCTGTATCTGATTTGTTTTTGACAGTGTGAACAGCACAAGTCGCATTGAATCTGACCGTTTCAAATCAGATTCAGGCTACTTTCAAATGTGGTACTAAATCGGATACATATCTGAGTTTTTGAATGCGACTGCGGTCTGAACAGCCAGGTCGCATTCAATGTGACTTTGACGTCATTCCAGACCAACAGTTCACCTCAGGACAAATGTTTTCAAAGTCACTCCATGGACAGAACATAATCAGAGGTTATATAGACATGATTATTAAAAGTTTTTGTATTTTCCCTAAAATAAAGAATTTTAGTCGTTTTTCCAGCTACAAGCTTGATTAAATAATGCATTAAGGGAGTGATGAGAGAAAGAGCGCTGGGGCGATCGACTGGCGTCTCCATTACACGCACAGCAGACGATTCAGACATTTGTATTATGATATCTGATAAACTTAGGTTATTAACACTGTGCCGACTTTTTGAATGGATTCATCAGGCCAAAATTACAGTTTACAGGACGTGGAGACATCGATGATCTAATCCATCTCATCCGTGCGCATTTGCGCGCTGCTGTATGTTTCTACAAGACAGCGTCAGTCATAAAACAGCCTGCTGCTGTCTGATCTGCTCTCAGTCAAACTTCGAAACATCAGAACAGATAACAAAACTAACTTTTTGCCTCTTTGGTAACCTGGTCAGCGCGCAATGGCGCTGAGACGTTTGGCTCTTCAGCAGCGATCTGTCATCGGCAGGGTCGGCAGGAGAGAGCATCTGCCTTCAGGTTTCAAAGAAATAAAATATAGCCATAATTACTTTAATAAGAGCTCACTCAAGGTGAGCTGTTGTAACATCAGGTTCTGAGTTATGGAAACAAACTTTTCGGGCATTGTGAAGCTCAGTTTTGCTCTGTGTTTGTTGCCCCTCATCACTCCGTGCTGTGCGTAATGCCATTAATGTTAAACTGAGCATGCGCGTCACTTCTGAAACCTTAGCTTGTTCACATCACAGTCTGCAGTCAGGCCACATTAGAGGTGTAATCTGAACAGCCAAACAAAAAAATCGGATTTGAGCAATAAATCGGAATTGAGCATTAAGGGCTGCAGTGTGAACGTAGCCAAAGAGATGGGCTTGTGATCACCAGCCGCTAGTTAGCTTAGCTCAAATGCTGGAGTATATGGGTAACTCTTTAGCATGACTCTGCCTCCAGTCATCAGATAATTGTGGATGTTTCTGTGCTTGCATTTTTTATATCAACTGCATTATATTACGTCATTTATTTTTAGACGATTAGCACTTTATGCAATTTTTGAAAGAAATACATCAAAGCACTAACAGTTCCACCTCAGCTTCTCCTTGTACACGCTCAGCTTAAAAAATTGAAAAGTAAATCATAGAGGTACGGAGATATTTAACATTTTGTATATGACACCAAACATTCTTTCTACAAGGATATAGACAGAAAAAAGTGGAATAAATCACAAAGCCGTATGATTTGGGACCAGCAAAAGGACCTTATAGCAGCAAAGTGATGTGTTTATTTCTTTTCTCAGTCTATAACATGTTTTATGAGTGTGTGATATTGCTATTCCCATGAGAGTCTGTGGCTCTCCGGGGATCAGCCCTCCCCCTACAGGGCTGCGCGCCGCTTTCAGTGGAGTTTGACTGTCGGAGCAAGACTGTGGTGCTGCGCGGCATGGCACTTTCCTGTCATGTTGGATTTTGGGGTTAGAGTTATCTGTTGACTGTAGGCAGAGGCAGGCTAAAGAGTTATCCATATACTTCCAGCAATTGAGCTAAGCTAACTAGTGGTTGGTGATCTTTGTCTGCCGTTGACTCGTTACTAGGCTCATAGTCAAAAAAATGGTGTTTTTCTGCTTATCATGGACTAGGGAGTGAGGACAGACACGAAAACAACAA
Source organism: Scarus forsteni (assembly GCA_036419115.1). Classification (NCBI taxonomy): domain Eukaryota; kingdom Metazoa; phylum Chordata; class Actinopteri; order Labriformes; family Labridae; genus Scarus; species Scarus forsteni. Next base: position 2,008,678 of record JAZDUH010000152.1, read on the forward strand.
AAAAGTTGAAGTGTTCCTTTAAAGGTGCAGCGCTGCGGGGAGCCCTTCAAATTACTGAACAATCCCTTTAAGCTAATTTCTACCCAAAGCATTTGTTTTGAACACTGTAATACATAAGGACATATCATCTGTTTAGAAATTGCCCTTAAAATATTTCTCAAGCATTTCCCAGGAGGAGAAAACATCCTAATGTATTTTTTATCCGATACTGTTCAGCCTTAATATGAGGACATGGAAATAAATGATCCCAGAGCCCAAAAATAAACCTGAAGAATTCTCAAACAATCATAACACGTCCACAGAAATTGTTTGTGAATACAAGTACTTTGATTATCTGTGAAACACTTTAAAGAGCTTCTATATTTCATACAGACTGTGCTCATTGTTGATGCAATGTATCCTTCACAGGAGGAAAGGCACCACGTCGTCCCCTCAGATGGTTGTTTGGAATAAACAGAACCCCCTAGAAGAGCACTTCTCTCACCCTCTCAACGAGGCAAGGTCTTCCAGCTCCTCATCATCCAACCAATCAGAACTCGGCGTCACTCGCACTGGTAGCAGTCCATTGGCTGTCCCAGGGAGACGGTGAGGGAGTTGATGAACTGTACTCTAAGTTCCAGCTTATTTTTAAACACACACTTAGCATCAGTAAAGTACATTTTGGATGAACACCAGAGGCACGGGAGCTTTTTATTTTAGTGACAGAGCCCCCAGAGGAGCTGTGGCCTCAAACTGCAGCTCATGAATGACCAATCAGACGCCTCCTCCTCTCTCACAGGTTCGCACCAGACTACACGCGGTCGGGGTCCTCCCTCTCTACAGATTACGGCAGTTGGCAGATAGTTTCTGGTTGTGGCAGCATCCACGACCATGCTAATTTCCCCCCTCCCCAGGCCTCGGCCTCCTCCACGTCGTCTGCTGTCGCTGCTGCCTACGACTCCCCCCTCCCCTTCAGCTTTCAGGATGAAGGACCCAGTGGAAGAATGTGAGTAGCACTATGCGGTCGTCTCCATCAGCTGTGTTCACCCAGGGCGGCAGTTTAAATACTCTTGATAGTGAAAACATTTCTGTGCTTTAGTGGTTAAGGGTTGGTTCCACATCTTGCTGGAAGGTTGTTTGCTGTTTGTTATGATGGCTGTTGCACTTAGAAACCATGACGGGGCTTGTCTAGGGGTGACAGTTGATTAGATTTTATTGATACCAGTACCGTGAACCACTCTGCTTATCAATCCAGTTCTCCTGTCGGTTCCTGTGGATTTATAATTTGGCCCACGTCGGTTTTTCAGCAGCAAAAACATCAAACATAATATTAATGGCTGTGCAGTGTAGATGAAAGCCTCAGCAAGTTGTTGGTGTTTTTGACTGGAAATCGTGCTGAAACTGGATGTTGTTCGATCGTCCCCACGTTGTGTATAATTAGGCCACTTCTGTCCCGAAACTGCCGTGATCCCATCGTAGATGTTTTCACCATGATTGTCGACCTCCTCTGATGAATGATGTCCTTATTCTCAAAGCAACGCAGAGGACAGAAAGACTAAATAAGGGGTTTGTGAAGCAAAAGTAGGGTCCTATGAATTTTTCTTTCCCGTATTCTCTTTTAGTTTTTTGCATATTTGTTTTTTTCTGTTTTCATTTTTTGAGAATTCAGTTTTTAGTATTTTACGCATGTTTAACACTGAGACACAGTTTAAAGTCATGAAATATAATCACTCACTCTTCAGCTGGTCCTCACACGTATCTTTATGGGTCCAGTCAATAGTTTGTTGATAAAATCTGCAGAACATTTGATCCCCTGACATACAATAATTGTTGTCCCTGTGCTCTGCCCTGTGCTTTGGAGTTGGCAGGGAGTTTCATGGCTTCTTTGCCAACTTAGCTGGTGTCTCAAGCAGCCACTTTGAAAATGTTTGCAGTGGTCATGAGAGGAGGGGGAGAGGAAGTGAATTGTGCATTGTAATCAACCAAAGAAATTGTTGGTCGACTAAAACACAGCAATTGTCGACCAAAAATCGACCAAATGTCCGCCATATCTGTGATATTCAGTGTTTATATCACATTCAGCTCTTAATATCCTGTTCTGTGGTTTCGTCATAGGGTCCTACTATGGATTTAACGGTTACCGGTAAAATGGTAAACCGTGATAAAATTTCCCACGGTAATCATTACCGTGTTTGATTACCACACTGCGTCAATAACTTACGGTGATGCTGCTCTGGAAAAGGCTGAACTATGTGTGTCTGCCTCTGGATGAAGCCGTCTCTCGCATACGCAGTTTCCAATGTTTGGCCTCTGAAAGTCCAGCAGTTGGAGCCTCGCTCCTGACTCTCACAGGTTTTCCCACTCAAAATGGCTAAAGTCTAAAGTCTGGTTGAAGTTTGGATTTTACAAGGAAGTTGAGGGGAAACTGATTGACGACACTCACCCTGTCTAAAACACGAAGCTGCAGTGAAAGACAAACTGCTGTAACTCCTCGAGTAAACGAGCAGAGAGAGAGAGAGGATTCAATGAGCCCTACCGGAGTGAATTACAGGGGGTTTATCAGTATTTTCTGTGTAAATAATGTATAAAGGTTGTAAATAACAGCATTACTATCACTCTGGAGTGTGTTCTTGCCATTCTTTTGCCATTTATTTGCCATGTTTCACCGTATTTCGTCATAATAGATCGCCTTTTTCCATTATAGTTCCTGTTTTATGGATTTAATCAATGATTATTTGGAAATAAAAAGGAGATGTCGAGGAGATCTGCCATCGAAAGGCCAGAGGAGAGTCATAGTAAAACAAAAAATAAATAAACAAAAAGGCATGGACATGGTCTAATATAATGAGCTGTAACATGGACACTAATGCTGTAGGCAAACAAAAATGTGTGAGTGTATGTGAAATAGGTTACATTTATATCTGGTCGTCTCAAAAGTTTGAACATGTTCATTTACAATTGTTTGTAAAGAGAATTCTGTTTAAAGTTCAAATCTGTTGTTTTCTCGTAATTAGACACAGTTTAAGCATTTATAACTTAATAATGACAAATACTTGCCTGAGTTGTTTACTTTTATTTCTCATGATAAAAGTTTTAACAAATTTACTTATAGGACATTTCCTGACACAGTTATTTACAAAAAAGACAAAAGAGCTGTTAAAATGATAAAAAAGTACTTTTTGAACATTGTGAGACCACTGCAACAATACTGCTACAATAATGATAACTGTGATCATTTTAGTCACAATAACCGTGATATAAAATTTTCATACCGTTACATACCTCGGTCCTCCATAATTACAAATAATATTGATTCCTTGAGCCAGTTTGGTCAGTTCTCAACTGGAATTGGCTTTGGATTTCCATCCCTATGCATGTCTCAGTGTCTACAATGGTAAATTGGTGGCATCGCCATAGAACTCTTTGGATAAGGAATATGAGGGGTAAAAATGCAGCTTATGTATCATTTCTTATGATGGGTCCCCTTAGAAAGCTGGTTGTAACCCTTAGGTCACGTAGATCCAACAGTTCTGTTCTGAATTAAACTGATGTATCATTTTAAATATTTCATACCCATTTTGAATCACATTTCAGCTCATTGTGACTCTGACTTCGTCTTCTTGCTTGATTTTATTCTGTTGCTGTCATTTTCTTGTACTTTTGTCCCCTTAATGGTGCATATGATGGAGCTTTTTTGATTGCAGCCAGTCACTTTGCACTGACAGCAATGTTTAGATTACACCACTACTTCAGCAGCTTGAGAATCATCGCCTGGTTAACACATTTATAAGCCACTATGATAATACTATATTTGTGGTTTACTGTCACAAGAAACAGCAAAATGTTAGATTAAAAATAGACCTGCCAAGCACTGCAGTTGGAGGGCAACTGATAACAAATACAGCGGGAAAAGAATCATACCGTATAGAAAGTGTTAAAGGCCCATGTCCTGGCCTGTCTGACTGTTAACATCATGTTTTGGGTGTCTGTTTAGGAAGGACATAACCTGAGTTGAATTAAAAAGAAATCTCTGTAGAGGATCCGATGCAGCTCTTTTTCGCTCCCCTTTGGACACCCTTGAAACTGAGAGGGCAGGGAGGCTATAGGAGGCTATGTTAATAAACTCTGCACTGATTGGCTGTCCAAAATATGCCTGATGGGAGCAGGAAGGTGGGGTTACAAAACAGTCATGGCTTCTGCCTGTGACCAGCAGGACACACACCTGTAGGTGGAGCCTGTGCAGGTGTTACATCTTAAATGCATCATATAAAGGAAAAACAGAACGTTCTCAGGGGCGTTTCCTTTAAAGATGCATTGCATATTTTCCCCTGAGCTGAGAGTTTAGTAAACAGTTTTGTTTTTCTGCTCTCAAAGCCCTCCAAGCTAAACAGGTAATCAACCATTAAATAAAATAGAGTGTTAAAAATGATTTAACAAAAAAAATGCTGTTTTTAGATTACTTAATGTCCTGATTAGTAAATATCTTGGACAGAATCTTTAAAAAAGCACAGGTGATTTTAAATCATAAGTTAATTTTAATAAAATATTTGGAGAAAATATTTTACAGTTGGATATAAAACGATTAAACCACACTAAACGACTTCTAGCAAAACAACATGAAATCAAAAACTTGAAAAAGTTTAGACTAATTGGAAAGGAGGAAGCAAAAACATAGGCCCTTGTGTCAGTATAGTTAGATATATTTCTCAGTTTTCTTAAAAAATCCAGTCCATTTCAACCCTAATTCATTTCAGAGGCACAAGTTTCACAACCCAACAAAGTCAGAAACACTTCAGCCAAATACAATCAGATATGAAAACATTAATCTGAATACAGGGCATGGGTCATGGGAAAAACTACAGGGCAATTAGGGTTGGACGATTATGGTAAAAATAAGAATCCCGATTATTTTAAGTGATATTGAAATCACAATTAATATAGACAATTATTCATTTATTTAAAAACTTCTCTACTGATTTAAACACAACTTTAAAGAACCAATGAGCAGCACATACAGTATTATTGATCCACAGAAGTCACACACTTGCTGTGGCTGCACGTGGAACACAGAAGCGCTATGAAGCGCAGGAACTTGCATACACAGCACTCCACTCTGGCATATCAATTGTTTTTCTTCGATTATAATGTTTTTATGATTGTCAGATGGCAAAATTGAAATCACGATCAAAATCCGATTAATTGTCCAGCCCTAAGGGCAATTAAACATGAATGAACTCTTTGAAAATGAAGTGATCTCTCAAACAGAGCCTTGAAGTCGAGGCATTCAGATTTTTTGAGCTGTGATGTGAAACTTGTCTTCCACTCAGCAGAGATGGTTTCCTGTCGAGCTCGTGTATTTCTCCTGGTTCTCCTCTGTCCCCCTACTGAACCCAACGAGAGTCGAGGACGAGAATCGAGGGAGACAAATTTTCCAGCGGGTTCTCCCTCTGACTCATCCTTCCACTCTGCGCTCCCAGCAGGAGAGACATTTTAGTTTCTGCTTGATCCCCCTGCCAAATTGAGTGTATCCCGCCAGCATCACTCGCAGTCAGGAGAGGAGAATAATGTCTATATGTCCTAATTCAGGGAGAACGAGCCAAACTGAGGAGGAGAGATGGTGCTGATGTGTGACTGAGCTCTGGGATGGTTCATTTAGGAGGACATGGTCGATCCCAAACGCTCGCCCTACATCTCTGTGTTTCCTCATCTGCTTCACTCTGAGCTTGATAGTATTTTAGATTTTTAAATATACCAACATATGCTCAAATGCTATTCAGGATAAGGCAGAATCATTGACATGTAGGGTCATTTTGATGTGGATCAGGGAAGAAAAAGCAAAAAAAGAAACGAGGCGAATTTGAACTTGGTCTTAAATATTTAATTAAATTTAATGCTACCACATCTGCGTTAATTATTATCAAATTTTCAGCCTCTGTATTTATGTAGACATTGAATTTAATAGATTATTTTATCAATCAATCAGTCAAACTTTATTTATATAGCACTTTTCCTACAACATATGTAACTCAAAGTGCTTGCAGAAAAGAAAACAAGAGGAAGAAGAGGGGTAAAAAAGAACAATTCCGAACTAGGCACCTGTCAGGGGAGCACAGTGTGGGATTGGAAAACAAACACCTCAACACATGAGACAACAAACACAGACGGGCACATGGGGTCGGGGGGGGGGGGGCTATATATATTTTAAAATATAATGCTTTGAAAATGTTTTATACCACCTGTCATAAAAAGAGAAAGCTTAAATAATTTGAAATCTTTAAAAAAACTTTACATGAAAACTGAACATGCTTTTGTCATGGGACATTTTGAATATGCAAAGAGGAATTGAAACTGCATTCACCTTTTAATAGCCAAGTTTGACCTGCTTAACGGGCTACTCTGAGGCAGAAATAATTTAAGCACAACATTCAACCACTGAAACTAATTTCTCCTCTCAGAAATGTAAATAAATAACTATTATTTGACATCTTAATGAAGAAATGATGATGTGCTTTACTGTTTTTTTAATGAAACAGTAAATTTGAACATGTATTGATAACAATAATAACAGTATTTAAGCATTGAAAATATAATTAAAAATGAAAAGCCTCATTTAAATATACCAGCAACTATACAAGGAACACTTTGCTGGTTTTGCCCACTTTTGTCTTCAGAACTATCGTAATTTTTCCATTGCACAGATTCAACAAAATTCCACCACTTTTTAATAGTAAAAACATTATGTTTTTACGCCTTTAAATCAGATGTTTACAAAGTGCTTTAACAGACAAAACAAAGGGGGAAAAAGCCAGACTCTGGAACAATAAATCAGGGACCAGATCTAAAAGAGACCAAAAGAGTCATGAGGGCACAGAGGTTCACGTGAAGTAATGCAACAAAATGAGTGCAAATTAGATTTGATTAAATTAGATTTATGTTATTAATCCCTTTTGGGAAACTCCCCCAGGGAAGTTAAAACTCAAATAAAACGTGAAAAACACGTAGAAGATAGATCCAAACAAAAATATAACTTGATGCAAAATGTTAAAATGGAGACAACTACCCTCACTGCGGCAGAGTCAGCCTGATTTCATGTCCATAATAGGCAGATCCATCTTGCCAAGCTCCAATCTACAATAATTTAAGTGGCCTAAAGCGGGACCTCTCACTCAGAAGGAAGTGACTGCTGGTACAGAGATTAGCATAGATGCTAACAACTTCAGTCGCAGCTTTATCAGGTCTTGGATCACAGTCATTCATTAATTGAAACACAAACTTCTCCATAGAAATGGTGTTTCTCACTTCTTACATGTTTTGGTGGGAGTTTGTTTTTTCCTTAACACTGCCAGCCTACATAATCCGATTGCCGTGTCATGAATGTGATTGAAGGAAAAATTGACCAATCAGATACTGGATATGCTTCCGAAAGGTTCTGCCCATTCTTAAACGCTTTCTAAGGGCGTTGCTTGAATGGAAAAGAAAAAAATATTGAACGGTCCATCTGGTGAGTCAGGTTATTTCTGTACTTTGGACATTTGTCATTTGTTAAAGCAAAACAAGAAACATGGTCTTACAGGTTTTGGCTGATCTCAACAACCGGTGATCGAAAACATGAAAATATGAAAGTTTCTATCATGAGTCTCCAGTCAGCTTAAAACATTCATAAATGATTCTCCGTCTTCTCGCCCGGCCCTACTCTCACAGCACTTTTAAAGCCAGAGTAATTTACCTCCCTTAACCTTTCTCTTCCTGTCTTCTTATCTCGCCCCCCGTCGTGTCCTCCCCCCCTTCCTCCCTCCTCTCCAGGTGTCCCATCCCCACGGAGCGCCAGGCCCGTCTGGAGGCGGTGCGGGAAGTCTTCCTGGCAGCCTACAGCTCCACCGTGGGCCTCAAGTCTTCAGCCCCCAGCCCCTCCGGAGCCATCACCGGCCTGCTGGAGCAGTTCGCCCGCGGGGTCGGCCTCCGGGGCACCAACGCCATCGTCTGAGAGCGCTCGGTGTGACGTCAGACAACCTTCCTTCTGCTTCCATCCATCCCTCCATCAACATGTCTAGACTCAGTACAAAAAAGTGCCAAACGTCTCTGTCCAAGTCAGGGGTGAAGCATTAAACCTTCTTTCTCGTGAATATCCTTTGATTGTTTTTAAATCTTTACGCCCAGATTTGTTTTTTATGTGCTTCAGAAGCTTTTCTCTGGACCTTTTAATCTTAAATAATGATTTTATCTGTCAGGGAGGGTGACGGTTTCAGCCAAGGTATCAAAAAGGGATAGTTAAATGTTAACGGCTGAGAGGTTTGATCCTCTTACAGGCAGAATATAAAGAATTCCTCTGTTCTTCCTTCATCTTTTTATCTTTTGTAGACCTCACAGATTATTTGCAGGGACCGTCCCATGTACAGGAGGTAATATTTAATTTTTTTCTTGTTTTGTGCTGCTATTCTTTATCAGTCCCAGCAGAGAGAAGTTTTTTTGTTCAGTTAAATATGGTTCACATGATGAAGGAGTGTTCTTCTTCCTTCAGAGTGAGACGATTCTGTTCTGGAGCAAAAATCAGCACTTTGATTCAGCCGGGCTACAATGAAGTTTACGCTGTTTTAATCTGTGCCTGTATGTTATCATGTCAGAATCAACAACCTGATATATTCTGTGATTTGATTATGAATTTAAGTCTTGATCAAGTCAAAATGTCTGAATCAAACATAGTTATAAAACCTGTCTGACCCAGTTTAAAGACTAGTGTGTTATTTGAGCTAAATGTACGTCTGTTAATGAGGGATGTTCAAGAAGGAAAGAGTATGCCAGCCAACGGTAAGTTTTAATGTAGGCTAGTTAATGAAGTTTACATTGTACTAACACTGAAGGTGTTGCACCAGCTGAGAGAGTTCTTACAAAGGCTTAAATGACAGCTAGGACTGAAAATAAACTTTAGTTAGCAGGACAGAAAATCTGCAATGAAAACATCACAAAGGACGCCTGATAGAGCCTGTAGTGTCATAACAACCCAGAAATAAAACACAGATTCACAGCTTTTAATGTAATAATCCAACAAAAGTCATCCCCCTTTAAATTTTAAAAGATGAGGAAAAGCAAGTTTGAAAGTCAGCATCATGATACGATGAGCACTTCTCTTTGTTATTGGAGAACATTTTGGCTTTGAGATTGTCGTGTGTTTGAGTAATTGTTAAAGTTGTGATGAGAACTCCTTCAGGAGTTAACATCAATAATCTCACTGAAAGAATGAACAGAAATTTTGTACCATAGATTAGATATTTGACCTCTGGACCATTTCTTTATCACAACCAGTTTATGAAGCTGTGGAATTTATTGATCATAGTGTCTGACTGCAACAAGAAGACTTTATCTTTATCCAGTATAATTGTACCAAGAATGTAACACAGCAGCTTTTCTCCTCACTGATAAATTGACGTCTCTCTGCCTTGACACTGAACACTTAAGTGTGAGTATCAGAATCATAATACAACCTAAAAGCAGGGAAGCACAAAGCCATATGACCTCTAAGTAAGTCTTTAAGGTCAAAAGAAATGAAGAAAGTCTTCATTTTTTTGTCCTTAGTTAATTATTCATCGCAATCAGAATTTCTTACTCCAAAACATCCGTATTGATATTTTTATTAGCGATGAAGAGTTTAGAAACATAGCATTGGCAAAAATTCAATATCGTGCATCCCTTCCTCAGAACATTTCTTTATTGAAAAAAAAAAAAAAGATCAGCTCTTGCAGAGTCACTGGCTTCATGGTTTTCATGCAGTTTAATTTAAATGGTAAGTTTGCCATCCAATATTTGAGGAACGCTACTTGTACTACAGGAATAACAACAAAATCTCACAAGCATGAGTATGAACTGAAGACATTTCATTTGATTCAAATAAAAACATTATCAACAAATATTTAAGCATATCTGTTTCATCCAGTCTTTATTTCTGAGTATTTAACCTCCACACAGTTGTCTGTGTGCAAATCGCCCAAATCAGTGAATAAAGAATCATATTTATCACCTGCCTTGTTTACAAGACAACTGAATCACTAGTTTTCCATCTTTGTGTTTAGTCTCACTAACATCTGCTGTGCTCTCTAAAGCAACCAAAACAGTTTGGTTTATATTCAGAGCCCGAAATGAAGCAAACACCAACTGTGGAGAAACTGTTCTGTTTATGTGCTGCATGATGGGTCAGTGTGTGCAGCTAATCAGTCTTGGATGACTTCATGCTGAGTAAATGAATTTTATAACCATCTTGTTTTCTTTATTCTGTGAGGCTGTTCAGTCTGTCAAACACAGTATTGTCTTAGCTCAATTAAAGGCTCTGAGGCACATTTAAGAGACAAAAAAAGTATTATCATGGTTGGTACAAAAAAAAAATACTTAGCTGGGGAATTTTTGTACCTGACATCTTGGCTGTAAAAGTTAATTTGGACCCTGATTATGGACACCGGGCTTGAGGTTTGTCATGACATTTACATGCTCACATTCGTCTCCTGCAGAGCTGTAAGGTCTTGTGTATAAGTTACCTTACGGTGGTCAGTTTAGAGGCGGAAAGTGCTTCAGCAACGCTACACCTTCAAGAAGGTACGCTGTTGTGAATGGGTGCAGTAATTTGTGTGGTTTAGTGAGTTTCACGTTAAAGGGAGCCTCGAAACTATGTTGGATTGAATATGTGATGGAGTGAAGAATTTCTGATGGCTTTATCTTTCCTTAATATGAGTGATAACAGAGGATGCCGTTCCTTTTACTGTTGAAGCACAGGCTTACCATTATCAGGCTTAACCTTTGACCTGCAAGACTATACACATGAACCTTCCTGATAAAGCACTCTGAAGTTTTACACCCCGTCATAAATTAGATCTGTTCCTTGTTTTTATGTTAAGCTCACACAATTATGGAAAATAACTGTACCCATCAACAGCAGTGTACCTTAATGGTCATCGGAGCTTGTTCTCCTTAAAGGTACAGCGCTGCTGGGAGCCAGCCAACCGATGTGTCAGTCCGGATCGATGGATCATTACATCCCTCGTAAACGGGGTCTTAGTGTCAGCTCAGATTGCCTGTAACTCTCCCAGAGGGTTTCAAAGAAACACACGGGGTATGATCCCGAATGGAAAACCATAATAATAAGTAGAGTTAAAGGGGTCAGGCTGATACTGCAGGGTGGACCAGCTCATTTAGGCTTTTAATTCAGCTTCAACGTTCCAATGTTTCTGTCAGGGCAGGGGTCAAAGTGGTTGACTCAGGAGCTCTTCATGCATTGAAACGCTCCCTTCACATATAACTGAATTGTAATAAGTGACTTTTGAGCTTTAGTTTTTCTTTAGATTTGCTGAAGTAAAGGAGTCCACTGAATTATTTTCCAAAGCTGATGGTCCATTTCTGAGAGCATTAACCTCCACCTTAAAGCCAGAGAAACAATCATGCTCATATTTCTCTGTCCATTTTTTCTTCTCTTTAAGTAAAGACTGACATGGTAGCGCAAAAGGCAATGAGCAGTTGTAGCAAATCTGATGCCATTTAGATGTATGTCTCTGGAAGAACATCTTTAATTTCCACCTCAGCTCTGATTCAGATCCAGCTAATACCATACACTTAACATTTCCACATGGACTACTGTTGTAGGAGAACTCTGGAGTCTCTTTCTAGGGTTACTTTATTTGACTTGTTGGTGTTGTCGAATAGTTTCCTCAGCTGCTGTACCTCAGGACCTTTTCTGGTGCCTTTTTCCCACTCATTCTTCCGTTTTTTTTTTTTTTATCTGAATGGTTGAACGAGCTAAAGGGGTTTGTAGCTGGTTGTTGATGTAACTCTGACCTGTAGCATTAACTTTGGCTTCTGCTTCTGTCATCCAAGTCATTTCAGGATTTGTCTTTTTGTTGTACTGTAGCTCAAAGCCCTTGAGTCTTACTGACACCCCTGATGAGGTTAAGGAGGCAAAATATCAGCATGTGGACATGTTCATCTAAGAGTTTAGAGATGCTTTTGCAGAGACTGCAACACACTTATGTTACCAATATTGTGTCTGTACTTCCAACAGAGCTCTTACCAGGACGTGTTAGCCTACCAAAGCATAAAGTCTATGCGAGGAAGGGCTGTATGTATATATATGTACATATGCATATATGGACAGTATACCTTAACCCTCTCCCACTTACAAAAGCGAAGCCAAGTACTTCTATAAAACGCACTGGCATTTTTACATTTGAGGTTAGGGTGTACATTTTTATGTATTTTAAGGAATTAATTCTGAAAAAACCTCTTGCAATTAATCAAAAATTAAATATATAAATTCCTTGAAAAAAACAGGGTGTATGATTGTTATCTTAGTGCTAAGACATACTGACATACAGACATACTGCAAATTGTCAAATCCAGGTTAATAAATGTAGCATTTATTCACTCAGGCTCTGACTCAGAAATCGTTTTCTCTCCTCGACAACACATTGTTAAACTTATTATCTACATGTAATTGGTCAACAAAGTAATTATTACTGTTGGAAAACAATACTAATCTCAGATTAGATTAGATGAAATTGGATATAACTGCATTAATCATTAAAATTAGGAATATATTCTCTTCTTATGCTATTAAATCTTGGTTAGCTAATAGATCTTAACGTGCTACTGTTGCAGTTCTTTGGTAATTCTGGATGAAACCAGGCACTGTTAAAACAAGTGAAAATAGGTAGTTAAAGGTATAGTTCAGGTTTTATGAAGTAGGTTGCTTGAGAAACATGGAACTAGTAAATACAATTGCAAATCAAGCAGCCAGCTAACTGTTCCCCCTAAGGGAAGATAGCCATGTGCAAATGCCAGTCAGTATGTAGCAATCAGTGATGCCATTAGAAGCTTTGAAATTACTACAATTTAAGAGTAAAACTACACATGAAACTGTGTGGCTTGACTAGGTTCTACAGACAGATCTATGAAATTTAGTTTAGCCTTTTTTAGAGACAGGATAAACATAGGAGCGACAGATATTCTAAATTTTCAGGAGAGTTTGATTTATATAAGTAAGTGTGACCATGAATGGACCCACTGTAGCACCCTGTGCCACCCATGTCACATCTGTTGATATAGTGGAGGTGGAGTTTATCTGCAGCTCTTGGCTTCACTTGAGGAAAGGTGCTGTCCATTCCACATACAGTCTATCAGTTCTATTGAGAAAAATCTTGTTGGACATGATTCTTTTTTACGTTAACTGGTGTAGAAAAGAATAATTCCTGTCTTCATGCTAAGCTAGGCTAACCTCATCCTGATTTGACTGTCCTCATGCAGATATGGCTCTGATGTGTGCAGCATCAGTTTAGCATCCAAACTTAAGAGGATTTTGTGGAGCATGTCTCTCATTGTCGGTGCTTTCTGCCTGAATCTGGTTTAAGACCTTCATGTTCAGTTCCTGTTTCTTTTCTGAGACTTTCAGGTGTACTCTTCTCCTGTAATGTCTTTTTTTCTTGTTTATTTCTTGAGGGGGATATCAGCTAATCCTCACATTATCGTCAGATACAAATGTCTGTGGTTGCTTTCAGCCTGCGGTGCTTTAGATACACAGAATCATATTTTTCTCTCTCAGTTTTTCACTTTTTCACTCACTGGTTTTGCATGATTTTTTTTTTATCTCATCTGCAGCATAAAATGGTTTATTTTGTTGAAATGTTTATGACAGAGTCTCTTATTAAAATGCTGCATTGCACTTGGCCTGATGTTCCCTTGTAAAGAAAATTCTTTGTACTGTCAATGCATTTAATTAATTAATTTCTTGTTTTTGATTATTTGTTGACGGTTGGAGGGCTGTATTGAAAAGTGAACTGAGCTGCAGGTGGCAATTCTGAATTAAAAACAAATTGTGACTTGCTCCTTTCTCGTTGGTCTCGGTGTTTTTGCTTTAGCAGGTTTTTATCCCTGCAGAAATACTGGTTTGAAATGTGCATTTTGGAGCTCAAAAACGTTATCTTAAACTTGCTATCACAAATGACAAACAAACAATACTCTATGTACAGGAAAAAGCAGGAAGCACAGATGCCTCATGATCTGGGCCTGTATTCACAAAACAAGAGAAACTCTCAAAAATAATGGCCGTGTTAGTCCTAAATTTCTCTCCTAAAAATATATCAGTTTAACAGCTCCTAAACCTGTGAGAAGTTAGGAGTGGTGAAAGGACTCCTAAGTCAATAAGGCCACTTCATAAAGAATCTCAGCATGGCTGCTGCTGGCAATTCACCTCATGATCAGGGAGCATTTTGGAAAGATGCAATAACAATGAGCTTCTGAAAAGGTACTGCCTCAATCGTGAGGGTTTAATGATGATTATAGAATTAGTCAAAGATACAAACACTTCACAAACAAATGGTTTAACGTTTCACATTTCAGTTTAACATTTAATTACTGAACACAATAACTAGATTGTTAGGTTTTGTTTGACAATAATTGGTCTTCCCTGTTGCAGTGGTTTGTTTTTTGAATCCTGAAATTTTGACTTTGTCTGTGACTGTAAAGAGAACCAAAGTTTCTCACAGTCATCAGTGGCTCTGTTAAAAGTGGGATTTATTTGTAGTAAATTTTTTCCATTGCATCTTTTTTCAATTGCAAGGTTATCCCAGATCCAAATTTTCCTCTGATAATGTGCTTTCTTTCATGGACAAGTTGGGTAAGGAGAAAAAGCTGGTCTTGTGTCCAGTTTGGTTTAAAGGAGACATATCATGCTGATGCATGATTTAATACTTACATATAATAAATTTGAAAACAAGACCTTACACCCCCTTAATTTTCAAAAAATGAGATATTGTCTTTTTTCTGATATCCTAGAACGAGATTTGATGCCCCTGAAAACAGGTCATTGCGAGATGTCCGCGAGATTTCAAACGTTGTGACGACACGAGGTACCTTTCTTTTTATTGGAGTAATCTGATAAAACACTTCCTCCTCTGAGATGTCCGTTAGCCACAAAACCATCACCGAGGAACACATCCACCAGCAGGGGTGTATAGATCCCTAGCTCACATTCACTCATTACCAGCTCTGGCCTGTAGGGGGACTCAATACGCGAACGCTGCATTGAGTCTGCTGGAAAATACAGTAGAAGAAGAAGGACAGGCTGGCTCAGCCTCCGATAGAACTGACCAATCAGAGCACAAAGGGCTGTGACGTTGCGAGGTAACTTTAGGTCATCCTCAGAGCCGAGTGTTTCAACGAGGGCTTGATAATGGCCTAAAATGAGGATATTGAGAACGCTATTGTGGTGCAATGAAGGAACTAAATGACTTGTACTGAGGGCAGAAATGCTTTACAGGCATCCTAGTCTGGCATAGTGAAAAGGAGAAACAAGCATGATATGTCCTCTTTCAGCTTTCTTTTGCCTGGGGTGCTGGTTTGGCATAGTGGTTAGCACCCCATGTACATGCTTCTGCCGGTCCAGGTTCGAATCCCGCCTGTGACCAGTTTGTAGAGTGTCTTCCCCTGCTCTCTCTCCCCCTTTCACAAGCCTATCCACTGTCTCTCTCCTATCAATAAAGGCACAAAATGCCCAAAAATATACATTAAAAAAGAAAAAAGCTTTCTTTTGTCTGCCATGGTTATTCCAGAGTCCCAGTCATTAAGAGGCTGCTCATATGTATATCTCCTAATCATTTAACCAGATACAGCTTCTTAAAATTAGCAGAACACATACTTGACTAGTAAGTATAGTACTCTTGGTTTAATGTTTAATCAATAGACTCCTTTTTTTTTTTTATAAAGAGGTCTTTATTTATTTGAAGAAGGAGTCCTATCTGGCCTTTTTGGCCCGTGGGACTCCGGGGGCAGCTGAAAGGTACCGGCTGGCCAAGCGGAATGCAGCTTCGGTGGTCGCTAAAGCAAAAACCCGGGCATGGGAGGAGTTCGGAGAGGCCATGGAGAGCGACTTCCTACGGCTTTGAAGAGATTCTGGACCACCATCCGGCATCTCAGGAGGCGGAAGCATTGTGCCGTCAACACTGTCTATGGTAGGGATGGTGCGCTGCTGACCTCAACTCAGGATGTTGTGGATTGGTGAAAAGAATACTTGAAGACCTCCTCAATCCCACCAGCACGTCTTCCAGTGCGGAAGCAGACCTGGGGGACTCTTTGGTGGGCTCTTCTATCTCTGGAGCTGAGGCTGCCAAGGTGGTCAAGAGGCTCCTCTGTGGCAGAGCTCCGAGGGTGGATGAGAACGTCCCGGAATTCCTCAAGGCCCTGGATGTTGGAGGGCTGTTATGGTTGACACGTCTTTGCAACATCGCGTGGACATCGGAGACAGTGCCACTGGATTGGCAGACCGGGGTGGTGGTTCCTCTTTTCAAGGAGGGGAACCGGAGGGTGTGCTCTAACTACAGGGGGATCACACTCCTCAGCCTAGGTAAGGTCTATTCAGCGGTACTGGAGAGGTGGGTCTGTCGGATTGTCGAACCTCGGAACCAGGAGGAGCAATGTGGTTTTCGTCCTGGTCGTGGAACTGTGGACCAGCTCTATACCCTCCATAGGGGGCTCGAGGGTGCATGGGAGTTTGCCCAACCAGTTCACATGTGTTTTGTAGACATGGAGAAGGCATTCGATCATGTTCCTCATGGGGTCCTGTAGGGGGTGCTCCAGGAGTATGGGCTAGCGGGCCCCCTGATCCCGGAGAGGATTGGACTCCGCCAGGGCTGCCCTTTGTCACTCATTCTGTTCATTACTTTTATGGTCAGAATTTCTAGCCGCAGCCAGGGTGTTGAGGGGTTCTGGCTTGGTGACCTCAGGATTTTGCAGATGATGTGGTCCTGTTCGCTTCATCGGACCGTGACATTCAGCTCTCACTGGATTGGTTCGCAGCTGAGTGTGAAAAGGCTGGGATGAGAATCAGCGCCTCCAAATCCGAGTCCATGGTCCTCGCCCAGGAGAGGGTGGAGTGCTCTTTCCGGGTCGGGGATGAGACCCTGCCCCAAGTGGAGGAGTTCAAGTACCTCGGGGTCTTGTTCACGAACGGAGGAAGGATGGATCGGGAGATCGATAAGCAGATCGGTGCGGCATTGGCAGTGATGCGGGCACTATACCAGTTGTGGTAAAAAGGGAGCTAAGCCATAAGGCGAAGCTCTCGATATACCGGACGATCTTCACCCCTATCCTCATATACAAGAGAAAACAAGATCGCGAGTACAAGCGGCCGAAATGGGCTTCCTTCACAGGGTGGCTGGGCTCTCCTTTAGAGATAGGGTGAGTAGTTCGGTCATTCGGGAGGGGCTCCGCTGAGCCGCTGCTCTTTCGCGTGGAGAGGAGCCAGAAGAGGTAGCTCATGCATCTGGTCAGGATGCCTCCTGGACGCCTCCCTGCTGAGGTGTTCCGGGCGCGTCCCATTGGTAGGCGGCCCCGTGGAAGACCCAGGACACGCTGGAGAGACTATGTCTCTCAGCTGGCCTGAGAATGCCTCGGGATCCCCCGGGAAGAGCTGGACGAGGTGGCCGGGGAGAGGGAAGTCTGGACTTCCCTGCTTTTGAAAGCTTCTGAATATTACCGAACATTTTCTGAGTGTATTTTCCTAGATGGACAGGTGAAATATTTTGTCTTATATTTTCCCAGCCTGTGGACAAAACTCAGTTTCTGTAAAGGCCAGTAAGATCTGGAACAGTCTCCCACACGCCATAAGGGAGTGCCCCACATTACAAACTTTTAAAACATGTTAAGCAGTGGCTGAATGCAAATCACTCCTGTAACCATTAACATCCTGGGTTGCCATAATGTTTGTGTGTTACCTGCCTCGGGACTACAGATGTAAATTAGCAGCGATGCAATATTCCTGCATATTTACATCTATTGCTCTTTGAATAGATGTTCTTTAATGTGCAATGTCCCTATTAAATAAATAGAAATACAATAACCCTCCCGCAACGTGACAAACGCAATCAAGGCGACCTGGTCGCTTGTCAAAGCCAAATTTGAAAAAGCTCATCTTTTCAGGTTTTTATTCCAGTTTACAGAGTAGCAATCCATGTCCGTGTGGGACACATTAGTTAATGAGGACATTAGTTCCGCCAAGACGGACTGCAGAGAACTCACAGAGGATGCTGCTGCAGGGCCATCAGCTGCAGTGTTTTGTGATTGGTAGGTGAGTGAAAAGGATACAGTTGGAATAATGTCACCTAAGCACTAAGCGACGTTGGCCAAAATGAGATATTTATAGACAGGCAACACAACTTGGGTGGGTGACGTCATTTAATTTGCTAAGTCACGTTTGGTGTGAATGCAACTTTACTGTACATTCACACCAGAAGCAGTCTGAGCGTCGGTGGCGTCTATTGTCATTCATTTTCTATGATCGCCGGCGTCCAGGGGGCGATCGAGGCAGCAGCAATCACCAGTGGCGCATTGCGAGCGTCAGGAGCGGCGTGGAGCGGTGCGATGGAAGCATTGCGAGCGATGAGCTGAAGTTGGGAGAAGCTCAACTCTATGCAAATGAGCAGCAGCGCGAACGAGGCGTCAGCCAATTATAGGCCGATCTGGATTCCAAATCGGAAGGCTTGAAGAGGGAGGACGAGAAAACAAGGGAGAAAAAACTTATCATTGCTGTCTCCAGCCCCAAGTGTGATCCATAGTGAAAGAGGGAACAGAAGTCCCATGTGCATCACATATACATGTTCCAACCCCCCATATAACCTCCCGCTTTGTGCAAATGTTTCATAAGAAGGGGGGTAAAGTCATAACAATCAAATAAGCTGTTGTTTAAGGGTCACAAGACTGTGCGTATGTCTGTTTACTTGTCTTATTTTAGTTCAATCTTTATATATTTACATATAAGTGTGAAAATGAGAGTGAAAGGAGATGGTGATGCAGAACACATCTGCACCGCAGCCTTGTAAGCCCTGCTCCTCTGGCCTCTCACATCGAGTCCCTACCTGTGTGCTTCTGTGTGTTTTCAACTGCCAAGCAGTGCGATGAGAGCGGCCAGAGCGTTGACAAGTGATTTTGACGCTTTTGGTGTGAACGTATAGTTAGAGGTCAGAGCTAGTGTAGAAGTCACTGCAATGATCGCCTTGAACATGTAAACTCCACTCCACATGCACTGGCTTCTGTGCCACTGCACCTCCCAACTGCAGTTAGTAATTAATGTAATTTTTATTTAGGCTACCTAGTTACTTTTTGTCTGAAATGTATATAGGACCAGAGAGAAAGACTGAGCTCACCATCGATCAAGAGACACAAAATCAATTACACACACACGCACACACACATTCATACCTATGGGCAATTCAAAGCCAGCATTTAAGCCAACATTTCAGGCAGCTACTGCCCCTGTAAACCAGGAGGGAGAAGTCCTGATGCCACAGACTTTGTATCTTTTGTATACACTGTAAGTACTCTATAATGAGGTAACCTGACAAAATATTTCACCTGTCCATCTGGGAAAACACACTCAGAAAATGTTTGGTAATAGACAGAAGCTTTCAAAAGGAAAATCCAGAAGGCGATCAGGTGTTCGTTCTGTTAATCACAGTAATGTAGTAAGCAGGCCACAGTGCAATGGACAGATCGTGAGCCACTTCGTAGTACAAACTCTGGTGAAAACATGTCAGGAGTGGAGCCAAGTTATCATTTCTAATCAAGGAGTGCTTTCACTGTTGATGTTTGTTTCAATTAATAAAAAAATATGATCAGCATTTCTGCTGATTACAGTTGCTGTATCAGGCAGATCCAGTTGCTGTACAAGGTAATCATCGGGAAGATTTGTAAGACTATGTCTTATTATCTGTGAGCATGATGCGATTCATTAGTGTTTACAAAAACATTAAAAATGTAGCTCCAAGAAGAAGAAACTGAAACTATTTTCATTCTTGTTTCTAGAGGTATTGTTCTTGCTGGAGCGAATGGGGATAGTGCACAGAGGAGCACTGCAACAAACCACACAACCACTCAGCCCTCTGTCCTATAATGAACCAACGCATGTGAGTGAAACAAGCTCAGTTCAGTGTGTGTTTTGATCCTGTGTAAAAAGGCAGAAACACTTTAACAACACATTAACAACACACCAGCTGTGCTTGACTGCTCCTCATTTTCAGATAAACGCACGCCTGGACAAAAATGGAACCACATGATCATTTACTATTTTAACAGTGTGAGCACACAGTTTGTAAATCACACTCCTGCTGACCTTAGCATTGTTCAGAACCAGCATGCTACAAGTAGATTTTAAGTCAACATCACACTATGCAAGCGGTATTCAACTAAAAGTCCCAGAGGTTGGGGTGCTGGTTTGGAGGAGTGGTTAGCAAACCAGGCACTGGTCATTCTCTCTTCGACAAATAGAATAGCCCTCAGCAAAATATATAAGGCCTTTATTTTAGATGAAAAAAGAACAACTAAAATAATTTTAAAAGACTGCAAATAGAGCCAAAAAAAAAACCATTTTTTCTTTCCTCTTAAATTAAAGAGGTCCCAGCCAAGAATTTAATGCCTAGACATCAAGTAAAAAGTCAACTTCTTCAGAAAACAGTGAATAAAAGGTAGCTCTTTTTAGGAAAAAAATAACTGCATACAGAGAAATAACCAAGTATGTTTGCTCTTTTTTTTTTTTTAAATAAGAGAGGTCACAGCCTAAAAAAACGAAGACTTATACTCCCAGTAAAAAAGTCGCAATGTTCATAATTCAAGAAATTAACTCTTCAAAGTACAATCATATGCACCTGTAACTACTTTTCCGCTGTGTTGTTGCAGTATATTGTAACAAGAAAGTGAAAGAAAGATAAATATTTTATTTGCGCAGGTTCCAGATTTTGCTCTCTCTCTCTTTGGCTCGCTATCTCTCCCCCCGGACTTTCAGTCCTTCTTTTTCTCACAAACAGACAGCACTACATGCACCGCATGAACCCATGCTCACACAGGCTAATAAATAAATAAATAGAACAATGTTGCTAGAACTTGCAAAATGTGAAACACTCGGAAGTAAACTAGTAAAAACTGTAGAACTGAAACAATGAAAATAACATGAAAAAATGATCAACTTGATTAAACAAGTAGAAAGAGAACAGGATCAGCCCCATGGAGAGCGCAGCACCACTGCAGTGCAAAAGGTCTCAGCCCTTAACAATATTTACCACGGTTGCAAGATTTCAGGTAAGGGTCTTATGTTGTTACGCAGGCAGTTTGTTCGTCACTGCCTCCTGTTTGCTGGTGCTTGTGGCTGCTGCAGCTTGAACTGCAAACATGATAGCGGCGGGGAAATCACCTCCACTGAATGAATACTTATATCTCGTTCCTCTTTGGTGCTTCATTATTCAACCTTATAAGCTTCAGAAAGCGAATAGAACATATATTTAGGAACACTCATGGGCTTGTGATCAGACCACAGTAGCCATTCAAGTGTTCACTGGAGTAGCAGCACCTGCTGTATATCCGTGACTGTCTGAAAAAATGCTCAAATAAAATCTATTTTTGTTAATTTATCAGGGATCGGTCACGGGTCCGGACAGAACCATCACTTGGTCCGGATCTGGACCGGAGTCCGCCATTTGGTGATGCCTGCACGATACTCACATGTAACTAGTGTACAATACTATGGATATGACTGAATTGAGTGCATCTTACCAACCCTAGGTTGACAATGTCCTCCAGTCTCTTGTTCCTGCTGTTAAAGACTCACTTCCTGTTTAAATGTTTGAGCCAGAGTTCAGCCCACAAAAGGAGGCTTCAGCCAGATGAGCACTCAGAGTTTGACCTGAGCCCCAAAACCCTCTTTACTTCGATCATCTTCCCCTCCCCACAGTCTCAGTTTGACTCACTGAACATTACATCTGCTAAATATTTACTCGACTAATAGACTTTTGATGGGGTTAATTTGTACTTGCTGCTGATAAAATGTGGGCGAGTGTACGTGTGTAATGAGCTTGGTAATGTAGGCGCAGTTATTAACGCCAGAGAGACTGATGTAGGGATGACAAGATCAGACGGCATACAGTGACTGAGTTCCTAATGCTTCTCCTCCTGACACTAATCCAACTCCTTTTCCCAAAGCCATATGATCAAAGATCTATGGACAAATGTTCTTAAACATGAACTACAGCCCTTTAAAGTAACTTTTGGTCCATGTAAACTTTGTACTGCCATTAACAAAGAGTCAAACAGAAATTAATATTTGATAGATATTCTTTTTTCCATTTATGTCCAACTGTCAGAATAGGGAACTAGGAATGTCGCCATATCTAAGTTAAAGCTTGTTCAATTTTTTTTTTTTTTACTATTCCTGTAATTTTGGTGCTTATACACTTTGTCCGAAGATTATATACTAGCAGGATTTTTGGTAGATTAACACAAACCCTCTGGAGGTCCAGCCGTACTTAGCATTGTTACCTTATAATCAACTTGCTACAAGAGGACTTTGTGCAAAAATCAACATCAAAATATGTCAAAATGTAGATTGTGTAGATTACTATCATTTTGACTGATTCCAGTGCAGAATAACAACCCTCAGTAGTTAGTTTAGGTAATAATTTTTGGGCACTGTGCAGCCATGTTTGTTTGCCAAGGTCCATGAGGACTGTTTCCCAGCAAGACATCGAACTTTTACGGATGTTCCAGATGTTTTCTAACTGGGTTATCCAAATGTTAGACTTCCAATGTAATGGGAATGCACCATTATTTCTCTTAGGGATTGTGGGCAAATTACCATATCAGAGGAATGGTGTGAAAAAACATTCAATAACTTCCCATACTGAGCAGTAAAGTCTTCAAAATCACAGCTAATACAAAGGATTGTATGTTATTCATACTACAGGTCGTATTTTCTTTAAGACTTATAAATTGAAATATTTTACAGGACTTTCTGATTGAAAATAAAGCAAATGCCATCAAAGTAATGACATCTACCAAACAAGTCATAACAAAACATGAATGGTGATCTCCTTTTCTTTGAACTACAGCTTTTACTTCAGCAATAATGTTTTGATTTGATTTAAATTATGTTTTGCATGTTTAATTGTGTTAATTTTGTTAATTAATATGTATGGAAAATAATAACTGCAATGATTTTATTGTTGGTAACTGTTGTGAAACAGTTACCATCAATAAAATCTGGTCCTTCATATTGGCAAGTAATTTATCTGCTGACTTCCTGATCTTTTTACTCGGGATTTACCAATAGCCATTTCAATTACAAATACAACTTAAAGGAGACTGTATTTTTGGCGACATCAAGACTCTGCTACCCATGAGCACGTGCAGCGACTGTCGTAATGCTACGTTCCAGTAACCTCGGAACTGGGAGTGACATCATCTCCAACTTATTGGTGTTCCGGTTGAAGTCGAGAAAAGCTTGCCGATCTACCAGGCTATTGTTAGCTGTTGTTAGCACGCCCTGCGTTGTTGTTCACAAATATCACATGAAGAATGTGATTATCACTATGGCAGCATTTTTGTAAATATAAGTCTAACAATACTATTTATACAGCTGATCTAGAGCAACACACCCCAGTCAGAAGTGCAAATAAAATGATTATTACAGGAGCTAAATAACTGTTCACACTGGGGGCATCCATCTTTGATTGTCAACTCAGGGGTGGCGAGGTTTATATATTTATATAATATAGATATAGATATAGATACATGTGTGTGTTTATATATGTACATATGTATATACACAGCTGCTCTAACACATTATAGTTTCTAGCTTAAGGTATCAAATTATACTTCTTTACTTCTATTGGTGATATTAGTGAATAGAAAAATTTGTTTTAGAGGTTGAATGTTGTGATAGATTAAGTTCTCACTTGAGGAGGTGAACAACAATTTAGAGTAACTAAACTCAAAGTAACCCTGGTGCTGAGAATGTTGCTGTCTCATTAGAGCCTTTACCAAAATCTTGATGCCATATTGGTTGTATGATGAAATGGACCCACAGTAAGTGAACCCTTTTACACCCTATAACGACACCTCATGTGGTCTGAATGAAACATCTGCCCCATGCTGTCATAAAAATGTACTTTGAGAGGAGGTTTTCCTTTTGTTGAGAGCGTGTGGGCATGAAGCTATGTGCTTTTGTTTTCATTTTATATTATGTAAATCCTCGGGAAACACATGGAGGGCGAACCCTCATTTACAATGGTGCTGAGGAACAACAGCAGTAGAGATACAAGTATGATCTGGCAGATACAGACTCAGTGATCAGTGAAGGGCTAAAAGCAGCAGTAAAAGGGAGTCAAATAAAACAGAAATCTACAGCAATTTTGGATTGATATTATCAAATCTCTCTCAGATATTCTGGGCTGTCCCATCCCTCTGTCCCCCTCTCTGGGCCTGCTAGGGGATTTATCATCATTCAACCATAATATGAATATAGATAAACCACTTCTCATAGCACTAACCATCGCTAAGAAAACTATCCTCATGAACTGGAAATCAAAACAAGCTGTTAACATTACACACTGGAAAAACCTTCTTGCTGACTACATATCAATGGAAAATCTCACTGAACCAAACTCACAAAGAATATAAGACCAGGATTCAATTTGACAGCCCTTTCTAACTTTTCTCTATTCATAACCAAGTATCCCTTTTGTGTGGGGAAAATGCACAAAAACACACTTACAATTCACAAGCAACTCCTGGCAATCTGTTTTAGGTTGTGACCCCTCTCTGTTCGCCCCCCACCTGCCTCACCTGCCTTCTGTTTTTAATGCAACACAACATCCACTTGTCTGGGGCAGGGGATGTATCACTTAGGCTAAGTGGGACTGGGGGGGGGGGGGGGGGTCCAGCCTTACTGGCCATGACTTTGTGTGGTGGAGGGGTGGTGTTGGCGGCTTTTGGGTGCGGCTGGGCTCCAGTGCCTGCGTGCAGGGGCCTGGGGTGGTGCCCGGGGGGCTGATGGGCCCTGCTGGGTCATGTATTTCTTGGTGGGCTGTGGTGCGGGATCCATCGGCCTGTTGCTCTCTTGGGACCCCGGTGTGGGTGGCTGCCTGTGTGTTGGTAACCGAGGTTGACCGTTGGAGCCCAGTCAACCGACCCAATGTCCCTCAAAGTGCTGGGGCAGCCTAAAAAAGTCCCAATGGAGTCCATATTAGACTACAGACAACTTGATAATCATTACTAAGTGTATCAGCCTTTAACGACAACCCAATGATATATAAACAAAGCCACAAAAACCAAGCTGGCTTACATACCTCGAATAAAGTGGTCACTGCAGACTCAGGCATTAGCACACTCTGCTCCTCCAGACCGCAAGCGCAGGTTCAAAATCCATTTTTTCGGCCTTGTTCTGTGAGCTTTTTACATTCCTCACCTTTGTGAACAACGACCTTTGGTACTCTGTAAAAACCCTTGTCCTTTTCACGGTTTGAGCGGTTGGAGCACCCGTAAACAACACAAAACATTGGCATGTTGATTATTTCTCACCGCAAGTTCTAACGTTACATCAACCACAAGTTCTAACGTTACTTTACTTCCTGCCCTCCATCTGAATTGTGAGCTGTTGCTATGCAACAATGTGACGTCACGTGAAGCCCAACTATTCTCAAGCAGTTAGCTTAATTTGAACCATGCATGACTTTTTTTTCTGTCACCAGCAACAGCTTCTGAGGGGGCTCACTTTGGCTGCTGTTTACTGATAAAACTCTGATCAGTTTGATAGATTCCAGGTCTTGGCCAAATGGAGAAGAAACCGTTTTCATATTGAGAACATTGTAGTACATATGCCAGGCCTATAAGTGGCCTACAAACACAAAAACCACGCAGGACATGGAGCCTGCACTTACATCATGAGAAATGTATCAAGCTCTGGCATCTGCTGTTCTCCATGTCCTCTTGTTGCTCACAGTGGTCTTTGCTGGACTTTGCTTCTAAAGCCAAAACAAGTTCAGTAGCTTCTGCTGCACCATCGCAACACTGTTTTCTGCCATTGTTTCATTGATATCAGGGTTCACACATACAGTGTAAGGTAGGTGTTCACTTATTACTTAAAAAAAAAAAAAAGTTTGTATTCATTGTCCACATGAAAACACCCAGGCAGCGTTAGAGTGATCTACTCTGGGCCCTGTTTTCAGGCCCCTGAAATGCCATATCCATGTGGACAAAATGCCTATATAATTAAACTTGTGTGGACACGACTGAATTTGTCCCCTAATGTTGGAGTTGAACATTAAGTGGTTCCCATAATGCTTTAACCACAAATCCCATCTTGGCATGTTAATGGTCAGTAAAATTGCTATCAAAATGCTTTAAAAATAAATAAATAAATAAATAAATACATTAATTAAAATGCTGGTCCTTCCATAATGTCACAGAGAGCACAGACTCTGATCAGACTTCTTGTTCTTAGACAGTGAATTGTATTAACATTTTGTAATTTGGTCAATACTCATACTATGTTTTTGGATATATGTGCTCTTTGAAGCAGGTATACCACATAAGATGATTTTTTGTGCTTTAAAGAACCATCAAAAACACAGTGTTCATATGTAAAATCTGATCCAGTTAATCAAAAAAAAAAAAAAAAAAGCACCTTATGAATCAGCTGGAGTGGACAAGGTACTCAGCTCCATTAACTTGAGTGAAAGTATACTCCTGGTCAAACATTACTCCAACACAATTGAAAGTTGTTCAGTCAAGTTTTTACTCAAGTTCAAGTACTGGAGTACCTGCTTTTTAAGAAACTCAAGTATAAAAAGTATATTTTCAATTTAACTTAATGACTGAGACAGCTTACTGAATGCATTGACCTGCTTATAGATCCTGTAGAGTATAAATCTTGTGATGTGAAGCCTGTAGAACTGCCTTTTGAAACACACTTGAATCCTCAAAAGGATTTTGTTTTCAATTTTTTATTTAACATAAGCTTAACATTTACCTGCCTGATCTGAGTAGCGCACGTGCGAGGTACAGTAACGGCATCACCACTTGAGCAAACCACACACAGATTGTGTTTTGGAATAGAAAAAAAGTCATCCCTGATTTTAAAGCTAACTTAGAAGTAAAGAATAGCAAAACACTCATTGAAATGTAGTGGAGTTAAAAGTGTAGTATTTGTCTTTTAAATGTTGTGAAGCAAAAGTCACAAATTTCCAAAATTATAATTCTCAGATACTCACAAAAGGTACTTAAGTGCAGTACTCAAACAAAACTACTTTTTTACTGCCCAACCCTTTAAATCAGATGTACACTCAAAAATATCGCATCTTGACAAAATGGGAGATACATAAAAAATTATAAAGTTTTATTCAAGGCTCTTTAAAAAGTCTTAATTTACCCACCTCACTCAATTTGTGGCACTGATCACCCTCCATACATGGCGCCGAAATTACATCCAGTCACAGCTGAAGGAATTGTAGAGGTCTCTGCCTCCACCTGGCGATGGATGAAGAGAAATGAAGAGCAGGAGAAGTCTCTGGACCCACGTCTCTCTCTCTCTCTCTCTCTCTCTCTCTCTCTCTCGTCATGAATGAAAGCCTCATCCTCAGGTATGCCTCTTAACCTTCCTCAACACTTCTCCTCCGAGCGTCAGTACTAACTAGTACTTCTCCGGGAGCCGGAAGAATCTGTTTCTGGCTCTTCTCCACCGCCATAAGGAAAATCAGAGCTTAAATACAACTTCAAGAATCCAGAAGAAGTGACTAAAATCTTCAGTCATGGCGACTATCGGGGATTTCGATCCACTCAACTCCATCATACCTGCCACCAAGATTGAAGTGACCGTCTCGTGCAGGTAAACACCCCTTAACCACACTCTTCTGAGATGTTTTGTGCTTTTTATTCACATGTTTAGACATTTTTTTTTACCCTCGATAATAAACCCAGCGGTAGCGTTTTCATGCGCGCTGATGTTCTTGTGCGTAATTTCGCGCAAATGACATCCCTGTGTTGGACTTTTTCTCCTCTTTTCGGTCAGTGTTGAGTCTTTTTTTCGTGCACGGAGCAACTCTTTTTCTAAGGATAAATTTGCATGTGCTGTGGGTGTAGAAAGGCGTGGGTGTGCAGTTACCAACAGTACCAGGATTTATTCTGAGTACCTTGGAGAGCTCCGAGAGCGCAAACTCTGAGATCACATGAATGCGTGGAGATTACATTTGTGTGCCAACCACGTTATAAAGAAAGAGAGGGAAGAGGGAGCGCTGACTCTGGTTTGAACGATAGTTGTCTTAATAAGAGCTGAGCAAAAGGAGAAATAACTCAATCTAATATTAGCACATGGCAGCTGTACTACAACAGTGAGGCTCGGCAGGAGGAGCAGAAGTACCCGTGGCTGCTGAAGGAGATGCTGTTGAGTATTAAAACTTGTTTGACTCCCTCTTTGGTCACTGAAACAACTGAGTCATGCTATTATGTAATTGTGGTTAAAGAGCATGGCGAACGTAGGGGAGGCTCAATCATAACACTTTGTTTCTGTCATTACTCTGGAAGATTGAGGATAAATCAGCTTGATTTACACCCCAGGCCAAAGTGACCTGATCTAATGAATTCTACTCTGGTCCGATGTCCTCAAGCCCGTGAAAACAGCAAGTTAAGAGGAATCTGACCTCAAAACGGATTTGAGCCACTTTGTCAGGGTTTACACCAGGACTGCTCGGTTATAATACGATCATCTAGTAAATATTAATAACACACTTGTTAAACAGGATTAAGCAGTGATTCTACAACACACTCCACATGCCAACATTGAATTTAATTTCAAGATATTTTAATATTACTATATTCCAACAAGCACGGAAAAAACATACTGCAACACGTGGTGATAAAGAATATCAAAAGTAGTAATGAAAAAGGCAGTCCATATGAAATAGAATATAATAATAACCTTAATAATTATTGGTTGTATTATTATTAATAATGATGTTAATGACAATGATATAATGATTATAATGAAGATGACATAATAATAGAAAGTATTGTAATGATAGTGATAATAATACAAAATGATCATAGTTATAATGATAATAATGAAGAGTGGCACATGGTGCAGCAGGTAGTGCACATGCCGCACAGCAAGAAGGTTTCTGGCTTTCTAGAGTGGGTCAGAGCATTTCTGTGCGGAGTTTGCATGTTCTCCATGTGCATGCTTGGGTTCTCTCTCTCCAGCTTCCTCCCACAGACCAACAACATGCTCATCATGTTAATTGGCGACTCCCCATTACCCCTAGATATGAGTGCGAACGTGAATGGTTGTCCGTCTATTTTGGTGGCCTTGTGATTGGCTGGCAACCGGTTCTTTGTACCGCCCCATGACCCAAAAGGGATACACAGGATAGATGAATAATTATAAAGACATCAAT
Organism: Scarus forsteni; assembly: GCA_036419115.1. Taxonomy (NCBI): domain Eukaryota; kingdom Metazoa; phylum Chordata; class Actinopteri; order Labriformes; family Labridae; genus Scarus; species Scarus forsteni. The sequence continues at coordinate 2,037,894 of JAZDUH010000152.1, forward strand.
TAGACTCAACAATAACAGTATCAATAATAAAACATAAAAACAAAAAGTGTATATACATAATAATTATAATAGTACCAGAAGTGACAATTTAAGAAATAACAGTTCTACACATAGTTCAAAAGAAAATAAATGAATTGTATTATATTTATAATCATATCTATGTGTAATATAAAAATGTATATGTAATGGTTAAAAAACAAAACAATTAATAATAACAAATCAATAAGTAACTAGATAAATAAATACTAGCAACAATAAATAAAAAAATAAAATGGGCAGAAAATAAAATACATACAAACATATACATACATACAGTAAATATAGCTCTAAATAATCTTTAAGCCAATGATAAACAGTCATTTGGGGTGTCACACAGCTCCCAATCTGGCACCCAGAATATCATCAGATTCAGGAAATATGAGGGACAAAACTCAGTCATGCTTTCAATGATATCTTTTTGTCATTATATCTCTAAAACAATTATCACAACGCCCCAAAAATGTACGACTTTATGCTTCACCTGGCACCAGGCTGCCATTTTTAGCCCATATTTAACCCTGAGAACAATAATATGAAATATCACATTGCTCCATGTCACATTGCAGCAGTCTGGTTGATAGGGACTGATCTTCCTTCCACTGACAATCAGTCAGAGACAGATGGTTTCATCCAGCCTTTCAATGTTTTTTTTTCCAAAATCAGATTTGATTTGTTGCTCTGTTCACTCGAGGTCAAATTCCTTGATGACCTAAAGTCCCCAAACTCATCCCGCTTACCAATCAGACCTGTGATCATAGAGCTCTGTTAGAGAGCTGGTGAGTTTTTTTCTTGAACAATGAAACATGCAATCAAGGCTTTAAGTGAGTACTTGTGAACAAACAAAGCCCTGGTTGGTATGATTACAGTCTGATTTTTTCTTCCTGTGTTTTTTTCCTTCCTTCTACATTTGTGGCTAAATCAATCTGATTTCAGTGGAGCATTTGAGTTACATTTTATAATATAATCTAGTTTCATGCTAAAATTGTTGTTAAATATGATGAACTGCCGGTTGACTTCACAGAGCGATGTTGTTTTGTGAAGTATGTGATTTAAAATCACTAAGGCTGCATCAACACTAGGCCTGTGCTCAAAATATCGATATGGCGAAATATCGTCACGCACTCCTTCGGGATACATGTATTGATATGGATTCTACAGAATTGATACGGCCTAAATATTTTGACAGTTGTTGTAAATACACTTTGGCTAATGTTAACAGTGGCACAGTTTAAGCTGGAAGACGAGCTACATAATGAAGCATATGTTCTAAATTTGAACTTAGGTCTGCCATCTTTCAGGATCTGAATGTATGTCTCTCAAGTTGTAGAACCAAAACTCATCCTTCTTCTTTTTCTTTTTATAAGAAAAAACTAAATTTGTCAAGAATTTTGTATAAAGCGTAGTCAATGTTCACAATTTACGTGTATCGGGATACGTATCGTATCATGAGGTTGCTGGAAATACCCAGCCCTAATCAACACTCACAATAACTTTATCCAGTTTTTCGTATTAAAATCTGATCTTTTTATTACAGTGTAAAGATTGCTGCTCCTTTAGCTGGAGCCTGAGCTCTGGGGATTTTTTGTATGGATCTACTTTTGATCTTTCTTTTCACAACACTTTGTCAAACTGCAGTCTGAACCAGTCCCAGTTCTGAATGGCAAAAGGTCCCACCTGACCTGCTCCAAAGCAGGTGCTTGAGATAATTTATGAAGCTGTATTAAACAGCCCACTGACCAATCAGATCCCTGATCACTCATAGAGATCTGTGAGCCTATAGTGAAAGTGAGGCCCTGTTTACAAGACAATGTTGTCACCAGGAATGGAAAGTTTTTCCCTTTGAATTTTCAAAGTGCTCCATGTTCACATGGAGATGATGAGAAAATGAAAGCATTCACACAGATCCATAAGAATGACTGAAAAGGCTGTAGCATGCATGCCAGGCCGGTATTTGGCAATGTAGTTGTGCAGTGAAACAGCAATGTTCGAACATGTGTAAGCTTTCTGGTGAAGACAGCTTTTCAAAAACAACAATGACGGGTTTACACATGACCACGCAAGTTGTTCATTGAACTGGGCACAGTAAGCAGCACACACCTTACTCTGTAGACTCAGTTAGTCTTCTAAGGTGCGCATGCACTGCTTGCATCGTTTTCCCTAAAACTGCTGATTCCTGTTTACATGGAGATGTATACTAAAAAATTTCAAAATATTTCTGGTATCAAAATTTTTGCAAATTCAGGCACTCTGGGCAACACTGGTGTGTAAACAGAAGATGCTAACACAACCAAAACTCAGTTTTCAGCTGTTTTCATTGTCGTGTAAACGGAGCCTGAGAGAGCCAAAAACTCTTTCATTTTCTGATTTCCTCCTGTAAAATATCCATCCCTTCATCCATTAGCTATCTATCCCTTTTATCCCTTTTGGGGTCTGGGGCCTATGAACCTGACCCTGAACCGGTCACCAGGTGATCAAAGGGTCATGTGGAGAGAGTAAAGTGAAGCTGGAGCACCTGGAGAGAACCCACACATGTACAGGGTGAACATGCAAACTCCGCACAGAAAGGCCCAGCAACCTTCTCGCTGCACTACCTGCTGCACCACCATGTCACCCCTGTGTTATTTTGAAATATGTAAAAGCTTTAGAGTAATCATTCACAGACATTTAAGGAGGCACTGAATCTAAAAACATACAGTACATGTAAACGAATAAATGTACTAACAGCTCTCAGTTATTCAGGAGGTTCTGTTTTTGTCAGCTTTAAATCGTTTCTTTGTTTGCTTGATTGTTAACAGGATAACTCAAAAATTAAATGTCAGATTTCCAGATTTCAGTGAAACTTTCAGTGAATACTGGTCATGGCACAAGGATGGAGTCAGTACATTTTGGTGTTGGTCTTAATCTGGATGTGGGTCCAGGATTTATTTGAGCATTTCCTAAAACTGTGAGACAGGGCAGTTTTTGACCTTTTTGCTTACAACCAAATGATCCAAATTTGGATTGGTAAACAGTGTGACAGGACAGTTTTCCACATCTTTCAGTGGCAGTGTTGGAAATGCTGTGGTGGGAGTTTGTGCTCTCCAATCAGTCCAAATTTTTATTACGTATTTAATTATATATCATTTAGTGAAAGCAATAAACTTGATTTTTTGTAAGTCCAGTGCTGTTATCCATCAAACCTATAAGTACAATTGCTCTTCTTATGATACAATTATTTGATTTATACAGTGTATTCATATTTACATTGTACTAAATATATACTGTATCATAAATACAAATGCATTCACATTTTGTCAGCTCCAACAGTATTTTTTTCATTATCTTTTTCAAATATCATTTTAAAACGATTGTATATTTGATGACCTGCTCATGAGAGACTTGGCTGCTTAAAATGAAGTCTTATGGCAAAAGCTCTGACATATAACACATTCACATCTTATACAAACGGAGGAAAATCTGATTTGAAAAACCATAGAATCAAACAACAACAAAAAACTAATAAACTAAAAAAGGAGAAGGATTTACAGGTCATTCATGCCTGCAGTGTGACACAACAAAACATGTATGATTTTGGGTGCTGTGGTAGCAGGCCTGACCCATATGCTGTAGTTTCTGGATTATAACATGCACTCGATTATAACACTTAGCCCGTATTTAACAACAACAACAATTTAATAACACTGTACTTGAATATAACACACTCAAATTTTGCCCAAACCTTGCCTTCTCAGACAAAATGACCTGTTCTCAAAGTTTTAATCAATAAAATTAAAGTATTTTCACGACAAATACACATTTTCTCTCTCTCAAACAGAGGTGGAAACACCTTTTGCTTAGCGCATGTGCATTTACTCGAGTTCTGCCCGAGCATATTCAGTCCTTTGTGTACGACCAATCAGAGAGCAGCTATCAACATGCAAATGTCTCTGACCAATCACAGTGCAGAACATTTCAGATTTTGTATCAGATGTGTTGCAATTGCGATGTTGGCAAGAGTAAATATTTTAAGTATTTTGCTTATTTTTGAGTATAATACACACCTGAAAAATTAGGGCTTATTTAAAATGAAAAAAAAAAAAAGTGTGTTATAATGAAGAAGTTACTGCACATGCTTACTGGTCTGGGCTCAGTTCCAGCCTGTGGCCAGTTTGCAGAGGGTCCTCCCCATATTCTCTGTCACCCCCTTTCCCAAGCCTATCCACTGTCTCTCTCTCCTATAATAAATGGACAAAATGCCCCAAAATAATCAAAAAATAAGTAGAATTAAATCAGGTGCAGGTCAGTTGGGCTGTACAGTGTATTGAAGAAGAACCACACCAAAGCATCCCAGTTTCAGAGAAGTAAAGCATTGTGAACTAGTTCTGTTCAGTAGAGTGTGGCTTTAGCTTTCCAATACTGTGCTCTAATGTTTACTCTGGCTGCATAGTCATGCCTAGACATGTTCCTCCCACATGGGTTACCTATGGGCTGAACAAACACCTTGCTCAATGGGTATCTCATCTGTGGGAGGTGTCCTATCCCCTAATGACATCATTAACCCAAGAGTTTTAGACATTTTAACTTCTCATTCTCTGAAAGGAAAAGCAACAGATGGAGAGGAAAGATTTTTCTCACATCGATGGTTTGTGGAAAAGCCATGGAAACAGCAAGATTTAATGATTTTATGTCTAAGTGTGGTGTGCATAATATTAAATATTAAAAGAGACTCAGTAATGCTGCCACCATGTTGTCTGCACTGTGGGCATTGTGAGAGCTAATCCCCTCAGACAGAAGCTTTTTCTCTACATATATGCTAAACCCTCTGATACTTAAGATTGTGTTGGCCATTCCTGGTCCTCGGTGTCCTGGATCTGAGCAGTCCAGAGGGGCTAGACTGTGGGCCTGTTTCTCTGCCTGACGCTGACAGAATGAGGCTGCTGGAGGGTCCCTGGAAGGATCCTCGCTCCAGGAAAACTGGACTTCAGCTGTGATACTGGAGAGACGGAGAGAAGGAGAGGGAATCATGACCTGAAATGTTAATCCTACACACCGCTAAAGAAAAAACAAAAGCTCAGGTCGAGGAGCCGAGGCTGTTTGATGCCAAACGCAGGTGGAAGTGAGGGTTTTAACATTGGCTGTTATCCATTAAAAAGCTCAGCCAGGCTCCCTGATACTCAGCATGTTTGTGCAACTTGACTGAGAAAGAAACGGTTTGTTCTTAATGTTAGTGAAGAGAAAATGTAAACAGTACCACATCCCTCGATACAAACAGTCATCATACAGCTTACAGTAAGGATATTAAAGCTATAAATCCCTTTTGATTTTAGTTTTTAATCTCTTGTCAGTTTCTAGGCAACAATACAATGATGAAAGCCCTTTTAGAGATCATTATACACACTTTTATATACCGTTTTTCTTCTCTTCAAATATCTGCTCAGTTGTTCAGAACTGGACTGATACCAGCCAATGTGTCAGGTACAAGGGTTAATTCCAACAGAAAGTCAAGACAAGCCAGCAGCACATGATGGAAGCACTCGAATAAAACAAGTAAAAGGACGTGAATTTTTAGGAAAAAGGAACATTTTTCTTTTAAGGGTCCAGTGTCCTGCAAAACCAGTTTTCCTTTCTCTTAATCTTCCTGAGTAAGAAGGGACAGAAGAACACGACATCTTTTACTGAGCTCTCAGCTCATGGAGGAATGTGTTTACCTCTTTAAACAACATTACTCTGAAAACACTATCTTTAACCCTCTGGAGTTTATGATGTAATAGCTATAACGCCTCCACCTTCGTGTGTGTTTTCTGCATGTCAAAAGCAAAAGTCATGACTGATGTAAAATTCTACTCTGCTGCCTGAAACCAGTGATGGGCAAACTAGGTGTAAAATGTAGTAAAGTTATGAATTACACATGAAAAAAGAAATCAGCTTGACTAAACGAAAGCTGCAGCCTGGAGTTACTGCAACATGGCAGAAGTAGCTCACTATATAAAAGCTACTGCATATCCTGTGTTTAAATAGGCTAATGAAAAGTAACACTTTTCGTCAAAATATAATAATAATAATAATAACTATATTTAATTTTTTTAAATTTATTTTTTGCTTAAGTAAAACAATTACATTAAATATTAATAAAATAATGTTACAAATCATTATATATACAATTATTTTACATTATTCAATTTTATTGACATCAATTAATAATTGTATTATATTTCATAAATGGTAAATGGAATGGACTTGAGCTTATGTAGCGCTTTTCTAGTCTTTGACTACTCAAAGCTGCTGTACACCGCAGGTCACACCTACCCACTCACACCCATTCACTCACTGATGGTTCAGAGTTTCTATGTTAGTTATCCATCAGTATCTCTAACACATTGACGCCCTTTCATGCCCATTTACACACCACTGACGCAGCAGTGGGAGCAATTTGGGGCTAAGTGTCTTGTCCAAGGACACATTGCCCGGAGCTGGGCTTGAACCTGCAACCTCCTGATCACTGACCAAGCGCGCTATATTTTTTAACTGCTATTGAATCCTATTTTTGCTGAGGGAGTTACCCAAAGAACTGAATAAAGTTCTATCTAATCTACTCTAATCTAATCTAATCTAATCTAATCTAATCTAATCTAATCTAATCTAATCTAATCTAATCTAATCTAATCTAATCTAATCCAATCTAATCCAATCTAATCTAATAATACTAATAATAATGATAATGTCATTGGCAATAAATAACAATAATAGCAATTATGTTGAAATCATAATAATGTATCTGAAAAAAGGATTAAAATAGCTTGCATCAGTGGTGTGTAAATGGGTGTGTTATATGGGAACCTTTTCTCCTCCTCCGACGACAGTGGAAACACCAGTAAACCTGTGCAGAACTGAACTGGACTTCTTAGTGGAAACGAAGCACATGTCTCTTGACCAGAATTCCTGTGGAAGGTGGACACTGCACCTTGAATTTCCTGGTTTGTCAACAGGATTCAGCTAAGTCAGGTGGGATGTTTGATTCCCAGCGCTGACATCTGAGTTAAAGGCAAATCACCAGAAGATGAATGAGAAAAATATTGATCTGAAATAGGGAGGCTGTGTATGTGGCAGGGAAATTCAGTCACTGATGGGGTAATGCAACAATAAAGAGTGAGAACAATACAAATGTAAGAATAGAAATGGAAACATACTTAAATCAGACTGTGAAATGGACTTTTATCAGATACAGTTGTTAAATGAAATAAAGGCAGCACTTGCAGTAATCCTCTGATGAGGCTCTAGCACAGCGGTCACAGACCTGTCTCCCTGGAGCCCCTGCAGCTGGCAGTCTTTCAGAACGCCGTGCTGCACCACACAGTGCCACGCCACAGAGCACTGCCCTGACTTTGGTGGCGAGATCCCAGGAGACTTGCAAATTAATGCCAAAGATCACTCAATAAAAACCATGGAAATGGTCTATAACAAACAGAAAATGGTCATCTGTGTTGAAGTGATTCATGGTTGAATGTATGTGTCTGACAGGATCTTGTATTTTTCCAGATAAATTACTTGTCATCAATGGTAATAAAAACTCTTTCTGTGAAATCTTGTTGGACCTTAGGGCTGATGGGACCAGCTATGATGTAGTTTAATTATGAAGGGACTGGATCCAGTTCAATTTTGTGTCATTTTTTTGGCCGGTGCGATCTGGCCTGTGTGTATTGATAGGCCAGCACTGCCAGTGCCATTGAAAAAGAATTGCTGAATATATTTTTGCATCATCTGGTGGAAATATGACCACTGAGTTAATGTAATTCTTTTTACAACAGCGGCCGTGGGGGTGTGGCGCTCCTGATGGAAATTGGGGGAGGCAGAGCTGTGAAAAACACTCAGCTATTTTGATTGTTTGTATGAATGAAAACAAGAGGAAATGTGCTTACACATGCATTATTTTTCAACATAACATTTAAGAAAGTTTTCACCTGGTTTGACATTGATTTAGATTATAGATAAGAACCTTCTATCTTCAAAATTCAGGAAATAATAAAAAAAGAGCTCTGAATGAATGAATAATGTTCTGTCCTGATTACAGATTCTCTTGTTTTGTTTTTTATTTCAGTTTGATTAAACGTTTACAAAACCCACTCACCAACTCGGGAGATAACCAATCTCATTTTTTTTATCTAAAACATGCTAATCATAAAAAAAGGAGATACGATAAGTAAAATTTGACAACCTCACAGCTGACAGAGGCTCACGCCCGGTGAACGACATATCACTGCATTCCTAAAGGCATCACAAGCTGAACTTGTCACATGAAATGCTTTTTCTTCTTGTGCCGGCTGATTTGATGTCAGATTTTGTTCCGTTTTTTCTCATCCTTGGTGTTATTTTTCCCATGAGAGTGACTACTGCTGCTCAAAACAAGCCAAAGTCTGAACTCTGATCCGAGCAGTTACACCATCAACATCCTCCTACCTTCAGATTCTTTCATCATCCTCCGTCTGACACTAAAACACATCATGACAGATACTTGACTCTTGGATGTTTTCAATGGTTCCACAGTTACACACGGCCGTCGACAGGAGGGGCAGGTTATCTGAAGGTGAAGAAGTGACTATATTTAAGAGATTCTGCTGCACGTCCTCATTTTTTTAAATTTTTTATCTTAAAGTCAGTCAGATTGTTTTGCAAGGGTAGAAGGACTGAAGAGGAAAGAGGAAAAAAGAAGCCACTTTGCTCAGAGTCGATCTCCCCTCTCCCATTCTCGTTTTATTCATTAATGGTTTCATCCTCAAACAGCCCAGTTGTCTTGCTGGAGCTCAAAGCCTCTGCAGGTGGTAATGAGCCAGATTGCTTTCTCCATTTGGGTTAGGATGCTTGACACCACTTCTCTAATGGATAAAGTGTGAGTGGAAAAGGGAAAAAAGAATCCGGGGAGAGCTGACTTTATTCATATCTCTACACAGAAAGGGTGCATTTATGTTGTGAAAAGCAGGCAGCTGCTGACCACTCATTTCCCCTTCAAGTCATGAGTGCATGAGTGATGATAAAGAAGAAAAGATCCGTCTTTGTACCAGCAAGAAACACGAAGAGGAAATACTTGACTGCTGCTAAGATGAACTTCCATTTGAGAAGAGAAGAGTGCATATGCATTCAAGAGACATTACATGAGACCTGCATCTGCACATGCTAACATCATAACTGTCCTGTACATACATCTGCCTCTGCGTGACACGTTAAAGAATACTATTAGTTAGTTAGTTCACCCGAGGGCTCAGGCTCTACACAACATGTGTAGATAGATAGATGAAAAGGCACTTTATTCCAGACTCAAAGATCCATATCATCAAAATATAAAAGAACTAGAAAAGAAGTCGGAGAGCGCAGACCTCCGCCAGCGCCACAGTCCTCACCCATATTGTGATTTTCACCATAAATGTTAGTCCTACTTTTATTTCATCTAAATATTTAGAGTCCTTGACCATGAACATATACCATTAGCAATTGGATTCATAATTACCTCTGCCAAGGAGGTAACGTTTTTGGGAGAGTTTGTCTGTCCGTCCGTCCGTCCGTCCGCCCGCCCGTCTGTCTGTGAACAAAATAACTCAAAAAGTAAAGGATGGATTTTGATGAAATTTTTAGGAAATGTTCAGCATGGGAAAGGAAGAACTGATTTGATTTTGGTGTTGATCCGGATCGGCGTCTGGCCGCCATGACGAAAATTTTGATTTTTCTGATTAACTACTGAACTAAAATAGATATCATTACAAATCTAATTGGTAATGATATGTTTTCATGGTCAAGGGATCTAAATATTCCGATGAAGTAAAGGCAGGACTAATATTTATGGTGAAAATCACAATATTGGTGAGGACTGTGGCGCTGGCAGAGGTGTGCGCTCTCCGAGTTCTTTTCTAGTGACATCTATTTTAGTTCAGTAGTTATTCACAAAAATCTCACTTTTCGCCATGGCGGCCAGACGCCGATCCGGATCAACACCAAAATCGAATCAGTTCTTCCTTTTCCCATGCTGAACATTTCCTAAAAATTTCATCAAAATCCATCCATAACTTTTTGAGTTATTTTGTTCACAGACGGACGGACAGACAAACAAACAAACTCTCCAGAAAACATAACCTCCTTGGCAGAGGTAATAAATTCTGGTAATAAAGTAAAATAAATTAAGCCTTTTGGCATGGTATCCATAACATCTTATCCATATACTTAAAAAAGAGTCACAGCAGACCCCCTGGTAGCTATTCCTGTTACTTCATAATGTGTCAGATAAACTTATTTTATTATCTATTACAGCTGCTAAAAAATGCATCTTAACAAACATGAGATCCACAACACCACTGTCTTTGAAACAACGGTGGAACAATGAAATCCTGACATATTGTACTCTGTTTTCTAAAAACATGGTGACCTCTCATCAAGACGGTCCCACAAATTGAAGCTTCCATTGGCTGAACGTGACTGCATGTATAATTGTACTGAACTTCTGTCAACTGATCCTCAGGACCAATGTATCTTTGTTCTAAGCTGGTGAGGTGTGGTATCTTGTCTTTGTGATCTGTTAGTTCTATATGTTTTATAAGTGATATAATTGGAAATTAAAGAAGAATACAAACATTTTCTCCAATATTTTAGATTATAGGGCACAAACTTCTGTGCATTTACTACATTGTTGGGTGAGTTATTGTCACGTATGTGGAAATTGCCCTATCCTGCACTGTTAGCAAATCCTCAAAAAAAATTCCAGGATATCCGGAATCAGATCACCACCAAAATGTAATCACTTCCTTGTGCCATGACTGACTGCCCCTGATAGTCCACTGCCTGTGAATTTGAGAGTGAATGGGTTTGAATGTGTAGATGTGGCCTGTGGTGTTAAACTGCTTTGAGTGGTCAAAGAGACGAGAAGAGTGCTCAAGTAAAGCTCAAGTAAATAGTAACTTTATTATGCTGACATGTCCTTGGGCAAGACCCGAGATCAGTGGTGAATAAAAGGGATTTGTTAGCAAAAGCTGATGGACAACTTGCATAGTAACGTCAAGCATCTGTGAGTGAGTAGTGAATAAAGAACATCTGACCTGCGGTGTGTAAAGCACTTTGAGTACTTAGAAGGACTAGAAAAGCGCTATGTAAAATCAAATCCATAAAAAAGTTGCAAGGCCATTTACACTTATAGACTGTATTTGGAAATATATTCTAAAGCAGTGATCATCAACTGGCTGAATTGGTCCGCTGAACCATCCAATCCGGCCCACGACTGGATTCCAAAACTGTGAGGATCAAAGAGAAAATATCACGTGGTCCACAGTATAAAAGCAACTGAAAACAGCAACTACTCTTGCATAGTCCCCACCATATATGACTCTATTTATGCTACATTCTGAGATGAGGACAGACTCGCTGCACTCTGTAACATTTATTGTTTCACACAGTTCTTTTTTGAAACATAACTTTTTCCATACTTTTCAGTCCAGTCATCATTAAAAGATAAGTTTTCCACATCAACTTTTCGTTTCATGGCCTTTGAGAGTGTAAATTTACCTGTGTTAAGAGGCCTTTTCCTTTCACTTCCACTGTGTTTGTTTTCAAGTGCTCTATAAATACAAGTTCACTTGAATTGAGCTGTGGTAAAATATCTCCATAACTCCTTGTGGTTGACTCCTTGTGGTTTGGGTGATAGGAGCCTGACTCATAAAGGCTAAAAATGCCTTCAGTTTTTTTAATGAAATGGAAAAAAATCTACACAATAAACATCACATCATAATTCATACATTCATTTTCTACCCCTTTTTCCCTTTCGGGGTCAGGGTGTGGGGGGTGGGGGCGCTGGACCCTTTCCCAGCTGTCATGTCATTGGGCGAGAGGCGGGGTACACCCTGAACCGGTATCACATAATAATGTTATGCCAAAATTTGATTTATTTGAGTGTCTGGTGAAATTGGTAATCCCTGTTCAAGAGGCTCTTGTAACCCACACAGGCGTTTGATAGAGATAAACTTTGATTAGACCTCTCTCAGGATTGTATTGGTGTTGAATGATTTGTTTGACTGGCTGCTCCTCAACCCTGAGAAAACTATTTGAAAATATTGTACCCAATTTTCAAAAAATCGGTCTGTCATCAGTTAGATGACAGGCATATTCATTTCGGTGCAGTCTGTATGCCAGCCCTGTGTCTGGCAACCAGTCCAAGGTGTGCATTCAAGCTTCTTGTTCAATGACAGATGGGATAGGCACTCAACTCCGGCCCAAAGTGGCACAGCCCAGTCTGTGTCTTTCAGAGCAGGAAGAGGTAGGGGCTGCGAGTGAAATTACAGAAAGTGCCTGTACATACAGGGATAAGCAAAGATTTTTACAGCTTTGATATCATTTTTATGGGTCTAGACTGCATTTCCTTATGAAATGGAAAACATAAGAGGAACACTGAAAACATTTTTCAACAGAAATAACATTTTTGCTCCACTCCCAACATGTTTTGCCCAAAGTTTGTTCTGCATAGTGTTACTACAGTAGCATCCGACTACTTTCTTATCTGATTGGTCTGTAATGAACATGATTGAGAGGATAGTCATCCAATCACTTCCCATACATGCTTTTGAGTGTAACCGCCCATTCCCAAACACTTTCTATGGGCTGTTGGCCAGTGGACTACTAAAATATAGTGAACAGTCCATCTAGTGTTTCAGACTAATAGTCTACAGCCAACCATCCATAGTCCATCCTGTTCATCCCAAAAGATGAAGAGAAAATTTTAATTTAGGGAACTTCAAGAATTTTGGTATGTCAAATCTCACCTTGATCTGAAATCGAAGAAAATAAAGAAATTACAATCCTCAAAAGACAAGCAAATTCAGGGAGATCATGCCACTGGACCCTCTGTTGTTTGATCTTTCTCTGCCCCTGCTTGAGTTAAAACAGTGGTCCTCACTTTATTTTTTATACAATTATAAGTTACCTTTGGGATTAAAACTTTTATAGAGAGCTCAAGTAGACTGTCGGGTTAGTAGAAGTGAGTTACCAACATTTTGCCCAAGGCTAATTCATTAACGGCTAATTAGATATTTAATGGCAATGTTTCTCTAATCATGAGGTTCCATTAGCATTACAGCTGGCCAGGATGGTTTATTTATTAGACTAAAAAAGGAATTCTTGAGGAATGAAGCTGTCTTGCAGCTTGTTTGCACAAATCTCAGGTGGGGAATGAGTGGGATCTTACAAGAACAAGTCATCTCATAATAATGCCCTGCTATCTTTTCTGCAGGGAGAAGCCAACAATAACACTGCCTCCATACTGTACATGAGCCTCTCTGAGAATAAAAGTATGAGAAACATTTAAGAGCCTCTACCTGTTCCCCCAAATTAGTGCTAACACATAAATGATACAAAACCATAACTCTGGTCACATTTACTCTTGAACACAGTCCATTGATAAACTCAGTGATGGGCCATTTGTTTGATATCTGCAACAAGAAATTAAAAGATACCAAATGATCTGAGAGGCTGAGCTGAGGTGTGACTCTGAGGTGACACTCAGTTTAGTTTGATTCACAGAGCATCCATGCCAAAACTACGCTAAACTGTTTCATGTTAATCTGTGCATCTTTAATGTGATTCTTCTTAATAACTTTTTGGCAGCCTCTTCAAAATAAAGTTAAATGGGCAAAGGTGAGATTTATCTAACTACATTTAACAAGTGTTTCCAGTGTTTATTAGTGTGTAGACAATATTCATTAGTTTTAATTTGCCCTTTCTTTATTCATACATGACTTTGAATATTTTGACATTCTAAACCATTTTAGATAAATTATAAACAACAAAAGGGAAACTCATATAGTTATTTCTTTGAAAATTCAAAAAGGAAGAAAAATTAAGGTTTAGGGTCACAGTTTCTAATAAATGATTTGTGTAGTTAGGGCGGCACAGTGGTACCGCAGGTAGTGCATGTGCCTAACAGCAAGAAGGTTCCTGGTTCGATTCCTGGGTCAGACAGGAGCCTTTATGTGGGAAGTTCATCCCATGCATGGGTGGGTTCTCTCTGGGTACTACATCTTCCTTCCACTGACCAAAAACATGCTCATTAGGTTGACTGGTCTTTCTAAATTGCCTTTAGGTTTGGGTGTGAGTATGAATGGTTGTCTGTCTCCCAATGTGGCCTGTGATCAACTGGTGACCGGTTCAGGGTGTACCCTGCCTCTCGCCCAATGACAGCTGGGATAGGCTTCAGCACCCCCTGTGACCCAGAAAGGGATAAATGGGTTTAGAAAATGAATGAATGAATGGATGAAGGATTTGTGTAATTAACAGTGGTGGGGATGTTACTTTTTAGAAGTAGTGTTTGCTTGCAAGTTATTTCTTCTTAAAGAGATAATTCATTACTTTACTTGGTTACCCTCCACGGAAAGTAGCTTTTTAAGTTATTTGCTATTTTTACATTACATTTCTGTTGCTCGACTTTAAGCAGAACCCCCTATCTTTTCCTAAACGTGTAGACCTCTTCTATAACAGGTATTTCTTTTGGCCTCTTTTTTTTTAAAATAAAAAATCATTTCACATTCTGCGTGGAATGAGAGCCCTGTACAGTGTTGCCAGATGTGTCTTCTGAAATAAGCAACCAGGCCGAAAACACAAGCCCAAAACAAGCAACCTCCAGCTCTTTCTTTCCCTAATGTGATATATTCCTTTTTTAAAAAACAAGAAAAATCTTCATGAATGTTTTTGAATTTTCATCTACATTACATTTCAATTTCACAGTGCCCAGGAACTTTTCAACAAAAGAACCCCAATGTTTCTTATAATAAGCAGATATGGCTACTATGGCTCTGGTGCATCTGCCATGTGCGCTAGTGCGTTTTGGGATGGGAAGGAAACGAGGAAGTAGAAACAACAAACTACCTACTGCACTTTTGCTTTGTTGTGGGGAGCAACCTGTCGCAAGATTTACATGCGACTATAGAGGCCCAAACAGGCCCAAAGATGCTTATAATCAGCAGTCTTGGCAACACTGCTCATGTCTGATGCAGGCAGCTGAGAAGGCAGCATGGGTGTCAGGTCTGATCGTGAGGAAAGTAACACTGCACCAACTTATAAAAGGATCTTAGTTTCATTACCACATTTTCAGTGTTACTGCATTACAATACCTATTACCTAAAAAAAAATAGTAGTTACAAATTTTTCAGTAACAAAAATGTAGTGGAATTTCAGAAAACTGAAGAATATTAAATGGTTCTTTAATTGATTGATTCATTTATTTATTTTGCAATTTGGTGTTTTTTTTCTAGAATTTGACAAAAACTGAGATGAAACCATTTTTATAATTCCGTTTGTTAATGAAATAAACAATCATAGAACAGTAAGATGAAGGCTGTTTAAAACACACTTACTTTAATAAACATCAATTAAGTACACATGAGTATTTGGGCAGTGAGTTCACTGGACAAGGCAGCATGGTCCTCATGGTATCTGAGCATGGGGACAAAAGTCAGACTCTTTAGGTTTTTTGACCAATGGGTCTTGTTATATCCTTGCATAGTTGGCTTGACGCCATGACAGTTTTTCTGCTGCTAATATTTCTGCGAACCTTATCCAACATTAGTCCTGCTGTCAGGACGTTGTCTAACATTGGTCCAATTCTTCCACTATGGCCTATTTACAGCACCAGGAGTCATGGGATATTGCCAGGCTAAGTCACATTAACAGAGGAATCTGATGAAAGTACGAGATTTTCAAAATAAAAATATCAACAGTTGGAACAAGTTAGTTGATAACTGAATTACAAGAGCCAGGATGATGATATATCCCCATATCAATATTTTTTCTTTCTCCTAATTCTGACCACTCGTTGTAGAGAGGTGTAAACAGTGGTAGGCAGTCTCAAAGGCAGCATTAAGGACGTCTCCTGGCATCATTCACAGCTCTGTTTGTCATGAAGCATAACATTTTTTCTGTTCACTTAACACGCTTGTACTGCCTCCAAATCTGTCAGACTGTGCTGCAGCATGAAAAATAAAACTGTGGCGAATGAAAATAATCCTGCGTTGTAAACACACAAATCTTCCATGATCACTTGTCAATGACAACATGGCTGCTGGGCCTTGAGGAGCCGGTGAGAAGAATGACTCAGGCTTGGCTGCAGTGTACACTCGTCGTATCAGAGTGTGTGAAGCGCTCTTTCAAATGATGTGTATGTGGGTTAGACAGGCACTCAGATACGGTGGAGGGAAACACAGTTTTCTTCTGTCTTATATAAGTGGCAGCCTGCCTGACTTCCACCCAAACGCTGCTCCTCGACATCCTGTTAGACAAACTGAGCGTGGCAGCCACCCTGCAGGCTGCACCGATTACTGCTGCAGCTGCACTTTTAAATCAGACACTTAGAAATAAAGTGACCGGTCCAGGGATTGTTCATTCAATGTTCTTTTTAAGAACTGTTGTAGGCATTTAAATCCCATGAATGCATGAGATGCAGGTGCTAAATAATTTAGTCTTCATCACATATATCAGTTAATTTGCCTTAAATCTGTGGATATTGTCTATCATGAAGCTCTATTTAAAACAATTCTTAAGGTGCTAACTAATCATTGTTCTCTGCATGATCAACTTTCTGGCCTTCACTGGTCACTTAAACCTGAATCATTGGTTTGCCCTTATTCACAAGGCTGTACTTAATCTGCTTCTTTCATTCTTAAGGACTTGAATTCAAGTGAAAAGTTCTGGAAGCTTCACTCTTTGAGTCAGTCACAACACTTAGGGGCCGTTTACATGACGCTGAAAACGCTCAAATCCGATAAGTTTTCACTTCGTTTTGGCCTTGCGTTTGGATGGAGCGCATTGCGTTTTTACTAATAACGGAAACTTTTGAAAACGTACTCCAGAGTGGAAAGGTTTGAATCCGCTCTCCATGCAGCTCCGTGCAAACCCGTATCAGAGCGTTTTGGGGTGAAACGCTTACGTCACCGCATGCATAGTGCTCATTCACATGAAGGCTGCGCGCGCATACCAGGAACAACAACAGCTTCGGCCATCTGTCGAGTAACATGTGAGCCTCTTGTCTCGGTTTATTATCCAGACAAAACTATCCAGACAGATTTGTTGTCCAAACTGATTTGTTGTCCAGAAAAGAAACTCCTGCGTCTCTGTGCGTCTGTTCGCCATTGTTGTTTGTGAAATGTTATTCTTCTTCGTTCGTGTGTTATAGCAGCGCTGCCTCTCTGCAGACCTACACCGTCATCTACTGAACCGGCATACACACTACAGCGGATTTACAGGGGATTAACTCGTCTCCAGCGTTGTCATCTGAACGCAGAAGAATTTGAAAATGCAAAGGAAGAATCTTTAAGTCAGGAGTTTCCATGTAAACGGCCCCTTATTCTAACAATTTGTCCCTAAAGTTTGTTGTTATGGCCACTGCCACGCCCCCTCCCCTGTATGTGTGTGGGTGTGTGGCAGCCATAGAAAATCGTGCTGCAGGCCAATGGCCATACACCTTTAAAAGAAGCCCAAGAAGCCACTGAGTGGGCGCTACAGAGCCTGCATCTATTCGCCAAACCACCTTTGTTTGAGAAAATCGTTTTCCTGCCTGTTTCAGAGGTTCTGTGAGGAAGGACGATAGTTTAGTTGTTTTTTTAGATCTGTTGTGTTGTTATAATACCCTGTTTACGTTGGGAATAATTGATCTTTGTGTTTATGAATTTTTAGGTTTTATAGGTTTTGAATTTTGTTTCTAAGTCTTTTAGTTTTCTATTGTTTATTTGTTTGCCCTTTTTAACCTCATTTTGTAACTTACTTTTTCTTTAACAACAAATAACTTTACCTTACCAACCATTTGAAACCTGGTGTATTTATGTGACTTTCTTTTCCCCACTGAGTTGGGTTGTTACATTTGTGTTCATTTAGGGAAAAAAGCAGTTTTGGATATGGGTCAGCATGGTGGCGCAGCAGGTAGTGTATGTGCCTCACAACAAGAAGGTCGCTGGTTCGACCCCCGGGTCAGGCAGGACCTTTGTGTGGGAAAGTCTGCATGTTCTTCCAGTGCATATGGGGGTGCTCTCCAGGCACAAAAACATGCTCAGTAGGTTAATTGTACCTCTTTCAGACTGGCCAAAAAACTTGTTAAAACCCAGTAACACTCAGCTTCTGTCCACAGTTTGAAAGGGTTTAATTGGCATCTTGACCCAGGTCAACTGACCTTGCAAGTGGCATGGGTTTTTAATGGCTCACCTCCGATTGACTTCAGTGGGAACATCACACCTGGGTTGCCCTGCTAATTTACGGATGATGTTGGCGTAATGTGACTGTCACACTCTGACCACAAGTGAGGGTAGTAGGTCAAAAGGCTGACTGGAAAAGCGGCGTAGCTTGACCTCAAAATGTAAAAAAAAAAAATGCAGAATCGAGTCCTTTAGATGAAAAAAAATACGAATTTTATTGCTCTTCAAATACACATCAGGTACACAAGAGCAAATGCAGCAAACTATGCAACAAAAAAAATGTTTATAAAATAATCATCAGGTCTGCTCAGCATCACAGCCCTTCTCTGACTGCCTGGGCAGTGGAGATCCCCTCCATTTTAAAGGCTAAGCCCTCCCACTGGACAATACCATTTCAACTGAAATCAATTAAGTCATCAAACACAGGTTATTTCCACCTTAATACTATTACAACCTCTATTTACATTTACCACACATTAAAAGTCAAAGCATTCCCATAATCATCAAGCCCGGATGACTTTACAACTCTTTTAACTCTTCTATCAGTTGGTATGGTGCAGTAAGATGGACTGAGCATGCTCCCTACTTGCTCCCTACTTGCTCCCACTCAGGCACTATAAAGGGCAGCCTGAAACCATACTCGGGTCCTTTACCACTGCCCAGCACCAGGAAGCACTGTGGTAAGAAAATCCTCAAACTCAAAATCACCACATCGTGTGTATGTGTTTCTGTGAAACTTTGAGGAACAAATAGCACAGACAAGTTACAAAGATTTTCAATGCAGTTTAGTGTGTGCACCCACCAAACTAGCAGTAGCATGCTACCTGGCTAACATGTGGTCTGTGAAATTAGTGATGGTGTGGTGTCCTGGTGTGGTGTTTTACCAGTGGCAGGGGCAATAACATTAACATTGCGCTGGTCTCCTCTGTTTGTATCTTCCGTGACTCTTTGACGTCTCTGCAACAAATTCCATCTGCCTTGGTAACATCAGCACCAAGTTTGTCCATTTTTGAAGAGGGACAAAGTACAGGAACCTTATCCACGGTCTCTATGCTTCTTTCCACTGTTTTAGTAGACATGTTAAATTGTGCTGATCATGTCATCAAAGTGATGACATCAGCTTGCCTGCTGCTGATTTGCTGTGCTGACCCACTTATTTTAATGTGAAAGCGTTATTGGTGACTCTAAAATGCCCTTAGGTATGGGTGTGAATGTGAATGGTTGTCCCTCTCTCTATGTTGCCCTGTGTGTGTGTGCCCCGCTTCGTGCCTGTTGACAGCTGGAATAGGCCCCAGCCCTCCTGTGACCCTGAAAGGGATAAGCAGTATAGAAAATGAATGAATCTTTTAGATATGCTGCTCCTGCAGACTGGAATCTGCTGCAGGGAAATTTCAGTCAAAGAGCTGGTCTCCATAAACTTTCTTAGGAGCAGATTGAGGGCCTTGGAGGATAAGGCTTCAGACTACACATACTTTGACTCTTGACTTTCTGTTCTGCGATTCAAGGTTGTTCACATGTGGTAATTACCCCCACCAAGGGGGCATATGCTTGTTTGTTTGTATGCAAGATTAAGTAAAAACTACAAAATGGATGGATTTTGCTGAAATTTTCAGGAGATGTTGGTAATGTTCCAACTTAAAAATGATTAGACTTTGTGGGTGATCCAGATAACCACCATTAGCAAACAATCGCTTTTGCTCAGCAACCGTCTAACTAATACTGATATTAACATCAGTCTGAGTGCTAGGTGTGGGTTTTTGGGGTCAAGGAATCACATTTTGATGGTAACTTTATCATGGAACCATTTGCTTATCGATTTAACAGCAATATGTGAGCTACCTTGGCGGGGAGTTCCTCTCACCAAGTGCTTTCTTCTCTGTTTTATTTCTCTGTCTTATTGGCAGCCAGGACACTCTTTCAAATAAGATGCTTAAGCTGGAGTTATGCTTGCTGTTAACTATAGGAACACATGATGGCTGCCAGGCACCCTTTTGCAAATTCAGCGCAGTCAAGAAGTAATGTGAGGCAGACGTGGCCTGCAGTCACCAGTAGGATCAGTGGAGTGGCAGAGGCGAGAGAGCTGCAGGAACAATGAGTCAAGACCACAGTCATCAACATCTAAATAATACGTAGGACTTCTCATATGCAAACATGACAGCTCAACCAACTGATGGATAAATTCTCCTTAAGAAGTTAGGAAATGAGTTTGATGTATTAATTCAACTGGTGTATTAAAACTGGACATACAGAACCACATTCACTCCAGCTCCAGCGAAAGGGCCATAATACAGATATTAGTTCAGGGTGTACTAAAGCCTAGCTCCAGCCCCCTGTAACCCCAAAAGGGATAAGTTAAATAGATACTTGATGGGTGGATAATGATTTGCATATCCGTTTCAACTTATTTTTAATTTAATACACCAAACAGACAAGATATTAATTGCTCAAACTGGTAATTTAATTGATTTTTGCAATAATTCTCTCATTTGGAATTTGACTCCAGCAGTATGTTCCAAAAACGCTGGGACAGAGGCAATGAAAGTCTGGGAAAGCTGAGGAATGGTCAAAACTCACCCGATCAGAACATTCCACGGATGAATAGGTCATGGGAAATAAATGAGCATCATGATTGGGTATGAAAGGAGTATCTCTGAAAAGCTCAGTTGTTCACAAGCAAGGATGGAGCGAGGTTCACCACATTTTAAACAACTGTCTAAGCAAACAGTCCAACAGTTAAGAAACTACATTTTTAAACATACAGTTTCAAGAAATATATGGATTTTATCTTCCACAGTCCATAAAACCATCAAAAGATTCAGAGAATCAAGAAAAATCTCTGCTAATTAGCTACAAGGCCAAAAAAAACTTTGAATGCCTGTGACCTATGAGCCCTTAGACAACACTAGATTACATACTGATCTTACTCCGCAAAGGATACCACCATGTGGGCTTAGTAACACTTCAGAAAAACATTGTCAGTTAACACAGTTTGTCAATACATCTGCAAAAAAAAAAAAAATATATATATATATATATATATATATATATATATGTAACACTTCAGAAAAACATTGTCAGTTAACACAGTTTGTCAATACATCTGCAAAAAAAAAAAAAATAAATAATAATAAATAAATAAATATATATATATATATATATATATATATATATATATATATATATATATATATGTATATATGTATATGTATATATGTATATGTGTATATATGTATATATATATATATATATATAAAAACTCCCCCATGCTTCATCTGAGATGGACGATGTGGAAAAGTGTGCTGTGGTCTGATGAGTCCACTTTTCAAATAATTTTTGGAAATCATGCGTCCTCTAGGCTGAAGAGGAAACGGCCATCCAGGCTGTTATCAGGGCAAAGTTCAAAAGTCAGCATCTGTGATGGTATGGGGTTTGTGTTAGTGCCCATGGCATAGGTAACTGCACATCTGTGAAGGCACCATTAATGCTGAAAGGTACCTCCATGTTTCGGAGCAGCATATGCTGCCATACATTTTTTCAAGGACGTCCCAGCTGATTTCTGTGACACAATGCCAAACCACATTCTGCATTTGTTAAATGGTGTGTAAAAGGGTACAGGCACTCGACTGGTCTACCGGGCAAAGTACAACAACTGAGGCTCCTGTTGAGCAACTGAAGTTGTACATCAAACAAGAATGTGAAATAATTTCTCCTCCAAAGTTTGATAAATTAGGGTCCTATGCTCACAAATGCTTTTTTAGTGTTGTAACAAAGGAAATGTGATGTAACACCAGTGGTAAACATGTCCCTGTCCTAGCTTTTTGGAAGGTGTTCCAGTAATCAAATAATAAAAAAAGAACTTTATTAGTTGAGCATCACATCTACTTTTGTACATACTTATTCCACTCAATGTAAGTTGAAAAGGATTTGCAAATCATTACACTTTGCTTCTGTTAAAGTTTCACACTGTGTTCCAACTGCATTTAAATTGGGGTTGCTCAAAGCACAAGGGAACAGAAGAACTAATATTGAGTATATGTCTGTTTTCATAGAGCTTTGAGTTTCTGTAAGTACATAAATGTGGTGTAGGCTACTGGGTGGAGGTTTGTCCAGCTTTGGATTTTTATTCATCTCCTAAAATAAACATCTGTCTCTCTGGCAACATGATCCTCCACTTTGATTATTAGCAGACTTAGTTGCAGCCTCTTTCTGTTTACTGTTGCTGGGTAGAAGATGTGCTGTTGGTTTCTCGGCTCTTTTCCTCTGAAATAAAGTCACCTGCTGCTTCTGGAATCAAGGTTGCTCAGAGCAACAAAGAGGAAAATGCTCTTCATAGCTCAGGGGAAAGAGCAGTGCCAGGTGATTATTATTTTTAGGCTTGTTACTATGAGTGACAACTTTCACTTGAGACATAAGTCATGTCTCCACTGTCAGGATTGACCCACAACAACCTACTCTTTTTGGTTTGCAGAAGTTGCGGACAGCATCTTGAACTAAAACGTGAGGATAAAAACAAACTGGTTAGGTGAGTCACAGAGGGTGGGCTGACAGTCAGCAGTTTGAGGTAAAGGTTCGGCTGAAGCTGTCAGTTTAGCGGTTGATGCTCTGTGTAGGTTTGTCTGTGAATGAAGGCGGTAGCTTCTCACGACCAAAGTGAAGCTGTAGTGTTTTCTTTTATCTTCTGGAAAGGCAGAGTGAGTTATTTTGATGTGGTGTTGAGGATGGTATCTGGGAATTACTCATATAAGATCAGTATGATGTATAATCCAGCAAAAGACGGAGAGTGTAGACCTCTGCCAAGCATCTCAGTTCAACCCATAAACTGTGATTTCCACCCAACATTATAGTCCTATATTTTATATGCACATTGTGGAATGAAAAATATCAGTATGCAAAGAAGTGTGATTATTGTTGACACAAATATCCCAATAGTTATGTAGTCAGTAGTGGGTCTTGTACCTTGTTGACTGAACCAGTTTGCTGTTGCTTGTACAGATGTTGGTGTTGTGTGTGCCACAAAGAACTGCATCCACAGCTTTCACTTCTGATTGGCTGTTCGCTGTGCCATGGCTCTGCATGTAACCAGAGCCTGTAACCAAGCCAATGGTGCTGTGGCTGGGACAATGCTGGAGATAGGGTAGAGACAGCAGATGGAGCAATGTGGAGAAGTCCTCCCTGGAATTGCAAGGGAAGCTGGGAAATGTAGTGACATAAGCTTATTAAAGTAGAAGTCTTTGCAAAAACATTACAATTCCCATAATGCCATAAATGAATGGACTTTGCCATTATAAACTTCAATATTTTTGTGTATATCTTGCTAAAAGACAGACAGACCCTTGCGAAATCATGGTCTCACATAAGTGGGTCCACTTGTCTCTGGACCTGCAGTCGACCATGCTTCCCCCCTGTTGGGTTTGTGTGTTTTCATTTCTCCTGTTTGCTCGTGAATGTCCAGTGTTAATTTTGTTGACTAATTATTTTCGCTATAGTTTCCATCAACAACCTTTTTTCTCTGATGAAATGAGACACTAACAAGTGCACCTGGACAAAAAATAAAAACTATATTAACTGGCATTTTCATCAACAAATAAACTAGACAAAAATATTTGTCAGTCATAATCCAACCAGACCTAAATTGGTCATGTAGAAAGTAGGGGCAAGTTGGGAATCAATCCAATCACAGCTACTTTGGCTGTGTGGAAAGGTTGGATGCTATTAGAGGGACATCCAAGCACAGCTGCCTTAGCTTCGTGGTGATGGGTTAGGGAGCGATCCAATCAGGGCTGCTCTCTTTATTAATTGATATATTCATATAGAGCAGGTTTCAACTTGTCAGTTCTAGTATTGTAACTGAGATGTTCTTCCAGGTAAAATAAATAAAGGTGACTGCATTTTACACAAAAGTTAAATTTGTTTCTGTTCAAACTTTACTAGCATTCAATAAAGGGTTATTAGATGTTTCATTTATCCAAGTGTAAAACATGACTTCAGAAAATTAAGGAAACATGAAAAATACCTACACTTTACACTTTATTTGGTGGACAACTGAATTTATCGTAGATTTTGTTGACTAAAATGTGAAATTTCATCAACTAAAATTAGACTAAATTGAAACAGTTTAGATGACTAAATGATAAAACTAAAAGATATTTTAGGCAAAAAACTATAACTAAAACTAAATAGAAAATGCTGTCAAAATCAGCACTGTACATGTGTTGCTGGTGTCCATGGAATAGCTTGTCTGTGGGAACATAATGCAGACATAATGCAACATAATGCAAGAAGAAGTTTATCTTAATGAGGGATGTCTAATGTTTTCTGTCATGAGTCCAAAGTCTCACTAAGAACAGGACAGCCATGCTAAACAGTGTTTCTTTCTCACTGTGTGAAGTTACCTATGATGTAAGATCAAGGTTTCCTGATTTTGAGATACACCTTGAGGAGTTTTTTGTTACAACTCCTTATTTTAAACAAAAAATGAGGGGTGGAGTTGAGTGTCATGGTACATTGTTGCCTAAAGGACATGTCAAGGGCTTTATGGTCACTGGTCAAAATGTCATCAAAATGCCAGCATAGGTCACATCAGAGCTGGAAGTGTCAAAAACAGGAATGTATTTTTAGTTATTATTGATTGGTAAGTTGTTAATACATTTTTGGATTTCCTTCCCCTTGAAGCACTTTTGAATTGTTATTTTAAGTCATTTCACTATTTTGAAGCTTGTCTACCAAACTTGAATAATAAGGAAAATGCAGTAAACTGGGTTCTTTATAATCAAGAGATTTATAAAAAATGTTATTATTGTTGTTAGTTGCAGGGACCATGCTTCACAAAAAAACACTGATTTGAAGCAGTAGTTTTATTCACATTCAGCTCTTCTCTGAGGCAGTGACGGCTGTACATTGTGGTGGGTGGTCTGATAATAAAAACCAACATAGCCACCGCTTTTAGAGTGAAATGCCAGGTAGACCAGTGAGCCCAGGGAGCCAGGAGTTGTCAGTGGGAGAATGTCAATCCCAGCAGGGAAGTGCTGCAGTTGGATATCCAACTCCCCCGTATCATGTCCTGAAGGCCGGGCTCAGGGCCAACCGACAAGTCAGACCCTCTGTCCTCAAACTGGGGTTACTGGCCCTGAAAGAAGCTTCAAAGAGAAAGTGCTGCCTAAAAACACGCATCATTGTTATTAGAGGATGCAGAGCAGTCCCAGATGTATGGATGTCTGATTATTTCCTTGCTTCTGCAGAACAGCTGCTTTTTCTCTCTGGTGCTTCGTTGCTTCTTGTTTGTCACAGGAGCTGTCCCCGAATCAGAGTTAAGCTCTTGCTAACAAGTAAACACGAATCCCTTTATATTCACAGTAAAACAAATGTATCAGGAAAAAAAAGTGTATGTGGCATTTTCTACATGACTGTTAATCTCTTTAAACTGAAGGAAATGACCTTGTTATTGTTACCAGTTGATTTATTTGTTGGCAATTACCTAATCAAATAATCTTTAGCAATAAAAAAAAAAACATGAAAAGGGTGTACAGTCATGAATTGAAAGAACATGTGAACGTGCATATGTGATGGCGTGATTTAGATGGAAAAAGATGTCATACTTGGCAGGAAACCCCAGAGGAAATGTCTCCAGTCCCCTACGGATACACCCTGTGTACCAGCTAACACACTACCTCTCATATGAAGGCCATCAATTCTGTAGCATAAAACATTTTTCAGTGTCTTTGTCCTTAAATATCCTCTCTTTCTGCATCAACACACATCTACTTACAAGTCTTACACTCATCGAATCAGTGCAGCAGGTGTTTTCAAACAGTTTTCCCAGAACCTCTTAACATCTAATACAGACTCTATACTTGTTCTTCTGAACACAGATCAGATCCGAGGAAAAGTCACTTGGTTGTTGGTTGGGTGAATAAAAAGGGTGATTAAGCTTGGTGGTTTGTTTTTGGGACAGAAACTGCTTTACTGAGAGTGCAGTGTGTGCTGGAGTGTTCTCTTGATAACAAATGAAACCATTTTTCCACAGCTGTGGTCTCTTTTTTGGACTTTTTCTGCAGTTTCTGTAGAGTCTGTTTGTAATAGTGTTGGTTGACCCTTCTGAAACCCACTTTTCCAAAATGATCTCCTTAACCATTTGACCACCAAAATCCTGGATATGAATGATTTCTTTCATTCTGCAACTACATTTGTTAAAACTCTTTTGTACAAAAACATTACAGAGCACAAAGTGTAGATGTTAGGCAGATGACCCAGCTTTTTTGAGGAATCATAGATGCATTTTATTATCACCAATTTTATTTCCTTCAACTAAATTCTGATTGTTAGAGGATCTAGAAATATCTGAAAACATTTTTTTTTACTCTGATGTTTGCCCTCACTGATATATTTCTGAGGTGCTATGCAGCAACGATTCACTTCTGAAATTTTTAAATTTTCAAACAGTCATACTCATTTACAGCAGTGCCACTCAGTGGATACAAACTGGTGATACAGACACTATGCAGAGAGGTGAATTACGAAAATCATCAAAGATGGACTTTCAAAATACAGTGGCAAGGTGGCAAAAGTCAACTGCATGGGTACAAGTTAAAGAGTTAATGTCAAAGAAAGCTATCAAAATGGCCTTTTTTGGACATGCTTTGTCTTGTTTTCTTGCTTTTCTATCCTTGGTGACAAAGGGTGTTTTCCAATTTGTCTCAAGATTGTATTGAAAGTTTAAACACTTTTTAAAGTTTTTGATTTGCAGGGGCGCTTAGGATGTCCATTGTCTTGGTCAACCTCTCTGCCTTCATGAGTTTTTTTTGCCATTAAAACACAGAAGCACGTGACATGCACTGTTCCCCAAACACCTCAGTTAATGTGTGATAAGATTCAGCTTTCGTTTTGTTCAATTTAACCAAAACATTAAGTAAATACTTTGTTTAACCTTAAGCTTATAATGTGAAAACCCCTTAGCAAAAACATGTGCTCTTCAATCAAGTGCTAGCTGTGAAAAAAAAAAACATCACTTGTAGAGAACTTACAGCAGATGTGCATAAATACTCAACCTTTAATATGAAACACTCAGTGTGAGTGTGAATCACGTGGTTTATCCTCAAAAGTGCAGTCACTTTATTTAGTAAGCATAACTTGTTTAAACATATCTGTTGTTTGACATTTATTAGTCAAATAACCTCAAAAATGAATGAAGAATGTATAGGGCTGCTTGCAACACAAAACAAAACAGGCATCTTTCCTCAGCCTAAAAGTTATGTTGCCCATTTACTGTTAGAGGATTGTAAAAACTATAGAGCCTTACAAAAAGAACAAGAACAAGCATAGATTAGTACAATTGTAAATCAGCACAATTTAATTGTTGGACCATCAATAGGTGTCGGTGTATCAAATACTAGGGACCCTCATTTATCAGTCTAGTGTAGAGGCTTGCGCTCATTTCAAATCTCAAATCATTTTTCATCAGCTGTGACGTGTGATTCAAGAAATGTGTGTATTAACAAATCCTGACATATGAAAAACCATGTACTGATAAATTCGGCTGTTCAAATTAATCCGCATTTAAGTTAAATTCCCCTAAATATTTGCAGCCAAGCACAGAATTTACAACACAAGGAAGCTTAATGCTGCAAACAGAGAGTGAACTCTTTTAATTGAAGGCAGACATCGCAAGAGATGAAAATCTTGTAATACAAGTCAAGAAAAAAGTAAAATAAGTTTTTTAAGACTATTGTAGAAATATTTCCATTTTGCATGTTTTCATGCAGGGTAGCGTAGCAGGTAGTGCACATGCCTCACAGCAACAAGTTCGCTGGTTCAATGCCTGTATCTGTCAGGGACTTTCTGTGTTATCTCTGTGCATGTGTGGGTTCTCTCTGGGCACTCCTGCTTCCTCCCTCAGACCAAAATCATGCACATTAGTTTAAGGGTACAGTTGAGTATGTTTGAGGTGGGGTTGTATGAGCTCCCTATGTCCACCAGGTACATTAGATTCTGTAGAAAGTTCTCTCGGTAGAGAGAAAGTTCTCTACTCTCCCTCAGTAACAGGGACTGAACTATCACTGTAAGTAGTGAATCCAAATTGGTTGTCTGTCTCTCTATGTGACTGTGGAATTTGATCTCTTGCCCTCAGGCAGGAGATACTGGCTACCAATAGCCAAATCAAACAGGATGTAAAGTAATTTATCTTTCAAGCCATAATTGAGCTGAATGCATAAAATGAACCAGCTTGATTTATTTCAATTGTTTCACTTTTTGTAATGTCATTAAGGATGGCTCCATCTCCGATCTGCTCATGGTTGCTCCTTTTCGTTCATGTGTTCCTGTGTTTTTGTTTTATGAATGATTTGTTGTGACTATATATTGATGATCTTTTTACCTGCTTGCACAGCAAACTTCCCTCAGACGACAAAGTTGAACTTGAATCTGTGATCAGCAGCTGTCTGTCATTTTGACAGACAAGGTCATCACTTTTCTCTTATGCCATATTTGTATCTGACATAATCTAACCTAATCTAAATGACAGCATTCACAAAGTTACACAGCTTCATCAACCTCTCATGTGAAGAGCAGTCCAACAGTAACACACACACAGACCACACAGGTGTTTTTGCCTTTTTACGCACTGACTGCATCACACTCTCCACACACTGACAACCTCTAAACTCACTCAGTGTGTGTGATGCAGTCAGCTCTGAGTTACAAAAAGAGTGGTTATGGCTATGAAGGATTTTTTTTTTTTACTTTACTGTTTACTTTACGTGTACGTCTGCATGAGTATGATGGTGCACTGAACTGTCCCTTTTATTCCAGTCCATCATAATGACAGACAGCCCACAAATCTTGCCATCATTTATCAAAAAATGTAGTCAGTGATTGAAAATATTTGGTTAATGGGACCACTGTTTCTCATTACAATCACCGCAGCCCTCTGTGTAATGCTGTGCTTTTTTTGCATCTGCCTTTCGAACATAGATTCAGACACAAAACACAGAGCACAATCAGTTGCGAGTTTGATAAATCACACTGTGTGTGCTAAATGCTAAATGCTGCATCTCCTCCCAGTATTTTGCGTGTTCTGATGATCTGCATCTATTTTGCATATTCATGTAGGCAAACATGTAAATAGACTGCACATGCTAAATTGCTCATTTGACAGATGCAGTCCCCGTTGCACCTTGTTAGTAGATCAGATTTGCTTTCAAGTTTGCACGTGTTTTCATACATGCAAACCTTAAGTAGATTAGGCCTTAAGTGTCCTCTTGAGGCTGCCTGCAGGAACCCTGGAGGTGTTATGACTGTGTGCAGAGAAGAACATTTATTTTACGACCTGAATTAACATCTTTTCAACCTGCTTAAAAACGGCACTGTTCTATATTTATAGGCACCTATATGCTCTCTCTGTATGCAGGGTTGATTTTGTTTTTTATTCTTCCGATCTTGCCTGGTTTTGTTTTATTGAGGATCCCTGGTTTTAGAAAAGAAGGACATGAATAACATGGAAACACACATCAGGAACCACTTTTAGTTAGACCACCTCCACATGGACACAACATCTGTGAGAAGGTTGTGCAAAAGTTCAGACATGTGCACGACAGCAGCATCCATTTTGACAGATCAACAACATCCCAAAGGCTTCTTTCATAATCACTGCTGACGCCATCTGGCTTTGTCTGTTCCATTTTTCTGTCTTTGTTAGCGGGTCCTACTGGAGGTACTGAAGTCTTGAACTCTTAAATACCTCCTTTACAGCTCTAAGGGTTTGTCATTTACTCCCTACTGCTACAATTAGCAATTTCTGTCCATTCTCTTATATTATTCTTCTAGATCTAAGATAATCTTTTATAAGATGAGACTTTGAGCTTTGGTCACAGTGACTTCTGAAAATGAAGAGACTGACAAGTCCATTCTCACAGGTCACAACATGTCCGCAGTCTGTCAAGTTCTTGATATGTGAAGGTGAAGGTCTTGGGCTTGTAGGAAGCAGTGTTCATAAAATGGTTAAAAAAGGCATGTTATATAACCAACAATATTAGATTTCCTGTAGACCGTCCCCAGACAACCAACCTACTGACATACAGGCTTCCATCATCTTTGGTGCAATTTTCATGCTTTAAATAAGTTTCCTCACATATTGATCTATTGGTCTTTTTAAAGTTTTGGATGTAATGTACTGTCTGGGGATTGAACATCTCTTCTAATCATATAAGGCAGGCTTCACAGGAATATACACAGCAGAATAAAAGCATCAGCGTTGGGCCTCCATATGGCTCATACGCTTCTGTGAATCATCACCATAAACTGTCACTCCATTAGAGGGGGAGGTTTACTGTGCAGAGATCCCCATATTAACACAGACATACACAACATGGCTACACCAGCGTGAACACATGAGGACACACACTGCGCTGCTTCCCGCAGCCCCTCTGACTTGCTCCTCATCGCCCTCACAGTGACAGTACGAGTCCTCCAGAGATCCCCGTTTCAATCTGTCACCTACACCGCTCCTCAGCTCCTCGTTGAACACATGTTTGTCATCGCAGGAAATTTTCACTAATGTGTCAAGTTGTGGGGGGGAAATTGGGTTGTAATCCTGGCAGAGACTTATCTCTGTTCAGTAAAGCTCTTTGTATTTGTGCATGTTTTTAAAATTGATTTCCTCTGCTGCAGCTGTAAAATGAGGAAATATATCCTCTTAATGTTCATCTGTAATGGCCAGGGTTAATATAATATAATATAATATTAGAACAACATCACTAATATCCCTGCAGAGAAAAGGTGTTTGCACCTTGACAGTTGATGTTTTGTGGCTCAAAAAAAGTAGGGATGCATGATATCGGATTTTTGTCAATATATCAAATATGATATTTTTAGAGCATGAAGACTCACTTTTCTAAAATCAACCTGCTTCATTTATGGTAACAGTGTAATTATATTAGAAACAGATGTGAAGTAAGAAAAAAAACAAAATCCTTCAGTAAACAATACTTTTGAATCAAAAGAATTGGACATTTGTGATGATAAAAGAAACCATGATGCTTTATGCATATTTTCTGCCAATATCAAAGTTAGTATGTAGGATACATATATGTCCAATATGTACAGGTAAAACATCACCAAAAATTGGCTGGTACCGTTAACCTCCTTTTAAGGCAATTATCTGCTGATGCTGATATTGATATGACAATATTGTGCATTCCTAGTAAGAAGGTCATCAGTTAAAAGTCAAGGTCACTGAGCTTGTGCTTGTCTGTGCTTTGAATGCTTCTTCTCTCTAAACCAGTGGATTTCATTCTATTTTTACCTCACACCAGAGAGTCAGGATTCTGCATTAAGTTGTGGGAAAGCTGTAAGGATTGGATAAAATTGCGTGGCCATTCTGTAATGAGTAATGTGTGGGAGTGATCCAGGTACTTAGAAACATTCCCTCTGACACATGGATGAGTATTCTGTTCTGGGTGAAGGTGATGCTCATCCTGTCGGTCCATGCCGTTTGTTCCTTATTGACAGCTTGTCTCCAAACACACAGAGACATTTTCTTTGCAGAAGTGTTCGCTCTGACTCAAGGATGAACTCAATACCGTCTTCTATACCACTAATCCCTTTCAGGGTGGCAGGGGCTGGACCCTATCCCAGCTGACATTGGGCGAGAGGCGGGGCCCACCTCGGACTGGTTGCCAGCTGATCACAGGACCCTCTGAACCTCTTGCGGTTCAACACAGAAGATCCAGTTTACTCCCTCTGCTGCTTCTGTGTGCTACACTAGGCCTGAAAATCTGATTCTGGATCTGCTGTTCAAGTTTAGTTTTTTTTCTGTGCTACCGAGCACAGAAAGAGAAGTTTTTAAAACTTGATATCCAAGAAGTATCTAAGTATATTTTTTGGTTTTTACAACCTAAGTTGTAGGCTGTAGTTCTAGCTTGGCTGTCCAGGAGGCGCAGTTGGATAGTGCGCTTGGTCAGTGATCGGGAGGTTGCAGGTTCAACCCAGCTTCGGGCGACACATGGCGATGTGCCCTTGGGCAAGACACTTAACCCCAAGTTGCTCCCACTGCTGCGTCAGTGGCTTATAAATGAGCATGAAAGGGCGTGAATGTGTTAGAGATACTGATGGATAACTAACAGAGAAACTCAGAACCATCAGTGAATGATGTGGGAGTGAATGGGTGTTAAGGGTAGGTGTGACCTGCGGTGTAAAGCAGCTGTGAGTAGTCAAAGACTAGAAAACCACGATATAAACTCAAGTCCATTTACCATTTACAAATTAAAGTTAGGCCTCACCTCACCAGATACACTCCAGTCTGACAGTACAATTTTGTATCATGTGAAGCTGTTCTTAGTATGCTGCATTATAAATGCCAACAGTAGAGGAGAATAAGGTGAATAAGGTGGATATAAAGGGGCTTCCCTTTATATCCACCTTATTCACCTCCTTCAACAAGGTTGAAGGATTGTTTTTGCTGTGTTGTATTTTTTCAACCCAATTATTTATCAGTGATGTCAAATCTATTAAACTTAATGAGGTACTGTGGATCTAAGGTGCATTATGAATGGTTTAGTCAGCAGTTACTCACAATAAGGGGACGGATATGTAAGTGTTATGCACAGTCTGTATTTTAAATTCAACTTTAACAGGATGATGCAGTCTCACTGTGCAGGGGTTTGTTTTCCTATAATGAGCCTCTCCATGTTTTATCTTTTTATTAGCCAGCAGCTTGCCTGAAATCAGATAGCTGGATGCTTATGGTTTGTAAGTTTTGTTAATTCTGAAGGTCCCATAAAACACTTCAAATGATTTTTTACACAAAAATATGAATTCATGGCACCCTCTGTGTACCTTCTGTAGTTACTGCCACCCTTCAGGAAATGTGTGCTCATCGCTCTAACAGTTTCCTTTGAAAACTCACCCTAATAAGAGTCTTTGGGATACACCTCCTCCCCCCAGACGTCAGAAAGTCCCCAAAAAATGAGGCTATTGAGCCAGCAGGCAGCTCCATTAAAAGGAACATGTCTGTGCAGCCACAGTAAACATTACAGTGCATATTATGCATGACCCCTTTTCAGAAAATCTGACGATATGGCAAAATGCCGAAAGTTGGTGTTTTATATATCAGCAAGCCTTTTTCCTCTGCACAGAGAAAACATTCAATTTCATGTTCCTGAAAATTCTACTGTCTAAT
Source organism: Scarus forsteni (assembly GCA_036419115.1). NCBI lineage: Eukaryota > Metazoa > Chordata > Actinopteri > Labriformes > Labridae > Scarus > Scarus forsteni. The sequence goes on from JAZDUH010000152.1 coordinate 2,071,281, forward strand.
TATCTTTATCCTTTTATTTCAGAAACCTGTTAGACATGGACACCTTCTCTAAATCAGACCCAGGTAAGACTCAACACTTTCTCATTCATTCTTTTAATCAAATTTAGCTCTCATGGTTGTAATTTCAGTTCTGGGATTATTTCATGTCCCCAATGCAATTTTAATCTGAATGTGCTCAGTTCCATGCAGCAGTTATTAAATCACCACTTCATGAACCTTATCAGTGCACAGCAAGCTTCAGTGAGCTTTGAGAGTGATTGTCTCTCAGTATTTACAGACACAATACAGCAGAGCCGGAGAGTGAAAGGCCGAGTCCCCGGGGCCATCTGATAGACTTTAAGTCAAGTCTTTTTCCAATTAAGCCAAATAATCACTGGCACTTAATGATTGTTGCACACACACACAGGGACAGCAGGGCAGGGCAGAAGAATAAGAGTTATTGTCATTTACTGGAAAACTGGAACTATTCTGAAAAAAAGTGAGACAGAAAAGAAAAGAGAGAGACAGAGAGAAACAACTATCACATTTTTAAAGAACAGAAGATATCTGATATTTGTCAAGAGAGATTTTACCTTGATTGATTTCTCAATGATGTTTTCTTTGTATGGGTGTCCCTTATTTTCTCTGTTTTGTCCCAAACACAGTTGTTAAAGAGTTTTACAGTGGTCAGTGTTCTTATTTCAGATTCATGCATTGTTAAATTACATGTATGAATGGACAATATTATGCATATGAAATACACATATACATACAATTAACACCCAGCAAAGTCCAAATAGCCAATCACAAATCCCTCCATCTGGCTGTGGACACAAAAACCTCTGTTTAGCAGCAGGAAATCTTGCATGTGGATCCCAGTCTCATGATGAACAGCCGTCCACACGATGCTGTGTTGGGTGTGTGGGCCAAGGAAGGGAGGTTGGCAGAGACAAGTGGACTGAAGTAAGAACTAAAGCTAGTAACAGATCCATGGGCCAATCATAGGCCAGTCTTAGTCATATTTGTCTCTGATGAATAATCATTAGATGCAACATCTTGTTTTCAGGAGGGTTCTCATGTCTATATGATTGTAGTGTTTGTTGATAGTTGAAAAAAATATGTTGGCTCCACAGTACACTACAGTAAGATTTAAGGATGCACAATGTTGGATTTTTTGTTCTTTACAAAAATGATCTTGTTTCACTACGACAGTCTATTTGTGTGAAGAGCAGATGTCAAACAAGAAAAACATCTATTTCTTGGGAAAATGAAACTCTTTTTAAATGCACCCATGCAGCAACGATAAGGTAAAGCATCATAGTACATTTGTGTATTTTGTTGATATTACTGCAGACATGTATGGCCAATATATTGGCTGTAAATATGCAACAATTTCAATATCAGCTGATACCAATATTATACTGATAATATACAGCGTTTAATTTTTCCTTCAATAGGCTCCTGTGTTTAGAGTTTAAGCATGTTGAGACCTAGGGGTTATGTGCCCTTCCGCCATCACCTGCTCAGAAGAAACATCAAACACTAACTTCACTAACTGAACTAGAAATGAGGAGGAACTTTTGCAGATAGAGTCACAGGTAGAAAGAAAAAAGATGAGTGAACTGTGAGCCCATGTTCACAAACTTGGAGACCAACTGCTGTCACAAATGTGACTCAGGCAACGTTTACACGGACACTCCTGACTTAAAAACACAAAGATTTTTCCTTTGCGTTTTCAGAGTCGATCTGCGTTCAGACGGAGACACTGGAGATGAATGAAACCGCTGTAGTGTGCATGCAGGTTCAGTAGATGGCAAAGTAGGTCTGCAGAGAGGCAGCACTGCTACAATAGACATATGAAGAGGAAAAACTTTTTACAAACAACAATGTGAAAGAGTACTGCGCATGCAGTGATGTCAGCGTTACACCCTGAAACGCTCTGATCTGAGTTAACACAGTGCTGCATAGAAACCATATTCAAAACTGTCAACTCTGGAGCCTGGTTTCTAAAGTTTGTGGAATGAACAACTCCAGGTACCATCGTCATGTAAACAGGAGGCCGAAGCGCAATGAAAACGTATTGGATTTGAGCCTTTCAGGAGCCATGTAAGCAGCCCCTTAGTAACACAGCCTCTCTTTGACCTTTAATCAGTTTCCAATATTATAGGCAATGTAAGGCAAGTTTATTTATATAGCACTTTTCCTTCAACATATGTAACTCAAAGTGCTTATTATATATCTCTAATTTTATACAGTTAGTCAAACCAATAACTTCTCTGGATTTGAAAATTAATTATGACATCATATAAGGACCAGAAAACCTATTGAAAGTGAAAAAGCCAGATCTTTATTATTAGTTTAACTTTTTACAAGACTGACAAATTAATGAACATTAACATAATGACAAATATGATATCAAATAAAGGGCACAACAAGTATAAAAACTTTTGACCTGCAAGTCTGTACCCACAAACCTTTCTGATAAAGCACTCAAAATGTTTGCCTGATTATACATTCTACCCAACATAGATCCATTTCTTGTTTTTACATTAAACCTCACACAATTATGCAAAATGACTGTACCAAGTAACAACAGTGTACTTACCACCCAGCAGACCTGGCTTTCCTTAAGCCACATTCACACTGAATGTGACTTGGTGACCAAGATTGTGTCGACCACCCATGCTGTTTCACATGTACATAGATGGCTCTTTTGGTCACATTTGCCATTGTGTCGCCAAGTGACGTCATGCCTGCACTCATATATCATATAATAGGATGTTATTCCAGCTGTATCCTTTTCACTCACTTACTAACCATAAAACACTGCAGCTGATGGCCCTGCAGCAGCATTATCTGTCAGCTGCACCTCCAGTAGGGCTCTGTGTAGTTGGAACTAATGTTCCCAGACAGACACGGATGTCGTCACACACCCACACAACACTGATTGGCTGTCGTGACACAGCCAGCCAGGCGCCGCCTGAAAAACTCAAATTTTTCAACTTTTGTGACCAAGTGAAGCAACCTGGTTGCTTGTCCGGTGATGCGGTCCAGTTGCCTAATCATGTCCGTCACATCACAAAGGGTTGCCCCCACCTCACTGTGGCTCTACATTGACTGCAGGGAGAGTGGTCGCCAAAGTTGTGTTTGGTGTGTAGGTACAGTGCCTCTAGGAGCCATTTCAGCCACTTCACTGGCTGTTGTAAAGTACATGAAACTTAAAAAATGCTGAAAATCCCTTTAAACTTGACAAATCACTCAACAATAGTACAGAAGAACAGCAGGCAACTGGAATAGGCTGCTGGAATGGAAATGTTGCATACAGTTTTTATACATTTACCTCTTTGCATATGTAACCTTCCACTACTTTGTGCTGATGCGTAGAAAGCAAATCCAAGGGACAGGTAGGATGGAGCTCCAAGACAGTTTATTCTGTAATACATGGGACACAGACCAACAACTGAGCAGGCTGATCTCTGTTTGCTCCAGATCAGACATCGGAAAAACTGCGCAAATAAACTGCAAATGTATGTGTGTGTGTGCGTGAGGGTGTGAGTGAGAGCGTGTGTGTGAGCGCACGTGTGTTTGTGAAAGGGTGTGATCGTATAGTGGCATTTAATTAATCAAACAAAATCATGACACAGCCTTAGATTGAAAAGGCATCAAAACATCTGCTAACTTTACAAAATTATTGTGCAACAAAATAAAAATCTATCTATAAAGCTCCTTTTTTCCTTTCCCTCTACATTAACATCAACATATCATATTTACATACACATTTAACATCAACACCTGTTATCATAAACATACCTGTAATGCATGGGACACAGACCGACAACTGAGCAGACTGATCTCTGTTCGCTCTAAAAAAGAATCACACACGCAGGTAAGTACACAATATACAAACCACTCGCGCAGCACGTTAGCAGCTAATACCTAGTGGCACCGTTCTTATACTCGTATCGTATCTCATAGAAAAAACACAGAACTCGAACTGAAACACTTTACCATAATGCAGCATAAAGCAATGAATTAAAGAACTTTTAACTATTTCAGTCATCAATATAATGCTCATTAAGAAAGCCACGTGGTGGAGTGGAGCAGAGATAAACCTACCCAGATCAGACATCGGAAAAATTGTGCAAATAAGCTGCGCAGCATTACCATCACATACTTCCGTTAAGACTTTCAAAATAAAATACAATAAGAACAAAGTGTCTGTATCCCAAATTTAACACAAATTTAAACATATTTACACCGTAACACATACAGTCCTGCATTTTGTAAATATCCAGTTACAATGAGGTACAAATACTCGATAAATAGATTACATGTTTTAATTTCTACAGTGGAGTTGATGAATTTAAAAAAATGTTAGCCACAAGCAATATAGCAGGCAGTATTTAAAGAAACTGAAGAAGAATTAAAAAAAAATCTCATTATAATAATTAGTTAAGACTGTCATGAGCCGAGCATTTCAGAGCTATGGCCTTTTAGAAGCTGCTTTGATTAGCTGTAAAATCTGTCTGTTCAAAGTGTACCTCTTTTTCTCTGTTTGTAGTTGTGTTAATTAGTGTATCTGTGTGTTCTTGTAGTCTCTGTGTTTTTGTTGTGTTGTTTGAAAGTGCTTTTTGGCTGCATATTCCTCAGTGAGTGAGTTTCTTTGTCGCTCAGATAAAGGAGGCTCTGATCTCCGTGTCACAGCAAACAGAGAAAATGTCACCAAAAGAAAATCAAATTCCCTTTGAACATTAGCTGTACAACGCAACCCCAACAAATCCCGCGTGAGCCTCTGCTGCTTTGTGTTTGACACGACAAAAAGTCAAGTCACAATACATCAGGTCTGAAAGCCTGAACTTTTAATCCTCCTGAGGTGGAGGTGATCTGTGCAACTCTCTGCTATTATACAGCCGTCTGAGCTGCACAGGGCTATTTGTTTGATGGCTTTATTGCCCGAAAGAGACTCATTGAGGAGCAGAGAAGTTCAAGTTCTTTGAAATTGAGGGAGTTTTTCTGTTATGAACAAACATTTTCAGAAGTGCCGGAAATAAACCGGGGAGGGACAATGTTTTGTTGCTCCAGCCCTATCCACAAGGAGACAAAAAAACTTTTTCAAAATGTCCTCTGTAAAGATGACATTATCTCAAGAAATGTATGTGTCCATATGAAAACACTGTAGTACATATGCCAGGCCTGTAAATGGTGCTGTTATTGTGCTGCAGACCAAAACCAGAGAAGAAGACACAGGCTTGTGGGTAAATCATGTCCAATGTTAGTTTTATTTTTTATTTAATATCCAGCTTTATGTTGCTTACCACTGCTGTATGCAAATGAGAAATAAAACTTAAACTAACATGGCCACTCGTTTGCAGTAAGTCATAATACCCCCATAGAACAGCTTCACTGATGTGAATTAACATAATTCTCATTGACTTTACCCGTCACTCTACCTTAAATGAATCTGTTTTCACAAGGAATATTTCAGAAACTTAAGACAAAATAGTCAACCTAAGCTTTTAACAACCAGATGACTCCAGTCATTGGTTTGTTTACTCTTAAAAAACCTGGAATTAGGCTCTTTTCCCATTGCAGATTTACTTAATGGTGACACCAGCTGTGTTTGGACGATATCACAGAGACTTTTTGTCCACTGCTAGATTCACCAAGCTGCAGCTGTAATCAACAACAGCAGACATTTTTAATTAGTGCATCCTTTCTCCCTTCACTTCACAGTGAAAAGCAAAACTATCTCCAGTGATAAATGTAATCTTCACTAATTCTGACTGTTTGACACAAAAAAACATTATGCAACCATAAAATTAATTGGGAGCATGAGCCATAGTTCTTCAGTGCTACATCCTTGCACTTTGTCTTATCACACATTTGTTCAATGTTAATCACTTAAACACACACTGTGTAAAATAGATCTATTTTTCTAAGTTGACCGTGCATAAATTTTGTGTGTTTTAGTGGAACAATAGCGTTACCTCAAATATTTCCTTGAGTTTTCAAAGACAGTAATTCTGAGTTTTTCATAGGTGATACAGGCCTTTGAATCACAAGTGTGTGAAAGACTTCTTGACAGGTTAGTGGGACCTGTTTCTGCAACCGTTCTGTCCCCCTGACGTCTCCCCGTGACTCCATCCCCCAGCCTCCAGAAGTAGATGTTTACAAGTTGAATGGAAATCTGACGTTTCCTTTGCCTGCCTTCAGTGACTGTGTTAACGTGGGCATACGTTATAACAATAAACACTTGATCTAAACATGCCACATAAACATGTCATCTCACACGTCCTGGAAAACCTGGAGAATGATTTACCAGTTTTCCAGTCATGGAAAACATGAAAAATGAGTGGAAAAAAGGAAAAATGTCCTGGAAAAACTTGAATTGTCCTGGAAAATTATTTATTTTCCTTCTACCTTGTTGTTGAACAAAAATTAAAATACGATACATGAAATATGTTTATAAACTAAAGCAAGTTAAGAAATAAAATAAAAAAACTAAAAATAATAGTGACAAAAAAAATGGCCATGCAAATTTAAGGCTACTTAAACAGTAAAAAGCAGAGTAAATAAAGATAAATACAAAAAAGTATGAACCATACATTTATTACAGTAAGACACTACAAAAAGCTAGACTCAAGTCAAAATTGTTGCTTCAATTTCAACAGAAAGATCAAGAAATCTGTTTATAAAAAGCAGAGTAAATAAAGATAAAAACAAAAAAGTATAAACCATAAATTTATAATAGTAAGACAGCGTGCCGACAGTGTTCATGCCTGAGAGATAGAAATGAATAGATTTTAAGAGGGGGGGGAAGTCCTGGAAAAGTCCTGGAAAATGATTTCCAGGAAAGAGTGGGAACCCTGTTTCATTCAAAGTAAGAGGGAAGGTTTCTGCCTTCAGGTTTAATGTGATGACATTCATCATTCATTTCATAACAGATAATGAAGACATCCAGAGTCACCGACAGCTACACGGAACTATAATGTCTGTTCCTGAGGGAGGACAAATGACAGACCTCTATGTTTGTTTGTTTTTTTTTATAACAGAGGAGTTCGATCAATCAGTTGATCTGTATTTTTATAGTGTCAATTCATAACAGATGTTATGAGCCATCCTCCTCCTCATTTCATAGATAAATATCATATATGCATATATTCACATAGCCTACATACACCCAGAGATGTTTCCATCCAGGTAGAGAAAAACTGATTAAACATAAAAATTTATGAAATGACAAATTGATGGATGGCCAGACCATAAATCTGTCCTCATCATAATTGTCTCTGTTGAATATAGATTTATTCCAGGTTAGTCCCTTGAGATGTAGTATCTGGTTATTAAGAGGGTCCTCACATCTAAATGGTTGTAAAGGCAGTTATTATGGATGATGACTAACAACCATGATTAGAGAGACCAATCTAGTATTAACATTAACATCTATGATAATTATAAACTGGAGAGGAATGATGTTGATTAATTTAACAGTACCTAGTTAAACACATTAAATTGGGTTTAACTGGTCCAAAAGTATGAATTTATAATAAATGATTTCATTTCTGTTAAGCTGGTGACTGTGGTGCTCTCATGTATGGACACACTGAAATATGAACAGAGCATTAGTCAAAACTTGGAACCACATTTCTGATGAATTTGGTCCTCATTACAGAAAATCTTCGTCAAGATGAGCTTATTAAGAGAATACATGATGTACATGTCTCATTCATATGGTTGGCAGCTGATAGAGTGCATTTTTTACAACCAATAAATGCTGACTTGAAACATTTATTGACAAGTTAAAGCACTTTTTTAAAGTTAAGGAGTGAATCCCAATTCTACCCCTTAACCCTTGGTTTTGCGTGTTCACGTCTAGTGAAGGGGTGTCCAAATTCTCCATCGGGCTAAGGGGAAGTGCTAAGACTAAGGGCTACACAGTCCTTAAAACAAAGACAAACCAGGACCTCACTTGAAACCAAGGGATATGAGAATTTCCCATAATTATAAGTAATTATTAACTCATCAAGTAAATATTAATCATGTTTTGACTTGTTGGTCAAATTTTAACATTTGTCGTTAAAATGAGCTAGCCTTTGCAGCCGTAGCTACAGCTATTGTCACATCTGTGTACGTCACAGCCAGCGAGCTGCTCTGGGTAATGATGTAGCAGGAACCGAGTGGCATCTCGTTTCTTAGGAGCATGCTTTCAACCCTTCCCCTTGACCCTCAAAACAGAGGGCTAAAGGGAAGGAATAAGACGAAGGGGGAAGATGAAGGGGGAAGGGCTAAGGGGTAGAATTGGGAATCACCCAAAGAGTCTAAGTCCTCAGAGACAACTCATGGGCTTTAATTCTGATTAGGTTAGATTTATGTTTACATGTGCTCTGATCAGGGTCCTGTATTCATTAATTTTTATTCATTACCTCACCGAAGGAGGTAATATTTTTGACAAGGTCTGTCTGTCTGTTTGTCTGTTAGCAAGATAACACAAAAAACAGTGGATGGATTCGAATAAAAATTTTGCTAGAGGTGTGGTTTGGTCCAAGGAAGAAGCCATTACATTTTGGTGACCATCTGCTTATTTGTCTGGATACAAAAAAAATTCCACAATTCTCTGAAAATCCCATAACTTAACACATTTAAAAAAAAAAAAAAAAATCCCATCTCTGAAATCACTCAGGATAATATATTTAATATAACTCTATCATCAAGGTAAATTTCATCTGGATCCAATCCAGATTGAACATTGAAGTTTATTATCAATTTCTCCTCATCTGCTGTGAGGGTTCTGCCCCCTTTATGTCATTATGGGAATTGTAGTTCATTTGAAAACGTACATCAGTGTTTTTCAAGCCTGTGATACAGTACTTTCTTCCATTGCAATGCCAGCAGAGGAGTTCACCACATGAACAGACTTGAGCAGAGACTCGGCCGTCTGATCGAAGTGTGAGGTGACCCAGAATTGTATCTTTTTCAGGCTTGTGGAAAAGCCACTGCCATAACTGACCTGTTTGGCGGTGGTTTGATCTCTCAGAGTACCTTTCTAACTAGTTAATGTTTTTTGAGAGCTTTAGGCCCTAATGCATGTAAAGAAAGTCATGTAACCTGAAAGGAGGTGAGGATAGATGAAGAGCTGGGCAAAAAATTGATGAAATCGATTAATTCAAATTATTTTCTGCAGAAAATATAAAAAATTAAAAATTTAGATTTTTTTTTCTTGCCTTAATCCAATTGTAAGCAATTTTTGAAAAAAATACAATTTTCATGATGGTCTGCCCTGTAGGGTTTGCACAAGCACTTTTATAGGCTTGTATTTAATTAAGTAGATTAAATATTGATCAGAGAGTTTCATGCTAATACTGTTAAAATACCTCAGCCTTTTAGTGTTTGTATAGACAAACCTGCCTACGTTCACACTACAAAATCAACCTTTTATGACCCAAACTATGACTTAAAGAGGGAAACATTTAGACAACGTAAAGGCAAAACTTGATTTGTTTCATTTTTATGTCACTGGGAGTTTTGGTTCTTTTAGGGTAAACCAGTGTTAAAGGAGTTAAATACGGGACCTTTAAAGCTTCACAAAGCCACTGCCAAGCTCCAGCTGTGCCTCAGTTAAGTGAGGACAGCAACCTCAGAAAGAAACACACATGCTCCTGCACACAGGCTGGGGTCTCTTTATCGACCCAGTTCATAGATTAATCTCTCTTCATGGGCTGGGTGGAGGTGGGGAACCATGATGGAGGGTAATGATTGTGTCAGAGGGGTCCTGAACTTCAAACCCTTCCTCCCCACTGAGGCTGAGCTGGGAGCTGGACTCGTGACCACGGTGCCCCCTCCGCGCTTTCATGTCCCTGGTCAGAAGCCTCCATTTGACCTGATCGTCTGGCCACAACAGGACGGGGTCGATTCGTATGGATAATGTCACCCAGCACTGACAGCCACTGATAAATGACTGAACCGGCTCATGAGGAAGATCCCGGCCCAAAGATGAGACGAGATGGTCAATACATGCTAACAGTCTGCATTGATCTTTTACAGAATGACTGATGATAAGTGGATGTATGTCAGAGGTCAGATTAGGACTGATTTTCAGAGAATGGAAAAGTGGTTCTTCATTCATAATTCAGATCTCAATATTTGGTGTTCTAGGGACTGAATGTTTATGCATCTGTTGTGAGCATTTCAGGTCCCCAGGACCACATGTCTCATGATCTCTCCTTAGTGTGGCCATTATAATGCCTGTAAAGATGCATAAATTACAATGAAAATCTGCCTTGAATCTCCCTTTCTTATCACAATAACCAGGGAAACTCTTTAATTCTAAATAAATGTACAGTGCTTAAAAAACCTTTTGCCAAAATTATTTGACTACCTCCACAATGTGAGGTTTATGCTACAAATACACCATATTAAAAGAACTGGCAATCACAATAATCATTTTAATGTTTCTGTTTAACCGGAATTGAATTTTGTAATGAGAATAGAAAACTGGTTCCTCATTCATAATGCAGAACTCAATATGAGGTTTTTAAAGGGACTGAATGCTTTTGCATCTGTTGTAAGCATCCAAGGTCCTCAGGACCACAAGTCTGATCATCTCCCCTCAGTGTGGCCATACATTGCCTGTATATATATATATATAATGAAAATCTGCCCTGAAAACTTGAAGAATGTTTTTTTTTATTTTATCATAATAACCATGGAAACTCTTTAATTCTAAATAAATGCAAAGTGCTTACAAAAAACATTTTTTTATGTTTCTGTTTAACTAAAATGAAATTTTGTAATGCGGATTGGGGCTCCTGAAAAATTTTCAAGACTACATGGAAAAAAAAAATTGAAAGACTTTTCCTTAGAATATTACTTTGAAAAAGTAAGTGTGAATTTTAACTTTATCTTTCACTTTTTGTCAGGCTCACTGCAGGTACAATAATTTGTCTCAGAGTTGTATTTTATACTTCTAAGGGTATATTCACAGTCAAGAACAGACTTTCAACCCCACACACAAACAGATTTTTGAATATTGATTGTGAGGTGACAGCCCTGCCACACACGGCAAAAGCATTGCATCATCACTTAAACCTGTGAGCGTAGTGTATGAGTCCAAAAACTAGGGAGTGAGTTAGCATTTAGCACTTCCTGGTTCCCAAACCTAGAAAAATGAGATACTGGATTTGTGTGCACCCCACTGTATTGTTTTTTAATAATCGCTAATTCAAACACTATTGCTACGGTTAAGACGCTATTTATTGGAAATATTGTCGTTGCTTCCAAGTTGAACCGCTTTGTTTCAGTTCTATAGTAGCTCAATGACAGCTTTTCACGGTCACTATTATGTTAAACTTGAAACAATCATGAAAAGTGGGTCCATTTGTTAAGGTTATCACAAAGAGCAGAAGTTTCATGTTTTTTGTTCCCCACAGAGCTTATTATCTCCTCTGATCCTAAACGCAGCAAAAAATTCAATACGCTATACCGATAGCTGGGAACCTGTGAAATCCAAACAAAAATATATCATCCCTGCACTGCTCTATAAATGTGATGTATTCTTGATTTTGGACACTTTACTCCAGGCAAGGGGAGCCAACCCCCACCATACTGACCTACATACCTCTTAAATAAATGTATGTTTAAAAATAAATTCACATCAGATCCAGTGTAAATGTTTCAGGAGCTCAGCCTTTAAGAACATGCATAGTGCATGTGTCTTTGGCTGAAATGGATGGTGGTTGTTCAAACATGCCAAACATATATACATACATGACTCTTCCTCTCTCTCTTTCTCTGTTTCCTCTCTTTCTCTCACTTTGGTGCTTCAGTTTGTGTTTTTACACCAAAGGGGATCAGTTAGCCAACCGTCTCTAAACTCTCGACCTCTTTGCTCTTTTCTCTGATACCATATTTATTAATTTAGCTTGACCTTGTTTTTTTCCTTCTCTTCCTCTTCCGTCTCCCTTTGAAGAGCAAAGCAGAAAAAATGGGGATGTGAGGGTCCCAGTGGAGGCTGGGTCGGCGTGGTTGACCAGCCTTCTGTCTTACTGAAGCACACAAGGCTTTCCCTGCACTGTCTGACTTCCCAAAGCACTCTGATGGTTTATGGAGGGGGAAGGTGCAGAAAGGGGGTGGAGAATAAAGAGAAGAAAGAAGAATAGGAAGGCATAGAACAAAATACACTGAGAAAAGGAGAGGAATGAGCAGACATATGTAACGCTGCGCTTTTGGAGCATGGGGAAAATCAGGGGAAGGCTATGGCCACTTGTCAGATATTTAAAAAAAAAAAAAAATTCTGTGTGATTTGTCCTTCTGTCCAAATGTAAACTGTGATTGAGGCTTCTGATATTTTTTCACAATCCATAGATGCCAGTGGGCCAAATTTAATAATCAACCAGGTAGTTTCTTAGCTTCTTTGCCAACTAATGCGCCGGTTGATGTCGCTTGATGCCAGCGATCATTGAAATGAATGTGCTGGATGCTCGGATCGCTCTTGGTGTATATGCAGTCAGCTGGTGTCTTAGACACCTGCTGTGACATGTTTACTTCATTAACAAGGAGAAGACAAGGGGGGAAGAAAGTGAAGCATGCGTTGTCTGCAGCCTTAGTGACGGGGATGTGATTGTCCTGATGGCTGTTTCTTTTTAGTCTAAAAAAACACTTTTACATTTTTTATTTATTCATTTAACCTTTCTTTAACCAGGTTAGTCCCATTGAGATCAGCAGATCTCTTTTCCCAGGGAGGCTTGATCAAGAATCACAGCAAAACACAGTTTCAACAAACTGTCACACAGACTCTATACAATACAAAGAAGTGAGGGAAACAATTAAAGCCATTTATTAAAATGGTGACATTCAGAAAGCCTGTATTCCAGAGTTTTCATTGCAGATTTAAAGACATTCAGAGACACCTAGTTTTGCAGCTTAAATACAGTCTGCAGATAAGTAAAATGTGTTCTGTGTTTAGGTTGAATTCTGCATTTAATGTCTAATTCCGTCTGGGATTCTGTGATTGCGGATTTTGGCCCTACGTTACAGTGTCAAGCAATGTTTGCTAGTCAGTAAAATAAGTATAGTCAGCTAGATCAATGCCCATATATTTCCTTTTCAAAGGAAACGTGAGCAGTTTTGTGGTGCTGCGGTTTCTTGTTGAAGAAACACTGCCACATTTTTGATATTTTCATGTCTTACCTCAGTCCCTAGTCCATGACAAGCAGGTAGACACCATTCTGTTGACTGTGCGTTGAGAAACAAGAAAGAGATGGACTTAGATCACCAACTGCTAGCTTAGCTTAACCCAAATGCTGGAAGTATATGGGTATATGTCTGTCTAGAGACATCAGATAAACTCTAGATGGTCCTGCATGCTTGTTGTACTTTTTATTGACCATGTGATGCTTCGTTATCTATTTTAGACAAAGATTAGCATTTTATTCAATTCATGAAAGAAATACTTACAAATCTAAGTCACAGGGTGCATGCGCAAACCAACGCAGAAGTGCTTCTTAGTATGTCAAAAAACCGAATCCCCTGTTTACAAGTAGAAGATTGCTATTAAGAATCATGTCGACTATATGAGTGAAGACCAGGATGATTTTTTTGGGACTGACACCAGTGGTGCCAACTCCTCAGTAAGGAAAGTAGCTATTTGTTAAAAAAGTCGCTAAAAGTCGCTAAATGACATCATCACCTATTTTGCATAATCTACAATTTGCATGAATTGTAATGGACGCTGTAGGAGAGAGGAATAACATCATGGGAGAGACAAAAGTGAGTAAAAAACACCCTAAATATGTTTAGAACTACAAATAAACAAAATAACTTCAACATTAACAGCATTAAATGATTTTAATGCTTGTTTTGTCCTGTATTGTTAAATATTATAATAGCAAATTTAATCACATGATTGTTATATGGGGTGGAATTGCTAGCTCTATAACCAGCCCTCCTCCTTTATCCGGGCTTGGGACCGGCAAAGTGACCAAAAAAGACATACTCTGGCAGTGAGTGAAATGCTTGCAGCGATAGAGTGATCCCGCTCTGCAAGCCAAAAGCGGCTTTGCGCATGCCCATTTCATTTGCAATCTGGACTCGGAGGGGTGAGGGTCTCCTCTCTGCTCTGCCTGCAGCTGGGACTGCTGCACGAGGCTGTGAGACGTCACCGCCTGTGAGTGCTTTGGGACGGGGGAGGGGCTCACGGCAGCGAGCGCCCGTTGCTCATTGAGGACAGTAACTGCAGAACGATACGTTCACGTCAGTCTCCAAAACACCAGAAAACTCTCCACTAACACCAGAAAAAGTTGCTAGATTTGTCGCTAGTGGCTTTTTTGAAAAAAAGTCGCTAAAGAGGTCTGAAAAGTTGCTAAATCTAGTGACAAAGTCCCTAAGTTGGCAACACTGACTGACACAGATTCAGATTATCAGATTTGTCCTGGAAAGAGGAATTGGAAAAAAGATGCATATCATGGACATAGTTACCTCCGCCAAGGAGGTTATGTTTTTGGGAGAGTTTGTCTGTCTGTCTGTCTGTCCGTCCGTCCGTCCGTCCGTCCGTCCGTCCGTCCGTCCGTCCGTCTGTGAACAAAATAACTCATAAAGTTATGGACGGATTTGGATGAAATCTTCAGGAAATGTTCAGCATGGGAAAAGGAAGAACTGATTAGATTTTAGTTTTGATCCGCAGCAGCGTCTGGCCGCCATGGCGAAAAGTGTGATTTCTGTGAATAACTAGTGAACTAAAATAGATATAATTATGAATCCAGTTGCTAACTGTATGTTTTCATGGTCAAGGAATCTAAATATTTCAATGAATAGAGGCAGGAGTAATATTTATGGTCAAAATGACAATATGGCTGAGGATTGTGGCGTTGGCGGAGGTCTGCGCTCTCCGAGTGCTTTCTAGTTACACTTTAAAAGGCATATAACCCTCAGGTGTGGATTGTATTTTTGCTTTTACTGAACAGGAAACTACCTTTGCTATGTAAAGCAAATCTTAATCATGTTTTTTGTGTCTCCTCTTAGTGGTGGTGCTTTATGTGCAAGGGCTGGGGACCAAGGAGTGGAGAGAGGTGAGTGTCTTAATACCTTAAACATATTACTGTTCGTTTTCAGTTTACTAATTTATGGCATCATCTTAAAGTCTTAAAACAATAATAGGAAGAAGAGATTTCAGGAAGTAGAAAATATAGATTTCTAAATTGTTTCCAGAATAAACTGGATTAAGACAGTTCCTTTTTTTAAATTGACCCTTTGATAGCACTTTGATTGATCCACTGACTAATAGTGCTTTTACCAGTCTATTCCAGTCTGACAAACTTTTTTCAGAGCAAAGTATTTTTATTGCATTTGTAACAGTGCCATGAATTTGTAATTTCAGCGTCAACAATTGGAGAGAATTTAGCAAATAATCAAAGTTATGGGAAAACATTTTTGTAATGATCTCCTCCACTTAAGTGATACCCAAAGGGATTATTAAGGCATTTGACTTATTTGACTATGTTAGATGACATCATTACAATCACCAAAAGTTATTTTCTATTTATATTAAGTTATATTATGCAGCACAAGTTATCAGGACTTGCTATTCTGCCACTGTGTCTGTGTCACCTTCATGTTGTGTTATGCTTATTTGTGATGAATCACCTTTATTCTACTGCTACTGGTTTATAAACTCTCCGTCTCTCTCTCTGTTGTGTTTAACTCCATCCATGATGCCTTAACAGAGTCAAGTAAAGTGGAGATCCACTGTTACCTCTGACTGCCTCTGCTGTGTACTATTGTTTTGTACAAAGTGAATTTACTAAATGGCAATTTAGGATAAAAGCTCTTCGAAGTGAATAGACCCCAGAATACTTTGTGAATAGCTCAGAGTAAACAAGGAAGTCCTGCCCTGTGCTCCCTAACTCATATGAAATTCATCGACAAACCAGAAACTTTGGCAAACTATTTGGTAGGAATGCCACGGTCAAGCTAACGATCACCTGCTCGAGAGATTGGCCAAAACTGATTGTGTTTTGCTGAACTGCTGAAGTCTTTGCTCTAGTGTTGTGTTACTCAGAACCAGTCTTGAGACCACATTTTGAAGGTCTTGGTCTTGTCTTGGTCTTGGACTGGCCGGACTCGGGATTTTCTGTCAAGGCCGATCAAAAACAAAAAATAGAAAGAAAAGAAGAAAAGAGAGAAAATATTCTTGGTGGGGCAGTACTGTGCAACACTCAGTTTTTAACAACCATCCCACTACGATTCAACGCAAACTACAGGCTCATCCGTAGCCAAATGAGTCATATAGTTTTATACATTGGTAAATAACAAATATGTATATTACACCATTTTAGACCTGGATAAATTGGAACTGATAAAAAAGCTCAAAGACATGCTGTAAATTTACTCTGACAAACCAAAAGAGTTTCGTGTGTTAAAAGTACCAACTGTTTGTACCAGGTGCTTCTCTTCAACAGAGGTAGGGTGAAATGATAAGGGCTTTCTGAATATAGGGCATCACGACAAGAATTATTTACTGTTTCCCAGAAACAGGGGCTGGGTCAACTTACCCGCTGGCTCAATTTACCCCACTCTGACATTAATTCTGAAATTCACTCAGTGAACAATCCTACCTGCCCACTCTGCACCTGTGCTGGGCTCATGGCTGCTGCTTGGTGCTGCTGCATCTCTTCTGAGGGGCGACAAGACAAAGTTTCCCCAGTTATGTGGCGTCATCATCACACGGTGCAAGTGTCATTTTATTCAACACCTTCCCTTACCGGTTTCATCTTCATCCTCTTTCGTTTCAGACCGCGAGCCCGTTTTGTTAAAAAAGTCGCTATTTTGCACATTTTGCTGCATCATTTTCAAGCGCTTTCCTCTTTTTAATTCTTCTGTTTTCCGCGTCACCCTTGCGCTTTTTGTCTATCTTGTCGGCAGTCCAGCACCACGGCTACTATCTGGCTCATCTCACAGACTCCGACTGGCGGAGCTAATTGTTTTTAGCCTGTGCGGACGTGTTGTTACGTCAGGATGCCTCTGAAAAAAAAAAAAAGGCTGCCGAGGGAGACGGCCCACAGGGACAGCGGTAACAGCATGGAAGTAATACTCACTCAGTGCCATGAATGAACACCAAACCAAAAATTATAATAATATTAAAAAATGTATATTAACACTGGCCCTCACGGCCCAAACGTCAGGCCGGCCCACCGGAAATTGTCCCAGTCCTCCCGATTCTTGGTCCCAGATTGTGTGGTCTTGGGCACAACACTACTTTGCTCAACGTAGCAGAACAAAAAAGATCTCAGCAAGAAATACTATATTGTATCCTTTTGTGAGGAGAGCTGAGTTGCACTGTAGAATAACTTATTCATTATTGTTTTTATTTATGTGAATTTTCAAAAATAATAACAGACTAGCTAAAACTGTTGATTCAATAGTGCAAACAGACTAAACTAGACAGTTTATTAAAGATTAAATCAGTTACATCATGTTACTGATGTAATTATGTAATATCGATCAAAAAAAATTTAAATCTAAATTTCCAACTCTGCAAATTACTTTTAAATACATTTTGTTCTTATCTTAGTCAATTACTCATTTTACTGAGCCAACCTGAAAGCAATGCAAAGTCACAAATTGGACCTCAAATGCATCACAAAAGGTGAAGAGCATATGAAGTGTAGCAACAGTAGTGCAGGATTGACTCCAAAAACATTAGCGTTAGTTAATGATTACTAATACAGGGACTACTTTTATGTCTTTTGGTAATTACAAATGAGTGTACAAAGTTGACGGGTGGGGTTCCCCAAGGGTCAATCTGCCAGCATTTAGTTAGCATTTAGCACTCCCTAGTTCTTAAGATAAAAACTTTAAGAGATTTATAAATACTGGATTCAGATAAATCCCTGAAATAAGGTTTGTGGTGAACACACAAACACACAAGATTCAGTGTTTAATGGGAAACGATTTAAAAAATCTGATGTTTCCTGCTTCTTCATTATGAACTGTTGTGAGTTTAAAATGATGGTTGCTAACAAACTACTGTTAAGGACTACAGAAATAGCCTAAGGCCAACTGACAAGCTTTTTTTAGATTGCTTTGATAATCAATTATACATACACTTTTGCCACAGTCATAAGGACGAATTTGACCAGGTTCAAGTTTGGTTGAAGTTTTTATATCATGCCTTAATTATCCTATAATGTTTGTATGACAACAAATTACACAAGTTATCTTTTATAACATCAAGAAATGCTAGTGTGAGCCTCATAGTGATAACAGATACTGTTCAACATGGTTACAGAATAACAAGACTTGCAAGCATGGCTAAATGTTAAGCTATCTCATTTAACTTGGCTATAGTAGGGACAGGGACTCACCCAATTCAGGACATACTTTTTTTATATTAGTGGGGACACGGGACAAAAGCAGGACTCAAGTTTTGATATTAGGTAATTAGTGTTTTCTTTACTGTTTAATGGTAGGTGTGGAGGAAGATCAAGAATAAGCTCTCCTTTTCAGTTTGAACAATAAGTAATTTCATGATTCAGCAGGGTACTGTTAAGTATGCATCCTCATCTCGGAAACACTGCTGCAGTCAGGTCAATCTTACCTGGATACAGCAGTGCTATTATCTGATTGGCAAATATACAGCTATGTGTTATTTTTTAATTGGCTGATAGGTAGTTGATCTTACGGCTTGGTCGTGTCAAGCCCCTTTCAGCTCTAAGATGCTCAGAGTGTCTTGTTACACATTCCATGAATACGTATTTGGTGGTGTAACCCTCAAAAATGCATGTGTCACACACTGCATGAGACTTGCAAAGACCTGCAAAATGCTTTACGGATGAAGTCAGTATAACGTCCCCACAGCATAATATCACGCCCACGACCTCTGTCTTTAACTTATGTGACCCTTTGCCGTCTCAGCAACTAATTCCATCCACCTTTGAATCATCAGCACCGAGTTTGTACATTTTTAAAAAGGGACAAAGTATAGAAAACCACGTCCACGGCCTCCATGCTCCTTTCCATCATTTACATGGAGGGGCTTCGTCGTGCTGATGATCTCATCAACATGATGACATCAGCTTGATGCGCCACAGGAAAAAAAAAAAAGCCACGCAGCTCGTCTGCTGCCAGTTAGACAGTGGTCTGCCGGCAGTGGGAAAACAGTCACTTGCCAATTGTTAGCAGGTTAAACCCCTTTGAAAAAACCTGTGTTGACCCGCTAATTTCAGTGTGAAAGCGATTTCTGTGTCTGATGGGGCACCTCTACTGTTTAGTGTATATACTAGGAGTGGGAGAAAAAATTGATTCACTTAAGTATCGCGATTTTTTTGTCTGCCGATTTTTAAATCGATTTTTTTGTTCAAAAATTGACCCCCCCCCCCCAAACCCTTTAGGCGCTAAAGTCGCAAAATTGCGGCAAGCGACATTGTTGAATAAAACAGGCCATAGCTGTTAAAATAGTGCTGAATAGTGTCACTACTTTTCACCAGTAGATAGTGGACAGGTGACAGGTTTCTATTCAAAGTTTTGGCGTATATTTATTTTAAACACACACACGGAGGGACGAGAGTGTGGCTGAAGAGGCTGTAGAGCGGAGCAGAGAGACAGAGAGAGATAGACACGCACAGAGGGACAGAGAGCAGGTTAGAGTACTCACAATGCTGAGAGTACTTTCTCAAGTACTGGCTGACTGAATCTGAGGAATATTTACTCTCTGAGTATGATGGTCAGTCGTCCAGTGAGGACGAAACTGGTGGCGCGTGTGCGCGCAGCGGGAGCGGGTCCGCGCGCCATTACAGTCCACAAGCAGCACATACCGACGCCGATGCTTTGCCTCTCCACAGCTGGCGACTGCCGAGAAGGGGACGTGGTCTGGGATGAAGAGAAGCTTAAAACACTGCGAAAAGTGACGGTGTTAGTGGGAATGAGAAAGACCGCAGAGCTCTGGTCAGACGAGGGAGAAGCCGGGGGTAAAGAGCACAGTCGAGGCAACAGAGGCGTCCATGGTCGGCCCGTAAATTACAGCGATGACGATGGCTGGGAAAACTAACCACTTTGAAACTATAGCCTTTTTAAATCTTGATAGCAAAACTGAATATTTTCTTGAAAAAACTCTGGTGCCTCAAGGGTTAACAAGCCACTTTTATATGCAATCCAGGCTTTTGAAGAGAGAGTATAAACAGCTGGTTAAAATATATTGCCTAATAAATCCTAAAAACAGACTCACATGTGATGTGTATTTTTCCTGATATAGTCTGGAGGCATCATCATTGTTCATCTTTTTCGCTGGTGTTAAAAAAGCTAACTAAAGATTGCAAAAATCGGCAATATCGTAGAATCAAGATTTAAATCGAATTCGGCACCTAAAAAAATCGCAATAAATCGATCGGGAGAAAAGTGAATTGTCCCAGCCCTAGTATATACCGTATGGAGTTCATTTAAACCCAACAGACTCCTCAAGTTTACAAGAGTACTGAAGGCAGGAATGAGGTCACAGAGGGTCAGTCCTGACAGACTCTTTACTCTTGTTTGTTTTGGCTGAGGGCCTCTTGGCAGAAGTTTTTTTTTTACCTGCTCTGCATTTAAGTTGTTAAGTTTGTTTTTCCTACAATAAGTTTGTGAACAGCTTACAAAGATAATGTTTTAGCAGGCCAAGAGCAGCTGAATCAATGCTTGCAGCCAAACTCATTGCAGTGGATCAAAATGGTGTATGTTAAAGCAATGCTTAATTGTTGTTACCTGAAGTCTCTTCTCAAATGTTTGCACCAACAGTCAGTGATACTCATCTTTAAAACTCAACTCATTCTCTTTGTTACTGAGTAGCTGCAAGTCTCTACATAAAGTTATTCACTGTATTCATTTTATGCCCAAAAGGATTCACACATACAACAGTCCATAATAAGTGTGATCCAAAGTGCACACACAACAGTAAGCCTGTTCTCATGCAGCCTCTACCCATTAAAATGCACAAAGCTATTTATTATGACTTTTGTTCAAGTGGTATTGACCATGCATTCATTAACTTCCAACTGATTGATCCTCAAAGCTAAACCAATCGATGCTTCGCTTTAACAAGAGATCAATTTTCTTAAAACTGCTGTCCCGTGGTGACTTTTCTAAATAAATGAGCAAATCTGTTCCCTCAGCATCATGGGGCCTCAGAGTGTCTTTTAAACTTGGTTTCTGCATTGGTTGGCCGTTTAAAGTCTTTATAGCACGTTAACATCATCCCTGTGCAGCTGATGAAATCTGTAAGTTGTGTTGAAAGGCATGGTCACTTTACGCACAGGTAACACATCTTGAAAAACATCTCAAGTCAAAGGTCCTGACAGATTCTTAGCACATTCTCTCATCATGACAAACAGAAGTGTAAAAATTGCTCTTTGCATTTCTGTATGAAGGTCAGAACTTCAGAGTGTCGGAGCAGGCGTGCAGTCTGTCCTGTGACGGTCACACTGATCCGGCTGTTTTATAGCAAACAGAATGCAATAAGAAATGAGCCCTTCTGTCAAGCCTGAGCAGCTGAAAATAGGAATTCATAAATTGGAAAATCATCCGAGACGCTTCAGGAGGTTGGCCCAGGCACACCACGTCTATGTAAACGTATAGAAAACCGCATCTTTCTCAATCTTCCCTCTGTGTTTCAGAGTCTGTGTTTTTCAGTCATTTGTGCTCCTGCGCTCAAAGGAAATCGGTCTCACCTCAGTGGGGGTCCAAACACACACAGATCTAGGTGAGCTTCAGCCTGTCTCACAGGGAGAGAGGGTGCTTTCAGGAGTGCTGTATAATGTCTTTGACATTCACACACACTGTAAACAATGGCCGATGTACCATAGATTGGTATGGATCAGTTTTCAGGTAAACTGCTCTGCTGCCTGTCGCTGTAATCTCACTTATGTGATGCAGAGCAACTGTTATTGACACAAATCGATGGAAGGATTGAGTCGTCTTATAAAAGGGGGAAACTGAGAAGACTGCGGCATACAGAGTGGGCAAAGACTTAAAAATCTGAAGTTAAAGCTCTGTCGAGTGAAATTAAATCTTCAGTGCCATAAACCTTTATTTCTAACACCTTAAGGGGTAGCTGCTAAACAGACACTCGAAGATTCAACCAGACACACGTAATGTTTAAAGACACAATGTCACTGTGGAGATTGTACAATCACGATATCACGATCACGATATCTCACAGAAAACATGACTGAAGCAGGAGACAAAGGCTACGTTCACACTGCAGCCCTTAACGCTCAATTCAGATTTATTTCTCAAATCAGATTTTTTTGTTTGGTTGTTCAGATTACACCTGTAAATGGGCCTGACTGCAGACTGTGATGTGAACAGCTCACACTTCAGAAGTGACATGCATGCTCAGTTTAACATCACGCAAAGCCTGTGTGATGAGGGACAACGAACACAGAGCAAAACTGTGCTTCACAGTGCTGAAGAAGTTTGTTCCCATAACGCAAACCCTGATGTTACAGCAGCTCACCTTGAGTGAGCTCTTATTAAAGTGATTATGGCTATATTTTATTTCTTATAAACTGTAAAGCGGACGCTTTCCTGCCAACCCTGCCGATGAGAGATTGCTGCTGGAGAGCCAAACATCTCAGAGCCACAGCGTGCTGAACAGGTGAAAAAGGAGCAAAAACTTAGTTCTGTCTTCTGTTCTGATGTTTCTTAATTTGTCTGACAGCAGATCAGACAGGAGCAGACTGTTCACTGACTGACGCCGTCTTGTAGGAACATACAGCAGCGCGCAAATACGCACGGATGAGATGGGCAGCAGTGGATCATCAGTGTCTCCGTGTCCTGTAAACTGTTACTTTAGCCTGATTAATCCATTCAAAAAGTCGGCACAGTGTTAATAAACTAAGTTTATCAGATATCATAATACAAACGTATGATTCATTTATGTTTATCATTTATTGTGCATGTAATGGAGAAGCGAGTTGATCGCCCCAGCGCTCTCTCACTTTTTCTCATCACCCCCCCCTTTCTGCAATGTTTAATCAAGCTTGTAGCTGGAAAAACAATTAAAACTCTTTATTTTAGGAAAAAAATGCATAACCTTTTTAATAATCATGTCTATGCATTTGTCCTGAGGTAAACTGCTGCTCTGGAACGACGTCAAAGTCACATTAAATGCGTCCTGGCTGTTCAGACCGCTGTCGCATTGAAGAAAATCGGATACATGTCCGCTTTAGTACCACATTTGAAAGTGGGCTGAATCTGATTTGAAAATGTCAGATTCAATGCGGCTTGTGCTGTTCACACTGTCAAAAACAAATATTCCGCCATGGTACCGATGCAGTAAAACTTCCCACTGTCCCCGGGATAAGTAGCTCCACTCTGAGCGGCGCTGCATGGCTCCTCTGTTTTCTTCTGGCAACAAGCTCACAGGAGATGACGTCACACAGGTCAGAGGATCGCGTGAAGGAAAACGCAATGCTTACAATGCTAATTAGTGCAGTGCTTGTACCTGAGCACCAAAACAATGAAAATATAGGGGCTTGTTGTGTTTTCAAGCATATATTATGTTACAGGGTCTGAAAACTAAATTTCTTCATACCAACCGTTTGCATGTAATCACAGACAACATGCCAGCAGACAGGTAATTATCAGAGACAATTTGATTCTTCACCATGAATACAAGGTGTTAGTCGTTAGCCGATGCTAACTTAACCGCAAACTATAACCTTTGCCAAGCTTCAAGTACTAACATCAGATTAAATTGCTCTTAACTGCAAGACAAAGAGAGTAATAATTCTTGGGTCCAATAACCCATCCGATAACTTAGTCAGTTCTCCAAGGGGAATAATTTCTTTGTTCATAAAAAAACTCAATGGTTGCTTCCTCCAGTTGTCCATGTTGCTGTGCAGCTCTGGTACCAGTTTTGAGAGGGCCAATACTCAGGCGGTGGAAAAAACAAAGAACTGTTGATGGGTCAGGCACTGGCTCTGAACCAGCACTTGGTCCAGCTCAGTGGAAAGAGGTAAAGACGGGGTGTAACATGGGACCTTTTTGGTGATTTTGTTAACAGCAACATTTGTGTAGGTGGTTCAGTGATGCAGTGCTAAGACTTACAGTATAAAAAGTGAGTTTAAGTAATCACGTCTTGTTGAAACAAAAACATGGATAATCATATTCATCTAAGTCTAGTGGCATCTGGTGTTGAAAATGTTAGGGGCCGCAGCTTTGGAGGAAACAGACCAAGAAGCACTTCCTACTCCACTGAAAAAACATAAAGACAAACAAAATCACAATGCAACCTACTTTGAACGATGCTCTACTTGAACAGAGATTTTGCCCTACTTTCCTTCTGGGCTGCAAATTTCTCAGTGACCCTCTGATTGAGCACCATCATCTCCATCAGCAGTTTCTCTTCCTGGTTCATGGGGTTTCTCAGGAAAGTTTTGATCCTCTTTAAGTCTGAGAAGCACCTCAGCCTCTGCAGTGGTCATGGGTGTGGTGATGAGGATCTTTAGCTGAGTGACAGTCTCTGAAAATACCTCTAAAGATTATTTTCCATCAACAACAGGAAAGGTCCACAGCACCACAGCAGGCCTTGAACTCCTCCACCTTTCTGTAGATTCAGCTGCTTCCGTTGAGCATTGGGTAGACCTTCAAAGAAATCTTCAGGAGACATGGCGTGGTGCTGTGTGAACCTGTGACCCTGCAGCAAAGAGAGAGTGGTGATGTGGTCAGTGAAGGAGAATTGTTCTCTCAATATGGTGTTGTAGAGCTACAGAAGAGTTAACATCAGTATTTACTGAAAAAAAACAATAGAACAGCCAAAGTTTAACCTGCTCCCAGAAAATGAAGCTGTAATTTATGTTATTTTGACCATTTAAAAAACATGTCTTGTGCAAACTGACAATGTCTCATTTTAAACATGTCGCATGGCTTCATGGCTCAAGATTGAAAACACAAAGAGAATATTATGTACCAATGAAATGTGTAAGATGTAAGAATTTTTGGGTGGGGTTATAAGCATTATGAAACACTTAAGAGGTAAATAATGTGTTCACACTTTTGGAACAAATAGCATAATTTTAACCAGTAAATTGCAACAAATAACTTGATAGCATTATTAATTCTTTTTGTAATATTTCAAAGGCTTTCACACAAAGTAAAAGTAATATTTAATAAGCAGTGGCGTAAACCTCTGCATTTTTGCATGCACATGTGTATAATATTAAAATCACAGTTTGTCATATCTGTATTATGTTTCTATGAACTTCAGACTTTGTATCTATTTTTTACTCATTAGAGTACATTGTTCTTGCTTTCCCATGATTTTGAAAACTTATTTTATAGGACCCTTTATATAATATTTTCAACAAAATAATGTATCAATTTGTCAATTAAACTTAAAATGAATTTCTAGTGGGGTAAAAACAAACTTAGCCACCAATTAAAAATGTAAGACTTAAAACACTATGCAAATTTTTTGGAACTAAAGTCTGCAAAAGGACAAGGTTCTACTGAACAAAGAATTTATATCCTACTGGCAACCTCAATTTGTGGCTCCTAATCTATAGTTTACTGCCATGTGTGATATAAAATGGAAAACTTTACCTATTAATTATGTCATGTGTGCTTGGTAAGACACATTCTCATCTAATCTTCAGTGTCCTCAGTGCCTCTTACTGATGTTTTTCTCCAATGCAATCTCACCTCTTCTGTGATCCTCAGTTCTCTGGAACGGGTACCCAGAGCCTCTTTGGTGCAGCAGCTTTGGTCCATCTCATGAGCCGTATTCACGCATGAGTAAATACAGCGCTGCTGTGATGATATGATTGATAGCACTCACTGTCCAGTCACATGAGGAAAAGAAACACCAAAACAATGCTTACTCACTGTCAGTCAAAGTGGGAGCGTGCAGGATGCACCTCTCTGCACCCTGCTGCACCCCGCAGGCAAAGTTGATGCGTCCAATCCTGAAGATGCATTAGGTCAAGTGCCAGGCAAAAGGAAAAATTGCGTGCATAGTCACTCATTGGACCGGCGCCCCGCCGTATGTAAACTGTGTATTCACGACGCAGTTACTACGCAATATGTTTTAAAACCCCTTTCACTGACTGGGGACAGCTGCTGCTGACAGACTTTTACTGTGTGGTAAAAAGATGTCTTTTTCAGTTATTTTTTCTAACTTAATGACAAATGATGTTGTGTTTAAGTAGACTTCCTCTGTTGAATTTAGGAGGGTGCGGCACCCCAGTGCCCCCTATTGACGAATCACCACTGTCTCAGCAACAAGTGTCCTGTGTTGAGCCATAATCCTTAGAGGGTAAACAAGGTTCTGACCTAACTGTCCACTAAGAGAGCTTTTATTAACAATCTGTGAAGTATCTGGTGCTGGACAGGTAAAAATGTCTTTTAAAAGTGTGGCTGGCTGTGTCAGGGCTGCAGGTAGTTGGTCTGAAATGATTAACAGTTTCTGCTAAAGTAGCATTACCGGGGAGGTGGAACCTTTTTAACTTGACAGAAGTATGTGGAGGTAGAGGGGACTTCTTTCCTTCACCCACCATGAAGTTAGAGACTGTCTTATTGTCAGGATTTCATCATCAAAGCAGAGAGCTCAGATATGACTCTGACCCCTCGCTCCACCCAACCCCCTGTCCCCAATTTCCTACTCTGTCCTCTTCCCAATATTTAGTTAATACCTACAAGCCTGCCAAAAAAACAGAGAAAAAGAATAAATTGAATAAGAAAGTTGGGTATATTTGAACGTTTATGTTTGACAGTAAAAGCCAATAAATCAGGACTCTAAATGAAATCAGTGAACACAGATAGATAGATGGATGGATGGATGGATAGATGGATAGATGGATAGATGGATAGATGGATAGATGGATAGATGGATAGATGGATAGATGGATGGATGGATAGATGGATGGATAGATGGATGGATAGATGGATAGATGGATAGATACTTTATTAATCCCCATGGGGAAATTCAAGTGCCTTGTAGCTCGCAGGTCATAACAATTAATATGAAACGTACACAGGAAATTTTAAAATGTAATTAATAAATAAATAAAATAGCAGATTTCTAATCAAATAGTAAAAATAAATAAAGAGAGTCCATGTGGGGTGTCAAGATACGATAAGATAAATCTATCCACTGCTGTATGTAAGGCTTAAAGGGATAGTTCAGGTTTTTTAAAGTTGGGTTGCTGGAGGCCCATAGCTGTAGAAGATATTGTTGCCAATAAAGTTAAAGACCATCTCTCCCCCTGAAGAAAGATGGCTGGATGTGGTGCTAGCTGATACATATTCAATGGTACCACTGAAAACCTCATAATTACACCACTTTTAGGGTAAAACTAGACTAAAAACTATGCTGGCTCAGCTTGGAAATATGGTAATATTCTTTACAGAATTTCACTTTCTCAACAAAGCCTCTAAGTTAGGAGCTACTTTGTGATGCAACAGATTAGCTATGTTGTCTTCCGCTGCTCTGCACTCATCAGTTGTGGTTGAAGTGCTACAGCAGGATCAGGTAGCAGTCATTAGAGCTGAATATAAGAAGATTAGTCCTTCCTGTATTAATGCTGTATGTAAAACAGGCAAAACAAATCGTCACTGTTCCTATGTTCATCACTTGACATGGACCTTGGACATCAGGGTTCCCTCTCTCTGCAGTGACAAAGAGGGGAACCCTGATCCTATTCCAGGATCAGAAAGGTCCATTTTTAAAGATATCCTCTTTTACTCTGGGCAAATGGCATTTCCTTGTGCTTGAGTCAAAATCATTAATTTTATGTTCAGTTTTAGCTGTTCACTGTATCATGTGCCCTAACAGCAGATAAGAGGAAGGCATTTTATTGCTGGCGTAAGGATACAAAGCCCATATGTTGCATCACAAAGTATCTCCAAATATTGGGGCCTTGTTGAGAAAAGGTGAAATGCTGGACAGAATCTTACTGTAACGTCTAGTCAAGCCAACAGAGCTTTTAAATGTAGTTTTGGCCTATAGGTTGGGTAATTATGTAGTTTTGGCCTATAGGTTGGGTAATTATGAGGTTTTCAGTGACACTGTTGACTGGTATGTGAAGGCAAATTGCTTCGAGCATCCCCACTTTAAAATAAATGAACTATCCCTTTACATTAAGGGTGCTGGTTGGATGACTTCAGAAAAACCAGCAAGACAATGAAGTAAACTCCCTATTAACACAAGAACTTGTGATGACTCAGGAAGTGTCCTTAAGAAGTATCCTGGAGAGCACTAAAGCAATTTGTTGTCCTTCACTCTCCTGTCATCCAGGTTTGATGTTTTCAGCATATTTAATGTTTGACTAAAGCTGATATCTGCAGAGCTCATGGAGGTAAACTTTCGAAACTTCAGAGTGAATTGAGAGAAAAATATTGGGTTGCTTGGAGCGATAGTGCAGTAATCCTATCATCGATTTAGACTGTGCAGGATAAACTCCAAGTCTGAAAATAATATGAGCCTCTTACTTCAGTTTGTAGATAAACATTTATCTGAGGGCACCCTGAACTTTATTTTCTTCATTGCCTCTTTATTTCAGCATCGGAGTTTTTCTCCTCGTGCTGTGGTATTTTCAAACCGTTTTTGTTCTAGATGATAACTGCAGCAGCATGGTTTGGCTGTAAACATGCTTTCCGCTTCTATTTATTTTTATAAATCTGGGCTGATTGAAGAGCAACTTTCTACAGGCCTGGGTTGCCAGGTTGGAGTCGGTCCATGATTGGAGCTTGTCCATATGGTTCCAGGTCCCACTAAGCTGCCCACTTCCTCTGTTTACAGTCTCCTTGAACAGTAATGTTGCTGTCTGTCATCAAGCGAATGGAAGCGAGCAGCGTCCCTGCGGCTCATGTATTGTCACCAGCTTGTAGGACGTGGGCCGTTTGAACACATTGGCAGATTGGGCTCACGGCACTTTTTGATGCAATTAGCAGAAATCAGATTCTCACACTAATGTGGATAAAATAATTACAGCTCTGCCAAAAACAAACCGTGATGATGGCTTTTGGTGGAAGGAACTGCAGAGGGAAGTTACTCAACAAAAGGAGAAGCTGTCGAAAATAGAGCTTATTAAAAGATACTTCATGCCAGTGTGTGTCAGTGTGTGTATTTGGGAGTGTGAGGATGAGGCTTGTGCTCGATTAAATGAAACCAGTCTCCCACTCTCTTCTCTCTCTTTGCTCAGTTTGTTACCCAAAACACATCTCCCTCTTTGCTCATATCAGCAATACTTAGTTTGTGAGAGCTGTGATATCGTTTGATAACCATTTTCTCTTGTAGCTCCAGACTGCACTGTTACAACCTGCTCATTATATCCAATATGCCAGAGCTGTCATGAACATGCTGTTTAGCCTTGTGTTGGTATTTGTGTCTGGCTGTGTCAAGTTCACTGGTGGATCGAGACTTGTATTTTCATGATACATTTTATTGGATGGTATGACTGGAAGGCGCAGAGACCGCAAGTTAGTTTACATTCATTGGTAGTTTTTGAACCACAAAATGACATTTTACAGTGTATGTGTGTGTCTGTGTCACTGGTTTGAACTAATGTTTAAATTAATGATGCCCTGGCTTTTCTAGGCAGATATCAATCATGTTCCATGCTTTTTGAACAAATGGTCGAAAGGTTTGCTTTACAAAGCAACACGATCACATGGAGCAATACAACAAGTTTACTGCAGCATGGACATCTGAATAATACAATAAAAAAGACTTATTCATCACTTTTTTAATTATGTGAATAACACAAATTATTGGCAGCCTCACTAAAACTATTATTTAAATCTAACAGGCAAAGCAGTTCAAATGGTTTGATAAAGAAAAGACTTTACACTTAAAAATATCAACTCACTGCAATTATTTTGCAATGCCAAAAACTTTTTTTATTCAAGGTTCAGCAAAAGTCTAAATCTTGCAGCTTTGCTCCATACATTTAAACACCTCATTTTCTTAACTTCATCAAGAACTCATTTTACTGAGCTAGACCTTAAATGCATCGCGAAACAATAGCTTTATGCAATAGCAGCTATGCTGTAGGTCTAAACTTGGTGACGCGAACACCAAATTTAACATAATGCGACAGCGTTGCGGTCTTGAAACGTATCACATAGTCATGAAGTCCCTCTTGAAAATGGGATGTCACATCTCAAGAGGCCTTTAACACATTTATACTTAATGGAGACAAATATGGTTGGGATGCACTTGTGATCTGGGCATCCATGAGTTCGTCACTACCATAAATTCTTATTTTCAGTAAGAATATCTAAGATTATACTTCTATAAAATGATCACCACAACCATTCAGACATGAGGACCCTCCTGAAAATGAGATGTAGCATCTCGAGAGGCTACCCTCTAATAAATCAGACGACAGGTCGATGGTACATGAACCTGTCCCTAACTTTAGTTCTTACTTTAGTCCACTTGTCTCCTCTTACCTCCCTTCTTTTGCCCACACACCCGACACAGCATCGTGTGGATTTGCTGTTCATCATGAGACTGGGATCCACATTCAAGATTTCCTGCTGCTTAACAGAAGGTTTTTTCTTGCCGCCATGATGGAGGGATCCATGATTGGCTATATGGATTCATGTTGGGTGTTGGATGTATATATTTGTATATATATGTATATGTGTATTTTATATGTATATATGTATCTATGCATATATGTGTATCCATAAAATGAAGAGCTTTATGCTCTATTGTAAAGTGTCAAGATAACACTTGTTATGAATTGGCGCTATACAAATAAAGATTGATTGATTGATTGAATCACTTGTTTTTCATTTGTTCTTGAATTTCTTTAGACCGTGACATAATGCATTTCTTTTTGAGACCTAGTAGGTTACTTGAAGATCTTACTTTACTTTGTCTAACAAGCTCTATTCAAGTGATTTCGTGATCCAGAAAATCTGGCCTAATGGTTATAAGGCCTTGGTGTGGCCTGTGAAACTGAACTTAGATTTCCAAGAACTGTGGGGCAATTACTTTTTCACATAGGGCCAAATAGGTTTGGATTTTGTGCTTTATAAATTAACTTATCATTTAGAAGCTGCAGATGGCATTTACTTGGGCTGTCTTTGAGAGATACTTAAAACTGGTTTGATGATCCAAACTATTTTAGTATGACAAATATACCAAAAAGAAAAAAAAATGGATTCAGAAAGGGGGGACAAATTCACAGCACTGTAGATCAATAAAAGAAACAGCAACATTATAGGGAAATATGCTAATGGCCCAGGCTTTTTGTTTTGTCTAAAAAAATGCTCTGTCACATGGAGACATGTTTAGCCCACGAAAGCACAGGTAAGAAAAAAAGCATAATATGGGCTCTTTAAGTGTGTATTTATAGCCATGACTCACTTGTTTAGGTTCAAAATTGTTCTGACAAGTAAGCACAGAAGTAACTGAACAAACTGCAGCACTCGAGGCTCGCTGCTGACTTTATCTTGTAAAGTTCCATCATGATAAACATGTGACTCACAGATTGTTTTTCACAATAAAAAAGTCCTGAGCTGTAATGACGGCCAAGTGCTTCTATAACCAGAAAATGGAAGGCTTTAGCAGCAGCTTCATTCAGTGAATGGCGCAACACATTGAGTTAGAAGGATACAACATACTTTATCAATCAAGTATGGGAAAAAAAAAGAAAGTTAATACAAACACTTAAAAAAGGCGTCCGTCTATAATTTTATGGACAAATGTAGGTTATTCATCAATTATAATGGTGTCACCAAGAAGTCAAACAAAAACAGACAAACCAAAAATAAAAATAGTCTCTGTAATTGCTGACAGGTGGTGTGATTAGGGAAGGTGTTATCAGCATGTCACTACCTGGATGAGACTATACACTTATGGCCATAGGAGAGGTAAGATAAAGTAAAGTACTAGTGAGAGTAAGTACGAGGAGGGCTGAGTCTATGACACCAGAGTTCACTGGCCAGCCTCTGAGAGATTTCATGGAGGCTGATTGGACAACACACATAAAAATGGGAGGTCCCCACCTAGTGAATGTGATGTTCTGGCTCTTGCTGTTCATCAGTCCATGTAGTGAGGCTTTAAAGTGGATTGCATTGCCACTTATCCTTTCATTATTTCACAAGTACTTTGTGCACACAAGAAATAAATTATGGAGAATCTTATATTTTTTGGTCACATTGTCCAGCACTGGCTCAGGCCAGACACAACTTCCTGATGTCTAGATGTAAACTACAAACATGGTGACAATCACATCACTAACATGTTAATACGCATTCAATCTAACTTAGTTGAAATAATAATTAAAAAATGTATAGAGCTGAATTTCAGTATTTTGATCACGTTATTGTCACCTCCATACATCCACATGCAGTATCATGTACCTTAGTGCCTGATTCTAGCTAACATGCACTGATAGTTTGGGGGCACCATACCTGACGACCAAGCAGAAAGTTTTCAGTTTGAAAAGAAGGGAAATCCTGCCTGAGGATCTCAGTCTGCATGCTAAAGAACAATTTTAGTCAATGTCACATTAAAATGAAAAATGGTGGTTGGTTGTTTCCTGCACATTTGGAATAAAACTTTCTAAAGTCCCATGAGATCTCTGTGTGGCCCTGGAAAAGTTATTAGTTGTTTTGGTGTAATATGTCACAGAAATAAGTGTCTCCAGCAGACAGCGGTGCTTCCCTCTCTCCCCGGCTTCATTAGCTCATTTCTGACAGAACCTGCCTGCCAGACTAACCTGTTCCCTGAGGAGCCTCACAGCCACCATAACCTACTTTTCCAACAACTTCAGGGGAATAACAATCATAATGATTCTATCCCCATTTCAACTGACATTTTGTGTCCACATCATGGGTTTCTTTTCTGGATCCCCGATCCGCTGGGACAGACTCACCCTCCATCCGTCTCTGTCCTGTTTCCTTTATGAATACACCCTACATAACCTGTAGACGGTTCATTACAGATGCAGCAGACACAAATGCAGAGGGAAGCTATCCTGCCCGATGGTTACCTCACTGTTTCATACACAGACTATAATTCTGATAACAGATCTGCACACAGACACACACTCATGCAAATTCTCTTATGTTGGCAAGTTTCTCTTTGTTCATCATCCACAAAGTGAATTATTTTTTTGGGCTCATTAAAGCCCCTTTTCTTCTGAACTGCATCATGCTTGATTGAACTTGATGCAACTCTGCTGCCTGTGAGGACAATAGCCAAACATCCACGGGTCTTACTGCTAAAGAACGTTGATTTGCATGTTAGTTTGAAATCCCTTGACTAGAGTTGGACCAAAATTTAGACTTCAGATCAGTGTACATTCTGGAATATGTTTTTTTTTCTTGTATATTAGTTTGTGTTTACCCAACATTACACAAAGTCCTCAGTCACCAGCAGTAATGTATAATTTGGCTAATGTGTTAGCTCTTAGCTTACAAAGGAAGAGCTGAACACCACACCACACCAGCATCCCAGTGAATGCATGACTTTTACTTTCTGGTGTTTATGATGTCATAGCTATACAGCCTCGACCTACATGTATTTTCTGCCCACTCCCTCAGATCAGGGTGCTACCAAAAGAGAGGGGACAACATTAGACTTTTTCCTTATTCCAATCAAATCCTTACTTAAAGGTGCAGTGTGTAGATTGTGGCATTTTATCCATCCACCGCATTTCACCAAACAGAAACGGTGAATATAAGAGATATATGTTTTTATTTGTATGTAAATTCTGTCAAAATAGGAGTACAATCAACCCCATAAAACGTTTGTTTTATTTTTATTTAGTTAGTAAAATCTTTATAAAAAAATCACATTACCGCGGGCCACTGTTTCGTGTAAGCAGACATATTGATCCGCTGTGTTGTCTACGGGTGGTTTTTAGGGACAAAAAGAACGAAACGCGAATCTGTCCGCTGGTTCTGAAAACTACCTGGAATGCAGGCAAAGAAGAGGAGAGGATGGCAGTGGATGCACAGAAAGTTGTTACTCTGTCCTAGGGATTCAAACTGTGTGTATAAACACACACACACAACATAAATTGTGTGCTGTGCTCACAATCCCTTTTGGTCTTCACAGTGTTCTGTTGCTCAGCGAAGTGACATTTTGGTTACAATTAGGCTCATTCTAGAATCTGAACGCTAGATGTCGCTAAATGCCAAATTCTACACACTGCACCTTTAATAGACACCCAAGACTTTAAGTAAACAGTCAAACACACCAGGACATGAGACCTTTAATCTCTTATTCCTCACACCCCTCTTTCATCGACTACGTGCTATTGTCTTCATTATTTTTACCTGCACCCACAATTTAAATTGATCATTTTTTTTACCTGCACCAGAGAATACCCCACTCAGGACTCTGGTCCAACCCTTTTTTTTGTACTGTCCCAAGAATTCTGAAATTTGTTTAATGTGACCTCATTTTAGACTCTAAAGTTTTTCCATTCACCTTAGATGTGACTTCATTTTGTAATTAACTATCAAGTTTTGTAAATTACAGATGCAACTGCTTCAATGCCCCCTTCTAGCCAAATGCCTATCAAGGACAATTATCTTTCAATTTCCAGCCATTAACATGTCCATCTCACAAAGTTGCAGGGTGCCCCCTTCACATGAACAAATCCAATGAGTTTGCCTTTGCCCTTATTGGAGTAACATTATCTATAAGCCCAGCATGTTTCAGTCATGGAACAGTCAAGACTCAGCCAAGGAAAGAGGGGGGGAAGTGGCTCCATCTGTTAAGTTCAATACTTGTAGGTGACTAATGTCATTAGACATGTTGAGTATTGATTGTCTTAAATTTACACGTTTATTTACAATTTATTGTTTATTTATTATTTTACAGTTTCACCGATCTTTGATCAGTTATTTGTGTGAAAACACCTGGTATTGTTATCTTCATTTCAGTTAAAAAATGATAACCCAATCATCAGTTCAGTTCATTTTA
This sequence comes from Scarus forsteni, assembly GCA_036419115.1. NCBI lineage: Eukaryota > Metazoa > Chordata > Actinopteri > Labriformes > Labridae > Scarus > Scarus forsteni. The sequence goes on from JAZDUH010000152.1 coordinate 2,106,175, forward strand.
TTTAGTTCTTGTTATGTTTTCCACTGTGATGTTACGTAATATTTTCTATGTGATCAGGCTCTAAACAAATGTCTCTATATTGTCCACATTCTCCTCCTGAACACTTTTGTGTAAACTGAAAATCTCTTTCTGGAAGAAATCATCTCTCAGGGATCAAACTAACTGTGTGAACACTGATCTCAGAGAAGGATCCCTGTTTAAGAACAATGGCATTTACCCCCTTCAGAAACCACCAGACTACACACAGAGGAGTAGTTGATAGCAGGGTTTCTGCACAGAGAGAAAACTCTGGCTTCACAGCCTCTCCCTGCTGGATTTCCTTTGGGTGCTTAAGTTTGATCCCAAAGTCCAAAGGCATGCACACTGTGGTAGCTGGAACTATAAATTGGTGGAAAACGCTCTATAGTCATGCATGAAACTCCAGGAAACCCATTTTAACTGTGACAACAGATGGTGCTTTTCATATGTGTAGTCAAATATACTTTCTTTACTTTTCTGAAAGCCAGTTTATGCTCTCAGACGAATCATCAGAGAGTTCAGCTGGTTTCAGTTGGCTTGAATGTGTGTAAGCAGGAATCAAAGAGGAAAAGCAATGGTGTACAAGTAATGAAATAGTAAAAGGAAATGACTGAAATCTAAAAAGGATTTAAAAGCAGCAGTTTTTGAGTATTTATGAAGTAGCGCTGTCGGCATTAAAGTGATAATTTGAGTGGAATAAAGGTCACAAATGAAAGCCTTTAACATTTAAACATTCTTCAGTCCCTGTCCACATGGAGATGAAAATGCTTTTGTATTGAAAACATTCTCTGGAAAAAATGCGTTGTTTCAAGAAATGTGTCAATAACATAAAACTACTGAAAACACTGTAGTGCATATGCCAGGCCTGTAAGTGGTGCTGTAATGCTGCTGCAGCCATGCACCAAATCCAGTGAATTAGACATACAGCATGCTCATCTGTCATGAAAAATGTAAACAAACACTGGCATATGTTGTTCTCCATGTCCTCTTGCATCTATTAGTGGTCATGGAGGAGCAGAAGAATTTGCTGTAAAAACCAAACCCGGCTCAGTAGCTTCTGCAGCAAGAACACAACACCATAGTCTGCAATTGTTGCTGTTGTCATCATGGTGTTAGCACGAGGTGGGCCAGTGATGTCATTCTTTCTGAAGCTGTCCGTATTAGTTGTCCACACAAAAATGCAAGGCCAGCATTTTAGGAATTGATCCACTCTGGGATGCATTTTAAAAAATGTGTGTTTTCGGGCACCCAAAAACAATGTAACTTTGTGGACGAAATGCGTATATGATTAAAAACTTGTGTGGATCCATGTAGACACCCTGTCTGTGTTGGCACACCATAGTTAATAACAATCAGGCATCTGCTGACTTTGGTAACACTTTCTTTATTATTTCATCTCTACAATACTACGACAAAATAGGGTAATAATCACTTATTTTGATAGAAACAGAGATCATGAGTACAAAATACGATCAAGATACAGAGTGATAAAGGGGAAAGTTTTCTGTGGCCCTGCCTCATCAGGTCCAACAACAGTTTAAAAATGGCCGATCCAAAGGTTAAATAATTATATCTAGACTTCACTTTAAACCCAGATACTCACATTTTTGTCAAAACAAAAATGCACATTTATTTCAAAATCAGAAGTATTTTATTGCCCCATGGGCAAATTTGGTTGTTTCAGTTGTTTTTATATGAAGAATAAAAGAGAGAAAATAAAGACGTAGACATTAAGGTAAGACAGTGGTGTAATTGTGATAAGCAACAAGCAAAAAATGACCAAGCACAGAATATTTTACGAAATTACTACTAAATGCCTATGCAATCAGCTCATCTGTACCCTTATCATTGTTAAGAACTTTGAGAAGAGCAGAGACTTAGCATGGTCAGTGCTTTGTAGGTATTTTTTTTTGTAAGATGACCTTGAGTGTAATGAAATAAATTTTATTATTATTATCATTATTATTATTGTCATTATTATTATTATCGAATATATACGATGAAAGAAATACTAATATTATATGCAAATACAGACTGTGGAGTTAGCATGTTGCTAACAACAGCTAGCTAACAATGTGTCCTGTTCCCTTGTAGAGATGGCTGTAACTCAGAATGTAGAGTATAAACCCCTCTCATGTTTGCTCTTCGGAGCAAGGATGAGCATCAACAATGTTCCTGACAGAGATGGACTTAAATAGGGAACAGAGATGTGCATTGCTGGAAACCCCTTCTTAAGCCAGTGTGAGTCTGTTGGCGAGTCTGACTTGCCCTCAGTTGTGGCTGGGAGCATGAACGGTTGTCTGTCTCTCTATGTGGCCCTGTGATCAGTTGATGACCCGTTTTGGGTGTACCCGACTCTCGCCCAATGTCATTTGGGATAGGCCTCAGCCTACCTCTACCCTGACAGGGATGACTGCTATAAAAAATGGATGGATAGATAAAATTATTTAGTTGTACTTTGTCTGTTTTTTTACTTTGTATCTTTTTTTGAAACATGTAGTTCTTTTTATTCTGACATCGATTCATTGCAGCACATATCAACTGTTAATCCTGTTTAGAAAAAAAGATATATACCTGTCAGTCAAGCATCACATTTTTAACTGTTTGTCTGAACTGTGAGCAGAGTTGAGGACAAACAACAGGGTTGTTTTTATTTTTTTGTTTTTTGTTTTTAGTTCACTTATGGAAGTACTGGGTTCTGTAAATGATAAATAACAAGTAACAAGATGATGATCATGTTTGCAACTCACTTTTAATGCCACTTTAACTATTTAAAGGTCGTTTAATTTAAATGATAAATCAGATTACGTTGAAAATAAATGATGATCAACAGACCAGCAAAAACTTACGTTGACTTTTTTCATAAATTCAAAACACTCTAAAGTAACCCCAAATTCATTTCATCACTTGGTCATGTCTCATTGCATTTTTAGTTCAAATGCTAATTAATCATTCATTTAATCACTTTTCTTACCTCAACTTTGGTCTCTTAAATTGTTTTGTACTTTAATGCTTTATTTATCTTTTAATATTCTGGATTGACAAAGATTAATCTATAAGTAAGTGCAGAATCACAAAAACAGAGAGTAGTTTTAATTTAAATGATTTTAAAAAAGAATTAAGGATCACATGGTGTGTGCTCTTGTTTTACTCCTGACTGCTGATTTGCTAATTTGTTCAATGAAATCTTTGTGTGTTATGATCTATTGTTTTTTTACTTTTTTTCAAAACATTTTTGCCGCTGTCTTGGAAGGGACTTTGTTTGCAAAGTGATCATGCATCTTGACTGAAAAACTCCTGCTAAAATAAAGGTTAAATGCAAAGGTTATCAAGATTTAAAATAGCAAAAACCGTCTTAGAGTCATAAGGCTAAAGAAGTTGATCAGAAGTGTAGTTTAAAAAGGTTAAATATAGAAATGACTCATTTTCTACATTTTATAGATTCAGTTTAAGGCAACCATAGATACTTAAAAAACAGCATGTGCTGTTTACTTGGCTGCGTTCTCCATTTTGAAGTACAAAAGTTTTTACTTTTTGGGCATCACTAAAGTTTATTGTTAAACAAGTTTCATCTGTGTACACCATAATATTAAATCTATATTTGTTCCATCCTTGAGGATTTAATTTGTGTCCCTGTTGTTTTCTCTGCCCTCCTTTTCTGTTTGCTCAAAGACAAAAACATAAAAGCCAAGAAAAACTGACAGCTTTTGGAAGCACTTCTAAAAGATGAACTCCCTGCAGGTCTTTGTTTTGAATTCTTATTTATGGGAAGCTGGCTGTATGGTCTTCATAGTGCGCTGCTGTCACTGGGGGATCAAAGATCGTGATGCAACAGTGAGCCAAGAGGTCTGCGCCCCCCTCCAGCCCCGCAAATGTAGTCCTATAAATCTAAACCTATAAATCCAGCCCCATAAATCCAGGCTCGTGCTCTGTGAGGCCGGGAAGAATAGTAAAGGAGTCAATATGAAACAGAAGGCTCTAATTTAAGGCTCTGCAGAGCGATGGTGGCAAACATTTCATTTTCTGACCAGAAGCAGCAGCGGCAGGGCCACCGGTCCACCCCAGAGATGATACACTGAAGGGGGTGGTGGTTTTTCATTTGTCTGCACTGTGTAGTTTGTAGGTGCTTGATCCTTTTTCCATCAGACATTTACGTAAATATACTTTATGTCATACATACATGGTCGTATAGGAAACAGTTTGAAGGGATTACAAGACATTAAACGCTTCTCTGCACACTTCAAAGAGATTAAAACAAAATCCTTTTGTTCTTTTTCTTAGATGTTATAGATCTGCTAGCTGTGTCTGCTGCAAGTAAAATAAAATCAGGCCAGATAAAGAAACAGAGATCAAATACATGCTTCCCATGAGCCACTTTTACAAATAGAGTTTTAATTCTTGTGCACATTCCCCTGTGTCTGTTTAATTTGATTTATCTTTATTGATTCAGTGTGTTGAGCAGGAGCCACTGAATCGTTGATGCTAATTGGGTTGCAAATCAATTACAGAGCTCCTCAGCTGAAAAGTTATTTGTTCATTTTCTTAGTGAATGCTTTCCTACAGTGTGGTTTATCTGCTGACCAAACATTTTTAGGACATGCAGAATAATTGCCGCATGTAAGAATGTAGAAGAACAATTTCTGTCTGATGTGACAAGTAACAACAATTATAACGTGATTTATTTCGTGGCAGTTTTATGCCTCTGGAAGTACAAAGGAAGTGAAAGTGCAGTGGTGGGTCACTTTACCTATGACCTTGTATTTTCCAAATCAGAACAGTTCAGGGTTAAGTCAAAGAGGATCTCTTGGAAAAGTCTGACAGAAACAGGGGTGGAAAGTAACGAATTACATTTACTCACGTTACTGTAATTGAGTACTTTTTATGAGTAATTTGTAATTTTCTAAGTAGTTTTTGAAATATGTAATTTTTACTTTTACTCGAGTACATTTTGACCCAAGTATTTTACTTCATTACATTTGAACCCCCTATCGTTACTGAGTACAATATTGATAGTGAAAAAAATTAAATGCAGGCGGAAAACCCCTGTGTCCCGGAAGTGAAAGTCAATTGCATTACCTTGCCTTGTGCGCGCCCGCGCCCTGTCTCATAATTGGATCTACACGGTGGAAGATGGCTGTTGCTGACCAAGATATGGAGATATGGATATGGAGAGATTTATTGTGAATAGCAGGATCCTGCGGGCATTTTATTTTGAATTGTGGGATCCTGTGGGCACTTTATTTTGTGTGCATTTTGTGTTTTGAATACTTTGATTCTGGTTTAATTTTCTTTATTCTAATTGTAGTGTTGTCAGTTGGACAATATGACTGAAAATAGTTTGCACATTACAGTACAGGTTGTGACTGTCCTTGTTGTCCTTGTATTGTGAGGAAGTAAGAGGATCATGTTACTGAGCTCAGCTGAGCTTTTACAAGTGTGGATGTGTACTTTAATATGCCTCGAAGTTGATGAAAACAACTTGTGCTGGATTTGATTCATGGCTCATCCTTTTTTTTGCATTAAATAACTGAAAGTAACTAAGTAACTTTTACTCAAATTCCATTTTAAATGATGTACTTTTGTACTTTTACTCGAGTAAATTTATAGATGGGTACTTTTACTTTTACTTTGAGTAGGATTTAAGCAAAGTAAAGATACTTTTACTCAATTACAATTTTTCAGTACTTTTTCCACCTCTGGACAGAAATCCATTTAGGGATCCTTCAAAATTTCACTAGAAGTGTGATCAGTAGGCCAAAAGATATTTGACTTCAGTGCTCAAAAATTGTATCAGTTTGTGTTCAAGGCCAAAGTGGACATTTGTTCTGAATTCATTCTGCATATTTCCATATGTTGTGTACAGTAGCCTGTTAACCCTGACCTATGACCTCCAAAATCTAAATCTAACCCCCATATTCCACTGCACGCTAAAGCATCGCACACTTGAAACGTACTGCGGAGCACTTCACTCCCATTGTAGTCTATCAGGCAAATTCCACTGTCGTAAAGAAAGCACCAGACAGGAAGTCGCTGTGTGGAGTAACCGGAAGTTTCAAAATAAAACACAATGCACAGACTCTTGCACGTAATTTTCCTCAATTGTTTGTCATAACGTCAAAACCAGAGGCACGAGCATCAGGTCAGCAGTCGGTCAGCATCCCAGAGCAACACAACACCATGGACGAAAAAAAGTGAATCGTAGAAGTACAGAAATATATAACATTATAAACATGACACCAGACATCTTTTCTACAAGGACATAGATGGATAGAAGTTGAATAAATCACAAAGCTGAGTGGTTGGGATCAGCAGAGGGACCTTAGAGAAGCGAAGTGAGGTGTTGTTTGTTTCTTTTCTCAGTCTATAACATGTTTTATGAGCGTGTGACATCGCTATTCTCATGAGAGCCTGTGGCGCGGCGCTTTCGCGTGCAGGGGAATTTGGGGGTAAGAAAGAAGACAACTGCAAAGTTTGTCAGACATTGCCTTAAAGGAACACTCAAACACTGTTGTTTTTGTTTCTTGCCTCACTCCTGACGAGCTGATTAGGGAGTCAACAAAAAACGCTAGCCTGCCTCTGCCTACAGTCATCAGATATATTCTTCTGCAACTCTAAACAGTCCTGTGAGCTTGTTGCGACTCTTTTTTTTTTTTTTACCCTTTTATGTAACATTATCTTTTACGATCATCATTTTATCTTATTCTACTCCTAAACAGAAGCTTTGTTTTGTTTACTGTATTTTGTCTTTGGACTGTATGCTTCAGGACAGGAAAGAGAAGATTTTTTTTGCCAGCACAGTTAAGTTACAACCTTGCAGTACAGATGGATCAGTCTGATTCAACGTCTGTAATCAGGCAGATCCATCTTGCCAAGCACATTTTTTAACCTTTATAGTGTGTTAGCTTTCTCTATCTATGCTTCACGCTTTAATTGATATTGACCTGTGCCTTTAATCAGCTGTAAATTACACATTAAACAACTATCCATCATGCAATTTCTTTTCAGTCTGTTTTGACTTATACATATTTACTTAAAGGGACTGTGAGGAGTTTCTAAGTAACTACAAAAAGGTCTCACTTTTAGATATATGCCTGATCGAAATACACACTTTAAGATGAGTTTTATAGCATCTAAATAGGTTATCTATAAATGCTATTTCTTAGCTGTCTGGTCGGGTCGGACAGGGCTGGACTGCTCTGGATACTCAACTTCGGGAACAAGACAATTAAAACTAGAGCAAATTTATATTATTCGGACACGTCTTAGAGCACCGGGCTTAAGTGACGATATATTGCCGGTTACAAAACTACCATACTAAGTTTTCCAAAAATGGTTGTTGTCACACATCAAAAACTACCGCTACGTAACTAGAAAGAGATACATTACCTCGTCGCGTTGCATCCTGCAAGTTGTTGAAAAAAGAAGTTGTAAAGCAATGCAGAGTTCTGAGGAAGGTCCAGGCTACATTCATTAGCATCACAACAAATGCACGCTTTGGCTTGTGGTGCGTTCAAGTTGTAGTCTTAAGTAGGACTTCCTGAGTAGGAAACTAATGGTGCGTTCCAGTTGTAGTCGGAGGTCAGAATTTCCCACTTCCGAGTAGGAAATTTCATCTGGAACTCCCCCCGAGGTCGGAATATCCTACTCGGAACTCGGGGAGACCTCGCCACCCCCGAGTTGACAAACAAAGATGGCAGTCCCCAGTGTGAACAGTTATTTAGCTCCTGTAATAATCCATTTATTTGCACTTCTGACTGGGGTGTGTCGCTCTAGATCAGCTGTATACATAGTATTGTTAGACTTATATTTACAAAAATGCTGCCATAGTGATAATCACATTCTTCATGTGATATTTGTGAACAACAATGCAGGGCGTGCTAACAACAGCTAACAATAGCCTGGTCGATCGGCACGTTTTTTTTCCGACTTCAACTGAAATGCAGATAAGTCGGAGATGATGTCACGCCCATTTCCCAGTTCCCAGTTCCGAGGTTAATGGAACGCAGCATAAAACTGGAACGTTTCCTACTGGGAACTCGGTGAAACCTCGCCACCCCCCAGGTTGACAATTGAAGATGGATGCCCCAAGTGTGAACAGTTATTTATCTCCTGTAATAATCAATTTATTTGCACTTCTGACTGGGGTGTGTCGCTCTAGATCAGCTGTATACATTGTATTTTTAGACTTATATTTACAAAAATGCTGCCATAGTGATAATCACATTCTTCATACAACGCAGGGCGTGCTAACAATAGCTAACAATAGCCTGGTAGATCGGCATGTTTTTTTCTGACTTCAACTGGAACGCCTATAAGTCAGAGATGATGTCACTCCCAGTTCCGAGGTTACTGGAAGCATTACGACAGTCGCCGCGCGTGCCCAAGGGTAGCAGAGTCTCAATTTCAACGGAAACAGATTCTCCTCACAGTCCCTTCAAAGAAACAAGCAAAACAGTATTTTTTTTTTAAGCGAGAGTAGTTTATGAGCATGAATATTTGTAAACATTTATGAGTATTTATCTGTTTATCTTCACAGGTGCACCATGAATTTAGTTTTGGCTCTAATCAGTACTTTATAATCTTATTTTTATAACTGGGTCTAAAGTAACCCTAACAACACAGATGACACTATTTCAACAGAGCACATATAATTTATTGCTTTATTCATTTTTTCTTTTCTTTTTTGGTTTAAATAGAGGTACCTGACTAAGTCAAAAAGTCTTGAAAAAGCCATAAACAAAAATGAACTGGTTCTTTTATTCATTTAAAACCTAAAACATATCGGTACTGATCCTAACACAGGAGGAAGGTTAATTTACTGCAAACCATCCTCAGAGGAACATTTTGCAAAAAGGACTTATCTAGACCCTGGAAGTGGCCCAACGCGATGACCCAAGATGTCAGCTAACTAAAGTGGCAAAAGGTAGTGAAACACATCCCGAGGGCTGGACCTGGCCTCTTAAGCTTGACTGACAGATCGGAGCAGAAACAGGGGTTGGGCGGGGGGTGTTGGGCTGGGGTAGGGGTCATGGGTTATGGTTATTTGTCAATCGATAGCTCATCACTGTCACCTGCCTGACAGACTGATGTTGTGAACACAGAAATGAGTTTCTGATTGGAGAACAATCAACCAGAGAGTCACTTATAGGAGAGAGTCATTTATGTTTGTCACATGTTGACAGGAAGTGATAGTAAATCACTGCTCTGCTGTCAGGGGTGATAAAAATAGACTTTAATGTTATTCTGTCACTGTCACTTTTCCCGCTTCATCTCTGCAGCCTCGTATCCACTGCAGGACCATTAAATAGACCACATTTCTTTATTAAATGGAAAACACAAAACACCATAAACTCTTCAATGGAAAGGATATTATGGCAGAGCGTTTATGTTATGAGGTGACTCATGTTCTTTACAATTAAAAAAAACAAAACAGATCTAGGTAATTTTCAAGTGAAAAAAAAACAAAAGACTTATTCTAATCAGAATTTACTTAACCAGTCGACATAAATATCTTACTTTAAGGAATGAGAGACAAAAATAGGGCATTGAATTGCTTGTAATGAAGCGAAAATTCTGCCAATGAAACAAGCAAAGTTTGACTCATGGAAGATCCTAAACTAAGGTTTACTGTCTGCTCTTGTTAAATGAGTCGTCTTATTGGCAGACTATTTTACTTATTAATTCAAGCAACTCAGGCCTTATTTTTAATGTTCATATCTTCAAATAAGATCTCAATCCAGACATGTAAGGAAATTGTGGATTAGAATAAGTCTAGTGAGAATTTTTTTTTCTTTAAATTGGAAAAATGCTCTCATCTCCATCTGACTTTTTACAGCGTGGCAGTATCCCCCATCCTATGATCAGCCCGTGATGAATAAGATTGGCTTAATGACTGTCCAAACACCCACTGGATATGTTTTGGAAGGTCCTGCCCATTCCCAAACACTTTCTATGGGCTGTTTTACTGATGGACTGGTGAAAATTGAACAGTCAATGTGGTGTGACTGGTTAATGAGGCTACCCTCAGATATGAAGGACTGCCATTGTTTCATCTTTTTATCTGAGCAATGTGCTTTATTATTCTTGGATGAGACAGTGCATTTTGTCTGAAAATTACAGGAGTTAAAGACTGAATAACCTGTGCATGTTCCTTGATTTGATTCCTGATGTATAAATCTGCTGTTACATGACTAACACAGTTTAAATATAGAACAAACATGTGAGTGGGTTCTTACTCTGAGACGATCAAAGCAGCTTTAACCAGTTTACATGCTAGAGTCTTCTTAATGAGGAGACAGTGTGTACATTGTGTCTAAGTGTTTGATTCTTACATCTCTCAGGCTGAGCTCCTCATGTGACTCTCTCTCTTCTTCTGTCTCTGTTCCTCCAGTTTGGCCGGACAGAAGTGATCGATAACACGTTGAACCCAGACTTTGTGAGGAAGTTTGTCCTTGATTTCTTCTTTGAAGAGAAGCAGAACCTCCGCTTTGATGTGTAAGTGGGAACATCTCCACCTTTTCACTCTACAGCACTGCTGTCTGTCTTTGTTAAATCAGGAAGGACTTCAATCAAATCAAACCAGCTCTTTCTTTTAGTCCGCTGACTCACTCTGACCAAGTTTAAAGCCCCCAGTCAGGCCTGATCACTGCAAAGTTTAGAGGAGTTTCCCCAAAGTGAGGGTAAAGCAGCAGTTTACACACTACTTCATCATTGTGTTCTTGTCTTCCAAGGCAAAAATAAGTGTAATAATAATAGAAGAACATTATTTTTAAAAAAGACCTTGAGATTTTTGTTCCCAGAAAGTTATCAAACTTGTATGTGACCTAGAGATCCAGTAACTTCAATTTTCCCCTCCCTGCCAACTTCTAGCCAGTTACCAGCTAAATTCCAGCCACCGGAAGCCACTGGAATCCATTGAAAACCTGTTCATTCATGCATATGCAGGGTGTCTCTGTAAGATGGTGCTTCACTCACAAGATGACACAGTCTCAATCTTTTACTTGGTTAGTTAATGAGTCCCCAAATCAACAGAGAGCAAATTTGACACTATGGGCTCTAATTTCGTAGACCAGGCGCAAGCGCAGGCGCACCTGCCTGCGCCGGCCTTCGCCGCGCGGACTGGGTGTGACCTGCGCACTTTGCAAGTTTCCTGTAGTGCCAAGAGAGGCGCACTCATGGCACAGAGGGGGCGCAGAGGTTCGCGTCCACGCCCACGTCTCTGCCTCTACGCGCAAATGTCAGAGTAGGAGGAGAATAGACGTGAGTGGGATTTTCACAGCCGATCGCTGTCTTCACCAATCAAATGAAATGCGGCGCGGCTGAGGCGCAGCGTCTGATTGGTCTGAATGATCCCCGCTGCTGGAGACGGTCAGAGCTGCTGTCATCCAGCAGGAGAATAGCGCGTCACTGTGTGGGCCAGCTCCCGGGACAGATGTAATCTGTTCCTTTGTCATTAATAGTAGTAAAAAAAATAAGAGACAGTTTCACACCCGCTGGCTTATCCATTCATAATACTTGTGATCCACCTGCACTCCTGGTTTGTCATCCCCAAATAGCAGAGCCTTTAGTGATATACTGTATACTCCCCCGGTGTCTCCCCCTCATCCTCCTTGCAATGATGTACTCCATCTTTTTAGATCACGTTAAAAATAAAGACTAAAATAGAGGAATATGGGAAATCACGGGTAAATCCTGAGTGACAGAAATTTATTTTCTCTCCTTTTTCTTCGTCTTTTTTCTCCCTCTTTTCTTTGAATTTAATGAAATGAGAGAAGCCAGACATATACTCAGTTTCAGATGTTAAGGCTGTTTATTGTTGACTTGTAAGATGTGCATCAAACTTCCAGGTGCCGTCAGGTTAAGTTTCCATTATGACAAACGGCTTTAATCCGACATCAGATGTGACGGGACAATTAATATAGATAAAAATGTATCTGCTGGTTCAGACGGTTACATTAAATAGTGATTGCTGTGATTGTTTATTGCATTAAAATGTGCCTGTCACTCTGGAAACCTGCCTCTGAGGCGTGCGCACATGTGTGCTTGTCACCAAATTACAGCTGCGGAGGGTGCGCTCCGCCCTGCACCGAAGATAGACCAGGTTGGAGCTGACGTGCTTTCAGCGCACTTTCTGCACTGTTTCTTGGCACGAAATTGTCACTGCGCCACTCAAATCTGTCGACACCTCCCCCAGGTGCGCCTTCAACTCCCCCTGGTGCGCCGTCACACCCATCTCTGCGCAGACGGTCTACCAAATTGTCAAATTGGCAGCGCACGGCGGTGCGCCGCACGAAATTAACACTGCGTGGGGTGCGCCAGGCTTGCGCCCCCTGCGCTGCGCCACGAAATTAGAGCCCTATGAATTTATCCAAATAAAAGCTCAGAGTTTACAATCCATGGCTGTCAGGTTGGACAGGCCCTGTCATGAACCTGTAAGGGACCAGCCAAGACCCTATCAGGCAGGGGTTAAAATGGGCCGGAGCCCAGAGGTGCGCTCTGCCACCTTAGAGCTGGGCTCCGGCTTAGTCAAATAAATTAATCAACCAATTCAAAGTGGCAGTAGCCCCAGTGGACGACAGACCATTTTCGTATTAACAGCCTGCACGGTTCTCCCAAAGGCACCGAGATGCACAAAAAATCAGAGTGCAACATCAACGTAGACGGGGTGGGGGGTATGAACGAGACATGATATAGAGATTATCAGTGAACTGCCAACATGTGCCTGAAGGGAGCCTTGATTTTAATAAATAACATTTACTCTACAAGCGTGAGAGGACGGAGATATGAGAGCGAAGGGCTCCTCACGGTGCAGGTGAGCGTAAAGATGCACAGTGCATGGGACAGGGGTCCTGAATATCATTTGCTCATATGCACGATTTTGAAGTGAACAGAGCGATTTAAAAAATTAAAGAGGCAGTCTTGTTGTTAAGTAAAACTCAACTTTCCTGAGCAGTCCAGCTCTTGTTTTCACTTATCTTTTCTAAATGATCAATTCATCCAGAGGTTTCATGCGTCACTTATTCTCCATGATGTAAGAGCAGTTTTTAAAGAATCAAGCTCCAAATGCAGTCCACTAGTGCAGTGGTTCTCAACCCGTGGGTCGAGGCCCAAAAGTGGGTCTCAGAGCTATTTTCAATGGACCACGTATAAATCAGGAAAAAATGTGGCAAAAATGTCTTCAGTGTTCAGAGGCCCTGAGCGGACAAACTTCCATACAGTTTCTTTTACTCTGTTCCATATCAAGTAAAAATGAGCCGTTCTCTCAGGATCTTGACATATCTCATTATCTTAGCATATAAATTGAGGGTTGTCCTATGAGGAACTTTTGACTTGAGTTATCTAGAAAACAACTCACATATAAATGTGATGATGGGAAACAGTGCGTTAAGATTTATAGATGTGTAATCTCCCAGATGCTTTTATTATTATTTCATGTTTAAAACATTTTTTCTCCAGTCTCTTTTTGTACAAAATGTTTTTTCACTAAACAAATTAAAGTGGTTGATCTTTTTGAGATCTGGGTCATGATGACTTAACATGGTGAATGTTACTCAGGACAGAGCTGTAGAGATCCACCACTTCACCGTATGTTTTATCTGAAAAGTGAATATCAACCCTGTGAAGGACCTTTTCCTTCCAGTTCCCAAACTCATTTCTTACATGGCAGAATGTGACCATGCATAGATACATACATTATTATACAGTCATGCTGTCCTGTAATTCTGCTTCATGTTTCTCTCAAAATGCATCAAATTGCATTTGAAGGCTCTGCCCCTGAAAACATTTTCACAGGCTCCTTCCCAGATGGATTAGTGAAATATTTCCAATATGGAACTCTCCATCTGGCACGTCAGGTTACCAAATTGCTACCTGGTCACAAATAAACGCCTGGTCTGTTCAGTGATTGAAACAAAGAAACGCCCAGCAATTATTTGGTATTTTATGGTGACTCAGTATCAGGTAACAAGTTACTTACCAACACTGAATATTGTCCACCAAAGTTTTTTCTCTATATAACAGCTGCTCCTTGTAAAACTGGTGTTTAACCTTTGGGAGTCAAACATTGTAAATCTAAAACAATCCTTTTGTCACCAACATGGCTGCTTATGATAGTTTACCTCTTCTTTAATGCTCAACTGTCTCCTCTGAGTTTCATGTAAGCTCAAGCGATGCAGAAACTAAACAACAATAATCTGTTCAATCACATGCAGACACGGGAAAGGGTAAAGCATTAAACATCATTCTGTTTTAAATTTATGTTCATGTTGATTGTGAAATTCACCATGCCTTAAAGACTGGGTTAGTTAAGTAGATGAGAACAAAGTCAGGAGGAGTAAACAAACACAGCTTGATCTCAATTACAACCATGCTGCCCTTGAGCAAAGTAATTAAAGCCCAACTGCTGCGGCAAGTTGACGTCTCTGAGAGTTTTGCACTTTTGGATTAAAAAGATGTTGATCTACCAGCTGAAATCTGAATAACAAATCATTTTAAAATTGTTCTGGTTCTTTTTTAATTTACTCATCTCTGGTTCTTCTGTTTTGTCATGGACAAATAATATGGTGTCTTTCTGCCCAGCGGTGTGGTCCAGCTCAGTGCTGTATAATACCCAGTTATTAGTGTTTCCACTGTCAGGTGTAAATGTGTTTACATAAACTATCTGTACTGTCCCATTTTGTTGGTAGCCCAACATAAGGTTGCTAAGAAAGTGGGACAGTATCAATCCAACCCAGAGAGTGGAGCTAAACATCATTCTGTTTCATTCCAGTAGAGCATCGAGAACAACTCCCTCAAGGACTCAATATCATTAGAACAGCTTCACAGATGTCTTATCAGTTCCGTCCACTTTGTTCTGCATGCTTTGAAAATTGAGAACATCATGCTGTCATCCGAGGCAGTCAGATGAAATGACAACAAAGAAGTTATTATGGTGGACATTTATTGAATGAGCTATGGTAACACCAGTTGGTGAAGACATTTTTCAGTCAGTGATGATCTTTATCAGCAGATGAGGGTCAGTTTATCATTTTTATATGTTAAAAAACATCTTTTCTAGCTGCAAATGCCCACTGTTCGCTAAATATTTGCTTTTAGAGTATGTGCATGTGTATTAGACTGTTACCATGATGTCCGCAGTCTGTGGATAGAAGGTCAGTTTGGAGAACTTAATCTATTAAGGCTAGTTAAGATTGGGCTGAATGGGTTTACAATAGCAGGAAAATAACTCAGTAATATAAAAGCATATTCAACAAGTTCCTAACGTACCACCTGTTGATTCTCAAAGCTCTTGCTAATGTATTAAAGCCTGTCCAGCATTTACTCCAGTTGCACATTTGTTTCATGTTGGCGTCCTCTTTTGTATCATCTTTGTTTCTTTATCATCAGCCATTTTGGTACACAGTGCAGAGATGGACAAACTACTCCTGTCGTATAACATTACATGCTTCTATTTGTTTGACCATAGCTCACTACCAAACTTACATAGTACTATATGCAGGCAACCAGGGCTCTCTTAGGGAGCTCTTCTCTCTGCTGAGTCCTCCTGCTATTAGATTGACGACCACAGTAAGGTGGAAAAGTTCCATATTTTTGCCTAAAATGTAATAATACTGTCACTGCATTTAAAAAGTAGCAATAATTGGCTTTTACTCTGCATTCTACTTGTTTGATTATTTAGAATCAGATCCAGACATCTTTATCTATCCCAAATGGCTAATTCAAGACCAACATTTAACAGTACAATTGTAGAAGGAATAAAGGAGTGAGAATATTGATTTGTTCGCCATGCTGGGCTGAGAAAGCACCACCCAGAGGCATTCATGAAAAGTCTCTAGACAGAATGTGGTTTGGTTGGTCCAGTGCACTTCTCGCTTTCTGAGCCACTGTTCCTTTCATACAGAGCTCAGTTCTTTCAGCTGGACTCCAGTTATCTTGGA
Source organism: Scarus forsteni (assembly GCA_036419115.1). Taxonomy (NCBI): domain Eukaryota; kingdom Metazoa; phylum Chordata; class Actinopteri; order Labriformes; family Labridae; genus Scarus; species Scarus forsteni. Next base: position 2,122,128 of record JAZDUH010000152.1, read on the forward strand.
GCAGACTCTCACAAAATAATTAACTCATTTTTATGTGAGGTCTATAATTCTGTACCTCACAGACAAGCCACTGAAACAACAATTAAAAGACTCATTATTATTATTATTATTATTATTGTTAGTATCATTATCATTATCATTATCATTATCATAATCATTATCATTATCAATAATAATAATAATAATAATAATAATAATAATAATAATAATAATAATAACAACAACAATAACGATAACAATAATGATAATGATAATAATAACGGGATGGATAATAATAATTATGATAGTCATAAAGCATTGATAGCATTGATACATTCAACTTAGTTGGAAAATAAATTGTTTTGACATTCCAACTCCAGTAACAGCTATGTACATGCTGATTTCATTACAATCTTAAGTAGTGGTATAATTAAGAGTATCTTATGGTAAAAATCTAACCTTGGCAAGAAAAATAAAATGTAGGTGGTCTTTTTTGGATTCAAAGTTGCCACACCTGCTGTGACAAATTTGCTTATGTTTTGCTTTTGAGAATAAAGCAGAAAAAATGATCATTCAGTTATTGTACATTCTGTTATTAAATATTTTTTCAATAAGTGGATTATTTCAGTGGAGGTTTGATCCTCAGGTCCTTCATTCATAGGTCAGTGTGCGTACTTGGGCAAGCCACGTGACCTCAAACTGCATCCATTCTGCATCAGTGACCTACAGATGTGTATAAATGTGATTTACCTACCCTGATGGACTCTTTCATAGCAACATCTGCCATCAGTGTATGAATGTGTCGTGAATGTGGAAGTGTGAAGTGCAATGTAAAATGGTCTGAGTGGTGAGGTGACAAGACAAACAAGTGTTGAACCTTTAAAGTAAGACACTTTGGAGAATTGTAGGATGTATGATAAAACAGCACATACTTTCAGAATTTTAAAGTTTGTGTTTTATCCTTCCTGGGTGACTTCACATTAAGTCAAAGTTTGAAAGAATCCGTAACAACAGCAATGCTCTGCAGATCTGCACGTAAACAACAAAACTGTCTCCTGTCTCTAAGTCCTTTGGGAGATTCAAGGCATCAAAGTGCACCACGACTCACTGTGCTCATTTAACCAACATCTTTCTCCATAGAGGAGTGCAAGCTCTACAGGGGTCTCAGAGGAGAGAGTCAGAAGGGGGTCAGGTAGATTAGGAGGCCAAACAGCCCATCACACCCATCCTATTGATCATAGCTGCCAATCACTGTGTGATCAATAATTGTGAACACCTACAGCACCAGGCAGAAGCATCGATTCAACCAATCCTGCTTCTTAATCAATAACGAAATAAGCTTCAGCTTAAAGTAATTGGTTTGTTAAACTCTGAATGTCGATGAGAAAGCTATACATTCGACAATGTGTCGGAGTAGAGAGAGAGCTATAAAGGTAAACTCAAGGACCATTAACTCTGATGTCCAATTTATGTTCATGAAGGCTTAAGTACAATGGGGACTCTTTTTTTTTTTTTTTTTTAAAGCATTATGTGTTGTTATTTGAAGATAAATATACAGCTGAGAGGATGTAAATCAATTCATTATTTGATAAGGTAAATTTGACTATTTAGAGATTACATTTTTCAGACAGAGATGCACAAAATGACTTTTCATTATTTGAAAACTGCAGATCAGCAAATCAGTTAATAGCTTCCATGGGACATCACAGTGATGGAACAAGAAACACTCCTTTCTGCTTTAAATGATGGAGGATATGACTGCCTCTTTGCTATATATGTGTTTTAAACAAGTTTTATTACTGTTTATGACCTGTGTGGACCAAGCCCAAAATTATATTGAGCACCACCTGAGAAAGAAAACTTAGAGAAGAGCAAATAGTGGATTAATGCTGCTGGAAGATCTGCCGTCCCTTTAGATTACAGTAGAGAGTTTGACATTGTCAAATCCTACCACAAAAGATTGTAACTTGACCAGAATATCCCTCTTTCATAAAAATACTGCCCCAAGACATTGAATAAAAGTGACAGCTGGTGATCTTGGCACTTTCATTAATAACACTGACAAGCTATTGTTAGCTAATTAATATGTACGGATGCTCTGTGAAGAGTTTCTGCCTTTAGTGTAAGGTTAAGTATTCTCCATAATCACCATATTGCTGAAGGGAGTTTCTTGTGAGAATTGTACTGTTTTAGGTCATTTAAATAATGTCTTGGTCACTTGTTAAAGTGCCAGAAACTCATTATAGGCGCTAATCCCTCAATTGTCAACAGTTTTCTGGTGATGAACTCATCCACAGTATAAAAGGGATAAAAATCTAGACCCCTTTCAGACTTGCCAAACAATCTGTTTAACCCGGTAACAATCGGCTCCTGTCAACAGTTTGTAAGGGTTTAATTGTCATTTCGACCCGGGTCGATTGACCCTGCATGTGACCTGTGTTTTTAACCGGCTCACCCCCGACTAGTTTAAGTGGGAACATCACACCCGGGTTGACCGCTAATTTACAGATGACGTCTGCATAATGTGCCCACGGCATAACATCACGGCCGTCCCCTTCTTCTGTGACCTACATGACTCTTCACCATCTCAGCAGCAAATTCCATCAGTCTTTGAATCATCAGTGCTGAGATTGTACAATTTTTGAGAGGGACAAAAGTACAAAGTACAGAAAACTGCGTCCATGTTTTCAATGCTCCTTTCTATTGTTTCCATGGATGTGTTTTGGGTCACAGATGATGTCATCAATGTGATAACATCAGCTTGATGCGCCAAAGGAAAAAAAACAGCCATGCAGCTCATCTTCTGCCGGCTGGACCCGGGAGCTGCTGGCAGTGGGAAAGAATCACTAGCCGATTGTTAGCGGATTAATCTGCTTTGAAAAAAACCTCAGTGACCTGATAATTTTATTCTGAAAACAGCATTAGAGATTGCAGCTCCACACTAGAGGATGACATTTTTTGGGAATTCCCATGGGTCACGTGATTCCCGTGGGAATCCCATGGGATGGAAGTTATTTCTTAATTAATCCCTTGATCGGCACAGGACTGGAAAAAAAAGCAACAGGAGCGGGCAGGAGCGGGAGCGACATTAACAGATGATCATTTTTAGCCGTGTCAAACAACCAGATGAACACATGCGTCCATTATCGTAGTCATCTCTTAGTGGGCCTCATTCACTAACAGTGCGTATGCACAAATTTGTGCTTAAATCGTGCGTACAAACGTTTTAAGCACAAATCTGGGACTCATCAAAGTATCTTACTTAAATTTATTCGTACACTACGAACAAAAATAGAACTACCTCAGACCATGCGTACACACAAATGATGACGACAGACTTTCACAGAAAATGAAAACACATGCTCTTTTAAGTTAATGCACAACATATTTAAACCTCTCTCAGTAAAAGAAAGCCTTTTATAGAATTCATTGATAAAAACTCTGAATTGACTAAATATATTAAATAACCATGAAATTGATGCATTTACACCCCTATCATAATTAAATATTGAATCTTAAATTAAATATTTAGTTTACAATTAAAAAGATGACAATGTACATATTAAAATGTCACATTTCAGATGTCAATTAAATCGTCGACCACACCGACCTAATACAGTGTCTGTAATTGAGGTAAGTTAGAGCAAATTTTAAAATGCAAACTGAATGAAGACATGAAATAACTTTCTTCTCCTTGGAATTTCAAACATTTTCCAAACAAATGACACACACAACTTCCATGTTCACTCATATTTTTTATTTAATAAAAATGTTCAGAAAATCTTTTAATGTGTTGTTCAAATCCTGGATGCCCGTCGCGATATCCCTCACAGCACCCAGGAGAGCCAGCTGATTACTGATCACCTCATCGGTCAGCACATGGCCCTGTCGAGAGACTCCCGGTGAGGGGCGGCAGGAGTGGGCTGTGGGGCTGACGCTGTCAGCGCGGACGTGGACGTTGATGGCGCCTCCTCCTCCATCACAGCATCATCCGAGGCTACAAATTAAATTGTTTATGCTTATTAATCAGCATTTTCATTTGAATGACATAAAATAAAATTTTCTGATTGATTAGCACTTGTTAATTACAATAGCAGCCAATTGCAAATATCAATCATTAAATGACTTACCATTCAGCGAGGGCTGAATCCCATCGCTTTCACCCTCATTTCTGGAACATACTCCAGATATAGAGGTGTCTCCAATAATCGCTGCCATCCTAAGATCCTGAGCCGACAGATCAGGTGGTCCTCTCCCTCCTTCAGTTTCCTTCATTTTTTTCTGTTCAGAGTCTTTTCTTTGCGTCCACTTTGATATCAAACCACTTCTTCTTTACCTGAGCCACGGTGCGCACCTCCGGAGACACGGCATTGACAGCCTCAGTGATTAAGACCCAGGCATCGTTCTTATTTTGCATCTTCACTCCTGCCGTAACACTTCTGAAAAGTATTGATTTTCTTTTTTCCACCTCCTCAATAATCACCTCAATTTCAGCCGAGGTGAAATTCTTCTGTTTTCTACCTCTTGGAACCATCTTCAGTAACTTTGTCCTTCAGGGCTCTCGTTTTGATGCACTGGACAGGTGTCCTTATATAGGTGAATTGGGGTGTGGTAGTATGCTGATTGCAGATTGCGGGCACACGCTCGTCAATTTAGAATTATTCTGATTCACTAATATACGCAAGGTGGTAAGAACGAAATGACCTGGTACGCACATGTCATGAATCTGACGTTGATTTTGCGTATGTCCTGATTTTGTTTTTGTTCTGTAAGAACATTTCTATGCAAATATTTGTGAATGAGGCCCAGTGAGAGCCAACACTCTTGACCGTGCTAGCAACACAAAAGAACTACAAAAGTGGTTCGACTTACTCTCATCACCGGAAGTGAAAAGCAAATTGGAGCGGGTGCCAACGGGTCTTTTTCAAACCGCCCCCTGCACATTCTCCCTACCCACTACCCCTTCGTTTGCGTGTCCTCGTGGAGGGTCCGCCATATCAAGGGCCATCCCATGCCCATTGCAGGGGAGGGGTAGTGGGCTATAAAACCCTCCACAAGCGAGTCGCACTGATGCCGACTCGCTGAACTCGGGCAGCGTTAAAAGTGTAGTCAGCAATGTAGGAGAAAACGAGTGGAGAGGTTGTTTATAAACAAATTAAGACCCGCCTCTCCCTTCATACCTCACCCCTGGCTCCACCCCCAAAAGCTGATGGACGTGCATCATCATGGAAATGGCCGTAGACACTGTGTAGCTGACCAACGTAGCTAAGGTAACCCCGACTCGTCAGACAACTCGACTGCCATTATTGATAACATCACGACAACAGTACATTCTGGCAGATTAGACAATAAGATGAATGCTCGACGGCTGTTACTGATGTGAAGCACCACAAAGCTAATGTTGCTTACCTATTCAGCAGACAGACGTCGACAACCGCGTCCGTTTTCAGGTCTTTCATTTGGCGGAGTTCCCTCCACCGTCGGAAAGCAACACCAATATTGACCCGGGTCTTCGCTCTTTCATGGTCATAGCCCTTCTTTTTCACTCTGCTCCTCTGACTTTTGGGCTGTTTTCAGCCATTGCTGCTGCACATATTGTATCTCTCTCTTACGCTAACTGTGCATGCTACGCAATCTACCACTCCCCCTCCCCCCTCTGTATGATCTGTGCATGAGTATGATCACCCCCTGGATGTGGGGGCTGTACCCTGTTTTGGTAACTCGGCCCGAGCCACAGTATTTACCTGCTGAAATTCAGAGCCAAGGCTGTGTATTGAAACCAGACTTTTCTTTCAACATACTGTCAGTGGTGACATCTTGTGGATGGAGAGGAGAAATATGGTGAATTTGACAAATACTGCATTAGATTAGAAGATTAGAAGATCGCTGACTTCACCTTAGAATTGTGTCTGGTGACAGCCATGGAAGAAGCAACATACAAATGTAAGTTCCACGCAAGTGCTTGCACAAACTCTGTTGAACGGAGACAACTATTTCATGATTGTAATCCATACACTTCCTGTTTCCGCCTGAGGGAGAGAATATCCCAAAGCTGCTGTAGTCCTACCCTTCACCTTGATGAAGTGAACTACATTCAGCTGTATGTGTATGTAGCTGTTTCCAAACCCCGAAAAATTCACTGTCGTTAAGAAAGCACCAGACAGGAAGTCAACCCTTACGAAAGAAAAATATATACAACCAATATATTTTTTGAAATGTTTTGTAAATTTTGTTGTTTTGTATTGTATTATATTATTTTCCCAATACATTTTCCAATATATTATATATTTGATATACATGGAATAATATATTGAGGGCACATATATTATACAATATATCATATATTCATGAAATATATTGTAATACATTGCAAAATATACAAATGATTACCGCTTTCCATATATTGCAATATATTACACATCAATGTATAATATACGTGTTTATATATCCCAGAATATATTTAACTTTATATTTATAAATATCTTCCATAATATATTGTGATTTATGAAGGAAAATATATTTGTGTAATATATGTAAAGATATAGTGTCAAATATATGTTTAATATATGGTTGAATATATTTTAGATATATGTAAATTTATACGGACACATATATGCTTAATATATGGAGATTATATTTTAAATATATGTAAATTTACATGGAAACATATATGTGTAATATATGGAAGAATATATTTCAAATATATTTAAATTTTAATATATAGTAGAATATATTTAAAATATATTTGAAATTATATGGAAACGTGTTTGATATATGTTGGTGACACGGACACAGGAAGGACCCAGATGCCATTTAGCTTTTGTGGTTCGAACCCGCGAGTCTCGTCTTGATGGTCCGATGCTCTAACCACTAGCCCACACAGGAGATAATGTGCAGATGGAGTTTTACAGTCTTTGAAGGCGAACAGCAGATGTGAGAGCGGGGATCGGACCGGCGAGCCTTGGAACGGGAGCCCGATGAAAAGTCCACTCAGCCACCCTGATGACGCTCTCTCACTTGGCAAAAAGAGGCTTTCAGGAAGGCTAGGACTGGACTCACTCTTTGTTTGGGTTAGGTTAGGAATACACCAGAAAGCAGGAAACCAGGCTGCCACCACTGGTCAGGACTAACAGACGTATATATGGTAGAATATGTTTTAGATATATCTAAAATTATATGGAAACATATACATGTAATATATGTACAGATATACGCGAAAATACATGGTATAATATATTTCAAATATATGCTATCATGTATTCCACGTATATCCGTATACATTTCATGCATATTTTCCCATATAATTCTGCATATATCTAGAATATACTCTACCTTATATTTGAACATATATCTATATTTATGAGAGCTTTAGACTTAAACTTCAATAAATGTAAAACCTGTAGGAGCAATTATGTGAAAATCTTTATAACATGTCAACACAGACTAATAAGTAATCTATTAATAGCAACCATAAATGGCACTATATACATATCCATATATTTTGCCATGTATATATGACACTATAAATATGCATATGTGTTATTATATATTTATCTATATAAGGCACTATATAGATATCCATATACTGTGCCATATACATCCATATATGGCAAAATATAAATATAAATATATGGTACTATATATATTGATATATGGCACAATATATCTATCCATAAATGGTACATGCATATATTGCTGTATATTGGCGCATATAAGACAAACTATATATGTTAAAATATAGTGACTTTTTTGGTATTGCTTGCAATATATTTTTAAATATTTATCAATATATACACATATATGGTAAATACACATACTGCAATATATTGGAAAATATAAATACTAAATCTCATATATGGGAATATATTACCTAATATATGACATGATATTTTCCAATATGCTGCAATATATTTTTCTTTCGTAAGGGAAAGTGTGGAGTATCCGGAAATTTCAAAGTAAAACACAATGCACGGTGTCTAGAACGTAAATTTCCTCATTGCTTTGTCACTATGTCAAAACCGGAGGCACGAGCATCAGGTCAGCAGTCCGTCAGAGGGTCCCAGAGACAACACAACACCATGGACAAAGAAAAGTGAATCGTAGAGGTACAGAAATATATAGCATTGTATACATGACACCAAACAAGGATACAAGGATATAGGATATATGGGCCATTCTACCGAATTTGTCCAAAGTGCAGGGTTGGAATTTTTTTTTTAAAGTGTTTTTTTTCCCAAAACTTTGTCCATACATATGTTGTACCACATCTAAGGTGCATATATCTTATATAGTGCAGTCAATATTCATATTTCAATTTCTGCCTGTTCTGGAAATGTTTTTTCCGCTCCTAAAATGTGTCACAACCAAAACAGAGCAACGCACTGCAATAAAAGGTATTATATTAATCTGCTCATATTGTACTTCCATGCCCCCGCCAAAGAATATTTTTTACAAATTTTTCTTGAAGGGTTTTACAACAAAATCAATAAAAATGATATTTTAAACATTTTCCAAAGTTCAATTTCTAAGACTCATCAAAATCAAAATCCAATCTTTTCTTGTAAAATGAATTCCACTGATTATATAGATCTCAGAGTTAATGAGTTATGAAATTGAACATACATTCAAAGAATAGTCATCATAAAATGTTAGTTGATGACTCAATATCCTTTATTTTTTACAAAACACCCAGTGTTTCGGTTGTGACTGCACTGTTTCGGTTGTTTGCAAGGTTGTATCATATTCCCTCCACCTTATTGCTTAATATTAATTTCAAACATGTCTTACATTGGGAATATTATGAACACAAATGTTTATAATCAATCAAATGACATTTACTTTGAAGGCCAGCATTATCCTACTCAAACATCACGACGCATCTACTGTAACATTACTTAAAGGTGCTATGAATCTATTTCCAAACTGTGGTCCCACACTAAAAAAACAACGTAACAAAACAATTAAGAATTCAGACTTGACATATTTACTAAGATTCTGTTATGATCTATTTAACACACAAGACAGCAAATAGATAGTGATAAGCTAAATATATATAAAAATCATCATTTATGGTGTACTATCTATTGGGAAGTGGTTGTCCCAACCACGAAGCCCTAAATTTCGACCGATGAAAATAATACTTAAAACAATTTTGTATATTTTTTCAATGATGTTTTTTAAAATATCTTGTTGATTTCTTTTAAACAGCATTGAAAAGATTTGGATGTGTTGTTGGTTTATTTTTTTAATTTAAAAAGATCATTCAAAAAATGCTGTCCCACGCTTTCATGTCACGCCCGAAACACAGATAGTTTTACCACATAGGTTGAGCGTGGTTTTTAGCCACACCCCTGCATTTTTGATCAGGCAGAGACTCAGCATCCCTCTACCTCATGGCATCATGGTGAGTAGTTACCTCTCATCATTTTGGAGTAAACGTGTTTCAAAATCTGAAAATCTGTCTGGAACATTTTTAATTGTCACTACCAAACACATATTCTCTGCAATTAGGTAAACTTTTGGAGGTTTAATGCAACGCATTATGTTTTTATGGGTGTACACCTGTTCAAACATCCATTTGCTGGCCATGTGCTTGGTAGCATTTTTTAGCTTTAAGTTAAAATTAGCAAAAATTGTCACAACCGAAACAGATGGTAGAGTTTCGGTTGTGACAACATGTAATGGTCCACTCACTTAAGTCAATGTTTGATCATTGTTACCTCTTAAAACATGTAGATAATGCTGATTCATGTTTTAAATTATAAAGCAACAGGGAGAAATGAAAAAAAAACACCAATATGGCAAAACAAAATATTTGAAAAACTAGACTTTTAGCCCAAGGGTGTCGACCATGTTATAAGTTCATTAAAGTTCTTGCATAACACTTTCTGGTGTGTGTATTTTTTAAAAAAAGATGTTTTAAAGGGACTGTGAGGAGTTTCTAAATAATTACAAAAAAGATCTCCCTTTTAGATATATGCCTGATGGAAATACACACTTTAAGATGAGTTTTATAGCATCAAAATAGGTTATCTGTAAATGCTATTCCTTAGCCTTCCAGTCGGGTCGGACAGAGCTGGACTGGCCTGGATACTCAACTTTGGGAACAAGACAAATAAAACTAGAGCAAATTTATTTTATTCAGACACGTCTTAGAGCACCGGGCTGTAAGTAGTGATATATAGCCAGCTACAAAACTACGATACTAAGTTTTCCAAAAATTGCTTGTTGTCACACATCAAAAACTACCGCTACGTAACTAAAAAGAGATACATTACCTCGTCGCTTTGCATCCTGTAAGTTGTTGAAAAAAGAAGTTGTAAAGCAATGCAGAGTTCTGAGGAAGGTCCGAGTTTCATTTATTAGCATCACAACAAACATACGCTTTGGCTTGGGTCACGTCTTTTGGTGAGTTCCAGTTGTGGTCAGAAGTAGGAATTTCCGAGTTCCGAGTAGGACACTACAACTGAAACGTCCCCTGGAGTTGGGATTTCCTTCTGGGAGCTCAGTGAAACCTCGCCACCACCGAGTTGACAATCCAAGATGGATGCCCCCAGTGTGAACAGTTATTTAGCTCCTGTAATAATAAATTAATTGCACTTCTGACTGGGGTGTGTCGCTCTAGATCAGCTGTATACATAGTATTGTTAGACTTATATTTACAAAAATGCTGCCATAGTGATAATCACATTCTTCATGTGATATTTGTGAACAACAATGCAGGGCGTGTTAACAACAGCTAACAATAGCCTGGTTGATTGGCATGTTTTTTTCTGACTTCAGCTGGAACGCCGATAAGTCAGAGATGATGTCACTCCCAGTTCCGAGGTTACTGGAACGCAGCATTACGACAGTCACCACGCGTGCTCATGGGTTATTATTATAAACATTTGTGTTCATAATATTCCCAATGTAATGCAATGTAATGTAAGACATGTTAGAAGTTAATATTGAGCAATAAGGTGGAGGGAATATGATACAACATTGCAAACAAAAAAATAGTGGTCACTACCAAAATAGTGCAGTCACAACCGAAACAGTGCAATCACAACCGAAACACTGGGTGTTTTGTAAAAAATAAAGGATATTGAGTCATCAACTAACATTTTATGATGACTATTCTTTGCATGTATGTTCAATTTCATAACTCATTAACTCTGAGATCTATATAATCAGTGGAATTCATTTTACAAGACAAGATTGGATTTTGATGAGTCTTAGAAATTGAACTTTGGAAAATGTTTAAAATATCATTTTTATTGATTTTGTTGTAAAACCCTTGAAGAAAAATTTGTAAAAATATTCTTTAGAGGGGGCATGGAAGTACAATAAGAACAGATTAATATAATACCTTTTATTGCAGTGTGTTGCTCTGTTTCGGTTGTGACACATTTTGTGAGTGGAAAAAACATTTCAAGAACAGGCAGAAATTAAAATATGAATATTGACTGCACTATACAAGATATATGCACCTTAGATATGGTACAACCAGTGGTGTGCGGTCAGGGGAGGCAGGGGAGGCAGTGCCTCCCCTAGGCTAACAAGAAAAAAAAAAAAAAAAATGTTTTTATAAAAATATTTTTTTTCAGTTGTTTGTATACAATTTGTCATAATTAAAGAATAAAAAAAGGAAATTGCTGATTTGTCAATAAGAGGGAGGCTAACAGAGGGGACGGACAGCGTTTCGCGCTGGCTTCATGCGTGTAATGTGCGTCGGAGGCAGAGCCCAGGTCTGCCTCTTTGACCGTTTACTTGAAATCACAATGTTTTGCAGGTTCGCGCATGCGCATTTAAGGTCTCACGCTGATTAACGTGGGCATCGATGAGGCACAGCGCTTCTCTGCCTCCGGAGGTTGTAATACCGCACCCTCTTTGAGGTCTCGCGATAGTTTGTTAGTGCAGACGTTGCTAAAGTGATTCTTGCCTAGCTTGAACATTAACTCAGAAGAAACCAAACTTTAATCTTCTAAAAAAGACACACATTGAGATCACAAAACCCAATGCCAGAAATCCAACACAAAAGTTCCCTTTTCAGCTGAGAAACCAGAGGGATGGCTTCTTAGTTTTTGAAACGTCCTCTTTCCATGCGCTTCCAAACTTTTGCGTCCTCTGCTTCGCTCCTCACAAGCCAAATGACTGACACTAGGCATCTATTGTCTCTAGAACTCGGCACACGCTGCTGATTTCACAAACTCCATTCACCCGCAGCAGCCGAGGAGCGGGCAGTTATGGAGCGCGCCGTTGAGCAGCGCGCAGCCGAGTGCTGCACAGCGCGCTTGGAGCAGAGGGGCAGGGGAGCATAATGACTGATTTTAGGAGGCACACACCCGCACTTCCAGACAGACGAACACAAGCCACCGCGCTGCGGCCGCCAGCCGTCTAATTTTGTCAGCTGCGCGGCCGTGATGTTCGTGATCGAGGTGGCTTGTGTTTGTCTGTCTGGAGGCGGCTGCTGACTGATATTTTCAGTGGTGCGCGCTGTGACCACTGGCCGTCTAGGTGTGCCGACTGTTTTTGAGCTTTCCCGGTTTTCTCTGCCAGCACGCCTCTGCCCCTTTTATATCAGTTTTTCAATTTCATCTGGCGGGCCAGATAGTACTGGAGACGGGCCAATTTTGGCCTGCGGGCCATTAGTTGCCAAGCGCTGCTAGTGTATTTCTCCCATCTCCACTTGCACACAACACATAAACAGCACAGACTGTCACCACGTTAAAGGGGCAGGGCTGGCCAGTAACAGTTTGTATTTGCAAATGTGAGCAGTGCACCGTATTTATAACACACACATATAGAAATTTCAACTTTAGCTGGCTGCCTGCCTCCCTCGTCATGGACCTCACCGCACGTTACTGGGTACAACATATGTATGGACAAAGTTTTGGGAAAAAAAACACTTTGGAAAAAAAAAATTCCAACCCTGCACTTTGGACAAATTCGGTAGAATGGCCCATATATATATAGATATACGTAGTAGGCAAAGGAGGCCTGGACAAAATGCAAATTTTGTATGCCTTGTCCAAATGGACCATCAAGCTGAAGTCCAACCTGTAGCAAAACAAAAAGCCTAATGGATGTCAAAACAAGGACATTGTGACATTAAGACCACATAAAGACATTACAAGTGAAAATAGAATAATACAAATATCTAAGATTGAACTTATTAAAAAATATATAAAATAACAAAAAGGCCCATAAATTAAAAAAAACAAAACTTTTTAGCTCAGCCTGAATGTTGATAACAGAAAGACACGAACAGACTGAAATGAAAAAAAAAAACAAGTATTACTTTACGAAGCTCTGAACCCTTTGACATCAGCATTGAAACATTGCTCTTGAATAATTAATGAAGTTTCTCAGGGTCATTAAAAACTCAAGTTAGTTTCTCAATTTAAGGAGAATCCTTGATACACAATTGAAAAGTTTTTATATAACAAAAAAACGTTTACCTTCATGAAGCTTTTGTTGACAATTATATCCCTTTTGAAGTGAAATTAAATCAATACTTAAAAATGTTATGTGCTTATGAAAATATTGCTGTTATTCATATTTGGTCCCACACTTTGCCAGTCCTTAAAAAATGAGTTTTTTTTTAAAGAAAATACAAATAATGTACCTCTGCAGTTCAAGAGCTTTTGCAAATGTTTAAAAAGGATGAGGAGTTAATAGAGGGGTCACTTAACAAATCTTAACATGTCCTTTATTGTAAAGATATCATGAAACAGATAAACAGGGTTTTTTACTTATTTTATGATCATACAGCGAAGCAGAAAAAACAGTCCACATACATCCAGAGATGTATCCATTCAAGCAGAGGCAAAGAGACTAAAAATAAGAATGTATGATAACAAAAACTTATGCACATCATAAACCTGTCCTCATTTATTAGTCTCTGCTGATTATAGTTTTTGAGTGAGCCCCTTGAGATGTGGCATCTTGTCTTCTAAAGGTCCTCATGTCTATATGATTGTATAGGTATTTATTATGTAGGTATAATCATAACACACATGGAGAGAGACATCAATCTAATATCAACATTAATATCTATAATGAAAATAAACTGGATCGGACTGCTGTTTATAAATATATCAGTCTCTAGTTGAACTTCCATTAAAAAGGATTTAAATGGTCTAAAAGTATAATTTATTGTTAAATGTAGTTTCTGTTGATGTTTGAAGTAGGTTAAAGCGCTTGGAGTCAGACAGGTCCACAGTAGCATGTCACCCATGATTGTTTGTGTTTGTGATTGTAGGAACTACCATGTATTAAATTTTGTTGAGCTCTCTGAGGTGAGCATAAAGAACTGTAATGACAAGTGAATGGAGCTAAAGAAAAGGTAAACTGTTTGTGACCATAGTAGTTAGTGACTTGTGCCCATCCCTAGGGTCAACACTCGAGGAAAAATACATTTTAGACAAGTATTAATGGCAAAGAATGTCCCTCTGTGCAAACTAGTACATCTTTAGGAATACACTGCTTATGTGTTAGACTGGACCTGCTTGAGTTTTAATTGACTTATTATTAGGTATATGTGTGAATGAGCAGATGATGTACCTGATAAAGCGGCTGGTGAGTTTGTTCAAGTGTTATAGCAGCAGGGACTGTTCTGGGCCTTCTAGGATTTCTAGAAAATATAAAGCTTATCTGTAACTAACCGACTCGCGACGTATTCCTCCTTGTAGCACAGTAGCGAGCCACTGAATAGATCTGCCTTCCTCTCAGCTGTTGTAAACATAACAGGCTAACGGCTTCAGACACCGGTTGTAGCCACTTTTATCAAGAATTGTAATTGTTTTGTTCTGACTCTTAGTGGTTTGAGGAAGAGACAGCATAGGAAATTGCAAACAAGTGATTATGACAGTAACAATGAAGTTCCATTTGCTTTGGAGCCAAGAGGATACCTGTATGAGTCGGAGCTCACAGGAGAAGAGCTGCTGCAGATGGAGACCGAACAGACCTTACCCAGAGTGCTGCTGCTGCCACCAGTGGACCTTGGTTACAGACCAAGTAGTAGTTTGTGATTAGAGCTGTTCGAATAGTTTAAATGCATAAGAAAGGTGGCTCAATGCTTCCTTTATTATCTCCTTTAGCATAGGATACACCGGACCATCATTTACGAAAGGAGAGGAGAATATTCTGATTATATTTTAAACATGGTTCAATATTAATAATGTGTACACCATGAGATTGTGGTCTTAACCATTTCTGCCTTTCTTTCATTCAGTTTCCATTCATTTTCATGCACTGATTGTTGTTCATGTTGACAAATTTAATTAAATCCTCATTTCCAACATCAGTTATGCAGAAGTAATGTTTACCAGGTTATTATGTTCAGTGTTGTCTGCAAGGAACAACATTGTCATGATACATGATGCATGATGCGTCTTTTGTAGTCCACCTTCGGAAAATTGTAGTTTCACCGCAGCAGCAGTAACATCTGCCGTCACATGATGATGTAGCGTAGCGAAAGTGTAGTCGGATTTTCTCTGCACAGCAGTTTTCCTTTCCTAAGTCCTTCTGAATTCTCCTTTCTCCTTTCCTTAAGCTCATGACATTTTTCATCAGGGTAAAGGAAAAGTAGATAGGAAAGGGCTTAGGAGGTGACTATTCGACCGCAGCCCATCAGTATTACTCATCAAACAGATCTTCCTGCTCTTCTGAATCCTGGAGTTTTGTGAAAATCTTCACTTTCCCGAAGATTAACTGGAAAAACACCCCAAACCTGGTGGACCTAATGACAGTTTCTCCTCAAAGTGAGTAATAATGATCTGTCAGAGACAAACAAGCAGAGTAGAGTTGTTGTTTACCATAACATTGCAGACTACTTGTGTGTGTGTGTGTGTGTGTGTGTGTGTGTGCGTGTGTGTGTCGCTCTCTCTCTCTCTCTCTCCCTCCCTCTCTCACACACACACACACACACACACACACACACACACACACACACACACACACACACACAACCTTAACTGTTGTGTATTAGCATTGCGTGGCTTACAGCGCTGCACAGACGTGATTTTTTCAATTCCAGATACATTTTATATTTCCATAATGTTAATGCACTAAAAAACATGCATATGTAGTGTACTCTCAAACTGTGGTATTATTTTTTGATGGGAGTTGTTGTAGGAGGAGAAAGTACCCTTTCTTTTTGGTTAAATACTTCCTTGTTTGTGGCTAGTTCTTCATCACAGACTCTTACAGACTGTGGCTTACTGAGGGAGAGGATGGAACTTTCTATTGCATCTAATGTACTTAGTGGCCATTTGGAGCTCATACAACCCCACTTCAAAAATACTGAACTATCACTTGAAGTCCAATACCAGTGCACAGGGTTATCAACATAACAATTGATTTACCTTTAAAGCATTTCAGTAAACACTAATCAGCAATTTTCAGCAAGGGTCTCATCACAACAGCAATGAGTCCTTCATTTTATCTTTTGATTATGTTTGTCAGTAGATACATCACTCATCTGATTATTATGATCAATAATTTATTGGCAGGCATTGAAATAATCAGAACTTTTTTTGCTGAGGCTGACACATGACATAATGCTGCGTGACTTCTGATTCTTCATGGTCAATGATATGCTGATGTAACATCCCTTTAACTGTTTCTTCTTCATCTGCTGGCACAGATATCCATTACTGTGGATCCCCTCACAGCAGGAGAGCTGGAAACAGACGCTCAGAAACAGAAATAAATGAGGATTCAGTGTGTTTCCAGCATGGCCCAGATATAGATTATGCCGAGTCTCAGGAGAGAACCGTGGTCTCCCTGATATGAGGTCACAGGAGGGTATTCCAATAAAAGCTAGCATCCAGTGGAGGGGAATCAATTATTAAACTGAGTCCTCTTCATGCAGGTTATTTTTAGACCAGTGGTTTACAATAGGAAGATGTGGAACAAAGTGATGTATGACCTCCACGAAAAATAGAAGATGAATGAACTGAACAGCTGAGAAGAGACAACAAAAGAAATTCAACATGTGACGTCATGTCAGCAGGAATCCACAATCATATTTCATTGTGTGAATAACAGATTTAACTTCCATGTGCTGTGATACAGTTCAGATTATGTACATATTCATGTTAGTGCAACAGTTTGAATCCACAAGAAGATGTTACAGGTCCAGAGGTAATAATTCTATTGTTGCATAAAGGTCCCATGTCCTGGTGTGTTTGATCTTTTGCATCATGCCTGGGGTATCTATTAGGCAGTGATTTTGACTTTCAGTACAGGATCAGATGCAGCTCTTTTCCCCTCCTCTTTGGAAACACTACAATCTGAGGGGGCCAGGGAGCTGCAGGAGGCTATGATAATGAGCTCTGCTCTGATTGGCTTCCAAACAACAGTCTTGCCTGTCGGCCTGTGACAAGCAGAAACACATGTGGGTGTAGCTTTATTAAACCCCAGAAAGTAAAAACTACATGTTTTAAGGGGCATATTATCTAAAGAGGTAAAGAAGTGAGAGTTTAGTAAGAGGTATGTACACCACACAATTGTACATATCCATCAAATAAGCAACAAAAACATGCACACATACATTTATGTACATTACACATGCATGACTGTCGACCTGGTTCGAGAAGGAACAAAATGAAGCAAAAGGCTCATCTGGTCCTGCCCCTTCCTTCCAACATTAACACGACAACACAGAAGTAAAACTGTCCTTCTGTCACCCTGCATTCATTATCCATAGAAGATACAAAATACAAACATCGGTCGAGCACCGATTTACAATCTTGAGTCAATTTGTAGAAAAATATCTCCTGCAAGCACCTGGATGCCCAACCCCACCCTTTATATGAACCTCCAAAAATCAACAGATTAACCCTGAAATTGAATTTTTTTAAAAAAAATAATGACACAAAACATGTCTCCCACAGCACCTGCTGCCAAGACATTATAAACAGAAACTTTTACTCTCGCAACATTGTACCTGATGGAAAATACATGTACATTATGTTTCACTTGAGTATATCAATGCACGCCTGTCTACAGAGCAATACACATTGTTTAGTTGGTGTCATACCTTTTTTAATTTCAACAACTTCAACTAATTGAATAAATATATATGTACATACACAAATAGGTGTCAAATACAACCCTCAGCTACACATACATAAAACAAATCTATCCACAATAACACTAAATTACTGTACATGTAATGGAAAGTGGAAATGAATACATTAAAAATATTGATATGTGGGAGCCTTAATTTATATTATTGTATTTATTTTTTTCCCCACTTCTATTGTTATTCATGTATTAATGACAGATATCAGTTGATGATGATGATCATCTCTCAAAAAAATCAGTGAACCTCTGAAAAAAAATATATATATATATGTTCCCACATTCTGATATGGGCACTTTTGTCAGCTTAGTCCAACACTTGCATACTAGGTGTTCCACCTTTCTCCTTTATGGGAAAAATGATGATTGTTTGTCTCTTTTTTCTTTTAAATGATTATAATGAGTTTAGGAAAGGTCATGGTTTTGGGTCACCTTCATTTTTAGATTTAAATTGGACTAAAGCTCCTGGATTAAGTTCCTGAGCTTGATATCTACTTCTTTTCATAGTTTATTGCCTGGTTTTCTAAGTGCTAAACTTGCTGGTATGATTTAAACTGTTGCTCACTGATTTATACAACAGCCATGGGAAACTGTTGCATCTTATATAGACACCAAACTTATGATCATGTCTTGATGCAACACATGGGGAGGTGATAAAGAGGCACCTGGAAAGGTCTAAAATCTGTCACCAGATGTTGAAACATGTCTAATGAGTGTTTTTGACATTTTTAAGACAAAAAACATAAGCCCCAAGCAAAGAGCCATTATTAATGCATAATTAGATGTAAGTGCAATACTCTTTATGGGAATACATGCAAATTCAGACAGCAACAATGCAACCCCAGAGCCCAATTAACGCTGATTATAACACAGCAGAGGCTGTTGAACATAAGCTAATAAAAAAGCTAAACAGACTGGCTTGTATAATACAGCAGGGAAATATGTATTATCCTACGATTAACCCAAATCTTTTTGATGTATTAAACATAGTAGGACATTTATCTGGAGAATACACTGCTGTGATAAAACAACTGTCTCAGTAAAGTATGATACGTTATGTAATTAACCATATAAGGAGCAAGGCTTGTCACATTTGTTTATACAAACTAATTCAATCAATAAAGAACATCTAGAGTGACAACATGTGAGAGCAGTGAAACAGGAATTTAAAGTTTTGTATCAATCCTAAAGCTGAACGTGTTTGCTATTATTACTTTATTGCTAACTCGAAAAACTTTGAATCAAGACTCTGCATTCACCGGTCAAATGAAACATGCCTTTCTTATAATGTACAAATACACTTTCAAACATTGCTTTTTTTGGTGGTAATTTTCCATTGTTATGCCTGCAGTTTTCTGTGCAAGATGAGTCAAGTATAAAATAGCTGGTAGCAGAGTACATCATAAGAGCCCTAGGCCTACATTAAAAATGAAACTAAATGAACCTTATTAAAAGAGTTTGATTCCCATTACTGTAATTGATTTGATTATTGTATTTACATGCATCACATCCTGTGCTTACAATTTTGTGAGCACTGCCACTTTTTGTAGTGTGTACATTTTTCCTTTAAATACAAAGAAGAAACTGATATTTGTCATAATGATGGCAGAGTTGGATTATATCTCTGTTAGCATGTATTTTTGATAAAAAGAGAAACAATAGATACAGCTACAAGTCATGCAATGTTATGGTCAGACAACCTTAACTCCCACCTCATCTTGGCCTCTTTGTCTGTCAGTAGGTCGATCTAAAAATCAGCTGAGATAACTTATACAATGTGTTTGAGTTCTGTGATTGGCTGCAACATTCCAAAGACCCCTCTGATAATAAAATGAGTGGTGTACCATGGCTTCATCCAATTCTCCCTACAGCCTATGGCAGAGACACATCAATCTTTAAAAAAAACAGTAGTCATGGCTTTGCTGTTAAAATGGTACCATGTTTTGAAAAAGATGGTAAAATTCTTGAATGTATCTCCCTTTGTGTCTCTGCCTTTGCCGAGATTTGTGTTCGAAAGCCTCACTCCTGCATTGATGTAGCGGCCAATGTTGAAAAAATGAATGAGTGGAGAAAAAATGCTAGTTCGATATGCAACTACACACTAAAAACTGTTGGGTTAAAAATAACCCAATTTGGGCTGTTTTATAACCCAACCGCTGGGTCAATATAGCACCAGCCCAGCAGTAGTTAATTTGACCCAGCAAGATGGGTTCGTCCATTTTAACCCAACAGATGAGTTAAATATTCTACCCAAATTCTGGGTCAAATTAACTGCAAACCTGGGTAAATTCAACCACACATATTTGTTATATACTCTACCCAGATGCTAGGCCAAATTAATTAAAGTTCTAGGTTGTTTCAACTACATATTTGTTATTTACTCTACCCGAATACTGGGTCTGACACGGGGGCAGTTAGGACCCAGAAGCGAGACAGATTTAGCTCTTCACAATAACCAGCATTATTGAATAGACACAGGAACAGTTGAGTAGAGAGCAGGGATTGAACCCACGATCCTCGGAACTCGACGTTGTCAACGCAGGAGCCACACACTCCAATAGCCACT
Organism: Scarus forsteni; assembly: GCA_036419115.1. Classification (NCBI taxonomy): domain Eukaryota; kingdom Metazoa; phylum Chordata; class Actinopteri; order Labriformes; family Labridae; genus Scarus; species Scarus forsteni. Next base: position 2,142,745 of record JAZDUH010000152.1, read on the forward strand.
CAGAGTGTATAAAGTGAAGCAGACTTGGACTCAGTTGAATGGTGTTCATTATGTCTTCATGTTACATCAATAAAGTTCTCTTTCTTTTATCTCAGACATGTAGATTTTTCACGTACCTTGACATGTTTCGGTGGAAACTTTCGCCTTCCTCAGAAGAGTCACCAGATGATAGGAGTGACGTGTTGAATCAGCTGGTGTTACAGAGCTGACGGGCACTCGGAGCCTGGCGCGGTGTGTAGATTTGTGTTGGAGCACGTCTGTCGACATGATGAGGTGATGACGTTCGAAGCACAAACAACCCAGGTGCTGAGTCAACCATTGTATGTTGGGTTGATGGATTTTGACTCAGTGCCTGAGTTGCACAAAAATAACCCAAATGCCATACAAATAACCCATAATGGGTAAAACATTTCATAACCCAGCGGTTGGGTAAATAAAATAACTCAGCTGTTTTTAGTGTGTAAAAGCAAAAGGTGCCTCTGGTTGTGACATAATGACAAACTATTGAGGACATTTACATTCACGAGTCTCTGCGTTGTGTTTTACTTAAAAAAATTCTGGATTCACTGCATGTTGACTTCCTTTCTGGTGCTTTCCCAACAACAGTGAATTTACATGTTTTGGAAGCGGCTGCAAAAAAAAGATGGACCTGAAGTGAATCTCCAGCACCGTGGTGCACACTGCTGCCTCAGCAACATGGCACTGGCATGCTGTGGAATTGCTCTGATAGAGTACAGTGGGAGCAAAGACTGCAGCACTGTGTGGCACTTTTGCGTTACGTGAAATTTGGAGGTAAGTTCCTGCATCGAGTCCATCGATGCATTATGAGCTGGAAATATGCAACTGGCATCAAGTAATAACATTTTTTATTGCAATTACCAATCTTACTACTCGATTACAATGACACAAATGAACTGTCCTCGATTGCAGTGCTAGCAAGGATAACATTAGCCGTGCTCTGGATTAGTTTTCTGTTGCGATATTTGGCCAAATCCAAGACACAATTCTTTCCCTTTTGGTTTGCTTGCCTTGTTGGTACTTGATTGGTTTGGATGCACCAAAGACACTGTTATTGCCAATGCTATTGTGAGGAAAGATCAGTGCTACTGACGAGGTAAAAACATTTAGTCATCTGAACCCAATGTTTCAGTCAAGGCACTGAGCAAAGAGGAAAGTAAGCTGTCTCGGACATTAAACTTGCACATTAAACCAATGATAATGTGAGCTTTAAAGACCCAGCAAACCCCTCCACTGTGGAGGCGACCAAACACTGGTGGTAAACTAAATACATAAAACCAAGCCATGGGTGCTAATAGTGTAAATTCCATCAGACTGGGAGCACAGGTGTTGCAATCATTGCTTATTGTAGAAAATGTAATTAAGGTTATTCGACATATCCTCTCTGCAGCCTTAAGGAATGAATCAGACCTAAACTGAACACACCGTGCAGGGGGTTGTAATTGCCTGCCTGTTTTAAGCTGAGAATGTAATTAAAGAGGACCCATGCATGATGCAAACTGGAAAAATTTACATCAAATTGTGATTACTCTGGCATTTTTAAACAGATCCAGTTATATTCATGCATAAGCTTTTATTGTTCCACCTGTAGAAGTCATAAATTTAATGTGCAAAGCAGTCAGAAAATGCTCTGCAAACTGCTGAAATGTGAAAATGTTATTCAGGCATTGTGATTCTGATTTGTTGTCATTGTTCTCAAAATGTGTAGACGGATTTTAAATTACCTGACCAATCTGATTGTTCCTAAAGTACCTCACTGAGAAAAACAAGATAGAGGACCAAAATGGAGATAAACAAAAAAAAAAATCTGTTTAAAATTGCTGTGACAAACCCAAGACTTATCCTTTACAAAAAAACAACAACAAAAAAAACAAAAACAAAACTCAAGACACAAGTGAACTTAGGAAAAACATATGGAGTACAGGGTAGAGGATATGGTGGGGGAAAATCACCAGAAGCCACTGGAAACAAACAGATTATAGGGTTCACACAGGATGAACTGACACAGCATGGGACACACATGGAGACTATACACACAGGAGTATTAAAGGCCCAATATGTCGGATTCCATTTATTCTGCTCTGTAGCTCCCTCTGTGGTCGTTGGTGTAACTGCACCATCGTAAAACCGAGCGCCGCACAACAACGTGCATTTGTTTACATAAAGAGGAAGCAGCAGCGAGCCGAAAGGACCTCCAGAGAGACATATAAACCATGTGGACTGATAAGGTACAGTCTGAGCATGTTTCTTTCCTAATATATCGTTTTTCAAGCATTAGTAGTCAGTAGTTAGCTCAGTGTTTGTATGTGTATTCTGTAAGTTTGCCCGCAGCTCTTAGCCTGAGGCGAGTGGCTGATGTATAATGGCGACCTAGGAGGGACTCGTTTGTTACCCGCTAGTAGAGAAAACTTTACGTGTTACAAACTTTGTAAACTACGTTGAGGCCCTCTGAGACATGACTTTGGTAGGATGACTCTATGCTCTCTGCAAAGCTGCTAAATACGAGACGAAGAAAACGCTGATAATGACGGAGCAGAGTGCTGACACAGCCGAGCTAGACCATCATCTACAGTTTAAACACGTAAAGAATAAACTCCATCAGCTGTGAAAAACTTTAACACGTACGAGTTAGACAGTGGGCATTAGGTAAAAAGTTACGCTGTAACGTTACGTCTGTTCAATTCTGTAATTTTCTGCTTCCATGTGTATGTTAGATACAGGACTGAGCCTCCACTTCAGACCCCTGAGAAGAGAAGAAGAATCAGAGATGTGGAGGTCTGGAGGAGCAGCAACGAGATCCAGCAGACCAGAGGAGACCTTCTGATGTGTTTTATGTTATGATGTGCAAAACTCACAAATATTATACTGTGTAACTCATTTTTTAACATTATTAAAGTATATGTCATATGAACTGCAGACCTACTCATTTCAATAACAAAAAAACTGTATTTGTTCACAAAAGGCAGTTCAAATCTTGGGAGCAGGTTGGTTCAGGACGTTGAATATCGAGTTATTAGGAAATCTGGGTTATGTCGTGGTGTTTGCTGAAGTACAAAATAAAACTACTTACCATTATACAATTAGAACAAATACAGAAAAAATTAGGCGATAGTAAAACTGAGTGTAGGGCTAAAATAATACAACAGAGATAAAGATCGAATTGGAAAATATAAAAATGCCTGAAAGGCAAGAGAAAAAGTGCTACAACACTGAATATCAACTTATAGAAGCATGTAGAAATGTTTTTATTCAGAGTAAATATGCAGAATATCAGACATGATTGAAGAATATTCTCTTGTGTAAATACTTCAGTGTTTACTACCTTCCAAAATAAAACTGCCCCAAATCTCCCCCTTATTGACTGTATTATACAGAGAAAGAGCTGAAGCGGAAATGAAAGAACTGGCAGCAGGTTTCTGTGATCACTGAAGGTTCGGTCCATTTTGAATCCTCATCAGAATAACGGCTTTCTGAAGGTCTTGATGTAACTGTGTTCTTCTGTGTCTTTAAAATCCTATAAACTCCAGCTCTGGGATATTTCTGATTGTAGTTCTGTTGATACCTTGAAAAAGAAAAGAAATTTATTTTACAGTTTTTTATTTCACATCTGTTTAGTTTGTAGTTGTCAAATACCAAGTATTTCGAGTACATTTTGTTGTGTATGAAGATTAGATGGATTGCAATGAGTAAACCTGTTTGTTATTTCACCATGAAAGAATAAAATCTTTATGAACCCCCCCCCCACCCCCCACCCCCCCAACAAAAAAGGCACATTGTTACTGTAAATACGGCAGGTATAGAAGAGAGATCAGAAATACAATATAGTATTTATTACACTATTTGATTTACAGGTTTACAGAAGCACACTGCATTGTACCTAATAATCATTTAATACAGACTGACAATAACAATAATACTAATAATAACCCTCACACAGTTCTTTTTTAACTATTTGGATAGATCAAGCACACAAAGGTCCATTAAAGACAGTAAATAGTGAAACTATAATCATAAACTTTGAGCCCTGCAGACATTTCAGAAAACATACCTCCTGTTTTCTGACTCTGTGGTGGTGTTGGTGTCTCCTGTCTGAAGCTGATGCTGATCACCTGAACTGAGACCTGAAATAAATACTGAGGTCAGTGAACTGGACAGAATATATAATCATCATCTCATGCACCTGGACAATACGTTTTCTATGTAATCATCTCCAATATTACAGAATAACAGGACATGAGCTAACTTCAGATCATCTAATTGTTGGTTGACAGCCTCTGAAGTGCTCAACACTCAACATCACTGCTGTACTAATCATAATAACATTATCAGATTCTAAATCTAATCGATTATAACTCATAACAACAGCATGTGAGGCTAACACACATGCTAACAGTAACGACCGAGCCTCGTTACAGTAAGGGCGTATTTCTTTCTTATTTCTTTGATCAGTAAAGTGACAGAATAAAACCCCAGCAGCTCAAATCAAGTAACAAACATGTAAAGACTTCTTTACTCACCCTGTCACAGCAGCAGAAGAGCTCACAGTCTGACTTCAGCCTGTTGATTCACGTAGTTCAAAACATCGCTAAAAGTCCGTCCAGTCTTCTCTCTGGTCCAGCTTTTTACTCGTTTTTTCCTCCTCTTTCTTTCCCAGTCCTCATCCGTCACAGTCCTCTTTCATATCATAGCCTCAGCTATCATAAAAACAGGACACACGCGTCTGTGATCCTCTGTTTAGATCAGCCATAAGCTGAACTCCTCCGGAGCCGTACAGCAGTTGAACCGCTTTACGGCAGTAAGCCCCGGCTCGCGCCCAAGAGTTACTGAGCGCCAGTGAAGCTGTCACGGCTGCACGGGGGGAGAGAGGGAGTGACTATTCGCATTATTTACTGACTCTCCACTGTTAGAAGGCCTTGAAAACAGTTAAGATAAGGTGTTAAAGTTATATATTGTTACTTTAAGACACAGATGAGACAGACACAAGGGTGTGACACAGTCAGGGTACTGAGGACTGAGCAAGACCCACTAAGGATCAGGAAATGAAAAGAAGCTTGTGCAGCACCAGACACAAGAAGTTAAAACATACTAAATAGAAGAGAACTAGCTACAGCCACGATACATTCTTTTACTGTGGCTGCACAGGGTTACTCTTTATGAACAAGAAAATAAACAGGAAATTCATTATTCAGCAGCAGGTTAAACACACACAGGGAGAAACACAGCCATTCACTGCATTGTAAAATAGTGCCAGACTCAGAAACTCCCCGGTATAGAGAAAAATACAGCTCTGGGAGATTTTTTTACTCAGTGGTACATTCAATCCAACATCGTTTTGAGGCTCCTTTTTACATATACTCACACTATTACGCAAAATATCTGTATCTGCCAACAGCAATGTGCCTTACCAGTAGTCTCAGCTTGTTCTCCTTAAAGCTACAGAGCTGCTAGGAGCCTTTTTAGCCACATTATTGACTATTTTCCAGTGTCTGATTCAACCCAACTTCCAAAATACTGAAAAATCCTTATATGTACCATTCACTGTAGGCTTATTAAATCTCTATGTACCCCACGACTAAATTCATCATGAGTACGACTCTCCTTCCCTTACAATGTACATTTTCAACAACTGACATGAGCATAACAGTAATGTGACACGACCGCGCTAATCTCCTCCATAATTACTGTATGAATCAGCTTTAATTACCCTGCTGCATATTTTTCACCGTGTAATGCTCTTACTGCTGAGTTTTACAGGCATGAGTAAATCTCTTGGCACAAAGCTGTGAAGAGGAGGAAATCCAAGTTTTTTTTTTCTAATAAAGCTGAATCTCCTGAGTTTTTAGCACAAAGGATGGTTCACCCTTAATCCCCAACATGGAGTCTAATTTTATGTGGCTTAAATGTGAGGATGTACGATTCACAAAAGACACAAGTATTGTGAGAGATAAAGTCGTCATAGAAAATAACTACACTGATTGTTGATTTCCTAGTTTCCATGGCAAAAATAAACTATATCTAGTTATCAATAAAACAAGATGAAAATGTTAGGGCTGGGCTATCCAACCTTTAAAATCCTATTAATCTGAGAGTTAAGCAGAAATGTAGTGTTGACTTCAAAGTTATTGTCCCCTCAGGGAAATTTTAGCCAGGTATGAAAACATTAAAACACAGTCCCACCAACTCTGGTTCCCGTGGCATAGACATCCTATTTCTCAACTCAAATTAAACATAGTAAGTGCTCCCTCTCTCCAGCAAGTCCTGTCAGGAAAATGTAGAAATCTAATGTGAAATCTTTGTAGGAATTGGAAGAGTAACAGCAACACTGTGGTTTCCAGAGGTACTGGTCTGTTTGGCCTGTATCTGTAAGCTTTATGGAAACGTGAAGAAATACAGAATGAATGAATGCAGAGCACGGACAGAAGGCTCTGTCTGTATCCGTCAAGCATAAATGGGCCATTTTTCAAAAATTCTTGGTAAGCCCACATTGGACCAACAAGAACACGCTTGTTGGATCTGCAGTACAAAAACAGTAAACACATAGGGCAGTGCAGGGATGACGTATTTTTGTAGACCAATGCGGAGGTTAGCATCACACTAGTTCTCTTAACTGCAAGCCCACTAAAACCCTGTGGGATTTTTTACTGTGTTTTGATTCATTGCTGATAATAAGCTGGGTAGCAAACAAAAGATTATGAGACATAGATGCTGTGCTCTTTGTGACTACCTTTAACAAACCCACTTATCACAATGTTTTAAGCTTAAATTTATATGGGAAGAGTGAAAAGCTATTTGTAAGCTACCATAGAACTACAACCCAGCAGTTCGACTATAAAGCAGCTACAATATTTTCCATCGTATAAAATCTTATTGTGTTATACATTGGCTTGAATGTTTCTTCATAATGGAGTGACCTGATCAAGTTGGTCCTCATAGCTGTGGCAATAATGTATAAATAATTTATAATTAAAAAACAATCAGGAATGCTTGCTACCATTTTTGTAGTCATTAATAGCAGTTAGTCAGCAATCTTCCTTTCTACAGCTATAGTTTGAGATTCAAAAGCAGTCAACGTAAGATGCATTTTATTATTTCCCATTACGTTCACCACAAACTTTATATCAGCCACTTCCAAATCAATATTCAAAATCCCATCTTCAAGGGCGTAGGCTTGATTTTGACATTGGTGGGGACATAAAAGCACACCAAGAGGGCACCCCTGAAAGTTGATATGTTTTGGATTGATGACTATTTTTCAATGTCACGTAAAGCTAATCAAACAAACAAGCAAACTATCATTTTCGGAAAAACTACTCTAAATCTCTACTGTCTATTCCTTGACAGAATTACATTGATGCAGTGGAACAGTTTGGGATCATCAGATATTCATATGGTTATAGTCGGATAAATATAGAACCAAAACCAAAAAGGACTACCGATAAGTATAATCCCCAACAATAAGAATGTATAAAGTCATGTTATTAATCCAAGGTTTTATCGTGTTTTTTCCCCACAAACTTTTATGGTTGGTCTTAAACGGTTGCTGCCTTTCAATACACAAATTATACCTGGATAATAAATAAAATAACTTCTTTAAGTATCTCTTTGGCATTAAATATAAACATTTTTTAGTTGTAACGTTAAATACAATGCTTGAGTTTTATGTTAGGGACCATGCGGTAGTGGCATAACATTGATAGGGACGTCCTTACCTAATTCTACGCCCCTGCCCATCTTCATCAGAGGATTGGGAAGTGCAAAATGCTAAATCCCTGTGGTACAGCTTCAGCTCTTTAATTTAACTGTGAAATGTACACAACCAAGTTCTCCTCTCCTTTTTCTTAATGAAAATCACCCCTGGATCATTGTCACATGACCTTGAGTCTGTTTTGACTGCTACGGTGCAGTATTTCTTTGAATGAAAACGTATATGTTAATGCGCATACATTTTAGTAGAAAGACATGTCAAGAAACAAGGTATGTAAAAAACCTACATGTCTGAGTTAAATGAAAGAGAACTATATCTATGTCAAGAAACACCTTAGAAATATTATTTTTACCTAGATTGCCTGAAGTGTGTAAAGGCCTTAAGGCTAAATAAATAATGTTTGCCAAAACTAGCTTTAATGTGAAATAATTCCTGCAGTGTGAGTAACACAGAAACACAAAAACAGGTCTGAATATGAAGGTGACTTTCACTGTCTGAAAACACACACGTATTTCGTTTACCCTCATTTGTGATTAGAAGCCCCTTGGCTCTTCCACCGCCTGCCATGTAAATCAAGGTCATTAGATTTTTTAGCAACTCCATTGCTCTTCCACACTCAAATCTCATTTGGCCATCGCTCACAGGCTTATCCTACTGTGTGGTAATTTCATTTCTATCCCACCCAAGCTGGGCAGCATTTGACATAACTGTGGAGGGAGGTTTCGACAGAGGCAGTCATGGGGGGGTTAGTGAGATTTCTGCTGAAATGGAGAAGTGCAGAGATTGAAGATTACCGCAGATGCTCCATAGATGGAGAACTAATGAAAGTGTGTGGGGTGGGATGGAGTGCTTTGAATGGAGAGTACTGCAATTGGTACTTTGGACAAGTTGCAGTGCCTCAGTTGGTGGTGTATATGTAGCTGCTGCCTCTCTTATATCCCCCTTCAATTCAATTATTTCCATTAGACCCTGCTTTTACCTCCCTCTTCAAAGACCCTCTACCAAACACTTCACATATGCTGGACCAAAATCCAGAAAGCAGCAGGCTATCAAAGTGATTTTAGTAGGTACTGAAGTTACATTCATTGTCCAAGGTAGCTCCATCAATCATAGCTCTCCCAAATGAGAGGAATTAAAATAGAGATGGAATATGGAGTGTTTTTCCTTTTATCTGTAGATCCTGAAACTTGCTCTTCCACCTCTGCCAGATGCAGGGTGTGTGTGGGCCAGTTTGTCACACAGTTGTCAGATTCTTCATGTTTTAGCATTGCGGTCTCTTTTCTGACCATGCATGACCATTACCTGTCTGTCAAGGAGTTCCACGGTGTGTTTCAGGGTGAAGGGTTGAAGAGAAGAAACAGTAGAAACATTGACAGCACAGGTGAAGGGTATAGGGGAACTATATGTGAAAGGAACACAGTGCATCTTAGAATTACCTGTATGTCTGCAGTAACCCTTCACTCTTACCACAGAATACATCTCTGTCAGAAACCTCACAGCTGCCATGATTGTCTGAGATGAGTATCCTTCTATTCTTTTTAACATCCAGATTCTCCAAAACTCTTGGACAGTTTATTGCAGCATGAGGATGTGGTTTATCGTTGGGTTACGAAAAAGCAACAGAACTGATAATGGTTGAAACTGGGCTTGTGCTCCATCAATCAAAAAGCTACATTTTTTTTAACATCTTTTGCAAAACAAAAACAAAGTGGGAAATGGTTGGTATGAGAGCTCAATACCACATCATATTTTGTCATCAAAGTTTTTGCAGTATGTGTGATGTCTGGGACATTAATCTGTGCATTTAATGCTTTTAGTTGTTTGTTGTGAAATGTGGCATGTTGGCCAGGTAGTGCACATGCTTCAGTGCTAAAAGGCTGCTGCTGTGATCCTCGTGTCAGTCAGGGTCTTTGTGGGTGGAGTTAGAATGTTTTCCTGGTGCATGCATGGGTTCTCTTAGGGCACTCCTGCTTCCTCCCACAAACCAAAACATGCTCATGAGGTTGATTGATGACTCCAAATTGCCCTTAGCT